>OY997383.1:2309745-3509745 GCA_963921505.1 Phakellia ventilabrum
AGAAGCCCGTCAAGAGAGGGAGGGGGCAAGGGGGTGAGCCCACAGACACGCCTCCATGGAAGAGGAAGGCCTGCTACTCTTGGAACTTCGACCGTGTATGTTCCAAGGAGGCGAAAGGGGAAACATGTGGTTTCCAGCACACCTGCTACACATGTGGACACAGCGACCATGCGGCATGGGAGTGTGCAGGTGGTCACAAGACAGTGGACAAATGACTGACTGAGCCAGGTTCAGAGACACACCCTGTGTTGTGTATGCAGTATATATACTGAGCATATTGGTGACTTGTTGGGTTATTAATGTTGCAGTCTCTCATACGGAAGTGTTGTAAAGTACGGACGTATGAGGATCTTTAGTCTAGGTTAGCCTAAGGAAGGGAAGGAGAAGGTATTTGACTCTCCACTCCTATGGGGTGTGATCTACTCCGCCCAGTCATGTTGCCCCCTTCCCCCTCCCCTCCTATGTCCCTTGCTCCAGGTACCCAACAATGGTGGCACCACCGGGAAGCCAATGTTTGTGGTAACCAGTATGCATACACGGATGATTTGGTGGCACTGCAACAGTGCTCACCTCGGTTGACCCAGCCAGGTGTCACCCTGGGCTCCGTTGTATCACCACTGTCTGACCGACTTGGGGCATGGTCGCATGCACTGGCTACACACCCTGATTCAGTGTATAAGGAGTACATTCTCAGTGGCCTGAGGCAGGGTTTCCGCATTGGCTTTGATTACACAAATCACAGCTGTCAACCGGCAAAGAAGAATTTACCATCGGTGGCTAGTCAGACTGCAGTTGTCCAGGAGTAATATTATTGAAAAAGAATGCGCAGCAGGAAGGGTCCTGGGCCCGTTTCCACCGGGCAGTGTACTGGGACTTCAGATCAGTCCATTTGGAGTCATCCCCAAAGGCCACACTCCAAGGAAGTGGCGTCTAATCATAGACTTATCTCACCCAGAAGGTGGGAGTGTTAATGATGGTATTTCATCTCAATGGTCATAACTGGCATATGTCTCAATTGACCATGTTGTTCAAGCGATACTAAGGCTGGGTCAAGGCACTCAGCTGGCAAAGATTGATATCCGCAGTGCCTATCGGCTAATAACGGTGCACCCCCATGACCGACTGTTACTGGGCATGCGGTGGAGAGGTCAGGATTACATCGATGCTGTTCTCCCGTTTGGCCTTCGGTCTGCCCCAAAAAATTTCAACACAGTGGCTGACTCACTGCAATGGGTGGTCAAGGAGCGGGGGGTAGAATGGTTGTTCCACTATCTGGACGATTTCCTGTACCTAGGTTCTCCAGGCACAGGCGAGTGCCAACGAGCGCTGGACACTCTTGTGGACACATGCGAGGAGCTCAATTTTCCAATTGCAACGGAAAAAAGGAGGGTCCAGCACCTTCCTTGGCGTTGCAAGCTGCGCCTCCCGAAAGAGAAATTGGCACGGGTAAAGGCCACAATTTCACAATGGGTGTGCAAGAAAATCGCCTCAAAGCGTGAGCTGCAGTCCCTGGCAGGGCTGCTTCAACACGCCTGTAAGGTGGTGCGGCCTGGGAGAGTTTTTCTGCGCCGGGTCTTTGATGCAATAGCAAGGGTGCAGCGGCCACATCACCCTACTTGTCTTAACAGATCCTTCAGGTCCGACATTGCCTGGTGGAGTGTTTTCCTTGAGCATTGGAACGGAGTATCGATGCTCTGGGACCATATGAAAAGCTCCCCTGACACCCATGTTGTCAGTGATGCTTCTGGGGCATGGGGTTGTGGTGCCCTGTGGCAGCAGGTATGGATCCAATATCAATGGGATACTAGCTTTGCTGGGGAGTCCATAGCTGTGAAAGAACTGGTACCAGTTGTCATGGCAGCGGCAGTGTGGGGGCATAAGTGGAGGGGCTTGGTTGTCCAATTCGTGTTGGACAATGAGGCAGTGGTCCAGGTCCTTAATGCAGGACATGCAAGAGATGAGGCACTCTCGCACTTGCTTCGCTGTCTGTTCTTCATAGCAGCTACATTCAGTTTTGGTTTTGTGCGGTCCATATCCCAGGGAGACTTAACACGGCTGCGGATGCCATCTCCAGAAATAATTTGGCAATACTCCACGAGTGTAGACCAGATCTTGAGCAGTCTCCATCTCCCATTCCACAGACACTGCCCAGGCTGGTAGGGCCGGACGGCCCAGACTGGATCTTGCCAGACTGGGGATTGCAGTTCAGGAATTCTATGATATGGCACTAGCGCCCTCTACAAGGCGTACGTACATGTCGGCGCAGAAACGTTTCTTAAATTTTTGTGAGGTAGCTGATTGCCCACCGATTCCTGTATCAGAAGGTTGGCTTTGTGGCTATGTAGCCTTCTTAGCAAGGGATGGCCTCAAGCATAGCTCAATTAAGAGCTACCTATCCTCTATCCGCCATCTGCAAATCAGTGCGGACCCCTTTGCTGCCTCTATGCCTCGTCTGGAGCAGGTTCTGAAGGGGATAAAGGTTAATCAGGGCCGCCAGGGCCGGAACATGCCCAATCAGAAATTGCCCATCACACCTGAGATTCTGAGGCGAATCAAGTCCCTTTGGCAACCTTATGAGACGGACCCAGATTACGTAATGCTCTTGGCAGCCTGCTGTGTCTGTTTCTTTGGATTTATGCAGTCGGGTGAGCTCACAGTTCTCTCTCAGTCAGGGTATGACCCTACATCACATTTGAGTTTTGACGACGTAGCAGTCGATGACCCCCTGCACCCCACCCTGGTACAGCTAACCTTGAAAACATCCAAGACTGATCCCTTCCGCAGGGGAATGCAGCTTGTCATAGGGAGCACACAAGATGACTTGTGTCCGGTGGCAGCGTTACTGGCCTATTTGGCAACGCGGGGAGGCTCACCAGGCCCCTTGTTTTATTTTAAGCAGGGTACCCCACTGACTCGTCCCGAATTTGTTGCAAGGGTAAAGAGCGCTTTGCAGTTGCTTGGTTATCCAGCCGATAAGTATGCAGGCCATAGCTTCCGGGCTGGGGCAGCATCGACAGCGGCAGCAGTAGGCCTGGAGGACTCGGTGATCAAGACCATGGGTCGGTGGGAGAGCTCAGCCTACCTGTTGTATATCAGACTCCCCCGGGCATAGCTGCAAGGGGTGGCTACAGCTCTGTCCAGTTTCGGGAGATACTGACTGTTGTATACAGTTATGCCACTGGTTGTACTTGTGTTGTTTGTGGTTAGGTACTTTATATTCCTCAGCGTGGGCTGTTGGGTAGTTGGGAGTGGTCTTGTGAAAGTTGGGTCGTTTGGGAAGGAGGAAGGAGCGCCCCACAGGTGTGGGCCGCTTGGAGTGGGCCTAGGGGGCAAGTAGTTGCCCCCCCTCGCTTCCTCCTCCCCCATCCGCCCCGGTCGGGTAGAGGGCAGTGTGGGCGGATAGGTAGGATAAAATCAGCGCATGCCAACCCAGCTCCTCAGCCCAAACCAGTCTCGGCACTCGTGACATAGATTATCTGGTAGCTACGGGTTATTCAGAAGTCGCTGTATGTTAAGTAGCTATAAAAACACAACAGGTGCCTTGTGGTGAAGTTCTTTTGCACTTTGCAAGCTGTTTCAGGTCATTTATATCTGCTTCATTATAGTAGCAGGCATGATTGTGTCAGGCGCAGATATGTCTTTTGTGATGGTGCAAAACAGTACTTTTGCGAACGGGTTGAAAGGGTTAATTAAATTGATTCACGTGATAACTTAGCGTTAATATTGGGGCAACAATTCACATGACTTCCTGGTCTGACTTATTCGCCAAACTGGTCATATTTACAGTTTGTTTTCTAATATTGTGTCGCCTTGCAAAAACAACTATTTTTGGGCGATGCATAATTACAGCGCCTACTCTGATGTATCAATCTTCACAGCATTTCAGATACCTTCTTGCAGATTATGGGCTCCTGCTTCTTGGAATACATAAAACTCGACTTCCATTTCTACTCCCACTCTTCTTCCCATTCCCATTCTGTTTCCTAGTCTCGTTCCCAGACCTCTACTTGCCCGCCGCCGAAGATCGGTCTGGGGGACAATAAAACATTCTGCTCGACCCTATGACGTGAATGTCTGGTATGCGGGATAACCAATCAGAGCTAAACTAGAATAATAATTACCTCATAGTACCATGTGGTAGTATAGTACATGACTGATGCCAGTGATTGCTGGCTAATAGCAACTGAAATAGTCATTTTCAAGAAGTTCAATCGACGGATTGGTTATAGAAGCAGTGCAGAGCCTCCGCTTCAGCAGAACAACAGAAAACTACTGTAGCCATCCACGTAGTCTCGCGGGCCAGCCCACTTACTTCCGCACCACCGATCGCTTTTAGTATCGGCACGCGGAAGAGTGCTGGCCCATCCACGTGGTCTACAGTAACCGCACTACATCACTTTGGTCACGCCCCTCAAAGGTCGGGCAGCGTGTTTTATTGTCCCCAGACCGTTCTTTGGCAGCGGGCGAGTAGAGCTGTGGTCACGAGACTATCTGTTTCCATGTTATCTGCTGGCCCCTGAGGAAATGGTTACAGGAAACAAATGTAATAAGAAGGAGACATACGTTGGTACATAAATAATAACTAAAAGCCTGCCCGCCGGGATTAGCTTTTATGAGCTACCTATTGAAAAACTAAAACGATTCTTGCACATAGCATACATAATTTATGCATCTCACAATAAAAGACAATCTTGCCATTTTTCATTCACTTTATTTCTGAAAGGCCTGCAGCATGATTAATGTAGGTATTGGCACTCTGAACTGTAGGTGATGGTAAAAGTAGCTTAGTCATGATCAGACCCGGCTAGAGTGTGGGCAGAGCCCTGACATGTATTTTTTTACGGTATCCTCCTTACCATGGGGGATAAACTCTGGGAATAGGCCAGTCTAGAAAGTAGTAGTTGTAGAGGGCTTTTATTGACAATATCAGACCAGACACCGCATTAGTAATCACAGACATAGAAGCTTTATATTTAGAGTTCATGCATGCTTTTCTTCACTCTTTGACATACACTGTTTTCTCTTGGCAGAGGCTGTACTGTTTTTGGATTTTCTCATAGCCCTAGAAATGGACGTCCGGATGAAGATTCACGTAAGTGAGATGACAGGACGTATCAAGAATCTAGGTGAGCTAGTTTTTGTTTTGGTCTCTGGAATTCAAAATAATTACAAGGAAATGTGTCATCGTTGGTATGGAGCACATTGGATATTTTTACAACTTTATTTTATTGAACACTATAATTAATGTCACACACGTTTAACTTATGCTCCTCACGTTAATTCCACTGAAAATGGCACACTAAAAAGTAGTGTGTACAAGTGTGTTCCCAAGACCGGGCAATTAATACTCTTCATTAAACATTTGAATAGTTGCCCCGCACATGCTATAACAGTGATTCTTCTATGCGCTCTTGCCACAAAACCAGTCTGGAACGGCCACTACTATCTTTTATTACAGTGTTCCACTTTCTAACTAAGGACCAACGAATAGCCAGATATTCGATTATTTTATTCGTGATGGTATAGTCAACTATCAAAACTGAAGTAAAATAATCATAAAGGGCGGCAGTCTTCCACAGTCTCACGTGTCTGTTCCATGTGCTCAAGCGCTAGAAGATAGCTGGCAGTAGTAGCAGTAGTACTACGTGCAAGTCTAAAGTTTGGAAGTTTTGTCAAAAAGGCAGCGATCCTACCTGCTTCATTTTTCCATGCAGATTTGGCCTGCCACGGTGGTACAAGCTTTATGAAAGAGCACTTGAAACACAAGCATCCTGCTGAAGACTCTTAATTATTGAATACGCATTATATCATTTCCATTACTGTGTCAGTGTGAGCTTACCACTCTTATGCCGTGACTGTTCCAGTGTGCATAGCTTGATTACACAGCACTTCCTTTTCCATTCGTAGCACTCTGGCCTGAAAGTGGTAGCAGTGAGAGATAGGACATCTCTTGCCACCGTCTTGTATTGGCCAAATCCTCCTGCCTCTATTGATGCCTTCACCTGAGAAGGTCAATACCGAGTAGACATCATCGCGTACCACCGCAACCACCTCTGCACCATCCACAAAACTGTGTGTTTGCATGAACTGCAGGACTTGGCATGACGTTATTGACTGGTGTAAGTACAAGGTGCCAAGAGAAAGTTTTTTTATAGCCGCTCATTCATTTACTTTTTATGTCTTCTGTACTTGTATACAGTAGGGGTCAAATAAAGTTCCCGTTCCATTTCCATTTTACGGTCCTGCAACGGTTTAACCATTACCGTACCGTTTATGTTCTACTACCACACTGCAAAAACGGAGGTATGCACTTCATACCAAAAATGGTATAATTTGCCTGTTTACACAGAGCATTCCTTCAAGTGGTATGACATTCATACCCTTTCTGGACAAGTATGAACATCATACCTCATAAGTATGAGTATCATACCACCTAATAAGTATGAGCTACACTCCTTTGAAAGTATGCCATAAAGAGTATGATATTCTTACAATGCCAAAGGTACGATAAATGATATAAAAAACAACTCAAAAAAGTATTGCATGTACATAATGCAAGCTAAAAGTGGTATAATTATGATACAAAACATGACACAGGCATATATTATAAGCATGGTTCAGCCTTGCCTTCGGAGTAATGAGTGAATGTCAGAGCAATAAATCAAGTCCCAAAGATACCTTCTTTCAAGTTGTAATCTCCAAAGTGTTCTTATGTGAGAAAATTCACCACAATTATATGATTTTACCCATAGCAATACTTGCAGATAATGCAGGCACTGACAATACCAGATCAACTATGCTCTTGTATAGTACTAAAAATGTCTGTGGGTATAGAGCTTTAAAGTGGACCATTTCACACATTCCAGCTACATTCTGACTTCAAATGTGTACACTGACATGAAAAAATCAACCAGGCTCCCCTCCTCTTTACTTTCTTGTGTGGGAGGGGAACCTAGGCTACTCAACAGGGATTAGCTTCCATGTGTTCGTCAAAATTTCAATAGTGGCTGCTGTTGATTACTCAATAATGAATTACAGATGTTAAACTAAGGCTTTCAATTAAAACAGCATAGTCTATAGCAAAAGTGAAGCAAAAGCAAGGGGAAACAAGTAACAGCTCAGTAAGATTTACAGTGCTAAGTTTGAAGGCCAAACCAGACAGCTCAAAGTTTTTAATCATTTCTGGTTAGAAGTGCTGCTCTAGTTGATTCTTATACCATGAGAGATACTGAAAGTGAAAATTGGCTAACTTGGAACTTTCCTTAACTTATGTTTACTCCGGCCATTCATCTACTTTTCTCCAAAGATTTTCTTTTGAAACAGCTACACCAGTGCTGGTCTTAAAATATAGAATGGGTTTTTAAGGATAATACAGAGCATTTATGACCTCTATTCAAGCATACTGTACCCCGTTCCCAGCCTACCGAACGTCACTTATAGTATGAATTTGCAGCTGCCTTTCACATAATTCAAAATTCGGCAACCCAATTGCATGCTCTCCACTATTCCTATAGATTATAGCGTTAGTAAGTAAGAATATCAATCATAAAATTCTTTCCTACAAACTGCTGGCCCAGTTTATAATACTCACCACTTTCCAAGTGCTTCAATCCTCAGGCGATTCACCCGTTTTTTCCTCGAATAAATCACCTCTCATTTCCACCCTTTACGGTCCTTACTTCTGCTAAAAATAAAACTATACAGCCCTGTGTGGACTTCTGTTCCGTTGGCAGAGTGACTGTTCACAGAATATTACTACTGAACACTATCTGCACACAGACCAATATGTTGACTTCTTTTGCAAAGGTCTCTCCAAAGTGTGAGGTTCTGTCAAATATAACAGACATATGTCGGCTTTGGATCTCAACGAATCTGACCCTGCTCTTTTTGTACATAATTAAAGACACAATCCACAATATGTCATCTATCAATAAGCTGATAGGTGATCTCTTCAAGCATATCTCTAAAAATATCTAGGGGATTGCATTACATAGGAAGCAGCTTACCATCTTAACACAAAATACTCGTTGCTGCTCAAAGTAAATGCCACCTAAGATTCATCAGGGTACTTCTTTACTCGATTAACATACTTTGGCTTGTTCCCACCTGCACTCTGTCCCATGCAGCACTTGCGTTCTCTGTGGGGGTGGTTTGTTACAGCCTTTCACTTCCTTGTCATATCAAATGCATTCGGTTCACTGAGCTGATTGTGAAACTAAATTTACTATTCTCTAACTAGGCCTTAATAGCCACAGGTTATCCATCATATCAAATCATATTCAAGGCCATCACGTTTAGTTGTACATGTGCCAAGAGACAAGTTCAAGTGGTGAATCCAGAGTCACGGGTTCATGTTTCTGTACCTGTAATTCCTCCACCATGCTTGTGACTGCCAGCAGCTCAGCATCTGGATCATAGAGTCATGTATGCCCACTGCTGCTGCTGTCGTGGCCCCCCTTATTCTGAAGCTGTGACCACTATATTTTGTGTCAATGATTCCTATGGCCTGGAGGGACTTTAGATAGCCTGCCTGTGTGTGTCCAAGGATAAGCGACTGAGTGCGTATGCATGTCTGCAGCATCCAGACATGGTGGGCGTGGCTAGCTCGCCTCGATTATTAACCTGGGTTAAACTTCCTAGGTTGTTTTGAGAGCAGCTTGTTTAGCGCTACAAGAATCCAGTTTTGCACTCTCACCAGCAGCAGCGCAACAGGTTAGTAGACTTTGTGTAGTCTCAAAAATCAAAAACTGACGAACCGTTGTCACATCAGTAGGAGTAGGAAACTCGCGGACCTTCTGAGTTTTCCCTGGATCGGGCAAGATCCCTCTCTTCGAGATCACATGCCCTAAGTACTGGACTTCCTCTCGCAGGAAGCAGCATTTCTTCGGTTTCAAAGTAAGACCAGCTTGACGCAGCCTCTCAAACACGAGACGCAAATGCTCCATGTGCTTCCCAAAACTCTTGGAACACACAAGATTGTCGTCTAAATAGACAAAACAGCACTTCCACTCCAGCCCGGCAAGCACAACCTGCATAAGCCTTTGAAAAGTTGCCGGAGCGTTGCATAGACCAAAGGGCATCCTCACGAACTCATGCAACCCACAGTGAGTAACAAAAGCAGGCTTCTCCCTCGTAGCTGGGTCCATTTCGATTTACCACAATCCAGACGTAAGGTCCAGCGTGGAGAAGTACCGAGCCTGACTCAAAGTGTCGAGGATGTCGTCGATCCTCAGCAACGGATACACATCCCTCTTCGTTATGGCATTTACCTTCCTGTAATCTACGCAGAAGCGAAGACTACCATCCCGCTTAGGGACTAACACAATGGGACTTGCCCACGCACTCGCAGAAGGCTGAATGACCCCTTTACTCAACATCTCATCAACCATCTCTGCCACCTTCTCCCTCTGTGAAAAGGGCATCCGTCGAGGCATTTGCTTGATGGCAGGGTGGTCCCCGGTATCAACCTTGTGCTGGACAAGAGATGTGCAACCAAGCTCAAAGTCATCTAAGGCAAACACATCCTCGGCCTCCACCAACAGCTCCTCCAGCTGTTGGACCTCATCGAACCCAAGACTCTCCCGAGGCAAAACAAGTTGCTCCAATAGACGAGACCCACGGGACCCACTAGCAGGAGAGTCACTGACGGCCAAGCCCTGAGAAGGTAGCCCTCTATCCTCACACTCACTCACTGCCACACAACTATCCTCAGAACCACCAACCGGTGCCATGACACAACCAGATTGCACTGCATGCCCACAAGGTCCTACGCTGCTACCAATCAGATCCATTCCATGACCAAGTGACTCCACAACACCACCAAACGGTTCTTCACAACCCAGCTCTGTCCCTCCATCCAACTTCACATCATCTCTCCTGAAATTCTGCAACGGAACCAGCACCTCGCCACTCACTCCAACCTTCAACAACGCCTCTTGACAACCAGGAACGCTTGCTGACTTCCCATCAGCCACTAGATTCAAGGTGACCTGTGCTGTGATGTTCAATGGTCGATTGCCCTTCTGACCATCCTTGCCGTAGAGCCTAGCGGACGGCTTCTCCAACTCAGGCAGCGGCTTCCCTTGGCTATGGAGACACTTGCCAATCTCATGTAACAGTTGACGGGAAATGATCGTTGACTGAGAGCCTGTGTCCACCAGCGCACTGACTTGCACTCCTTCAACTTGCAAGGCGAGGAGGAGAGTAGGGCCAACCGCACTGGACAGTGAGTCACCCGCAGTGACAGTGTCCACTTCAATTCCACCCAGAGTGGAGGTTTGCTGGAGCAACTGACTCTCACGCTCCAACCGGCGCTTTGCCAATAGCTCTTCCAGTTGTGCCTCTGTAAGCTCCGCTGGTGAGGTGTTGGCTGTAAGGGTAGCGGTTCTAGCAGGTGGACCATGTCTTGTAGTCCCGCTTTTAGAAGCTCCATACCTTCCTGGTGCTTCAGGTTTAGGAGGCACGTGCCACCCCGGTTCCCTGGGGACCGGGAGGGGTGTGCGAGCAAGTCCTTGCGAAATGCCCAATTCCACCACATCTGTAACACTGATCAGACCTAGATCGATTACCCGGTACAGTGATGGGACTCGGATTTGGGAATTGCTGAGGCACCTTCGAGTCCCGACCACCTCCTTGCTTCGGTGTGATAGGCCGGTAATCACGTCTTGGCCTTTGCCTGGCCAAGTGCTCATTTGGAAGGGGGGCTTCACTTCCACTCTGGCAGCTGCCATTGCATTGTACTGCTGGTTGTGCCTCTCCAGTGTCCTCGCTCGACCATAGAGCTCACTGAAGGACTCATCTGTCTTGGGCGCACCAAGTTTTCGCTGCCACTTCGTGTGCAGGGCTTGGAAAAACCAACCTTTCAACAAGCGGTCGTACGTACAATGCCCAACTGCTCGACAGACTCCTCAGGTAGCTGCATCCTCTGGTGAAACCCGATCCCCTTCAGCTCTGCAATGTCGACAGGACGGAACCGCTCCTTGAGTCTTTGGACAGCAGTCTCATACTCCTTCCGATCCTGCTCAGGCATCATACGGAAAACCTGGAGTGCCGTACGCTCCAAATGTACCTTGAGTTGGTACAACCGCTGGTCCTTGGACCATCCAGCAAGGTCTGTACGATCTTCAAATGACTCGATCCAACGCTCAAAACCATCGTCCTCAGATTGCACATTTTCCCCAGAGAATCGAGGCAAAGGGAACCCCTGAACAACCGTAGCCTTGCCAGTCATGAAGCAGCAGTTGAAGATACACCTACCATTATAGTCACCAGGAATGAATGAATGCTCTTCAATATGCAGCTGGTTATGTGCCAAGAGCTCTTCGTAAAAAGCTGAAGAAGTCTGCCAACCCACTGAGAGACCAGCTTTTGTTGTGCCTTTATGATTTCACTAGATGATGGGAATGGGGATGAAGCTCACACCTGCACTGAGGAGTGGCTAGATATAGTAGACAGAGGAGGCCTGACGCATGTAAATGAAACAACATTTCAGGCTTTATTTAGCAACTTTAGGAACTTGAACTTCATCTTCATTCACAACACACTCCAAACTTCAAGACAGAAGTCAGCAAGAAAGTTCTTGCAAATGAAGATGTTGCTTTTTATTGATTGGTGTTGTCAAGTGACTGGGAAGAGAGTGAAAGCCAAGCACTGCTTGAACTTGTTATGAACTTATTTCTCACAATCAGGGGATTTTCCTATGCCAGCACATGGCTAGAACAGTACAAAGCAACCAGTGCTAAGAGTTTACAGAAGTCAAAAAGACTTCGAAAGGGACTTATTGCCACAAAAACTTCGAACAGTTCTAAAACCTAACTTTTTTCTTGTTCGTTGTTAGCTAGGAACAAACTTAAAATCATTATACACTGTACATGTACATTATGCATAAAATAATACATAATCAGGTTACTTCCTTCTTTGTGATGGTATACAGTTCAGTAATGGGTGTTTTTCTTTTTCAAGACTTTGTCAATCCCGTGCAAAAAAGCTAACGCTTAAGCGCTGACAGTATTCGTACTGCGCGTATAAATGCGTGCGATTACGCAAAGCGTAATAGCGCGTAAAATCCCTGTGCGCTTTTTTTTTCTTTCTGTTTTCTTTTTTGCACTGTAATTTTTTTTTCCAGTCACAAATGAGGAAGAGAGAATAAATGAGAAAAAACAACAATAGTTCAAGTGTTCAACGGCCACATCCAGTGGGATGTCATAGTCTACACATCCCTTATATTTCGGCATTTGGCATTTAGTGTCTTCTGACAGATTGCCGTCCATCGCTATTCTTCTGTTTCACCTTGTCTCTCCGCCACTGGAAACCGATACTTTAGGTGAGCTGGTATAATGTATGTATTGTGTGTTTGTGCATGCATGTGTGTATGTGCATGTGTGTGTGTGATAAATACATGTAAGCAGTTTTTGATCACGAGAACAGTACTGCTTACCTCTTATGGCCTTCACTTTTGTTTGGTTTAATAGAACAACTCCAGATTTCCTTGGAATAGTCAAATTACCCTTGCTAAGTTCTTCTCTTGAAAAGAGAGCAAACAATAGCTGTAATGCCAGTTTCTTAGGTGTAGTCCCTAAATTTTCAGCCTTGGAAAGCTCTTCGGCAGTTATATCCACAGCAACCCTTGCATCCTCGTCTTTAGGGTCCCCCAACCACATCACACCTTCCAGGACATGTAATCAATACACATGAAATCTTAGTCACTCCACACATAACACATTTATGTTCAAATTAACAACTTTTGAACAGTAGCTTATTTTAATTATCAATGATAGGCCTTGCTTTCAACCATAAATGAAAGGTAACTTACCAGAGGGTAAAACTTGTGCTGTCCTCTCTCCTTCAGTTTCATTCTATAAATATAGAGTATAAACTTTAGTAGTAAGCCAAAGGCATACGCTTTCATGAGGTAACTACAGTATTACTCACTTTCATGATGTTCACAGTCTTTTCCTCCTATAAGGGTAAAGCATAGTACATCAGTTTTTCGAAAGTAATGCACACAGCATAGTTGCAAGATAAAAGAGTTTGAAAAGCCTGATATTCAAAGTCGCAAGCCAAAAATTATGCATTGCTTGTAAGTATTAATATTGGGATGGGTTTCTTATATCAACAGTGTACAAATTGCATCAGTCCACTTATACTACAAACCTTATAAACAGTCTTCTTTCGTCTGTAAATTGTACTGCAGATTTTTTTCTATCTGCTCTTCCAGTCGGGAGATGGAACGTTTCATGCTTTGCACATCAGCCATCAGCATATCTCTCTGCAGGAACATTGTAATGGAATCTGCATGATAAATAACTATGCTTCTCTCAGTGATTCCTTGATCGCGTACGCACAAACGTACGTACGTTTACCGACGCGTAAGTGCGTACGTTTAGCTGCATGCGCTATACGACGCTATATTAACAATATTCCACGTACTATTGCGATTATGTGTTTATATACGCCTGCCAATCGCGCACTGTGCGCATTTGCGTTCGCTTTTTTGCACGGGATGTCCTTGGAGCCCCTACAATTGCCCCTCACAAGGACCCCTTAACAAAAGAGTTGACAACCTGAAGTGCCTGCATGTTCTTTTGAAATTCATGCACACTAGGGTTGTCGTGTGGCCCACCCCGCTGCCACTGACAGCCAAAATAGTTCTCAAGGGGTTCTTGTGTGATTCTTTGACTCAAGAATATATACACTGACATCTGGTAGTGTGAAGACATACTCAACTACACTTCGATGAAAGAGTGGGCTGCATGAAAAGATTAAGTATGATACCAGTACCACTGTGTACATAAACAATTACCAAACCTTACAAAAGGATGTAACAGAGCAGAGAACATAAATCCACTGCAACTCTGCAATCTGTGGAGTGTTCTAGGTGGCTCCTCCCTTGCCACTTCTTTGGGATCATCGGTGCTCTAATATAGAGATGCATAATATATACACAATTGTCAATCAATGTCAACTTCGCGTGAAATATCACATAACAGAGTGCAAGTGTTCAATATTTTTGGTACCCTTAGGGCTAGGGCTCTATCTGGGATTTGGAGTATAGGGGGAAGTAGTCTCCCCCCCTTCCCACTCGCATATACATACAAATTCTGTGGTCTTTACATTGCCCTAACTTTAATGAACTAACTTGAGAGAACACAGAAAATCTCTCTAAAATAAGATGATGATGAAAAGAATTCTTTTAACAAGATGCATACTTTGGTACTATCTACCAGCCTACGTACGGCAAGATGAAATCATCTCAGGGTTTCATATAGGATTTTTCAGTGGGGGTGGAAAAATGATGCCCATGGAACCACACCCCCGAGGGGGGCCTCCCCAGCAATTTTTTAAATGGACATATGGTGTGTGCCACTTTCCTGTTTACCTTCTTGTGGTTTTTGAGGCTTCTGTAAAGAAAATGTTTCGAGTGGGTGATAGTTCATTCCTATTGTGTCTAATATCAGATGACAGAAGTTTTGCCAATACGAAGACGTTTGCTGTAACATCAGGACTGTGTAAGTTTGCTGTACACAACGTCATGTATTATATTATACTTCACTGAGAGTGAAACTGGCCGGCTAGCTGCTATCTTAGGGGAAGCAGCGCTTGAGACTGAAGGTTAAACTATTACCAATCTTGTAGCAGTCAGTTAAACCTTCATAGCTAGCCGCTGCCCGGACACTGGAGAGCATTAATCATATAGCTACCGGTACAGTGATGACTACTGAAAAAAATGCTGTTTTGCCTTAACTCTACATATAAACTTTCAGCAGCAGTAGCTGTCATGCTTGCTGTTGGTCATTGACCATTCTTTTCGTAGAATTGCCGATCTAGCTCGGCTAGTTTGCTTGCTTGTATTGAATGTACAGTCTTAATGTTTACCTTGATACACCATGAGAGCATATTCTGTTATGATGTATTTAGGCAGTTTCTCTCTCTTTTGCTTAGCAGCTTTCATTATAGGTCGTAATCTATTAAGTGCTGCAATGTCCATTGTCTTCATCAACTGTTAAGAACTTTGTTAATTGTTGGGCGAAGGTTAACTTGATCAATACAACAGCATTTGGATCAGAGTGGAAAAGATTGTGTGAATTAATGTCTGGCCTTGATGAGGATGTAACACCCGACATGAAAGGTTTAGAGCTAATAGATGTAATTCCCGGCATGGAAGGCTTGGAGGGTGGTGGGCTTGTACTTATAATGGCCGGCATTGAAGGCTCGGAGGCGGGTGGGCTAATACATGTAATGCCCGGCATTGAAGGTTCAGGGTGGAAAGTAAGAACTCCTATTGGTGAAATTTGCAAGGACCCTTCAGCAGAGTACAGACAGATATGAAAGGTTGGAAGTGAAATGTTTCTGGCAGGGCATTCTTCACATTTCATTTGTAGCTGCGGGTTTATATCTAAAAGATTTTTAGACCGGTAATGATAAATTTCATGGGTTGGTAACTGGAGGTTTTGATCTATATCAAACCCACCTTTCACCATTTTCAAGGGCCTTTAGTAATCACTAATCCTCTCTAAGGTGTTTGTAAGATCCAAGACTTAGGGATAATGGTGTTTGTTTTAGATGGTAGTGCTTGGTCTAGTTTCTGTATTTCTCATTCTTGTTGGTAGAAACTATCACAAGAAAAACACACTCCAAATACGGATCTTAGTGGTCTCCATTCTAGGTAGACAAACATACGACAGAGTTCATCTAAATGGGGTTGTGTAGGTCTGCAAAGCAGCCGTACAGCTAGAGACCAGGGCCGTAGCAAGCTGTAATGGTTGGTCCGGCTAGCGAGGCTGCAAAGCAGCTGAGTCATTTAATGTCCATGCGCAGTGCGGAAAATTTTTCACTTTAATTTTCAGCAGTCAGGAAGCGCTCTCGTTGCATCTCGTGATCGTGTCAGAGGATATCCCGCCCACTAATTACAATGTAGTAAAGTAAAATAGGCTTCCGGGAGACAAGATACGAGGCTCAAGAGTAGGCAGAGTAGGTCAAGTGAGAACGAGCTGCCTTCGATGACTTGTTGCGCCCTCGGTAAGAGCTAGTTGATTTGTTTTGGTGAGGCTTTGAATGAGTTAATTAAATTTGATCCTATAGCTAAGCACGTAAAATGAATAATTTTCTAAAAATAACTGGAGACATAGTTATTGGTGAGGCGATACAGAAGACTAGCTAAAAAAGAAACCCAAGGCAATGCAACAAAAAAAAGGCAATAGCAAATTAACGACTGTCCTGACACTAATATTTAGCAACAATGCTGGAACGGTGTTCTGATCCAGCAACAAAATCATTTAAAACAGACTTCAGATATAATTTATCATTCCTTTGTTTCTGAACATGCATAATCATAAAGTGATTAAGGCGCTCTTGTGTCATTGTTGTCCTCCGGTAGTTTTTGAGGCGGCAGAGACCACTGAAAGACCTCTCAGATGTAGTATTGGTTGCTGGCATTACGAGGATTTGCACACCATTTAGCTAAGCTGCTTCAGGTAGGGACATGGCATAAGTGATGTCCTCGTCAATTGTTACTTTTTCCACACCTTCATATTTTTTCTACTTCTTTTAAAGCATTTGTATGCAGATGCAGGCCTTCTGTGCTCGATTTTAATGGTTTTCAGGCTATCTAAATTGATACTAAATTCTTTGGCTGCATCTACTATAAAGTATGAATGTACTAGAGTTCTCACCTACCCCAATTGCTGTCTCCAGATAGCTACTTGTCTCCGGGCTTCCGTCTCGAAGGGTGTTGAGTTTCTCTGGCGTTTTCTGGGACTGCTAGTATTCATGTTCTTTACCATCCTTCTGCTTTACTGTTTAGTACTTGTTTTTACTTTACTCTTCAATATTATAACTGGAAACTGTTTGAGGAGGCTCACTTTTATATGTACTGTGACACATGATCTGTCATGTGCAGATTCTTGCCAGACAGGACATTATTTCCCATGCCTCCATTAGGAAACGATACAACCTATATGACTTCAGGACAATAATAAATCCTGGCTCTCTGCATGCCTGCACATAGCACTACGTATACAACCATGCTATAACCCGTTGTTTTTTTTCAGTACTGTTCTGTTTTTATGCAATTAGGGGACTGGTTTGCATGAAATGTTGCACTTCCAGTATACCCGAAGTGGAATAGTTAATGATAATTAATAATAATAATAATAATAATAATAATAATAATATATACTCATGTTGCTGCCGTAGCGCTTACGCCATTGACCACGCACCCACAGACGCAGGCGGAGCTTGTAAGACCTCCAGTCAGAGGACAAGAGCAAGAACAACCAGAGACCACACAATCCTGATCACCATACAATTCCTTCTTCCTAGTCTCCCATATCAATAATACAAAGCTCTTAACTAGCTTTAATAATGCTTTAAAATCATCCCTGTTCCAATTCTCAAATCCTAAAATAAAACTTGCCTTATTAAAATTATCAAGTGTACTAAACTCCCCAAACCTCCCCCCCAATAGATTTTCTAATTCTACCATGAAATTATTTCTAATGCTGTCATATGCTGGACACTCCCAGAGAACATGTACCACACTCTCACATTCACCCCTGCATAATTTACACTGCCTATCATCATTTTTACCCCTATGTCTTCCTAACTCTTCATTCAGACCGTTCGTACCTGACCGAAACTTAAACAATAATCTTGTACCCGGATCACCTACCCCCTGCAAATAATTCTTGAATTCTATTTCCTTACAGAAAGACTTGTACAGATTCAACTTAACTTTAGTATTCAAGCTGTCATTAAAGTCCTTGTATTCTCTATCCCTCAACGCTTCGTCTACCGTATCTAAAAACAAATTAATATTATCTGCAGCTAATACCTCTTGGCTATCTAAATCTAACTGCAGCAGCAATTCATTAATTACTTTCATCCAAGTTTTCCTTTGCCTACCTCTACATGGTTTCACTTCCCACTCAGCATCTAATAGTACTCTAGGATACCGCTCAATATCCAACTTATTGACTTTATACCACCACTTAAGTTTGCTTCTATCCCTCCTCCCTTTCAAGGACTCTAACCCCATATCTCCCCTTACCGCTTCATTACACGTTTTGGAAGAGCAGCCAAGTATCTTCTTAGCTGCTCCTAGCTGAATGGATTCTAAGGAAGCTGTCTGCCATTTATTACAAGCCCACACTTCACTACCGTATTCTAAAGTAGGACGAAGTACTGAAACTAACAATAATCTCCTTGCAACGGTACTGATATTTCTATTACTGACAAACCGGTGCAAACGATTAAGCTTTTTCTTCCCATTATCAATTACCTTCTGTACATGACTATCCCATGACCCATGCTGTCATATGCTGGACACTCCCATGATAATTAATAATAATTGTTAATTATTCTCAGCACTAGCTGTGGTGGCGCAAATGCTAAATTGACTGTAAAGTGGCATGAAAAAGATCGCAATACACAACAATCCGGCTTACAAAAATCTACAAGCATGATTAATATGATAAGCCTGGGAGTCTTCATCTGAATGTACTTCCTGGAGGTGACTACAAGGATCAAGGTTGAACTCGACATGGAATTTAGTGGAGGTGGTGGTGTGGGCTGGATCTGACTGGAGATTGGAGTGGAATGGACTGGGGGTTCTCGATCTGGATGTTTAATCATCCATCTTGGCAAACGCTTTGGAGGAGAGCAGTCCAGAATTTCCCCATATGCTCGCTCTGTTGACCTCACAGATTGTTTTTTAGCCAATCGGCGGTCTAACTTAGAGATGAATTGATTGAGTTCTATAAAAAGAAAGAACCATTGGATAAAAAGTTACTTTGTGATCGCCAGTTTGGTGTGTGACGGGTTTTTGTACCCTCATCATTGTCACTCTCTTAATTATTCTCAGCGCTAGCTGTGGCGGCGCAAATGCTAAATCGACTGTAAAGTGGCATGAGTAAGATCGCAATACACAACAATCCGGCTTACAAAAATCTACAAGCATGATTATTATGATCAGTCTACACTAAAAGGGGAGTCTGCTGAATCTAAGGTGACTACAAGGATCAAGGTCGAACTCGTACATGGAATTTAGTGTATACTGAGCTGTGTGATGGTGTCTGCAAACGCTTATGAGAGGAACTTAGTGGAGTAGAACCTGGAGGTGGTGGTGTGGGCTGGATCCGGCTGGAGATTGGAGTGGAATGGACAGGGGGTTCTCAATCTGGCTGTTCAATCATCCATCTTGGCAAACGCTTTGGAGGAGAGCAGTCCAGAATTTCCCCATATACTCGCTCTGTTGACCTCACAGATTATTTTTTAGCCAATCGGCAGTCTAACTTGGAGATGAATTGATTGAGTTCTATAAAAAAGAAAGAACCATCAGATAAAAAAACAGACTATCAACTACTTTATAAACCCAAGCTAGCTACTTACTTTGTGATCGCCAGTTTGGTGTGTGACGGGTTTTTGTACCCTCATCATTGTCACTCTCTTAATTATTCTCAGTGCTAGCTGTGGTGGCGCAAATGCTAAATCGACTTTAAGTGGCATGAATAAGATCGCAATACACAACAATCCGGCTTACAAAATCTACAAGCATGATTAATATGATCAGTCTACACTAAAGGGGGAGTCTTCATCTGAATCTACTTCCTGAAGGTGACTACAAGGATCAAGGTCGAACTCGTACATGGAATTTAGTGTATACTGGCTGTGTGATGGTGTCTGAAAATGCTTATGAGAGGAAAGTGGAGTTGAACCTGGAGGTGGTGGTGTGGGCCGGATCCGACTGTAGAATGGACAGGGGGTTCTCGATCTGGCTGTTCAATCATCCATTTTGGGCAAACACTTTGGAGGAGAGCAGTCCAGAAATTTCCCGTATACTCTCTCTATTGATCTCACAGGTAGTTTTTTAGCCAATTGGTGGTCTAACTTGGAGATTGATTTCCAGCATGATAGCCGTGTTAATGTTTGGAGAAATTACATTCCATTATCAACCTCAAGCCTGGCTATAGTCACCATACGTATTTTCCTAAACCCCAGTTTCAGTTTCAGTTCTGAGCCAGCTGTCACTCTCACCATGCACTGCTGACAAGGTGCCCTCCCCTATTGCTTGCTTTTTGGCGGGCAAACTGGCCCACCAATCACTTACGCGCATGCCCAGAACTGTCCTCTTAACCTAGTTTAACCATAGGGGTTAAACTCCATTAAAGAACACATGATGATGGATAGATATGCATGAAATTCATAATCGTGAGTCATAGGATCGAGCATGATGATGTAGGAATACAGGAGCTTGGATGGGGAAGGTAACTCCACTCTAACGATATAGTAAAATGATGGGCAAAAAAAGTATAAGTACCCCAAAGGATAAAGCCATGTCAAGAATATATATACGATGATGAGTAGACAATGACTGTTTAAACGTTCTTTCTTCGAAAATTTGCACATTTATGGTTAGTCACATCGATAAGGGCAGCCCTCGTTATGTTAGTGTGGGTCGTCTGGACGTACTCTACAATAAACAGTTAAAATGAGGATCATTAAAAATTCATTTTGTAAAAGCTATAGGGGTGCTGAAGTGCAGTGGTTTTTCACTATATACATGTAGGCACAGACATGTATATACTAGAAAGCAATTTAATGTGCTACAATTACTTACTGATGAAAGCCTGATCGAAGTATGCCCAGATGGAGGCCAGGCTTAGTACCCTTACCCAGAGCACTCGATGCCCCCAGAACTGCTGGACTACAAAAAACACGGAGTAGATTTCTCATCAGATGAGTCGGAGAGCCAGCACTTGTGTCAACTGCCTCATCAAGCTGGCAACAGGTTAAAAAGAACACCATAATCTTTCACCAGCTCAATCCTTGGTGGTCCCTAATAGATAATATGTGTGTTATTAGTTATTACACAGTACTTAATGCTTGTTGGTATCATCATTGTACCAGGCTTCACTATCCACTTGATTAAAAGCAATCAACAAAAGCAGTTAATGTGATATTATTCTCTTATAATATAGTATAAGTAATAGTTAGAACCCAGTGTAGTGGATTTATCAGATATACACGAGGTTGTTATTACATGAGGCCGAGGCCCGCAGGGCCGAGGCTTCATGTAATAACAACCGAGTGTAATCTGATAAATCTACTACACTGGGTTCTAAGTGTCTTGTAGCCCATGACTAGTCAGGTTAGTTAGAGTAATTAGTGCAGCCAACTGTGACTAATTTGGCTGCAGCTGCCAGCTGGATCTTCTGCAGCTAGGCAACTAGTCACTTAGCAACTGTTTCCAATGCAGCACAAATGTGATTGGCTGTTTTCAATGCAGCATTGGTTAGTTAAAGGTTATTAGTAATTTCATTTGCATTCGAAGAAAGTACTGTTCTGGTTGTCTGTGTACTACAGCTGTTCGAAAGTGCTATTGTTTTGAGTTAGTTTCCAATACGTATGGCGTGTTTTTGCCCGTAAATCGATGTGGGATAGTACGGTAAGCTACTGGTCTCGTCTATAGCTAGTTTTGTTGGTTTCTGTGTGTTGGTACGTGTGACAACGCTGCCAGCCTACCGTTTTAGTCAAAATGGCACTAGGGTCAGGCTAGACGGGTAGCTACCATGGCTATAGCTGTTGTTCATGTTTGTTACAATTGCTGGGAGTGTTTTGCCACTTGTAGCTACTATTTTGCGTTGTGAAGGCTGCTAGCTACCCAGTTTACTGCGTTATGCTGAATGGTACCTTTTGAACCTTCTGGCAAGCTGTAGTTTGTCCTGTGGTTCTTGCTGCTTTGGCAACTCTTGTCAGAATGACTTAGGCACAGTACTAGATCACTGCGTAGCGAGATGTATGACCCGTTATCTACCGTGAGAAAAAGTATCTCCCTTGGAAGACTTACCTGTTGACTTTCCTTGATTGTGTGCCTGTATTAAACTTCAGCTTTTTTGTTTGTTTGTTTAACTTGGTATGTACGTGCCTTGTTACTCAGCTGCTGAGTTTGCATACTGCAATGGCTTCCTTAATTACTTCCGGGGGTTTATCTGGATAAACCTGGGCTTTATGGAAAATAGAGTCCAGGCGGTCTCTTTGATCCACCCACGCAAAGGGCTACATAATGCTTAACAGCAACTATAACCTTAAACTGGGATTTCAGGGATTGTGGTCTCAGCCTAGCCTAAAATAAAATTTAAAAAAAAGAGCTACATGATACTTTTTCCAGCACTATCCCAACTGCTATTTACATGCATGTAATGTTATTAATTGTACCGTTTCCATCCTGACATTAACTGGGGTCTCCTGATTGAGGAAGAAGAGGCTAGCATTATGTGTTTGCATGCACATGATTCTTAAAATGTAGCATTCACAAACATGTGTCATGCATTTTGTGTTTGTGGTCTCAGCTCAGTCTAAAAATGAGTTACATAACAAACAAGTGATGTCACCACACCAATGCACATACAATAGTATTATACCATTGGGGTGACCACAGGGCCTAGGGGTAGACTGCTCGATATCATCAGCCTGCAAGACAACAAAAACATTAATTCGTCTCCTTGCAGGTACACTGTTAAAAAAGAGGTGCTAATGAACACCTTTTTGGGGTGCTCATGTTAATGTTTAGATTTTACACCCCATAGTGCTATAGAACACTTCTATTCTGAACAGGGGCGCTAACTGAATCCTCCAAAATAGGGCTTATGAGCCCCTAAGGGTGTTTAAGAACTCCTCAGGGTGTTACTGAAAGTTAGAATGTTTAGCCATAAAACAGTATTATCCATGTGCATGACATGTACAGAACCAATAATCATACTTGTTAGAATGTTTAGCCATAAAAGTGTACGTATATAAAAAACAGTAGTACATGACTACATGTATATTATACAATGCCATGTGTACAGAACCAATAGTAAAGCCTAAATTATGACTATAATGGATGCATGGTTTACACACTCATGAGTCTGTGAAGGGCACTCTGCAGGATACAAACAGTGTTTGATGCATTTGCACCGTCCTTTAATCCCAAAACTGTGTGCTGTAAAAATATGTATAAACTGTATAAGGGCTTTGGGTATTCCAGGTTGTAACTATAAAAAACACAAAAGAGACATAAGAGAGCCTTGGATAGGCTCTTTACATGCATGTAGATCTCCTTTTCAGCAATCACGACAAACTGCTCCCCCCCCGTCCGACTTTAGACTGACAATATAGGGAGAACTGGTGTCAATCTTTCTGATTTCACTCTCAAGCTCAACTGTATCCTATATAGTGAAACAAGAACAATGTCTATGAATTTAGACACAGATGGGAATTTCATAGTAAAATAGTAAAGCAGAAGGGGAATCTTAGTGTCTCGACAAGCGGAACAACGTACAGTTCTGGCTAAAAGAAAAAAACGACTACAGAGCTAAGTGGCCTGTAGACTGTTAGCTAGGCCAGGGTTGGGTCTAATCGTAGAAATACGGTAACTGTGCAATAGTACGAAGGCCTGAAAAATGGAAATGCTTAACTGTTTTGGTGATGATAAGGCTATATAGATAAGCTTACCTGGAATTCATATAATATGTCAATCTTTGACTTTGGAACCAGAAACTTGGACAAGAGTTTCAGAGCATATTTTCCTCTGCAATCTGTAGGAAAAAAAGTATGTGTTATATATATTATTGCATGAGTGGGAGGGCAGTACAGGAGTATATTCGGTTCAAGGCTGACAGTACTGGCTCGACTGAAGGGAGGGCCAATGAAGAGGCCGAGAACCGAATACTCTCCTGCATTGTCCGACCTTACGAGCTGCGAGGGGAGGCCTGGGTACGAGGCTAATGTACTGTGCATATAACTCTAACGTACAGGAGATGAGCGCGTTATAAATTTTGTACCATGTTACCTGATTACTACTTTGGAAAAAAAGGTACACACTCACCATCCAAGGAAGAAACTGAGTTGGGCAGTGACTTGTACTCGTCCAATGTTACCCTAATTGTCGGTCGCTTATGTTCGATGTCAGCATATCGGAGAATGGCATCCACCCACTCTGGCCATTTTTCAAGAAGGTCACTTGTGGATGTTATTGTGAATGTCTTCTTGAGAATAGACCGCATATCAGTTCGTAGCTGTATGTTAAAACATGGTTATAAAAGGAATGTTGTTAGCTACCAAAAAACAATCACAGGCTTGCATTATTATTACATTATTTAGGTGAAAATGTCAGGAGGGGGGGGGGGTCTCTAAAAGTGAGGCCAAAGGATCTGCAAACAAGAGTGTCCTAGGGCTGTGCACCTACGGTTCACACTTACTTGCTTCTCGGTTTTCAATGGAGGAAATACCTCCAAAACATCCCGTATGCGGGGTCCATCGTCTACAATCCACTTTCTTCTGCCAGTGTAGGTCTTCTTCATCAAAGATTTGATGGTACCAGAGTGTGGATTTTCAGAAGCCAATTCCTTTTTCAGCTCATCAAGATTCAGCCTAATAAATTACAAGAAATGCTAAGTAAATAAAGCCATTTAAGCATGTACTGCAGCTATAGCTTATAGGTTGGCCTTCAGTAAAGAAACTAGCCCCACCACACTAAATGAGTAGTGTACACAAACCTGTATTGTTCCTCATCGAATTCTTCACCAGAATCCTGTGGTTCAGCCTGTCGTGATTTGTTCTTGGGTGGTTGCTGTGGGTCGTTCTCCTGTATTTCCTTATTGTCGTCATTGCCGTCCCCAGGACGTCGTACATTCTTCAACTTTTGACGAAGCTGTGCTTTCCACGAGCCCTACAGATGTATATGCATATTGTGGACTTCCTGTAACTGTACATGGTGTTTTATTTGATGAACTGCACTCACAATATACACTCATGTTTAAACAAAGATCACAGCCATAAATCATTACTTACATATCCTGAGCCTTGAGCATCTTGCACCTGGGGAAACTTGTCTAGAAGTTTCTGGCACACAGCATCATACTCCTTCGGTGTTGGGTACCAGGTATGCTGGATGATTTTCTGCGCTAGTGCAGCGGGGAAACTGGGAAAAGTTCTCGTAGATGATCTGCTCTTAGGCGAAGAAAGGAGGAACCCTTTATCTTGTTAGTTCGCACAACATCAACTGTACTGTCATCCAGCCGCTCTTCATCAAGTAAGTAGTCGCACAATTCCTGTACTGTATATTGTTCCACGGTCAAGCGGTCCATCTTCACTCTTTTCAAAGCCGACTATTACTATTATAGTTTAAAAATCTTCGACGCTTTAGAACGGCTGCTGTCTCATTTTATAAATGAGACTCCAGCCGTTCGCAGAGTTCAGACTCGTGCGCATGCGCATTCACTCCTGTGCTTTATTTGAGTCTAGTAGATAATTATTACGATGTCCCTCTAATTTTACAGACCAGTTTTACGTGGAGATGTATTGTAGTACACTACTCACTCTACAAACAGTTCTTTTGAAGACGAAGAGTGTTTGGCGGATGATGAAGCTATAAAGGTATGTGACTGGTGTTGCAGATAATTTAGTGCTATTAAGTGCCCACCGTTAACTTTGCCATCTATATTTTCCCCAGAAAATGAGTGTCAGGTCACAGCTCCCCCTTTTATGTCACTGTTGTGGATTGTTTGAACCACCAAGCTTTTCAAAGCTTCTGTCCCATGTTCGCCTTGTGCATGCTGATGATCCTGATTTCAAGATCAATTGCAAACTTGAAGGGTGTTGCCATACGTTTACAAGATTCCAGACATACCGAAACCATGTATACACCTACCACAAGAATGCGTTTAGAAGCAAGCCGCCCAATGTTGGGCCTTCTGAATCCCAGAAGAGTGATAGCTGTGAAGACCCTTCTGTGGTGAGAGATTTCTACCAGGAAGACAACAGCACATTTGACAACCAAGGTGAATCTTCAGAGTGTTACCGTATCCCTGTCATCTATGGATGCAATCATCCAAGATTTGGATTCCATGTATGGATATATCCTAACAGGACTTCAAGAAGCAGTCGATTCCTGCCTACAGCAGTCTGATGTTGATTCTGCCACTATTGATGAAGTGAAAGCGATTTTCATTGCAAGAGAAAGGCTATTCATTGGCCTAAACACCCAGTACCTCCAAATGATTTCCTGTATTAAGTAATTCTGGGCCTCTTTATTGGTGTTATTAGCATGCACATAATATAAATACATATAGTATAAATAACTTGTTTGTTTGTTTAGATGCCACAGGAAGTTGTCTTAGGGACCGAAAGGCTCGGGTGCTAAGCGACGTATGGTAGAGCAGAAGGAAAGTATGATGTACATTCCCTTAATCGAAGCACTTCAACGTCTCCTGGAAAATGAGGCAGTACTAGCTGAGGTACACATAGTCAATGTACTAGTAGCACTGTATCAAACCATCTATAATTCTTGTGGCTATTGTCAATGGTGATTTGCTTTTCTATTGTTGTTTTTGCACCCAATGGTTAGATTGAATGTGGTCACCAAAGTGAGTCTGGCATACTTGGCGACTACTGTGACGGTGAGCACTTCCGACGTCACCTCTACACTGTACACATCAATGGGCTTCAGCTACTGTTCTACTACGACAATATTGAAGTTGTTATATCCTACCAGGAGTGTTCTACTTTGTGCTTGGAAACATTAGGACGAAGTATCGTGCAAACCTCTGCAATATACATCTCCTGGCTGTCATAAAGAAACGATATGTCAAGAAGTACACCCTCAACGTAGTACTACAGCCGATGATTGAAGATATCAAGAAACTTGTATGTACGATCTAACTATGCCACATACATGTAATTAGATTTAATTGAAATTAAACTTCCTAGGAACTTGGCCACTAATTCCGAGTTTGTGGTTTAACCCGGAAGTACTATGGCACTGTGGCTAGTGTTTGTGCTGATAACCCAGCAAGTTCTGCCATCGGAGGGTTTAAGAAGGGGAGCACAGCATACCGTGGTCGCCAGTGTTTGGGTACCATAGAGGAGCTGTGCAGCAAGGTATTTTGATAGATTGAGTTTGCATGCAATGTACGTATACTGGATAGGTGTAATTTAAGCACTTAACTTCTTACCCTCAGTTTCATGAGCGTGACTTTGTACTTCGTACCCTTGCTACCCATCGAGAGCACCTAGCAAAAATTGAATCTGACAGCAGTGAGGACTACTCCAAACTCTACGGAGTCAATGAGCGATCAGTGTTTATGGAGTTGAAGTTCTTTGATATCTGCAGTGGCTCACTTATCGCAGACGTCATGCATGACTTGTTAGAGGGAGCTGTACAGCATGAGGCTAAACTCCTTCTGAAGTATCTGGTTCTTGAGAAACAGTATCTCTCGGCACACAGGGTCTCTTGGGCATGATGGGCTTAGCAGCAAAGCTTGTGAGGTCTCTGAGTTTCGCTTCCTCAAACCTAGCTTTTGCTAGTAGCTGGTCGAAAGATCCTTCCACTCCAGCTAACTTCAGCTTAATTTCCGGTAGCAGACCAGATACGAACTGATAGGCAAGTACGGTTCGACCCATGTTCTCAGTTTCCTGGGTTCCCTGCTGTGTCTGAGGATAAGCTCGGTGGAACAGTTTTCGTCGATCTTGCGCATAAGTATCTACATCTTCATGTTGCTTCTGCTTCCTTTCGTGAAACTGACTGCTTTGTACAGACTGCAAGCGTATGGGTGTGAAGCGCTTGGTGAGTTCGGCGACCAACTGCTTGTACTGGGTTCGGACTTGGGGTGCACATGAACGATAAAAAGCGTAGGCTTGACCCCTAAGGCGAGTCGAAAGGTTGACTAGCTTTGTTGGTTCGTCCCAGCGGCCAATGGATGCAGCCATCTCGAATTGCTCAAGCCAATCGCTGATAGTCTCGCCTTCATCGTTTTGGCCTTCCCCACTAAACTTTCCAATTGGGGGTAACTGGTGTGCAAGCAGTGCAGATGATATCGATAAGGCTGATGACAACACCCCCGCATCATCGATGTTTTGGCCCGAAACGCCCACGGCCCGAGCTGGTGAGTTGGGGCTATTAATTAACGTTATACCAAGGCCTGTTACAGGCTCACCTCCTTGCTCTCCGCTGTTGCTTGACTCCGCTTGGGTCACCGCGGTCGATGAAGGGATCTTCGAATGCCGGCGAACTTCGCGCAGTTGCTCGCTTCCGCTCTGTTGGGTGTGGCTTGTGGGCGGAGGACTTGCCGATTGTCGCAGATCCTCGTGTCTTCGCTCGCCTCCTCTCTCTCCAGTGTGACTCGACTCTGTTCGTGGAACTATATCCGATGGAGTGCTTCTTAACTGCTGCTGGACTTCACGCAGTTGCTCCAGGAGCCTCTCCTCGCGAGCCTCCCACTTGCGGCGCTCCGCCTCCAACGCTCGGTACATTTCCAGCTCTGCCCGACTTCGCTCCTGTTCAGCCTCCGTCTCCGAACGGTGGTACCAGGCCTCCAGCTCTGCACAGCGTACTTTTAGCTGCTCTGTCTCGTCGGCAGTCACGGAGGCAGCTTCTCGCTCCTCCTGGATCTGGCGCTCCAGCGACCCGAGTCGTTCAATGGCCGTCTGAGCATCCTCGGCGGCTTTAGCCTCGCTCTCCTGAGCAGTATGCAACAGTTTTCTCAGCTCCTGTATCTCGGCGGTGAGGACTGTATTCTCCTTCTCGTACCGTTCAATCACTGGCTGTGCATCGATTTCGGCTGCCCGTTCGGGTCGGTCATCCCGTAGGCGGGCGTTCTCGACCTGTAGCTTCTGCAGCTCAATGCGCAGGGTATCCATCTGTGTACGCAGAACTTCTGTGGACGACATAGTAGAGAAATAGCTACTACTCTAGTCTATCTCCTACTGCCTGTGACTCCTCAAACTCTGGATGCGAGAATGGGCATCCCGGACAAGGTCCCCAAATGTAACGCTTCTCGCCGCAAGTCAGTCAAACTTCCAACAAACTTTTCTCTTTACTGCACTCTACTCCTCACAATACTGACAATATACAGACTATTTATACAAAAACACCTAGCAACGAACATCACACTTACTAAAGATACAGTACACAAAATACCTGTCAGTTGCACTTATTAACACATATTACCAGTTCAATAGAGGTGTCCATGCCTAGCATATAGCATATTAGCACACACATAAGTTTAACTAAGTTCAAAGAGGTCCAAATATCACAGGTGTATGGTAGTTAGATGGCGCTGTCTAACTACCATACACACCACTTGTGGGTTTATGCTGTATAAACGGCAGTCGGCACCTTTGATACGCCTACGCACTGTAGTACAAATTATGTTAAACTATTCTCTAATGTGACTTAAAACAGAATGATACTAAGAAAACTTCAACTAAAAGTAAGCTTTCTGTACAAGAGGGCATATAATGATTTCATCCTCTGAATCTTTACAATAAAAAATAAACCTGTTAGAAATTCGTTGTATAGGCAAAAATGTTGAGGCACCGAGACTCTAGATTAGGTTTAATGCTCTGAGTTCTGCCTGTACTCTCTGTTGATGTTCTGCCCTGATGAAGACTGCAGCCCAGCAGTTGAAACGTCGGCATTTGATGATATGTTTGTGAGCCAATTTGTGGTACTTACCTTAAACAGTTCAAATGTGGTTAGAGAACAGCCAAGTAGCGTCATTGTCCTATAGTGTCAAGGCTGTTTGGTAGCTCTGCACTTAACGATCTCTCCATCTGCTAGTACATGTGTAGTTAAATGTTAACTTGCTATTGATACAAACAAGTGAAAGGTCGCATGATATTAGGTACTGACAATAGTTGTGTGGGATGTTGACCGTCTTTTCTAATTAATAAGCACCCAAACACATCCATGAAGTGTACATGTATACTAGGGTTACGCAAGCGCAGATGCCTCGCGGTGCTTATGGGCAACTTTTTACACCTTAAAAAAATACGACAGACATATTGTCCCATCACTAAATATCTAAGAGGGGGGGGGGGGGGCATCAGTGCCTGCTGACGCGATGACAACGTCCCGGGGTTGCAAACGGGGCGCGTGGACATGGTCCCGCGGGTTGCGAACGGGGCTGGAATGTGGAGATGGAGCTCGCGACACCTGCACATGGGGGATATTTTCGCGAGCCAGCTAGTCGCGTGAATAAACAGCTGAACCAAGGAACCATGATGATGGATAAACTACGACTAAACGACTGGCCTTGTGGAGACTGACGTCTCTGTCTGCAACACATTTCAAAGACTCAACCACGGCTGCCACGGGATAGCTGAGAGAGTGGCTATGCCACTTGAAACTACGTTGGATTAGTGCCGTCGGTCACCAGCCCTCATGTCTCTGCTTACAGAGCGGCTACACAAACTCTACTAACCTGGGAGCTGCAGTAAGCCTTCCTTAATAAAACTATGTAATCGACTTGTGTAGATCTCTGACTCTTCGGCCCAAAACGTGACAGACATCTACATATACATATATATATAAACGCTAGCTGAGATTTGGAGCCCATTGAACGCGATTATTGGCCTCGCTCCGCTTTGCTGCGCTCGGCAATTACCTAAGTACAAGATGCCTCATGAACCTGATATTATAGTATGCTCTGTAACTTAATTTGGAGAAATCTTTTGAATGTGGCAGCTTTTAGAAAAGCCGTGTAGTTAAATAATAATAAGATGGACGGCCTACTCCTCACGATGAACCCGCTTTGCAGCTCGAGATTCAATGATCCCTCCCTCGTCCCACTACTGCGAATTACACTTGTGGTATGGCCGTTTCTCCCTGCGACAACTGGGAATAGTCTCAGTTCCACTGGCCAGGGTCTCCAACCTCGCCTCAGTCTTCAGTATCTCTGCTGTTGGATCATGATGGTTACTGGAGAAATAATTTCTCTTGGAATCGTTGTTGTTCTTTTCACCCCCTGCACATGCACAGTATAGACGTAATGTACATCAATAGGTGGTGTATGAGAAAATAACTTACCCTGGCAAGAGAACTTCTTGAGACTTCCGTACCGACGCATCATGTCTGGAACGTGGTACACCAAGCAATGCATTTAGGGAGTCACATTCTTCAGTTGGTACCCTTCAAAGTGATCCCCAAGGCTCGTAAAATACCTCACCCATTCCTTTGCCTGTGACAGTAAGAGTTAGGATATGAACAAAATGTGCGTGAGGAAGTCCTACTAGCCTACAGCTTCTGAATACTAATCAGATGTTTATTTACTCATTAACTAACCTCTGAATGCAATCTCGTGATATCTGCTTCACTTGGGTTGGCATGTGAGAGGAGGGTATACAAGTCCTTCAATAAGTAGAAAGTACACACATGTAGCTGGTATGCACCCCAAAGTCTTGAATTTATATTAGCTACTTTCAGTTTACACAGAGCACAGGGTTAGCTCTATCCCAAACCACATTCATGTAATACACTTCATAAAAAAAACAATCCACAACTTGGACACCTTTGCTGCAACCTCTTCATCAAGGATCGTTGGCAGCCATTGAGTGAGGTACAGTCTAGGTTGCCAGGACAGGACTTCCCATCTGCATCCTTCTTGTACCAAATGGCGAAGCTGACTCCACACTCACGAATCAGCTGCTCTGGCTTCCTCACGTTGCTGGTTGCTGTCCCCTGTCGCTCACGCAGCCCATGATCTAAATGATCCATATACAGGATCAGGTTGCGGAAGAGAACATCACTGATTCTTAGAAGGAGGTGCAGCTCATCTGCAACAATCTGGCTGGGATCTAGGTCGAGCAAAGGAGGGTGTATGGATCCTAGATGTTTATGGCATCCCTTAGAAGCAAGCTTGCTCTTGTTTTTTAGTGACTGCAGTGTCCGGGCCTTCTTGCTGCAGTACTCAGACTCCTCCTTAGACATGTCCCACCTACCTCAGAGATTGTCAATATGTGATAACACGATTTTCAGCCAGATTAATAATTTTGCTACTAATATGGCATTCACCCCAATTTTGCTTTACCTGTCCTTGCTCTTGATAGTGCACCACAAACAGCTGTATATGGAGGTAGCGTTGTTCAGTCCCATCAGTGCAAGTAGAACTATAGAGTAACAGATAATGCACAACGTAGTACTATTCGTGACCTTCAATGAATTATTGTCAAGATCGATCATATAACAGTGCTTTAAATCCACATTTTGGTGTGCATTATGACACACTTTCTAAATGATGCCCACTAGACCTAAGTCTCAGGTCAATGAGAGCACTAAATACTTTAGATACGGGGCTAGTGAGTGCGCTCAGGCAATATAGTAACTGTCTCTTGCGTCATTCTGCCCTCAACCATTACTGTATTGCCCTCGCACACTAATTAACCCCCTGTAATGCACTGTCAAGCGGTACCTAAATATTTCTTAAGGCATATGTACCTTCAGGTCTGAGCCAAAGATGAAGCTGAGCTGCCACATCTTCTCCTGTACCTCCACAAAAGGGTCTGCAATCATCAAGTTCACTTCATCTAGAACTGGCTTGAAGGCGGAACTAAGAATCACGTAGTCCTCTTTCCCCTTCAGGGCTGCAAATGCTTTCCTATGTACCATGATGAAATATTCTATAAGTAAATTGCAAGTCAGTATTAAAAGTAACACCTACCAGCTCCAGATAAGACATCAGCAGCAATTCCAGGAAACAACATCGACAGTAGGGTGAAGCTCGAGCTTGAAGAAGAGTGAGCACCATCACCGCTCAGTTTCACTGTCATTGGACTCTTGGGGGTGTTGATCCAGCTGTTATGACATGAGAAAAAAATACTTTAAAGAGGTGGTGTAGGGACTAGAACTGAATCTTTAGTTGTCATAAGACTCCCTTCACGGTTGAGGTGTTCTGCCAATGCTTGCTTGAATGGTGGAGAAACTCCCTCATGGGGTGGGTCAAGGCGGACCATCTCCAGATCTTTGCACAGCTCTATCCTAGCTACCTTGACCTTGTAGCTCCTTGGAAGCTGATCATGCCGCTACAAATACAATAATATTATTATACACAATGTAACACCAAAACGGTCAAGCAAGTACGGAGTCTGCATCACTTTATCGCTGTCGCTGCTGTCAGGAGTAGAAGGAGTGGAGGCAGTAGTGGTGGCTACCACTACCTAGATCCAGTGACACTGAGGCTCCAGTCTGTAACCTCCTCAGAACTACGGACTCTGGCATAACGCCAAAAGCGAAGAAAAGTGCCTTCTTTGCACTGGTCTGTAGCTGGTTCACTTTACGACTCTTTTGCCTATCAGACACCTAAAATATTCATTCATATCGATCAGGTTCTCTTTCTGACAAGTGTTTGATTTTCCTCAGCAAGTGACATGCAGTCTTGCATGTCATCAGCAGTGAGGGCAATCGCAAATTTCTTCTGCAGCAGGGATTCTCGAGCACGGCCTTTCGTGCGAGTCACTGCACAATGCAGAGTTCCAGCATGACTGGTCAGGTTCGAATACCATTCATGCAAGAGGCGGTTTTGAACAGCAAGGCAGCACACAACCTTCCCCAAAGCAGAACAGGTATTTGTGGTCTTCAGAGCTTTGCTCGAGCTTTCAATTGTTACTTCTACATCGGAATCCATGACTCCCTCAGCAATGATGAGCTGCAGTAGCTACCAATGCAGGCAAACTACAAAGCAGGCTCTGTAATTTAGCACAACAGAAAGCAAATTTTTATCTAACCCGCCAGCCAAAGCTTGGCGCATACCTTTCTCTACAGCTATGCGCATGTTTACAGCTTGTCCAGGAACAGCTAGCTAGCTAATGGCTATCCGTCAGTTAACCCTCTTGAACTCCCCCTACCATCATTTCCCTTTTATAATCTGACTAAAAAATACCCAGATTGTCAGGCTTACCATGCAATAATTTCCCTAATGATTTCATATGACGTCATTTTCTGCCAAAATGGAATTTTTCACCTGTTTTTCAAATGTCTGAGGAAAAATCAGGAACAGGTACTTCTGCTTATTTTTGCAATTTTAAACATTTTTAGGCAGTCTTGCAGCAAAACAGATGATGGGACGCTCAAAAACTTGAGTATTTACCCGTCAAGAGGAGGTCAAACCAGTCGATTTTGACAAAATTTGCAAATTTATATATAACAATTAGATGCGGTTTATAGATCCCGCTAGGGAAAAATCTGCAGGCCAAGTCCTCGGCTATAACTACCGCGGATGCTTAAACAAAGCCTTCTGGCAGCTTTCTAGATGATGGGAAGTAACAGAGGGTGCCTACCTGTAGGGAGAGAAGAGTAAGTCATGCTCATCGCCATAGAAGCCCATAGTCTCATGCCCAGACATCCACGCCCTATCTGTGGACGTCTGGCGTATTCTGTACCGGTGTCGGAGTGAATAATGTCCCCCCGGACATTATTCACCGGTGAATAGTGTCCCCGTCCCCCCCCCCTCGGAAACGAGTCCTGTCACGCCGTGGAGGGTCCCTCCCTCAGAATAGGTCTCCCCAGACCGTCCATAGCACAATACTGAGATCTAGTCAAAGATGAAACTGTCCAATCGGCTTGAGGCTGAGTTTTGAAGGCTAGATGAAGCGATGACACTTTACACCGACATGCATAATTTGTAGACTCACAATCGTGATGGACTCGACAACACGGGAGGCAAAAGTTGCATTGATCGAGAAGGCCTATCTTTCTCACGGAGAAGAGATATCCAGTATTATGTCGTTTAATGCTGTCTAACTTAAAATTTACTTTCTGCTACTGTAACTATTTTATGTGCTTGCTAGCTAACAATAAATAATAATAAAAAAGAGGGACAAAAGGCGGCCACCAGCCTGAGAGACTAGGACTCCACTGCTTGCCCCACCACAGTGAGAGCTATGGCATACACTGCTGAGTTGTGTAGCTGTGTGGAGGACGAAAGATGGGAGGGGCTCCTAAAGTCTCAGCCGTCTCTGATTACCGTAGAGCTCCACTCGAAAAAAAATTGGGGGAGGGGGGAGGGGACAGCATTCACTGAGGGGGGACATTATTCACAGGTGAATTTTGTCCGCGGGGACAATATTCACCGGTAGCCGTAAGCGTCTTGAATTAGAATCTGTACAAGGTGTGACAATTGCACTTTCTCGTGAGTTCTGTAAGTGCCTAAGGTGTCTCAACCACAACTGCTTCGGCTTTCACCGCTTCAGCCGGTGGTAGACATCCTGGTGGCTTGAAATGGGTGAGAAAATTGATACGGTCAAGACTTACCTGCTAAAGTCAGCTGTAATCAGCAATGTGCTTTATGAATAGCTTTGTATATCTTTAGTAACTTAGCAATGTACTTTATGAATGGATTTGTATATCTTTAGAGTACAGTGACACAATATCCTGCAATTTGATTGGTTCAAGGAGGGGTTCTAAATCACTTAGAACCCCTGCTTCTGAGGGTTTCTACATATAGGATCCACCCTTGAGGCTATTCTGTCTACAATAATATTATAATTATGCAACACTGAATATTCATATAGCAATAATAATTATGCATGAGATAGTATACCGCTGGGAGAGGTGAATAATGTGTATATTAGTTCTAATTGCTACTACACTGGAGATTAACTACTAGCGGCCAGTAGCAATTCATTGTAGTCTTCAAAGTCATCTACAAAGTTAGCGGAGGTGGCAGTATCATCCTGTATCCACTGCAGTAAGTCAGTACTCAAGAGGTCACTCAGCTCTAACTGTGCCATTTTTTACACTCAGCATTGACTGCGGTTGGCAACGGTTTATAGTAAGTCCGTTGCTAATGCTACTCTAAATCAGTTAGACACCTCGACCAATGGGATCTACGCTATTTAGAAACCCTCAGGCCCTTAGTAGCGCCCTCGCTTCGCTCGGGACGCTACAGCCTCAGGCCTTCGGGTTTCTAAATCGCGTAGATCCCTTGGTCTCGGCATCTAACTATTATTTAGTAAGCTTGTCTAAAGCTTCTACCCTCGCAACGTATTGGCAAATAATTATGCCATATTAAAGAGCATTGTTACTTAAAAATCAACAGCAAACTTGTCAAGCACGATGTCAGTTAATTAAATACGCATACACGCCCCTATCACGTCATTAAACCCCGCGTGCAATGTATACAGTAAAGAAACTGTCTCACATAAGGTAGGTTTATACTAAAGCATGCATATTAGAGATATTTATGTTGGTCAGGCACGAGCAAAATTGGCATGGCCTAATACTTGCATGAGACTGAGTTGATTTTTTTCCATTCATTCTCTATTACACAGGAATCTGTCACTGGTGATATAAAGCCATCCAATATACGCCATTTGGTGGCTGTGATAGCTGTACTAATGCTCATCATTATGGCGGTATTTCTAAACTGGAGTGGTCCAATTCCTAAAAGAACAATACGACCAACCATAGATAGGGGAAGCTATATTATCTATGGACCAACTCAGGATTTACCTATAACTGTTAGAATTGCTTCCAATGCTTTTGGTGTTGTCTTGATGAATGAATCAACAGTAGGATTGTTGTCATCAAATGGCTCTTGGCTAGGAACTTCAGAGCCCATCAACTTTCGTGATTACAATTCGGAGGTATTTTTCACAGTTAAGAGCACGGCAAAGAACCATGGACCAAGACTTTCTCTTCTCCTGGTGACGTGGCTACAGACCGTGGATCCATCACAGGTTTGTAGGATCAAAGTCAAAGGAAGAATAAAGTGTTTCTGAGAAGTAAAGTTGAAACATGTCATGCATATAGCTAGCCCAGTTAAAACACAGGTCAGCATGCAAAGTATTCTACAAGTAATGCAGCAAATCAGTGCTAGCTCTATAGTATTTCAAACTGCAAAAACAAAAGGGTTGCTGTAACCCAACTAGGTTTATCTGAGTTGTACAACAATGTGCATACAAGCATTTCTTGACCACTATAGGTCTCCAATTTTAGATGGAAGGTACACAACTACACGTATTAGAGGCAGCTACATATAAATAATATCACAAGTGAAGCTGCAATTTTAACATTTCTATGGCTCCTCCAATTATGAAACATCACAGATGAGGTATCTAAACCAGCTGTTTAGATACCTGCCAGCAGGTATCTATCAGATTTAGATACCTCATTAGGCAGGCATACTTCAAAGGATATTATTCATGACTAGGTCTAAGTATAGGATAGACTACTGCGTAGCGGGGTGTATGACCCGTTATCTACCGCGGGAAAAACTATCTCCCGCGGAAACCGAGGAATTACGAGGGCGAAGCCCGAGCTACTTCCGAGGCTTCCAAGGGAGATAATTTTTCCCAAGGTAGATAACGGGTCATACACCCCGCTACGCAGTGGTCTATCTATTTTATACTATGCCTAAGTCATTCTGACAAGAGTTGCCAAAGCATCAAGAACTGCAAGGCAAGCTACTGCTCGCCAGAAGGTTCGAAAGGTGCCGTTCAGCACGACGCGATAAACTAGGTAGCTAGCAAGCTTTCACAACGCAAAATAGTAGCTACAAGTGGCGAAACACTCCCAGCAATTGTAACAGACATGAACAACAGCTAATAGCCACGGTAGCTACCCGTCTAGCCCGCCCTAGCGCCATTTTGGCAAAAAAAACGGTAGGCTGGCAGCGTGGCCACACGTACAAACACACAGAAACGCAACAAAACTAGCTATAGACGGAGACCAATAGCTTACCGTGCTATCCCACATCGATTTACGGGCAAAAAACGCCATACGTCTTGCCTAGGCTACCCTAGCCACCAGCCCTACCACAGCTTTCTGAACATTTGAACGACTGGAACGGAATCGGGTACCCGCTTTACGTAAGCAATCGGGGTATATTTTTTCGCGCGGTAGAATACGAAGCAGTATTTACCTGTAATGCTGAAATCTGATTGGTTAGAATGACTTAGGTATAGTATAAATAGCCTTTTGTCAATGCGTGACTGCTTTTACATTTGTACTTATTCAGATATCAGTAGTCCATACATATTGTCATTCACCAGCACGTAACTGGTACTTGTTAACCTTGTGTAAAAGCATCCAATGAGTCCAAATCAAGTAAGTATGCCACTCCATTGTTCATGCATACGCATAACAGGTTTCAGCATTACTGTAGCAAGACAGTGTGATACTGGACACGAACAGTAAGTCATTAAATAATGTCTGTTTTCCTGGTGTATCTGATTAGACTCTCCACTAGTGTACTGCCGGAACGTAGGACTGAAAGACTTCTGAACTAGCCTGAAGGTGATACTGGATCCAGGATTGGAACATTGGACTGGACCTAAAGCTCTTGAAATGGTGCCAGTGATCACAAGCTCGGAAATACCTAGCCAATTAACATTGCTGCTGCAGTGACTTGTAGTACATATATACCTAGCTTGCTGTAACACAAGACTAAGACTATTACATTAGTACTCAATATCTGCAGTTAGCACGTATGCAGTTTCATGACCAGTGTTCTTGTTAAGAGATATAGTCCTGGACCAATAATAGGCTGCTCCATGCGGTGTACGTATCTTAGAGCAGGCTATGTCAGTTCATAGCCCAATGTGGTTCATTGTTTTCAAGCTCACATTCATGAATTGCGGCATAAGAAGCAGTGGACTCAGAATAAGGCTAGCTAGCTAAGCTATGCAAGCATATATTCAGTCTCCATTTTCATGTCAATCTCATTTCAGTCCTATATTTAAGCATGGATATTATAGAGTCTATGGTTTAAGTGCATAGATAGTATGCAGTACAGTTAGTAAATACAATTAAATGTGTGATCCGCTGTATACATCCTCCAGTGTAGCACTGTGTTGCAAGTCAGGAGAGGAGTTTAGAGCGTACTACAAGACTACACAAAGCACACAACACAAATACAGGTTCTCACCTGAATTACTTTCAGAAAAGAGTAATGGTGAATAATATATTAGTTTTTCCTTTTACATGCAGGTGGTTCTGTCATGTAGATGATGATGTATATGTGAATATGGTACAATTATTGAGACTGTTTAAGCCTTATGATCCAACTACCCAGAAGCTATACTTTGGACACTACCCAGAATCTTTTTGGCGAACGATGACGGCGTCCTGGAACAGATATCAAGCCAGTAACCAGGAATTAATAGTAAGTAGTTAAATGAAACTAATAATTTATGTATGTGTTTATGTGATCAACACTGTGCTCACAAAGCCTTCTTTTACATAACACTATATATAGTCTGTATAATAAGAAGCTATATAATATTATGCCTAATGGTAGTACGGTGCTCAGTCATGATACGTTTCTGTCAGACAAAACTCTTAGTCACTACCATCTGAGAGGATCTGTAAGAAGTTTCATTGCCTGAAACTTCAATGGTCCTGACACAAAAACCTCCGCCCCCTTCTACCCTACTGATTATGAATGTGAGAAATTTACCTACTCTATATGAAGTGAAGTGTGCATGTGGGCCTGGGGATGAGGCTACCATGCACATGCAGTTGCATATACGTAATACTGTTCTTCACAGTCATCAATATTCTTATCAATCTCTACTCAAGGTTAATGAAGTCAAGAAATTCCCTGCATGGGTAAGATGTTGCACTATAATATTGTGCTAGAGACATCTTGTAAATATTGTCTCTTTTGCAGAAGAGCAATACTTTCAAATATGCAACTGGAGCCACATACTGCATTAGTTCTTCCCTGATGAATGAGCTAGAAATATATTTAAAGTGAGTCTATAATATAAATTCACAAAAAAATTGAGGGTTGATATACCAAAAAAGCATCCGAACAAGGTAGGAACAACAGCAGCCTCGTTCAGAACAGCGCCACAATACTTTTAAGAATTATCATTCTCTTTTTTAACATTTTATCAACCAGGTCTCATGATGCTTGTTGCATGCGATGATGACAGGATATTAAATTGTGATGCATGCATCCTGTGGTATTTTTTGTCAACAGTGTTTTTGTATGTAATCTTAATCAAATTAATACATATTACACTGTTGATCAACGATAAGCACGGTAGGATGCCATTATACAAGCAGGTGTGGATTGTGGGGTGTGCAGTACAGTGCATATGGCTACGAAGGATCAATAACGTGAGGTCATATGTGCTGCAATCAGTTATTGGCATGAATATGCATGTGGTTGGATATAGGGATGACAATTCATAAAAATTTGTCGTATCATTCCTACCTTGTTCGGTTGCTTTTAATTTTTTTTTGTAACTCATTCTGCTGGTTTTTGGGGTGGTGAATAGTATGGATGGTTGTGGTTGCACAGCTGCTGCTTATGTAATAGTTAGAACCCAGTGTAGTAGATTTATCAGATATACACGAAGTTATTACATGAGGCCGAGGCCGCAGGCCCGAGGCTTCATGTAACTAGAGGTGTTCCAAGAACACATACCCCGCGCTCAAGACAGTATAGCAGTATGGCACAGGTCCTGGAGGTTGGAACCGAAATGCGGATGTACACAGATTCCCGTGTATGCACATTTACAGTTATGTCATGGCTCTCGACTGAGCCACAGTTAGTGAAATGTTGGGATGGCTGTAAGGTTCATTTTTAGAAGCAGCAGCTAAGAGTGCCTTCATCTGGTATAATGCTAGCTTTATGCTCCTTGCATGTAAGTGCTATACTTGGCTAAACTCCGGCTATTTCAGTAGTATTTCCAAATAATGCCAAACTTCAGAGGCCCATAGCTCCAAACGTGTGGGGGTGCCATCCCATAAACTGTACTTGCTAGAATCAGTGACTTTTAGCCTTTCAAATGGCGCTAGTCTCATGATTCCAGCGCACTTCATTATGGAGCTACAGCCGCTCAAGCACACATTACTTCCGCCCGCAAGGGGGTCATAGTGGGAGGGGTACTTTGAGCCTTTCCCTTCTCCAGCGAGGGGGTCATAGTGGGAGGGGCACTTTGAGCCTTTCCCTTCCCCAGCGAGGGGGTCATAGTGGGAGGGGCTCTTTCAGCTTTTCCCGTTCCCAGCAAGGGGTCATAGTTAGAGGGGCACTTTGAGCCTTTCCCTTCCCCAGCGAGGGGTTCATAGTGGGAGGGGCACTTTCAGCTTTTCCCGTTCCCAGCAAGGGAGGGGCACTTTCAGCTTTTCCCGTTCTAAGCGAGGGGGTCATGGTGGGAGGGACACTTTCAGTTTTTCCATGGGGGGGTCATGGTGGGAGGGCAAATTTTGATTATAGTACTGCCATTTTGGCTTACCCTGGCTCCTAGCCGCGAAGGCCCCAGGTCTCCAAACCCCGCAAATGAGTTTACAGCCATCCCGAATTTTTACAGACTATGGCGGCAGTGTCTGTAGCCACTTTTTTTGCGATAAGCTCTGCTTCAAAACTTGATGGCAAGCTTCATCGCGATTGTGTGGGCGTAACCATTGCCGTATTAAAAATGGTGGACGACACCGACAATAAGAAAGAGCTGGAAATCCCAAGAACAGAACCTCTTTTGCGCCAATCAGATATATATTTATAAGAAGATACGGCGACTATCATCATTGAAACTGTATTTTGCAGTCGCTAAACAGGCTAAATCGTGTGTTTGAAAGAGATTTCAATTTTTTATGATGGACGCCGAACGCCAGATGCTGGACGCCGGACAGAACCAATTGTTTAACCTCGCCGCATTCACTCAGGGTAATAACAACCGAGTGTAATCTGATAAATCTACTACTGTCCTTTTCAGTTCCCTTCGAATCCAGAATTAGCGTAATGAAATTCATGAGCCGTACGTAACGTGATTCCAATGCGCTTTGCGCGGGAAATACAAACGGCTTACAAGTAGCTACGATGACTTCTGCTGAACCAGGAAGAAAAAGCGCTTATTCCGCTGATATTTGCTGGAGAGTCATCTGGCAGAGGATAGGAATGGACTTACCTTTCTTGAAAATCGCCCAAAATTTGAATATTGCTAGCAGTACAGCCCACAGAATTTATAAACGGTTTGAAGAGACAGGTGAAGTAGAGGGCAAGAGGCCACAGTCAAGAGAGAGCCGGCCTCGTCCTTGCTAACCCTGTATTGTACCTGGAAGAGATCTGTAGAGAGGTGGATGAGGTCCTTGGAAAGCAAGTGTCCGCTCCTACTGTCTGCCGTTTGCTTGCAAGATATGGATTCACTAGAAAGAAAGTTCAGGCCATAGCCAGGCAATGGTGTGACGGGTTTCGAGGAGCATTTATTGCTGAAATGCACTGCTACAGTACAGATCAGTTAGTATGGGTTGACGAGACAGGTTGTGATAGAAGAGATTACGTGAGACGATACGGACGCGCACTTCGTGGACAGGTGCCTGTATGCCATAGATTGTTGCATCGTGGCCAGCGCTATTCTTCTATAGCTGCTCTGTCGACTGAGGGGATTGTTGCTGTAGAAAGTCACACGGGAACAACAAATGCCGAGATCTTTGCCGACTTCGTTCGTGGAAGCCTCGTACCACAGCTCCAGTCATACGATGGGGAATCCCCTAGATCTGTCGTCATCATGGACAATTGCAGAATTCACCACGCTCAGCCTGTCCTGGATTTATTCACAGAAGCCGGAATTGTAATAATTTTTCTTCCTCCATATTCACCTGATTTTATTCCGATTGAGGAAACTTTCAGCTACATTAAATACTACCATAAGCAACACGATGAACTGCTTGAAGTCCAACCCGATCCTACACCAGTAATCAAGGCTGCATTTGATAGTGTCACTCCCCAACTCTCTGGCAGTTGGATTACCCACAGTGGTTACCAGAACTAACACAGCAATATTTTCATTCCATATGGTAGTATTAGTGCCTACGGCTAGTGTAATCTACAAACTATTCATGATACAGCATTGTTCCAAAAGTTTCGAAGTCAGATACCATGCATGTCCTTCAAGATCTTCTCTTGAAGATCATCATACTGGGTCTGGGTAATTCCACCATCTAGTAGAAGAGAATGTGAAGAGGCTGTGTGGCCTCGATACCTCCAAATCAAGCGGACCAGATGGCATCTCTGCAAGAATGTTAAAAAGTACGGCTGCAAATATTGCTCCTTCTATTGCTCAACTCTTTAATTTATCTATCAGTTTGGGTAAAGTACCCAGTGCCTGGAAATTGTCCTTTGTTGTACCCATTCCTAAATCATCAAGGACTTCTGAGCCCAACAACTATAGACCTATTTCTCTCCTTTGTGTTCTTATCAAGTTGCTCGAAAAGCACATTTACTCTCTCATAGTTTGTCACCTGGAGGAATTCTATCCACTCTCCGATTGCCAGTGGGGATTTAGGGCAGGCCGTGGCACTGTGACTGCTCTACTCTCAACCATTCATGAATGGCTCCAGTTGCTGGAGGCTGGCCAGGATATTTGTGCAATATTTCTGGACTACAGAAAGGCATTTGATAGTGTGCCACACGCACCCCTGATTGACAAACTAGTAGCTACCGGTCTACATACCAACCTGCTGGCATGGCTGACTGACTATCTAACCAACAGAATGCAACAGGTTGTGATTGATGGAGTTTCGTCTCATCGGGTTGCCGTCACATCTGGGGTTCCCCAAGGCTCAGTGCTGGGTCCTCTGCTGTTCTCATTGTACATTAATAGCATTACTGAAGTTCCCCTCTCACCTCCATCTCGACGTGCGCTATATGCCGATGACGCCCTACTTTATCGACCAATTTCGCATCCAAATGACTTCCTTGCTGTTCAATCCGACCTAAATGCCATCAAGCAGTGGTCAGATGAGTACCTCTTGCAGCTAAATCCTATCAAGTGCAAGTACATGATTCTGTCACGAAAGAGATCTCCTGTAGCTAATTCCCTTACTCTACTCCTTGGCCAGTCTGCACTGGAAGAGGTTGCAACTTTTAGATACCTCGGTGTGCTGATAAGGAACAATCTGTCCTGGTCTGACCATATTGCAGGAATCTGCGTCAGAGCAAGGAAGATCCTGGGGCTCTTGTACAGGCAATTTTACACTGACTCTTCCTCAGAAACACTTAAGCAACTTTACCTGAGCCTTGTCCGTCCCCACTTAGAGTACGCTGCTCAACTGTGGGATCCACACACCCGAAGGGACACTGATAGACTGGAAGCTGTGCAAAAGTTCGCCTTAAAGCTAGTGTCACGTCGCTGGGACTGTGGCTATGATGAATTACCTGATCTTGTTGGCATTCCTACACTGTGTGAAAGAAGGCTGCATCTGAAACTGGCACAAGTTTGCAAAATTATACACAATCTTTGCTATTTTCCAGATGCAATCATCCTACTCAAGTAGACTAGCAATAACAGATACTATTCGCTGCCCATTTGCTCGAACTAACCATTCTTTTGTCCCCAGCAGCATTATGGCTTGGAATGTTCTAGAGGACACTCACAGACAGTCTGCACTCGTTTAAACACAGGCTTTCTTCTTTTTAGCACATTATGTTTTGTGTCACTGAATTTTTTTACTTAATTCATTTTTAATAACATTTTAGTATTATAACCTTGCTTTGCATTGCTACACTTGCTATCTGTATTGCCTTGCTATCTGTATTGCCTTGCTTACCTCTTACTCTTAACTTATTGCATATTCATTATATATTAGTTATTTTTTACTTATTAATTTGTTGGGCACACACTAGATTAGCATACAGTGCTATTGTGTATCCATTGTACTATTGTGCAAGAACTATTATAGAAAAAAAAGCCACTTTTTTAGCTGGTCAATAAATTCCGTTCTCATTTGCAACTTTTTGCAAGGGGAGATCCCGACACTAGGTGATTGACTGATAGCACTAGGCCTTTCCCCTCTTCCAAAAAATGGTGTGTTAGGGGGTTCATCATATGACCCGTGTTTTTTCATTTCTATCAAGTGAGCCCACCCACGCTAATTTTACCACGTGCACAGGTGGCTTATGAATTCCATTACGCTAAACGCCGGTCACTACGCGGTACGAGAGTATTCAAACGGAATTGAAATCCACAGTACACTGGGTTCTAAGTGTCTTGTAGCCCATGACTAATCAGGTTAGTTAGAGTAATTAGTGCAGCCAACTCTGACTAATTTGGCTACAGCTGGCTCTTCTGCAGCTGGGCAACTAGTCACTTAGCAACTGTTTCCAATGCAGCACAAATGTGATTGGCTGTTGTCAATGCAGCATTGGTTAGTAATTACATTCGAAGAAAGTAATACTGTTCTGGTTGTCTGTGTACTACAGCTTCGAAAGTGCTATTGTTTTGAGTTAGATTCCAATACGCATGGCGTGTTTTTGCCCGTAAATTGATGTGGGATAGCACGGTAAGCTACTGGTCTCGTCTATAGCTAGTTTTGTTGCGTTTCTGTGTGTTGGTACGTGTGGCAACGCTGCCAGCCTACCGTTTTTGCCAAAATGGGACTAGGGTCGGGCTAGACGGGTAGCTACCGTGACTATAGCTGTTGTTCACGTTTGTTACAATTGCTGGGAGTGTTTCGCCACTTGTAGCTACTATTTTGCGTTGTGAAGGCTGCTAGCTACCCAGTTATGCTGAATGGTACCTTTTCAACCTTCTGGCAAGCTGTAGCTTGCCCTGTGGTTCTTGCTGCTTTGGCAACTCCTGTCAGAATTACTTAGGCACAGTACTAGATCACTGCGTAGCGAGGTGTATGACCCGTTATCTACCTTGAGAAATTTTCTCCCTTGGAAGACTTACCTGTTGACCTTCCTTGATTGTGTGCCTGTATTAAACTTCAGCTGTTTTTTTTTGTTTGGTATGTACTTGCCTTGTTACTCAGCTGCTGAGTTTGCATACTGCAATGGCTTCCTTAATTACTTCCGGGGGGTTATCTGGATAAACCTGGGCTTTATGGAAAATAGAGTCCAGGTGATCTCTTTGATCCGCCCACATAAAGGGCTACAAAGCTATATAAATTATAATTTTGAAGTCAGGCGTGCAGGTGATAGCTACACAGTGCACAATGTACACCAATAATTCATTCACCACTTAATGAGTGTTAGCAGGGACAGTTATAGTTCAAAGGACTGTGTTCTACACATATTTGACTTATAACAACTCACTTTTATGATAAAGCTCACTGCAAGTATTATGCTGCATCAGTACAAGAATAGTAATTAACAAATACCTCACAATTATAATTTGCTTGTGATTCAACAAATCAACAGTTCTGTTAAACTGAATTCAACAGCTATTGGATCTCACCAGTTTCATATCCTTGCTTGCGACAGAAGCCAACAGCTCTCAGTACACATGCGCAAGGTTGAGCTTCAGGTGTAGACGTAACCTCTGTTACAGTGTTGTGCTCTCTGAATCTTTAATGACATGGTATGTAGCAGCAAGAACTCACCAGAGAGCACTTGAGAATCACTGCTGAACAGTATAATTTCTTTAAACACTACTGTATGAGTTAAATACTCCTTAAAATGCTGCTTCTTCATATTTGAATCTTTGTAATTGCTTCAGTCATTATTGTGCTAGCTAGAGCATGTATGATCGCGTTCCAAAAATGGAAGGTTTGAGGTGGCTACAAATTATCCAAATCAGGAAAACTATTAAAAACAACCAAACATCTTCCAATTTTGGATGAAATGCGATGGAATTTAGCTCTATAGAGACTGAATAAAGATATATCATCCGAAAATGGGAGGGTATTATCTTCCTTTTCTGAAAGCAATTTCAAATCTTCCATTATTGGAAGATTTCAATCATCAAGGTTTGGAAGTTTATTTACATTGATCTAGTCTTCCAATATTGGAAGATTTCAGTTATCCAGTTTTGCAAGTCTGCTTACATTGATCTAGTCTTCAGAAGATTTCAGTCATCTAGTTTTGAAAGTTTATTTAGTGTCTTCCAACATTGGAAGGATTTAATCATCCAGTTTTGGAAGTTTACTTAATGTAACGTATAGCGTAAGTGGCCATATGTCACGCAGTACCTATTGTCGCGCAGTAGCGCGAATGTCAGGTAAGGCCTAGAGTATGCGTACTATTTTTACAAACTCACTTACATCGCGTAGAGATGATGTAACTGTAAAAGTTTGAAGTTCATACTCCGATCCGTTTTGAAGCTGTGGACCTGGAACGAAATCTGCACGGCCAGCAACAATTGGAACTGCGCGACATTTGGTATTAGCAGAAAGTACTGTAAGCGACATTAGGTACTCGTGCGCGACAATTGGCATATGAGACGCCTTGTGTTTGACCGCGTCAGTTTGGAGAATACGCGTTTCAGTCCACGATCTCTTAATATGAATAGTATCATTATAGACTCAATGCAGCAGCGAAAGTTCGAAGTTCATATGCCGTTCCGTTTTGAAGTAGTGGACCCGGGTACAAAAACTGTGCGAGAATGGGCCACTTATGCTAGTCTTCCTAGACTGAACCATAAATGTTTCATGCAAGTTATGGAAGGTGTTTCCTGCAACAATTATGCATGATGGAGTTGTTTAGATACGATATTCTGACTGGAAGCATCTGTTTACTGGATCATGGCTCCCCCAGACTCTCCTGGTTGGCTTTGTCAGTGCCCCCCACCCCCAATTTAAAATCATGTTACTACGCCTATGTCAACCTCCACACCACAGCGGCAGCTTTCTCCCATCAGTTCTCTACCAGCTATACCTCCCAGAGATAACTAGCTGTTTATCTTAGTTATTATAACTATTAGTTTCTTGCCAGTATCTGATGTACTGTTATTATAATGATTTTTTTTGTGTGTGTGAATGATGGATAACTAAATTCTTCCAATATTTGGAAGACTAGATCTAATAAATAAACTTCCAAAACTGTATTACTAAACTCTTCCAATATTGGAAGACTAGATCTGTTTAAATAAACTTCCAAAACTTATGACTAAACTCTTCAAAACTTCCAAAACTGGATGACAAAATTTTTCCAATATTGGAGGACTGTATTAATGTAAATAAACTCCCAAAACTGGTGGACTAAAATCTTTCAATAATTGAAGATTCGAAATTGCTTCCAGAAATGGAAGACAAAATTCTTCCATTTTTGGATAATATTTCTTCATTCAGTCTCTAAATAGAGCTAAACTTCATCAAATTTTATCCTAAATTGGAAGATGTTTGAGTTTTCTCAATATGTAGCGCTCGATTGTCTATTGTTGCGGTGGCACTAACTGTGGGCAGTGCGGCTCTATCAAAATCAGAGCCAATCAAGAACCATGTGTTTCATCTCGTGATACCAAATTATATTACGTAATGACAGTCTATGAATAATGGAATGATCATGACATTTCCCCTGAGCTAGGAGGTCGTCCTCAATACAGACAGTGAGGCACAAATCAGGTAACATACCAAAGAGTTAAATGCACACAGCAAAAAGAGCCAACAGTCAAAACCGTAAACATACACTGTATAGGATAGTTCGGTGAAATGTCCCAATCATGATAATGACTTAAAGTTCTCACTTAGTTTGGCGACTCATAGAGCGAGTGACTGGTCCACAGCGGGGAGGATTGGCTGAGGTACTTTCAGCAGCTGTTGGGTTCAATACAACGGCTTTCTTATTCTTCTTGGCTTTCCTCCAACGGACACGTCCAGTCCATGTCAAGTCACTCTGCTCAGGGTAGCATAGACAAACTCGGTCCAAGGCGACGAATATGGGGTCACTGGTGGGGTCATCAACCAGCCGCACTTCAACATTGGTTGATGTTACAGTTAAAACGCTATAAGGGCCATGGAATGGTCGAGCCAGCTTCCATGATTTGCCCTGCACATCTCTAGGCATCTACACCATGATGCGGTCGCCCACCTTCAGCCCCACTGGTTTGGCATGATGGTCGTATTGCTTTTTCTGTCGGTTCTGTGCTTTGTTGATGTGGTCCTTGGCCAGCTGCCATGCGACATGGTGGCAGCGGTGCACTATGGCCCAACTTCGGGATCACCGGATTCCCACGTCCACTGTGTTGTCCCAATGTTGTCCCAAGATCGAAGTCTCTATCACCTTGATACGGATGACTACAAGACAGAGACTTGTAACAAGTTCTGTCTTGTAGTCATCCGTATCAAGGTGATAGAGACACAACACAGTGGACGTGGGAATCCGGGGATCCCGAAGTTGGGCCATAGTGCACCGCTGCCACCATGTCGTATTTTGGTCTTTACTCAAAACTCTCTCATTAAATAATGCAACACAGTATTTATACTAACTCACAGGTTACTAAATATAGTGATACAACGTAGGGTAAACATGCAGTAACGTGAATGCAACGTTGTAACGTGTAAATGATACATAACACATAACATTAGCAATAATAGTCACTCTAATAATCACATGCCACAGGGCCCAACAGGCTAACTTCCCTGAAGGCCTGGCTGTATTGAGAATGGAGAGGCAAACTGCATGGTCTGTGTATACAACACAAGGATGACCCAGTAGGTATGGGCGAAAGTAACGAACGGCCCACACTAGTCCAAGTGTCTCAAGCTCAGATATCCCATATTTTTTCTCATGCTTATCCACAGAACGTGAAGCATAGGCAATGGGATGAACTTCTCCGTCCTCCTGGGCTTGAGACAGGACAGCCCCAAGACCCACTGTACTTGCATCGGTCTCCAAGACGAATGTCTTTCCGGGGGCAAACTTTGGGTAGGCTAACACAGGTGTAGATGTCAGCAGCTGCTTCTGTTTCATGAAAACAGATTCATACTCGGGTATCCAACAGAACACCGCATTCTTCTTGGTCAGTGTGTGCAGTGGGACTGCGATTTTAGCAAAATTTGGCACAAATCGGCGGTAATACAATGCTAGCCCTACAAACTGGCGCACTTTGATGACATCTGTCGGTGGCGGGTACAGCTTAACTTTCTCGGTTTTAGCTGGATCAGGACTGATACCTTTAGCTGAGATCACATGACCGAGAAACTGGACTTCTTCATGCAAAAGACGGCTTCAAGCGGAGATCAGCGGCACAAAGTCTACAGAAGACTTCACGAAGATGACGAATGTGTTCACCAAATGTCTTGGAAGCTATGAGGATGTTGTCCAGATAGATGAAACAAATACGCCACTCCAGGCCAGCCAGGACTTTCTGCATCACTCGTTGAAACATGGCTCGCACGTTGCACAAGCCAAAGGGCATTCGTATGAATTCAAATAGTCCCCTGTGTGTGGTGAAGGCACTCTTCTGCTTGGCATCATCATCAAGCTCAATTTGCCAATAACCGGTCCAAGGAGGAGAAATACCGAGCCTCTCCTAGTGCATCCAGTATATCGTCCACACGAAGGAGCGGGTAGACATCTTTCTGGGTAATGGCATTTAAGCGTCGATAATCAATGCAGAAGCATAAACTGCCATCCTTTTTTGGGACAAGTACTATAGGGCTTGCCCAGGGCTGCATGAAGGCTGCACTACACCCTGTTTCTGCATGTCATCGAGATCTTCTCTCTACGGATGACAGGGGTACGGGAGGGTAGGGTTTCTGTTTCAAGGGAGAGTGGCTACCAGTATTTATGGAATGCTTTACTAGATCAGTGCATCCAAGTTCGGAGTTGTCCGGTGCAAATACGTCAGGGAACTCCGAAAGCAAAGCTCTCAACTCAATCAACCCCTCTTCTGGTAGCTTGTCAATGGGCAAATTCAAAGCAGTAGAAAGCTTAGCCAAACGCTCAGTCGTATCAACAATGGCCTTCACAGGTGCATTGCTACTGGACAGCTGATCAGGAGGTATCAAGTCAACCTCTCTTACTTTGTCAGAGCCCAAAGTTATTGGCCTAGCCACACCCAAAAGGGATCCAGCTTATATGCGCACAGTCAATCCTTGGTGGTTTTCTACTGGGATCCAGACCACCCCACCATCACCAGATGCAACTAATGACTCTTCTGCATGTACACCCAGGGGCCCCAATGCCTCATGCCTTGACTCAAAAAGCAGGTCCTCAGTGCCAGGTGTACTGGTCACCACGTATATAGGCTTTCAGGTATTGGCCTTTCTGACTGGGAATGGTGATAGATTCAATCAACTTGACATGGGCAGTACCAGGCTCGGGCTCATCATTGGATAAAATGGATTGCCCATTACATCGTATAACACTGATACCAAGTAAAGGTATGACAGTCATTCCGAGGAGGCAGGCTCGTTCACTATCAGGCTGCACAAACACTGGCACAGTTACTGACTTACCATCTAGGCTGAATGTCAACTAAAGTTGGGCAGTGACTGTCAGTTCCCAACCTCCTTTTCTCCCGTCCTTGCCGTACAGTCGGACTGTTGGCTTTTCTAGTGTCGGCAGCTGACGTCCCATCTGGAGGTAATGATGACCAATTGTGTGCAGTGTTGAACGGGAGATGATGGTAGACTGTGCTCCAGTATCTACCATTGCAGTAACAGACACACCGTCAATGGATATATCCAACATTAGTGTCGATCCCACAGCCTGGGCACAGTTCCGAGAGGCTTGAACAGTGTTAGTGTGACTGCTATCTGCACTGGCAAGGAGTGTCTGTTCATGGGCCAATCGTCGTTCGGCCAGGAGCTTCTCCAGTTCATCTTCCGTCAGGTCTCCGGCCTAGTGGCATGTCCTCGGGCCTCTACAGCACTAGTCTGGGACACCTTGGAATGTCCCGGTGCTTCTAACTTCTGAGGGCAGTTCTGACGAATATGCCCCAGCTCTTTACACAAGTGGCAACGACGTTCCTTGTCGGAATTCTGACCAGTTCCAGACTCTGTTCCAGGTTTCTCTCTGCTGCGACTGTCCCATTCACTCTTTGGTTTAGGAGGGCCAACTTTCCTCCCGTGCTCACTCCTCTTGCTCAACTCCGAATGAGCAGCAGCAGACTCAGCATACTGCTTTTCGTATTGCTCCAACACTCTTGCTCCATTATACAATTCATGGAAGAGATTAGGCAAACCAAGCTTTCTCTGCCATTTGACAAGGAGATCTTGGTAGAAGCGACCCTTGTCAAACTCCTTAACTGTTGGATGCTAATCTCAAGCTGCTCTATGGTTTCATCTCCCTGCGTCCGATGGCCTCGAAGCTCCTCAATGTGGGCAGGCTTGAAACGCTTCTGGAGTGTGGTAACAGCTGCTTTGATGCTCCCACGGTCTCCTTCCGGTAGCATCCAAAAGACCTCATTGGCAGTCTTGTCCAAGTGCACTTTCAACTAGCACAACTGCTGTGGTGCAGTCCAGCCAGCTATCTTGGCACGCTCCTGGAATCGTTCAACCCATTGCTCAAAGCTATCTTCCAAGGCATCATTCCCTTCTCCAGTGTAGTAAGGCAGCGCGGGAAGATTCTGCACAGCAGTTGCTCGAGCTTGAGCAGCAATGGCTTCCGTCTGAGCCTTGATGAGTGGTGTCATAACACCCACTACATCTGATGAGGCGACAGTTGCAGGTGGACCAGTCACTCCATGACCGGCTACATCTTTTGTCCTGTCAGTTGGGCTATTTCCGGTAGCAGAAGTTTCAATAGGACTCGAATCACTACTCCCAGTAGCAGGCATCTCAGCGGCAGGGCTCTCAGTGGCAGATTTCTCTGTGGCAGTATGACTCAGAGTTTTAATCTCGGTGGCGGGTGTCTCGCTACTACCCAGAGGAACCATATGTTCAGTTCCAGGAGCACCAGTCACAGGGGATCCAGTGGTTCCTTCTTTTACTGACTCGTCAGCAGTCTCATCAGGGTCACTGCCGGAGGACAGGGGGATGCCAGACTCTGACACTCTGCCCTCTATGTCATTGCAATGGGGAGTCTCATCATCCACCGCCTCTTTGGCCTTCTCAAGACCAGCAATTATCTCTAGCAAGAGTTCTTTCTCTCTCTTGCAGCTCTCCTTTACGTGACAAGCCACCCTTCCATTCTTCTGCTTTCTTGCTCCATCTGTTCCCGCTCCTTCTACTGAGCATGTTGGTGTTCACAGCGAAGATGGTCCACAGTGCACAGCATCTCAACCTCTGCACACAACTTCGCCGTATCCAACTCTCTCTCGACAGCCTCAGCGGTAGACTGGTGTGTAGCAGCGTCTGCTCTGGCTTCCTGGACCTCGGCATTGGCCTTCTCCACATTTGAGTTCCGTCGATCCTTCTTCTCGATCTCTTGACGGGGCTGAAGCCAACTCTGCCTTGAGGCACTCCAGCTGCTCAGTCGGGTCCTGTGACTCATCCGTGGGTGTGAGGCTTCCAGTCTTTCCGGAATGGGTTCTAGTGCCCAAATGATTTCCGTCACATAACCTCCTTAGCTCACGCTATGACATTCACTACAAAGGTCAGGTAGCCGTCTCGTCCTGGCAGGGTCGCCAATTGTAGCGCTCGGTTGTCTACCGTTGCGGGACTAACTGTGGGTGGTGCAGCTCTATCAAAATCAGAGCCAATTAAGAACCGTGTGTTTCATCTCGTGATACAAAATTATATTACGTAATGACAGTCTATGAATAATGGAATGAATCACGACAAATAATCCATCATAGGTAGTAGTAGTGTACAGTTGCTGTGAGGTTTTTGCTATTTTCTGTTTTGAGAGCCTGTCTCTTATTGCCAGCTAGCTAGTTCACCACATCGTGCCAAAATAGCGACTTTTTAGCATGTAACCGAGCTCCGACTTAAGCGTAGTATAAATCTAGCTGAGCAGGAGGCAAGACCTGCTACATCCCTTGGGAACAGTCAGTGCCGTTGTGAAGTGTTGGAAGTTTGGATATGCAGTCTCATCCCCATACATGCATTAATTAACACTTTAGCTACCTGTGGGCCTGGAATACATTGTCTCATGTGTGACTGCAGGGTAGAAGTTTAGACAGATAGATACTTAGATAGAAGAAATGTCCCCTCAGCCGAGTGTAGCTCACATGTAATTAAGTAGTTACATCACGTGAGAAAATGTCCGTAATAGCAAGTGAAGTACCTAAAAGCCTGCGGACAAGATTAGTACCTTGGCTCACAATAGTTAACTCATTGCACGCCGTAAGCCACTTTAATGGCTATTATGTAAACATTCCACTACGCCGTGAGCCACTTAAATGCCCATGACGACCGTAAGTTCATAGTACGGCCAAGAAGAGGCAACCCCTTCCTTCATTAGCTGTTAAATAGTTAGAGTGATTAGTAATGATGATGTAACTACCGAATGTAGACAAAAATTGAAAAAGAAACGATATACACGGCAAAAAATAACTTGATTATGTATGGCTAGCCATGATGGCTACACTGCTACACGGATAATCAGGCTCTGCTGTCATCTTCAGTGACACTTGTGAGGTTCTTGCTTCGGGAGAGAGTCAGACATTCAGTAGGACCATCTTTCTTTGATGTCAGAGCGCAAAAACTGCACTTACAGCAGTGCCGTATTGAACTTACCGTGTACTGATTGATTGATCCTCAAGCACCTTCATGGGTCCAATCAGCCGCCCTTTTTGACTATAGCAGATAGTCTCTCAACAAAAGCAGCAAAGATTCCGTAGCTGCTTTGACTAGGTACGTGAAAAAAACCTTGTGAAACGCTACACTGATACTTTTAGTATGCCATTTTTTGTAGAAACTAACGTGTGATGGTATCACATGCGTGACGTAATGATGGCGTGTAATGAGTTAAGGATGTCATCACTAATCACTGAATATCAGCTCTAATGCCATATTATGTGTCAGTGGCATAAGGAATAGTATTGGCTGCATTTACACTCATACATTTACTGTTTCTGCAGAGGCGAAAAGTTTTCGTCGACTTGCAAGAAGCTAGCATTTTCTGATGATTTTGCAGTTGGAGCAGTCATTGGTGAGTCTCGAAGTTACCAAATGTAGTGTTTACATAGGTAGTTATATCTGTGCTACTGCATATTGCCTAAATATTTGGCAGATTTATTCTCGTACCTCCCCAGGAAGAAAAGTAGCCACTTTTATGTTATGTAATGCAAGCGCTAGAGAAAGATGAAGCAGTCAATAGTCATGCTAGATATGGACTAACAACGATGTTTACCAACTCTCTTTGCTCCTTGTACATATACCTTGTACTATATGTACATTCTTCGTGATATTACCATCTAGTTTCAAAAACAGTTCACTACTGTCTCTTTATCATGAGTTAAACTGGGCAGTTTTCGCATGTGTGTCATGACTCATCCTCTGATAATCTTGAAACACAGGAGTGATGTCTCAATTGTGTGTTCTAATATATACTTAAAGTACATCACATGGTTTAGTGAGCAATATGATTGCATGAGTGTGTACAAGTACTTTCCCAAGCTACAGGTAAGGGAACTGAAATGCTGCATGCAAGTGCCACCATGTCATACTTCCCACTATACCAGGTAATGAGAGAATTTCAAGGCTCTGACACTCAATCTAAGCCGCCATACTTACCATCGCGAGGCACACACAGCTAAGCCCAAAACAAACAACCAAGATGAGCAGAAAAAATGTCAGCATGAAGACTAAAATACATTTGCTTACCTTGGAGAGCTACCTGACAAGTAAGGATCGCAAGTATATGTTGCCTGAGAAGCAGAAGAGGTCACATAATGATGCTATGACCTTGAAGCTTGCGCCACTTTTCCGGCTTACATAGAAGCTTTTCTATGGCAGAACCACCACTCGCTTGGTAGTTCCTATTGCTGTCATTTCTCTTCAGTGTGCACATGCTGTGCCCATGCAATTATTTTAGTTATCCATCAATCAGGCAGACGACAATATCACTGTGGCTTGTGGAAGGATTTAGATGACAAACTAAAGTACATGTAAATAATAATATATAGCTATGCATTTCTAGGCTTCACGCTGGAGGGCCAATACCCTTACCAGCTTGCACTGTACGGACATGGTTTTCATTTTCAAAGTACTATTTACCACACTTTTGCAGTGGAAAATGCTTGCCCACATTATTGAATGTCCCATTGAGCACCTTTCCTCACTTACTTACTATAAGACTTCTGTTTCATTCTTAGAGGCAGTGCTTGGATATAATTTAACAGAAGTAACTGCAATGAAGAGCCATGTCCTGAATCTGACACAGATAAATCCTGAAAATCTCACAAGAATGGTTAGGTGTAGCTACTATTATGTTTGTCTGATTGATTGTTTTAGAATTAACGGGTGGTTATGTGAGTTAGCTGTTAAGCAAGTATATTGGGTCATGACAGCATTTAAGCTGCAATATTCTTCCCTTTATGGAGTAAAGAAAGCACCCAGTATCATGTTTACTTTAGGACAGTATGGTATTTTTTACAGCTATAAACTTAACACTTTGCGCGCCCACGACGCATTTATGCGTCACGGGTATAAAAGCAGAATTTTTGTTCACATAAGTACCCACGCCTCAGGGAAGGTTTCAGCAGTTAATGCCGCTGATGCGATCCTGAGGTAGGGGGTTCTCACCCCTTTTTTTCCCTTCTTTCTGAGGTAAGTCCTAGTCATTTTAAAGATTCATTCTTCCTGTTATTACTATGTTAGAAGTACTACTACTATTTAATGGACGTGCAAAGTCCACTTGCAGATTGATGATATGCCTCTTGTACAATGTGCTAGCTTCCAGTAATTAATCAAGGTGATTTTATGCCCTACGCACTATATATTAAAAGCTGTATAGCTTCTACTTGATACCGAGAAGTCCATTAGTGTGTTCAGTGTGCTATAGCTAATTAGCTTCTTGTAATATACACCAAGAGAAACATTAATTACCCTTAGCGGCTCATGCACTTCAAATGTTAATACATGTAGTTGTGATTAATGCACAGGTTACTATTGGATACTTTGTCGGCCGTAAAAAAAACAGAGTCTCTGTACCTATAATTACCCTTAGCGGCTCATGCACTTCAAATGTTAATAACATGTAGTTGTGATTAATGCGCAGGTTACTATTGGATACTTTGTCGGCAGTAAAAATAACAGAGTCTCTGTACCTGATTCACCATTCTCTAAGGAGGAGGACCCAACGAGGTAGAGTGGCTTTACGTAGTTTAATTCTTATACAACATTAGTATGGATTAATTTCTCTCTTTTCTTTACAGCTTTCTATCATATCATTGCCTACTGTATCCAACAACTTCTTGGTGTTTAACGAAGACAATCTCTTAACTGGATTCGTGCACTGGATGCCAGCTACATGTTTTGCTGAGTATAGCTAATATTTTGGCCACTGTAATATAACAAGTAGTAATCCCCAACCTGGATTTGTTGCTCTAGCTACGTTTGTTTATGCATTTATAATGACTATGTGACATAATATGCATGATTCTCTCATAATGGATACTGTGAAACATCAAATTAAGTATTTCCACAAGTTTAAACGACAATTGGCAATGCAGGTTTAGAAATGAGTGATATTTCAGAGTAGCCAGGTGATTAATGGATTGTTTATAGCATTTAGGGTTGCTAGTGAAAGATGGATTGAAATGTTACACAAACCAGTCACTAAAGACCAGAATCAGGTGGTAAGCTGAAGCTTTACAAACTTTTTAAGGCTGCACCCACTCCTGCCAGTTGTGTCTTGTCCCCGCTTGATCCTGGGCCAAGGTGGGTGATGGCTTCGCTAGCGCTCCGGGCTGGGTGTTTGCCCTTGGGGACGTTACCGGATTCCTAAGGTTCCCCTGGAGCAGCGGGTCTGTCTGGTTTATAATACGGGTCTTATTGAAGATGAATTTCATTTTGTTATGGTTTGTAATACGCTTAACCAAGAAAGGTATTATATCATATCACACAAACAGACCCTTCATTCATGCAGCTTCACCCTTTTGATAAACTCTCTTTAATGAATGAAACATGTTCTCAGAACTTAATTGCTAAATGTTTATATAAAATGTTTAATGTACGTTCTTCGGTTTTGTATCACGCATAATATTATTCATTTAAATTTATACAGTGACTTATAAGCCATGTCATGGCTGGGCACCATATCATTATATGTTTTTATATATATGGGCATGTCACTCTAATAAAAATTTGATTTAATTTGATTTTTGTATAAACAGGTGTTAATCGACTGAGGCAGTGTCTAGCAAGAACAATTATGGCAGACAGACAGCACAATGGAAATTCCACACAGCAGTGGCAACAGCCTGCAAAAACAGAAGGCACCAACCACCGGTATTTCCTGAGAGCTAGCAAACAAAAAGCAAATGCGCAGCTTGCTAGCATCAGTTTTGCAAGGTCCGCTGACCGAAACTTCACAGTCTGCAAGAAAGTCTACTGCGCGTCCGATCTATTGCCATGACACACTGAGGCAGCCAAGGAGGGCGTATGTACGCCTTGCCCAAGCCCTTGCGGCTGACCACCGACCGTCCCACACTGCCACCGACCGCCAAACGGCCTCCCATCTCTCGCAGCTTGCGCTAACCGTCCCAGAGTTGCGGCAACGCCTCAAGGAGAGCGGCCTGCCAGTTGGTGGCTCCAAAGCGCAGCTGGTGGAACGGTTGCAGACACAGAGAGACCAGCCTACAGACAGCCGAGCTCGGCTTCGCCGCACCGCTACGGAAAACCCCGCCTACCGTCGAGCCCGGACACGGAAGCACGGCTCAAGCCAGGAGAGTCCTGCTGATAGTGGACGATCAACTACCACCCAAACCAGGCGCCGCAGTTCTGCTGGACAGAAGAGTTCCACTTCAACTAGAACAAGGGACCGTTCTAGTCACAGTCGAAGTCGTAGTCCAATGCGGTCACGCCCCCGAACCCGAGGCCGAACCACTACCGGTACCAGAGGCCGCCGTGCCAGGACCAGATCCTCCTCCATTTCATCCAGCTCCTCCCCCAGTAGCCGTTCTCCATCCACATCATCTGGATCGTCGAGCACTTCCATCTCGACGGATACGTCCTCCACATCCAGCAGTGGGCGAGAGCACAGAAGAAGAGACTGGAAATTTACCAGCTCCCGCTTCCGCAAGCGAACCCAGCACTCGGCTGAACATCGCGGCAGAAATAGAAGCCGCAGGAGGAAGCACAGCTCTCACAGCCGTCATCGCCACCGCTCTCACAGCCGTCACCGCCACCGCCACAGCCACCACCGGCACTCTAGGGGCTGCCACGACCGGAGGGACAGTAAATACCACCGTCGCTCCCTGTGGGACCGCTTGTCTCCAAGGAGAACCACATCGCCTGCTACCACCAGCCCCAGCTGCGGTATACCACTCCCCTCCTTGGTTAGAAGAAAGGTGGCCCGAGGTGAGTATGTGTGCTTGGATGACTTAGTACCACCCTCTCCCGCAGCAGCCAAACAATCTACTCGCCATGATACTAAGGTGGATATAGTCGGAAAATGAGAGCCATTACTGACATCCATACTTGGCTCTTAGCCTGGAATCGATTGATGATGGAACTGTCTAGGATGTTCCCTGACAGAGTCTCAGAGTTTATCTCCTACCAAGACCGCATTGTAACGGCAGGCCAACGCTACCAGGTAGAGGCCTGGTACAACTATGACAAAGCCTTCCGTGCTCAGTTAGCCGACGAACCCTGGAGGAGGTGGGACATCGTCGATCAGAATTTGTGGGCTTTCTGGTTCACAGGGCGGGCCCTACCCTTCTGCAGCACTTGTAGCAAGTATGGGCATACATCACAGTCCTGCTCATTTCGTTCCTTTAGAGCCAAGACCAGTGATGGGCGAGAAATCTGCTGGCGTTTTAATCATGCCCGATGCAACGACCCAGCCAAGTGCAAGTTCGCACATGTGTGTGACTCCTGCAAAGGCCTGCACACTGCCAGACAATGCCCATCCCACAGCCAAGCGGCCCGCAGCCACGGCCCCCCTCCTTGAGCATCATCCAGAATCGCCTGTTGTTTCCACACGTTTACAGTGGGAACTCCGGCAACATCCGGACAGTGATTTCGTACGGAATCTTATTGACACTATCTCCCATGGAGCTGCCTTAGGTTATCAAGGACCTAGAAAATTCTCAATTGCAACAAATCTTGCATCTGCATTTGAACACCAAGAGGTGATCGACGCTCAAATTCAAAAGGAGTGTGATAAGGGTCACATTGCTGGACACTATGATTCCCCACCCCTACAATGTTCTGGTGTTGGGGTAGTCCCAAAAAAAATGGTACGTGGAGGATGATCATGCACTTATCTGCCCCGCTGGGCTCTAGCGTGAATGATGGAATTGACCCTGAACACTATTCGCTAGCTTGTTCAACACTGGATGATGCCATCAGGTTGATTGCCAAATTTGGTAGAAATGCCCTAATGGCTAAAGTGGATCTAAAAAGGTGCATTCTGTATGATTCCAGTCCAGAAAGAAGATTGGGACCTATTAGGGATCTATTGGCGGGAAAAGTTCTATGTGGACCAAAGATTGCCATTTGTATTACGCTCGTCACCATTCCTATTTAATCAGTTAGCTGAGGCATTACAGTGGATTCTCGTCAACAACTATCACATCTCAGCCATTCTGCACTACCTAGATGACTATCTGCTGGTAGGACCACCTGGCTCAGGAGAGTGCAAGCAGCACCAAGAGACCATGCTGTGGCTCTGTAGGGTGTTGGGCATCCCAGTGGCTGAAGAGAAATGTGAGGGACCTGCCACAATCATTGCATTCCTAGGCATACTAATCGACACAGTATAGTGGCAACTTCGTCTCCCAGATGACAAGCTTAGGGACTTACTAAGTGAACTCCATTCTTGGGCAGATCGCAAGAAGTGCACAAAAAGGGAACTGCTTTCCCTTATTGGTAAACTGTCTTTTGCTGCAAAAGTAGTACCGGCTGGCCGCCTTTTCTTCCGCAGACTTATTAATCTTTCAACATAAGCCTGCAAGCTTCACCACTACCTACACATCAATGCAGCTTCTCGCATGGACATCCTCTGGCGGAAAAAGTTCCTTCCAATATGGAATGGCAGTGCCCCGATACTAGACACGGTATGGTCCTCAGCCAATTCTCTGCAGTTGCACATCGATGCCTCGGCACTATGGGGTTTTGGTGCCTATTTCCAAGGTTCCTGGTTTCGTGCACCATGAGCAGGATCACACACATAAGTCGATTGAATGGCAAGAACTCTTCACTATTGGGGCAGCCGCTATTGTCTGGGGCAAGACTTGGAGGGGTCGTCGGATCATGTTCCACTGCGACAATAAAGCAGTGGTCGATATGTGGGGGAACCAGTCCTCTAGATGCCCACAACTACTTAAGCTGCTTCACAAGTTATTTTTTGTAGCAGCCCGTAATAATTTTCATGTTAGAGTCTCCCATATTCATGGTGTTGATAACAGCATCGCTGACTCTCTGTCCCGAAACCAGGCTTCAAGATTCCGAGCCCTGGCTCCAGATGCAGAGGCCACAATGACCCTCATTCCAGAAGAGGTATTCACCATTTGCTGAAGCAATCACATAAGGGCAAGCCTCGCCAATTCATCCCGCAGTGCATATCGTAGTGGTCTGAAGAGTTACAAGGCATTTTGTAATAGTGTTTGGATCTGTGCCTACCCAGCCACTGCTAAGCATCTCCAGTTATTTGCCACTTATCTGGCGCCGAGAGCCTCTGTGCCTACTATTCGCCTCTACGTAGCAGCAGTATGATGGTACAATTCATTGCAAGGCTTCTCAGACATCACTACCTCACCACAATTGAAGCTTACCCTACGAGGCATACAGCGCCGGGTGTCTTCCCGCAGGAGGACTCGGCTAGGTATCTCCCCTCAGATGTTAGAAGATTGTGTACGAGCTCTCCACAGTGATCACTCCCTCCCGCGGTGGGACAGATGCATGCTTCAAGCCGCTTTTACAGTAGCATTCTTTGGGCTCTTAATAAGGGCCAGTGAGTTTACTTATCCAAGCCCTAATCCAACATGCTTTGATGGCAGTGTTCAGTTGACAACCCAGGACATCAGTTTTCCCCAGGCAGATGCCATCGATGTACGGTTAAAGGGCTCTAAAACTGACCAATTTCGCCAGGGTACCAGCATCACCATTGGGGGAACACACTCACGATGCTGTCCTGTGGAGGCAATGCAACGCTACCTCAAGCTACATCGCCATCAGCGAGGGAAAGTACCTCTGTTTGTTTTTGAGAGTGGCAACCTGTTAACAAGGAATTCATTGGTGTGGCACCTTCGTCGCTTGCTCCAGACATTCCGAGTCAACCCAAGCCACTACGGCTCCCACAGCTTTCGGATTGGAGGGGCCACAGCAGCAGCAGTAGCAGGTCTACCATCGTGGCAAATCCAGGAGCTGGGCAGGTGGAGAAGTCAAACATTCCGCCGCTACGCGAGAGTGCCAAATGCATCTCTATGTAGGATCTCTAAGGCGCTGGACACCAGATAAGAGTAAAATTCATACTATGCTCACAAAATGTTTTAAACGTTAATCTTGAAGAGTAAAACTAATAACAAAGCTTTGGTAACCTACTTGTCTGGGGGGAACTTCACTTTGGGGGGATATGGTCCCATACAAGTAGTCAATAACCCTACAGTTGAACCCGCTGGTTGACCCGCAGGACAAAGGATCATATCCCTCTGCCACTTTTTTTGCCAAACTTCAAATAAAATGTTTATTACCACAACTTAAATACCCAGGCAACTTAAGTACTCATGCAATGCATGACGAAATGTAGATTAATGACAGCTGTACTATGCATGCATGGCTATAACCATTGGGTAGAGCATAAGAGATTTCACTGAAAGTTCAACTAAACTCTCCCTGGTGCTTAATTAAAGCCGAGTGCTCATCTGTAGACTGGAATGGAATGGATTGGACTGGACTGGAATTATGTAATGTCATAGGAATTGCAAGGCTAGCAAACTCAGAATTTCTCTACTTTCAAAGTAAAGCAACGCAAGAATTATGTGAATTGCTGAAGTGTACAACCAGTAAAACATTTCCAGAAAATTTAACAGCCAACTGTGCCCCAGTATTCTGTGGAAGGAAACACAATGCAGTGAAATTTAAATTTATGAACTTACAGAAACTCTTAGAGTGCACTATAAGCAATCCTGACTCGATACTTTTGCAGAACCAGGATTTGTGTTATCATATTCACTTATATCGTATTACAGTATGTTTGACAATAACTTTTGCAGTACCAGGAGTTGTGTTATCATTATGTGAAATGCACTTATATCGTATTACGGTATGTTTGACAATAACTTTGACGGCAGTGTCATCATAGTACTAACATGTACACTAGCTATGACAGCTACAGCCATGTGATGAAAATGATAAGAGTCCAGTACATTCTATTCCAGTCCAGTCTGTCAGCCCACTGATTATGTACAGCCCTGAGATCATAACAGATGATAGCAATTAGATAATACAACACATTCTAATGCAAAGTTTAGGCCGTATTTAGCTGTAGCTAGTGTTCTTCCTCATTTGATCTAGCTAGCTACCTAGCAGGCTCTGTGGTAGCTATTCCAAGTGTGTGCATGTGCATTGGAGGGGGGGTGGAGGGAGATGGAACCAATAGCTACAGACAATTATACTAACACCACCATGACAAATGCTAGCAAACAGGATAATTGTATGCATGGGTGTAGCTAGTATAGTATAGAATGAAGTGGATAGACAGCCAATACATCAATGGTTTAGTTTAGAACAAGGGTTAGGCTTAGAGGCTAACCGTTGGGTTTAGAGCTACCTGTGTTGTGTCAGTATTGAACCACAAACTAGTTCACAATTTTCCTGTAAGGCATCATCATTAGTTAGCCTCGTTCCCAGTCTCCACTCCAGCTTTTTTTTCGCATGTTGTAAAAAAAGCGTTACAACATGCGAAAAAAAAGCTGGAGTGGAGACTGGGAACGAGGCTAATCATTAGTATCATTGTGTACGGACCACTTGCTTGCCGAGCTGTTATTTATAGCCTTGAACCTCTTATATGGATCACTTGTTTGCTGTCCTTCATAGACTTGAACCTGCACTTGTCGATCATTTGTTTGCATTTGTTCATACCCTTCAACCTGGTTATATGGACAACGGCGGCAGAAGCATGAAAAGTGGGGGGCTGAAGAAGTCGGGCTGCAAATTTTTTTCACTAAGCTTTTTAAAGGGGCCAGGAATCTCTCTCATGGGGTCTCTAACTAACTCATGCTTGCTCTTGCGCGTAGCGCTAATGCAGTTGGCAATGCCAAAGTTCAAAGATACCAAAGACGTCATCCAATAGACTACGGCTCAGGCCCACCCTCTACGAGTTTGGCCAAAGCGGCTACAGCCGCCGCCCCTGCCAGTGAAATAGTAGGCTCTAAATAGAATGTTCTTCAATATAGTGGATGGCCTCTAGCTCTGGCCGTGAGTTTAAATCGTGAGAAATGTAGCTAGCTACAGCATGATTGCTAGAACAGCGTTAGCACTATGTCCATATATGGCGTCACTGAGCTGCCAAAGTGGGGGGGCTCTAGAAACCGATATGATTGGTCCTATCCATCGCCTACAGTGGTGGAAATTCTGTAGTTGTGCCTGCCTGCCATGACAATGACCTCGTAGAAATTATACTTTGATTACCCTAGTCTCGTGCACCAGCCGTATTTTGTTTTATGAGCAAGAGTGAGTCTGGTAGGTTAAGCCACATTTTTGTTCCGGCCAAAAAGGAATGCAATTACATTGTAAACCATGCCCAAGTCACGTGGGATATCATATAATGAGACCTAGCTAGTCTCGAGACCCCGTCGTGTATTGTTTGTTTGCAGCTGTTGGACCAACCGAGCGACAGAGGGAGACTTTATAGCACTTCAGCAAGGCATGTTCATACTCTGCAGTGTTGAAGGAAGTAGTAGCTGGAGTGTTTCCAAATGCTGTAGGCAGACTCACAAAAATGTCCTTTTCTTCCAGGTAGTGCTTGACCACGAGGACCTGATTAGACCTCAACTCTGTGCATTCAGAAATCGCGTCACTCAAACGCTGTTTTGAGTAGCTGGCAGTCATTTTTTCACACCTCGATATTAAGTCACGTAGTATGGTGCTGTCACATAATTGCTGCTTTTTCATTGGCTCTGCCAGGATTCTGGCAGGGGGAACAGAAACGTGGCGTAACCTACCAGACGTATTTTTTTCTCTTCCCTCGTTAACAAAAAATACGGCTGGTGCACGAGACTATGATTAGCCATGTTGGGCCAGGCTACACTCTCCAAGTAGGATTCTGCCGAGACTTTGAAAGGAGATAGAATTTTTCTCTTGTATGCGTGAACAATATATACCAGGTATTCCTCTTACATTTTTAGCCCTTTCACAATTTTGAGCACCAGTTTAAGGCTTAGGCACTAGTACAGTAAGTGGTGGTAAAATAGGTAAAATAGCTGAGGGATGTGTATAGCTAGGCCCGACCAGTATTGGCACCACTGCTAGATTTTTTGGACACTCTACTCCCCAGCTTTTTACCTCGGTGTCCAAAAACCCTGAGAAGTGGAGCCTAGGTATAGACAAGCATAGAAGGTAGTGGTAGAAGGAGCCTGTGTAAATTTTTTAAGGACCAGACACCCAAACAATTGTCAAGTAAATAGCATTTTCCGCAAACAGCATAAAGTGCAAACTCATCATGGTTCAGGGAAAGAAATTTGTAAGCACGGTATAAAGATGTTGGAAATAATGATGTGAGTAAAACAATCACACTGTTACCAGTTAGGATACCGAGCACTGAAAAGAATTTGCCACAGAAAGTGAGTAAAATGCCAACAGCATTTCCACTGACAGTGAAAGCAGCCTGCCAACTAAGAAGGAACAGCACAAACCATTTAATCAACTCCAGAACCTTGGACTTAGTACTTTCATCTGCGGCTGCTGCCTGATCGACCGCATTTCCTTTACTGGTATCGTCATCACTAGAGTCACCATCCCATACTTCCTCTTCTGTTTCCACTGTATATACATAAGCAGTATTGTATGATGCAAGAATGTATGCACTTCCTATTGCTACAGCCTACTTATGTCATATAATCACACTAGTACGCTGGTTTTATTATGTGCATTTACCTTCTTCAGTTTCTTTTTGTTGTATAGCAGCAGAGGGCAGTACTTCATTATGCTGTGTACCCTCACGCGTAGCTACATCATTACTGATAGGATCTTCGGCCTGTAGATCCAGTGTGGGTAGCATCGGTGTTGATACCTATTAATTTTAGTATAGTTACGCATATTTAAGGTGGCGGGATACCCAAACATTGTTTTGTGCATGACCTCAAGCAATGTTCAACTATGAATATCTCATGATCTATACAATATAGCTACCTATGTTTTACAGCACTATTACTACAATATGTGATTGCTTAGCACTCAAAAGTATATGTATATATCTTAAAATACTACTGAGATATTGAAGCTGCAGCTGGTATGCCTCATGGGCACTAACTCTCTAACCAAAATGTGACTACAGTGTCAACCAGACAGGGTGACTATCACAACCTATGAATAGTTTAGAGTAATTATTAGGGGCAGACGAAGAATTTTTTAAGGGTTTGTCTGATATAACAGAGAAATAACAGCTGTAACCACTGTAGCGCGAAAAAACTCACCATTTTTTTTGATATTACAGGGACATAACTGAGTAACAGATGAAAAAACTGTACAACCTCTGAATCCTTATTTGTAACATGACCTTACTTCCTAGCAACAAATTTGAGTCCTCAGTTGAGTTAAGCTTTAAATATTGGGTAGTGGATGACACATTGGCTAAGCTGACGTGATTTGCAAGTACCCATGTTGGAAGTAGAGAAATAAAGTAGAGATTGTTGAGTACAAACCAGAAACTTTAATTTGAGTTGTGTGTGTAGAAGCGGATGGATGTGTATGACCATGTACAAACCAGGGACTCTAAGTTGAGTTCTCTATGTTAAAAATATATACTGATTTATGTGGCCAAGTATAACAAGGGTCCCAACTGTGACTTTCTTGAACTGACTGGCTGCATGGCCAAAATACAAACCTGATCTCATGTTACAACAGGGTAAATGCACTGTCATAATAGAAGGTCGTATGGGAGCTAAATATGTACTGCCTTCTTCAGATCTAGTTATCCTCATCGGATTGGATACGAGATAGAACCTTGAATACTTCTTGTACACCTTCCTCCGAGCGCACAACACAAACAGCACTACGCCCATTTTTTACTGCTGCACTACAAGCAACTCCTGTATACAAATAAAATAAATATACCGTAGCTGAGTTTAGCTGAAGGTAATGCTGGAGAATGAATACTGTAACAGTGTAATGATGTCATTACCTTTCAGCTCGGTGAGGTCAAGTACTGTTCCCGCAGTAGGACAAAAGTGGTCCACCAAGTATGCACTCTGTGATGGCAGTATTGCCTGTATGGATGAGAGGATGTAGAAGGAATTACAGTAAGTTATTGTGGACTGACATATTTGAAGGAGTACTTACATACCACCATGATCTTGATGAGAAACACACTGTACATATCCTAAAGTTTTACGTTTTCTTGTAAGTGCCTAATCAGCTTTCACATAAACTGCTTCAAAATTAATGGTCTATAACAGATGTTATGCAAGCCTCATCCCTAGGTTGTCACTCCCCTCTGAAAATTGGATAGGCCCTTTACTTGCAACCAACCTTTCTTCTTGCTGGTGTTGTTCGCTGCAAAACACATTCACAGTTCTCAACAGCTTTCTCCCACACGTCTTTCACACTCGACATTAGGTTAGGAGGGCAGATGGCTACTGCTCTGAAGAGAGTTTTCCGAACAACAGCATTCACCTCCTTAATGGTGTAGGCAACGTTCTCAATGTGTTCCCTGCTGCAGTTCTTGTGTTGATACAAAAAAGTAAACAAAAGTTGCTCAAAGAGAAAAAGTAACATGCCTATAGCTATTACACTCATGTAGGGATGCTTCCATTCCTACAATATATTATTAATATATATACATGATTACATTATAATAGACTAATGAGAGTATAATAAAAGGAGTCCAATTTGCATAAGTATGTATTTTAATAGGCTAAAGTGTTCACTAATCTACGTGTTATGCTAACATTGTAAATGTCAAACATTATTGGAAATTATGATGACATAATGTATTGCATGGTAAATAGCTTACACTTATCTCTGTGTCCACTGCAAAGATTGAAAGGTCTGCACCTGTAAATGATGGCTGAACTCCTTCAATCATGTGGCCAGTAATTTCAGTGGGCCGGGCCTGTATCACATTTGCAATCACTGGTGGACCACCATCAGTGTCAAAGGTGAACACTGATGCTTGCTTGCGCTGAGTCAGACATGACATTGATCGAGCTTGCTTTTGCATGCCTGCTGGCAGAAATCTTCTAAAGATTTTGGGATACATTTTTTTCAAATCACAGCCAACAAATCTTGTAAGCTGTGACACAGTGGCGAATTGTGGGAAGAGCTGCTGCGCTGGTTTCCATGAATCGGTGTTGGTTAGCCGTACAAATAAAGCTTTCAGAAGCCTACTCTGATCTTCATGCGGCAAAGTACAAATTGGTGCAAGGTACTGCTGTTTAAAGGAAGGCTTTGCTAGGAGATTCGAAAGATTCAGCTTTTGGCCCTTCAATTTTGCCTGCTCATAGAGATCCATGACTTGTGTAGCAAGATCCCATACAGACTTAGCTAATGTAGCTTGGTGCAAAATAGCATCCTGGTATGTTTGAGATACACCCTGCAGGAAATCAATAAATATATACTGTATTCTTGTATCCAGCAATGCAGGCTGTATTATCTGCCCATCCCTTTCTTTAATACTATATGCACAGTATCTGCCCACCCCAGCATTCTCGCCACGATTGCAGGCCAAAGGCCATCCCTGCCCTCTCATTTTATACTTGTGCGCCCCCTTAAGTACACCATCCACATGAGCTAAAACCTGTATCTAATAACTAAAATTTCAAGATAGTGAGCAGAATCAAGCGGAAAAACTCGATCTTTGGCGTGTTTAAGTGGAATACCAACCATAACAATTTGCTGATAATAGTTATCTACAGTCATACTTTTTTAATAGCTATTTTAACAAACCTTGCATCTATATTTGGCTAAAAAAGACTATAATGACCTCATAACCTTGCTTTGTGTATTGTGCATTTGCAATGTGTTTGAGTGGGAGGATAATACATCGCATTTACCAAAACTACATATTATCTACCCACCCCCCTCTTTCAGCTAAGTTGGTCCATCCATGGGCAGATAACAAGTGGGAGGGCAGTAGCTAAAAAGAATATTTGTTTCAGGGCTGAGTATTGGCCAAACTAAAGGAAGGGCCAGTGAAAAAGCCGAGAACCAAGTACTGCCCGACTGTATGAGTGTAATAAAAATAGCCGGGTATATACGCATCCTAGCCATTGTTCTAGCTATCATGGAATATTTATGGAATAAGCATTCCCAATGCTTTCTCTTTTGTACCTTACTGCCTAACTGTACACAGTTTCTTGGTAGATAATTGCCTGAGGAGCACTGAATGGATAACCCCTGAACATTGCAATCAGATTTTGTGTCACTGAAAATCACATACCTCAGGTATGATGACTGCCTTACAGCTTTCCTTCCAGGATGCTGTGGGAGTAGGGGTGTCATCCTTGCTCATATCCTTTCCAGCCATTCTGTACAGCCTTGCACGGCATGTCTCCACCTGTAAATGTCTATTGAAAGGAAAGAACATGACAAGAAAGCAGAACTCTGACGAAGTTCAATGTTCAACCCAGACAACTTGGTGATTTTACTATCACCGCATGTCATTAACCAGTCTATATGTAGCTCACCAGGTCACGATGTGTCACTTTGTGGGTGAAGTGGGAATTCTGGTTGTACTTCTGGGCAAGTCGCAGTGATTGTTCATCCGACAGCCCAACGTAAACGTCAGCATTAACCACCTTGAAGAAGGGATTATCAGGCTGCTTTTGGGTGAGCTGTGACTTTGCCAAGTATGTGTGGATTCCTCCCAAAACTTCATACTTGTAGACTGCCTTATAGCGCCCTTAAAACATCCTTGCACAAAACAGCGACAGGTACAGCCCCTGGACCCGTGGGATCCTTGATCATGTTATCTTTCAAGTTTTGAATGAAAATATAATCAGGCTCCCGAAGCACTGGAGTGGACGGAAGCATTTAACGCTTATACGTGTACCGTCTTGTTGGGCCTGTGATACTGGATAGTTACATACCTTGCTGTGCACTCCTGATGCTCTCACTGCTGTAGTAGCAGCTGGGTCTTTACGCGCTCGAATCTAGCTTTTGCAAGTGCAAGGTCATTCTTTAATTTTGTTACGTCTCTGCACGCATCCTTTAATTCTTCCGCTTTCTTCCTTCAGTTTTGTCGTTGTGTCGTGTTGCGAAGTTTATCTCTAGCCCTGTCTCTTCTTCTTAGAACTTCTCACCATATTGCAAATCAATGAAATCATACATCCGAGTTAGCTGATGCCTATAGTATACGCGGGAGGTACCCGCCTGGAGGTCAATCGCAAAGCAACCACCTAAATTCAACCAATGGCATCAGCCCCTGCTATCTTCCAGCAAATCATGGAGACTGTCCTGGAGGGGATACCCAATGTATGTGTCTACCTTGATGACATAGTAGTCACGGGAGCGACCAATGACGATTACCTCAAAACCTTAGAACAGGTGCTGAGCAGACTGGAAAATGTAGGAGCTCAACTAACGAGGGAGAAGTGCTCATTTATGCTGTCATCCGTTGAGTACTTGGGTCACTGTATCACTGCTGAAGGTCTCCAGCCGACTGAAGAGAAGGTACGAGCCCTCCGCACTCAAATCATTTTTAGGCTTGTTGAGTTATTACAACAAATTCCTGCCTAACCATTCGCACCATCTAGCTCCCATGTGAAGCTTCTCCATACGGTATTGGTGCTGTCACTTTGCACAGGATGGAGGATGGCTCCGAAAAGCCTATCGCCATATCTTCTCGGCCTCTCGCCCCTGCGAAATTAGAAATACTCTCAGTTGGACAAAGAACGGTTAGCGATTATTTTTGGTGTTAAGCGTTTTCACCAGTACCTTGTTAGTCGACAGTTTATCATCCTCTCAGACCACAAGTCGTTACAACATCTGTTTAGAAAGACAGGTGGTGTACTGACTCTGGCCTCTGCCCCGATTCAGAGATGGGCTCTTATTCTGGCAGCATATGACTACACAGAGCCGCATCCCTCTCCCTGAGTCATCCAGCGAAGTACCCATCCCGGGTGAGACCGTTCTGTCCATGGAGATGTTACTCAGTACGCTGCCAATCACAGCCAAACAGGTTCAAGGTTGGACTGATCGTGACCTGGTGCTTTCTTGTGTTCGTCATAGGTACTAAAAGGCTAACTTAGCAGAACTCTAAAGACCCAAGCCTTTCCAGCAACACAAGTTGGAGTTGAGCGTGCAGGATGGTTGTCTATTGTGGGGTCACCGAGTGATTGTCCCTCCTCAAGGTCATGTCAGGGTGATGGAGCAACTACATGAAGGACATCCAGGTGTGTGTAGAATGAAGACCTTGGCTCGATCCTTTGTCTGGTGGCCTGGTCTAGACCGAGCACTGGAAGAGTTTGTTTGACAGTGTGATCCATGTCAGCATAGTAGTCACCTACCTACAGCAGCACTTATCCAGCCCTGGGAATGGCCACTGACTACGCTGGGCCTTTCCAAGGCCTCATGTTGCTCATTGTGGTGGATACTCATTCGAAGTGGGTAGAGGTGAAGGCAGTGAAGATCGCTACCTCAGCCACGACTACTGAACACCTCCAATGGATATTTTCCACCCATGGATTGCCAGAGCTACTAGTTACTGATAATGGAGACACCTTTATCAGTTCTGAGTGTAAAGAATTTCTTTTCTTTAATGGCATTCGGCATGTCACATCGGTCCCATACCATCCTGCCACCAACGGTCAGGCTGAGAGGACCATACAGAGTGTGAAGGATTTCCTAAAGAAGCCATCGTCTGAACCCTTCGAAGCCTTGTTATTGAGATTCCTGTTTCGATACCGCATTACCCCACACACCACTACAAAGGTTTTGCCTACAGAATTGCTGATGGGTCATCACCCTCGTTCCCGGTTGGATTTGGTATTGCCAAACCCATCCAGTCATGTCTCCACTCAACAGGACAAACAGGCAACATTGTGGAATCGTCACACCAAACCCAGAACAATTGAGAAGAGTAATCTTGTCTACGTCCGTCAACTTCCAAAAAACAAGGACTGGTTGCCGAGTGTTGTTGTTGACGCTTGTGGTCCGTTGTCATGTGAGATTCGCCTCAAGGATGATCGTATCGTTTGTAGGCACTACGACCACATTCTCCTTCGCTCAGTTTCCGATCGTTCTGAATCGAAGAGTGTTGCTGGCAGTACCCTTGATTGGGTTGATTTGCCCACCGTCCGTACACCCCCTCCTGGGCCTGTCGACTGGGAGGCCACCGAAGAACCTCCTGCCCCTCCATTACGTCATTCATCTCGTACTATGGTACCGCCAGACCACTTCGTAAGTGGACTATGAACTTTGAATTGCTATTACATTGCTATTATGTAATGTTATGATGTTTGCTTATGTCACCATTAGGGTTTTCCCCTCCCGTAGTAAAACTATAGCACAAGAGTTGTTGTTTTTATGGTAGCGGTGTACCTTTCCTTCCTTACACAGATGAACTAAATGAAGTGTGGTCAGAGGAGGAGCAGGCACTGGGCACAATCCTCCCTGAAAGAAAGGCCAATCACTGATATCGTCAGGTGGGTTCAGTGTTAAAGAAAAAAGCCAAGAGATTATGGCTTACCTAATCAACATCATCCACCGCTATTGGAGCTATGAGCCCCCCACATGGATCAAGTATGACTGGGCATAATATTATAGGAAGCAGGCCAATAATCTGGAAAGACTGGAGCTGGTCCCCCATAAACCCAAAGCTCTATAACATGTGCTTCATGGGAAAGAGCCAGGTGGCACAGTATCTGCAACCTATGCTTCAGCGAGGACCATGGCACTACAGATTGTCCTGAGCAACATTTCCCCCATTAGTGATGCCAGCAGCTGGTGGATTAGGGTTACAGCAAGTACGGGTAATGAGAGATATCCTGGTTACCATTAGACATTGAGTGGGAAGCGAAACCATGTAAACAGGTACACACACAACTTCTAATTGAGGTCTCAAATTTCAAGACTTCAATTAGTATACATCACATACATTTTATCAAAGCTGACCAAAATTTACATGGGAATGATCAAACGTCATAACCTGAAAAAGAACACCATTTACGGGCACGGCTACATTTGCATAACTGTAGAGGTAGACTGAGGAAGTCCTGGAGGAATGAACTGTTGCTACAGTTAGACAAGAGATATGGTAGACGAAGCGTTAAAGACATTAATGATAACTTTTAAAAAACATTACAGTCTTTTTGTAAAAAAATATAATTCCAGAATTACTTGCAGGGGGTTGGTGATCAGGCTATGAGATTAAAGTTTAAATTCAGGTTAGGTACTAACGGCCTAATGAAGAACTAGGAAGACACAGATTACCACATAGCTACTCTGAGGCAGGCTGCACTCAGAGAGTGATGTCTGTGTCAATTCTCTCTTTTATTGTGTACACAGGTGTGCGCTATTCATTTCAGTCTTATATCTGGCAAAGGAGTCCCAACTTAGATGTATTCTGAAGATTGTGTACCCATTCCTAACTGTAACTGCTGTAAATTCTCTGGGTGAATTTCGCAACTAACTCTAACTCCGTACTCAAATTCACCTCTGTAAGAATGTCTTTGAGATGAGAGTACCACGGCAGATTCAAATCCCTTCCCATGTCTATACAGTCGTTTACTAAACCCGAGGATGAGTTATAAACCCTCCTCCACCTTCCAAGTTTGCCAAGAACAGCCATGTCGATTTTCCCACTCCCGGTACGTACTTACAGAATTGAGTTTGAATTCCATTTTGAGGGTTGCCATGCTGGCAACTTCTGAAAGTAGTATGGCACACATGCTCGTGGCAGTGAGGACAGAATTGTCGTGTTTCTGGCATAGCTACCAATTTAAAGATAACAATAATTTTTATGCACAGTCACTATCTATTATGTTGCTTAATGGAGTTGGTAACAATGAAGCAGACATACCTAAAGATCCGTGCATACGTCAGTAATTTTATCCCTTAAAGACTAGGAAATTAGACAGGCAGTGCATACGATAAAATCAGGCAAAGCAGTGGATCTCGATGGGATTTATATAGAATTATTGAAGTGTGGAAATGAAGAGATGTATGAATATTTGAAACTAATATTCAGTAAGATCTTAGAGACAGGAAAGTTCCCTACAGAATAGAAGAATGGAAGACTGCAGTGATTATTCCAATTCCCAAAACGAGGAAGGGGATGGACAATGCCGAAAACTACAGAGGGATAAGCCTCCTCAGTGTCGTTAGTAAATGTTTCTTCAGAGTGCTGTATCAACGCATATACAACTGGGCGGAATAAGAAGAGCTAATGCCAGATAATCAGTTTGGATTTCGTTTGGATTCATTTTTTGTAAAGGCTGTTCAACAGCAGATAACCTGTTCATATTAACATCACTTATACAATGGCATAAACTCAGCAAAGCCTTTGATAGTTCAGCACTCTTCTCATTACAGTCTATTTTCATATTTATTCATGTTCCCCTCACAACTGAAGTAGTGAGGGCCCTTGATAATGTAAACTACACTACAATGAAAAGTTATAATCGTTGTTTCCTTAAATTAAGTCAAGTCAATTCAATATTTCTTTATAGATGCCTGCTCTACATACTTTAAACAAGGAGGAGGAGGGCAGCTTGCTCCCAAGAAGACCTGGCAGGGAAGCCGAAACAGCAAAGGAGACAGAGAATGTATATGGTGTGTAAGATAGAGATTCACCATAATTATATACATACACACATCAATTTACTGCTTCCAATTCTCTTACATTTTCTTGCAGATGCTGCACTTGTGGAGGAAGCTCAGAGAAATGGGTATGTCAGCTACAATATTGCGAATACTAAAGGATATGTACAAAGGGCTAAAGAGTTGTCTGGAATTTTGTAAAAACTACTCCACCAACAAAGAAGTAAAACCAGAAGCTGTACAACCCGTGTTCGTCATCTTTCGTTTCTGAACTGGATGAGACAGTTAACTACTTGTTCTGACTTCTGCCAAATGCCAGACTCTTCATCTTAATAGAGGTGTTTATGCCTTCTGCAAGTAGTACGGCACACATTCTTCTTCCCTCCCTTTCTAGAGCTTTTTACAAAATTGCAAATCTTTTAGTAGGTTTGTTAGTTGCAAAAAATACCCTACCCTATACCGCTTTGAGGATTGTTTCGAAAGTACTGAAGGTAGGAAGAAACCTAAGAGGTGTACTTTTGTTGCTTAGCGAACCACCGTCGTGCACCTTACAGAAAGCCTTGCAATGAGAGATTATTGGCTGAAGTAGTGCTTCAAGATGGTAATAAACACTACTACTTATCTACATAAAACATATTGTTACAAATCAGTAATTGATAGTTTAAGGGATTTGGTGAGGCGCAATGGATTTCTCGAGGACTGTGAACATTGGGGTGATAGGCATTTAGCACCAGGACTACTGGGTGATATATATGATGGTAGAATATGGAAAGAGTTTCAGAATGTCGGTGGTCAACCGTTTCTTGCTGATCCCAATGACTTAGTATTTATTCTAAATATCGATTGGTTTAATCTCTTCAAGCATACAGAGTATAGTGTTGGTGTTATGTATCTTGTAGTTTGAAACCTGCCTAGGTCTAAGCAGATAATAACGTCATAATAGTTGGCTTAATTCCAGGGCCTTCAGAGACTTGATTAAACTTCAATTCCTACCTAAATCCTCTGGTAGATGAATTACAACAACTTTGGAAACCTGGTATGCAGCTTGTAGCCTACACTGGAAATTGTAGAGCTACTTTGTTTTGTGTTGCTTGTGATGTGCCAGCAACAAGGAAGGCATGTGTTTTCTTGGCCATAACACACGAATGGGCTGCTCAAAGTGTATAAAAGAGAATTTTTGCACTGAATTTGGAAAGAAAATGAACTATGGAGAATTTGAAGCATGCTCACTGTGATGTGAGGAGGATCATGGCCGTGAGGCAGAACTTACTCCACAGGAAATCACAGCTTCAAGTAAGGATAAAGTTGAAAAAGAGTATGGCAGTAGGTTTACTTCACCTATGCTTCTAGAATACTTTGATAATGTCAGATACCATGTAATTGATATTCGTATTTAAGATAAGCAACTCACCATCAATTTCATAAACAGCCTCTGCACAGTTTGGTACAAGACGGTAGAGATTTATTTATACATTAATTTGTTGGGCCTTATGAGGGAGATAGGTGTCAGCTAGAATAACCCAATGGAATAACCCAATGCCCCATAGTATCCCTCTCCTAAAAGAAGCTTTGTTATACCTTGTGGCATAATAACAGTCACAATAATGCCATCGCTGAGAAAGCTCAGAAGATTCCAAAATTGTTTGCTCCAATTGTACCAGAAAAACTAGAAGACCAGAAAGACATCTGCTTTATGGCAAAGTAATTTCCGTTCCAGGCCTTACCAATCAGAACATTGTCCACCTGGAACACCTATCCTTGGGCAAGGTAGAAAAAATCCTTGTGCAAAGCTTCACAGAAATGATTGTTCTGAAAATCTCACTCAAATGACCATTACTGTGCAGGTATCAATGAGAGCTAGGTGTTTACACATTCTATATTAACTTAGGGATAGAGATGGCCAGACTACCAATGTCAATGTCAATGTCGACCAGACCAATGTGCTGTTACACTGTGTATTTAAAAGGATTCTTGTGGAATGCAGCTTCTAAGCTGTCACGGTGATGTCAGTGTTGTTGTTAAGTATATAGCTATACAACTATCTAAAATATTCACCTTAGGTGTAAAGATTGCTTCCCATAATACATCCTGTGTATCTCGTGCAGCTGCTCGTAGCAAAGTTCCATCGCGTAGCAAGAAACGCCGAATCAACCGTCAAGCTCATTTATCCAGGCTTGATGAAACACCCAAGCAGGAACGTAAGAGAAAAGCTGTTGAAACAGGTAGTATGTCTTGGAAGAAGGAAGCTCTTCTATTGAAAAGGTCCATAATTTCGTAGTCTTGTGCATATTAAAAAGTTGAACATGCATGATATGATCATGTGATAATTCTAACTAAGAGTATTTTATGCATGTGATATGCATGCTTTCATTTTATTACAAGCTGACAGCATCTTATGGTACTCCAGCATTCTTTGATGTCTGAAACATGAGCCATGATTATGCCAGATAGCCATTACAAACCAGACTACTTATCACTTTGTGGTTCTCTATACAGGAAGTGCATGGACGCTGACAAGAGCAGAAGTAGATACTGTAACACTGCCAGAAAAGCAATATTTCCATCCAGCACTACATTTTGCACAGGCTCAGTACCAAAACTTTGCACTCCATCTGCATCCCTACTCTTTAGGATGCCAAGTGCCGATCATGTACCCAAACAGGATGTCAGTCTTGTTGAGTCATCCCTTCTTGCACCATCTTCTGAAGGTATTATTGGACAAGGTCGCTTCGGGAGTTGTGTAAAAATGGAGTATGCTGGCAAGTTTCATGTATGTGTACAGAAGAATAGTGCCAACTTCTCGACAAAGCTTATGCTTGTAGAATGCAAGACCCTTCTTGCTGTTGGAGGACATCATTGCATACCTTTCTGCTTTGGCATGTGTGTAGAGCTTCATGCAGTAGTTATGTCATACCATTGCATTGGAGGGAAGCCGAGTACTTTTCGTGCGGCCATCTATCAGCAACCAGTTCACCTGAATGTTGTGCAGGATAATTGGTTTCGTCTTCTGCAGGAAGTTATTGATGTTGTTAGATATACTCCCGGCAAAGGTTATATTCACAATGATAAGCTTGAGAGAGTCTTATATCTAACATCACGGGGAAGATTCTACACTACCAAATAATTGCTCCAACAGAGTCAGTGACATGAGTAAATGGTTGGAATCAATCTACGTTGAGGGTCAAGAGTAAATTGATTGGATTGGAAAGGAACAGTCTTCCGAGAAGATGTAGGAACTCCTTCCAAACCTGCTAATCATAAACATCTTAACATCAAGTGATCAGAAGCATTCCTTGTTCTCCAAGTCTCTGTTAGCTGAAAGAATCCTTGGCGGTTGTCAGTGCTGTTTTGAGTGGGTAATAACTGTATACCTTTACTGGCCTAAGCGATGTCTTCTCTGACCTACAATGGTTAACCATTTTAAGAAGAACTGCACCACATTGTTTTCGATGCTGAAGGTGTGGTTGGTTTGGGTATGCAACATGAATACATGCCTTAGAACTGGTTGTTCCATTTGCTGACCTATTAACACACAATTCAGATAGAACTACACTTTGGGCAAACAACGTACTGGCAGAAACTGTGCTTGCTGTTCAGTTCCAAGAGGCTCTGAGCTGCAACGATAGTCTTTGGACACATTTTAGCAATATTGGTTACTTGACCTGACCATGCAAAGGCAGAAACAACTTGCAAGAAGTGGTGAAGGAACAAGATAAGTACTCCAATACCAGAATCAGAACCATGGAAATAAAATTGCCACATGAGAATGAGAATGAGAACAGGGACAGGTAAGGCTGTCTTCGAGGTTAAATCGCTCTCTTGTGTTTAATCTTCATCACTCTCCCAGATTTCTTCAAGATCTAGTGACTGTAATAGAACATGTTCTTAGCTTGCTATAATATATATTATTGTGTCAGATTCAGACTAATCATACAGTGACACTAAATTGAAAGATGAAAGCATGCTAGTCAATGACTATATTAATACTGGCAAGATAAAAAGTACCTCTTCTTCATCACTAGAATTGTCATCATTCAGTTACACTAATTAGTTACTTCCTGACGAACAGACGTATGTTCGTCAGGAAGTAAAGACAAGCGCATCCGATTGGCCATTCATTGTACTTTCGTATAATAAGAGATGTCACCATGACCACACCCATTTTTCAATATAATTTATTTACGTAACTGCATTGGGGTTTTCCATAGCAACATCTATACAGTATGCAGACAGAATAGTACATTAGTATTATTTTGTAGACCAACACCAAGGGCATACGCATGCAAACCAACTTCATTTATTAATACCATGGTATGGTTTTGGCCCAATAGAGTGCAATTCATTGATACTATAAGAAGAGAACACAGTGACAGTAGACCGGACTGCAGCCGGAAGAATTGTTGCTGGGAACAAGCAAAAACAAAACTCCAGGCTCAACAAAGACAGGTATAGTCTATTCCATCTTCCATCTAAAGTCTAAAGCACCCACATTGGTTGTCACAGCTTACCTTCTATATATGGCTACCTTCATGATAGTGTAATACTCAGTCGTAACAAACTGTATATGGAGGCACGCATTATGATTACAATATCACTTTATCTACAGCTCTACCAAGCACATCCAAAACATGAGAAGCCCGAGGAGCACAAATTTTGGGATGAAGTCCCTGAAGAATTAATAACTGAAGAGATTGATGGGGATGGTGATGGAAGTGAATTTATGAATCGGCATACACATAACTGTTACTCAAATGGTACATATTACTATTATACTATAAGCTTACTGGTAAACAAGTTTATTATTATGCATTTCTTTCATTTACAGAAGTCAACAAGCTAATCAAGAAATTAGATAGACACAGTTAAAGCCGAAGGAAAGAAGAAAAAGTCTCCAAGATCCATTCCGCGAGTGGAGAAGTCTCCACGAAAGTCAAAACCACCTGTAAAAGCTCCTAGTTGGACACGGGGTGGCTATTTAACCAACAGGATCGCCAGCATGAAGCCATTCTCTCATCAATGGAAAGTGGGATTTGTTGCAGTGCGATATCTGGTACCAGGTGAAGAACTTACCCAGGATTATAGGTGCCCCCCGGATGGGCAGCAGTGGCTGCTATGTAAAAAGAAGAGTGTTGCTGCACTTGAAACAACCACTGAAGCAGTTAGTACTAAAGTGCATACAGCATACTATTATTAATATTTTCATATACTATCTCAAACATATCAGGAACCAAAACAGCCACACACAGTATGGTAAAGCCACACACAGTATGTCTCTGCAGGTACCCTCAGATTCTCTCATATGTCGTGCATGTCGAGACGATGTGACGAGGGTACTAGCGAACCCTTGCTATGTACCTAGATGGAAAAGGAGTAAGAGTTCATCTAAGAGTGGTAGCTAATTGCGGGATGTAATAATGTTACTTTAAGTGCATTGGGTGCAACTATATATAACAACATGTTGTATTTAACCATCCCGGGCGGTTAAAAAATACACCTATAAGTATTTTCAGCATTTGAGGAGAGATGTATCAGCCAAGTTAGTTGATGATTACTGCTGTGATACTTTCACAACAACCACCAAAGTTCCAAAGAGGTGGAGGGAAGGCTTGCTTAATTGTAGGCAGTGTACGCGTAGTCTAGTCATGTTTTTGACTAACTACTTCCTAGACAATATCAATACTCACCTTCAAGGCAGTGAGGCCCTGTATATAGCTGGTGGCTTTTGGCTGGTGGCTTTGGCTGGTAGCTGGTGGCTTTGATGGCACACTGACAGACACGACTTGGTATATACAAGCAAACAGTCAACGCCAACCACACCCAGCATATACCTGCAACGCAGAAGAGACAGATACCAGAATATGGTTACATCTGAAGCATTTATATCTGGTAGGGATTCTAAAGAGACACTGGCTGATACTGGCTTGGAAGAGGAATCATGTGACAGTGGATTTTTGTGAATGCATATAACATGCTTTGAAACATCATCACCAGTAAGCCATTTTCAAAAGTTTATCAATACTACATATACCTCAAAGCTTCAGCATGAAAACTGGCTGGAGGACATTCGCCAAGGCATTTGGCATTGTATTTCTTTCGAAAATGAAATGGTCCCTTCAAACGAAGCCTTATGCTTCCATTGGAAGAGATCCTGTTGGATTTTGCACATGTGGAGGCAGGCAGACAGAAACACTATGATTCTTCAGCCGATTACTGAGCATGGTTGGCTCTCGCTGACAGCAAGCTCACTATAATTTGGGACACCCCAACAAACATGCAAGCAATCCGTCATAGGGTGAGTTTACTTTTGAGAGGCTATAAGTTCGTCACAAGCTGTTCAACTGGGAGATGCAGTTGCAAAAAGAACAACGGACAGTGCTCTGAAGGATGCCTGTGCATTAGCTGTTCTAATATAACCACAGCTGCTAGAAACGACTCCAGCTCTGAGCTGGGCTGAAATTGCGCTTGAAGAGGTGACGGTCACAAACACAGCTCAGAGAGACACAAATGAACTAATGGACTGGGTGTTTGGACCTGAGGTGGAAGATACTGGAAGTGAAGACAGTATAACAGCATCATCTCACATTGTAATATTAAGGTAGGAAGGGAAGTTAAGTATAGGGTTGAAGCCGAACCTCCGAACCAAGTTGATGGCTATGTCGGCAACATCCTAGCCTACACCCACATGACAATAGGTAAGCACCTAATTACCCCCTCTGCTTAATATTCACAAAAGGACCTCTTTTGCTAAAATTCCAAATATTGCACTCCCTGCACAGTTTCACCCCTCGTCGTCACCTACACACAACCTACACAGGACAGGCCAAAATCTTACGCATGCTTTTTCACAAAAACACTTCAGATCCGGTTTTACAGCCAAATCTACCTTGCTATTCACAACTACACTAATTTCGCAATCCGGACTCGCCAATCAAATATTGCGACAATCCACGCCTGCTACAGTAGATTGACCCCAGGGCAGGGCCGGCGCAAGTGGTCCGGCTGGTCAGGTTTTGGCCGAACCAATATTTCTCCGACTGAGGGGCGTGTCCAGACACACCCCTAGTTTTTACAATATTGCAACGCATATAGTGGACTCGTGCGTGCGCGTAGGTCTGGGCACAAGATGCCGACTATTGCGATCGAACAGAAGAAGGAATGGACCAGAGAAAGAAAAAAAAAAGAAGGAAAAAGTGGCTTGTTGTAAGCTCCAGAATATTGATTCTCCACTTTTATGAGACCTGAGAAGGTATGGGAAAGCCTGTGAATTATATTACACATTACAATATTTAAAAGGCTTTTTCCTCTCATTTTGCACTGTATTCTGATACAAAATCTCATGAAAAACGTGTTTTAAAGGGTGTACATTTGGAAAATTTCCTGGGGGGGGGGGGGGGGGCATGCCCCCAGACCCCCCTAGATTGTGTGCGTGCACACACACACACCAATGAATTGGCCTGACCAAACGAAGTTTGCTTGCTCCGGGCCTGCCTGTTATGACAGTCAGCCTACTCACAAGAAAACTACGCATGCTTTTCTCCCCTAACCCCTCCCTTGCTACGTTACACATGCATAGAGACTAGCTACAACTCACCACTGCTTTTTGCCAGGGCCCCACAAACGGCAGCTAGACGCGAAAATGGTGGAGTCTACGAGATAGAAAGGTCACTTTTCTAAAGACAACTGACTAGAGAAGACTGGATGACCATCTGTCTGGCAAGCTGCCTGCCAGTCTTTCAGCTACACTCACAAACACTACCACAGACTTCAGGCTGGATTTTACACACAAACAGCCTACTCAGCACTACAGACGGCCTAAACGGCTTCTTAGTAAAAAAAAAAGAGTGTTGAAAGTGAACATCAAAGTAAGATTATCTTATATTCTTACCGATTTCATCTTGTTCTGAAGTTCCACCGTCAAGTAGCTAATAGCTAGATGTTTTTACTGATCTCAATCGTAGTTTTCATTTCCATGCCGCTCTAGTTAGCCTCCTGTACGTTTTAAACAGTTGCCATTCTGTAAAAAAAAAAAAAGAGTTCTGGCTGTTCGTAGTAGCCAAAAGTCGCTTGTTTTCTATAACGAAAGGTGGCTGTGTGGCTACTTTTCGATCGAGCATGCTAGCCTCGTTCCCAGGCCTACCCGGCCCCGCTCCGTGTGTGTTACGTAATGCGAGCGAGCGCAGCTGGGGGAGGCCTGGTATCATTTATCACGTGCCGTGACGTACATAAACTCAATTAACCGGCTTTAATTAAGTGATGATTGCGAGTTGCTGACGCCTAGGACTCCAGGAATCTCGAGATAGACAGGGATCAGCCCTAGCTTGGAGTAAAACCTATGGTGAAGCGGTGACCGCCGACTACCAGTGAACTAACAACCCGCTAAAGCAGCCTTTATGCTTGACGTTAGCAATCGAAGGGTATAAAAGAAGGCAAGACTATGTCTATTTCCCATCTTCAGAGTAAAAATCATCGTGTAACACGGCCATAAGTTTACCTCGTGCCCGCCTGCCTGGTACGCCAAAGTCCTGCTGTTTCAGCTCAATTTCACTGCTGGTACAACTCTTGCTTACTCTTTTACTAACTTAAAATCAACCCAGTTCAGCCTCAAGTCTAGCCTTCTGCAATAACTAGCTAGAACGAAACTTTAGATCGTATGGGGCGGCAAGATCACAGAGCCTGTGGGGGCGGGATGTGCAGTCTACTATATACTACGTATATACGTATATTTGTTTCCTTTTTTTCCTTTTTAAGTTTGCTGCCTATGTAAAACGTACATTGAGTGTGTGGATATTACAGTTTATATTATTTAGCGTGTGACGTCACGTAAAAAACTATATACTACGTCACGGCACGTGATAAATGATACCAGGCCTTCTCCCCGCTTTTCGTACTGCAAGTGACAAAAGCTGGGTGGAGGCCTGGGAACGAGGCTAATGACTTCCGGCAAATGGCAGCAGAGGTGAGAGAAGGCATGCTCGTAGCCTCGTTCGTTCCCAGGCCTCCACCCAGCTTTTGTCGCTTGCAGCACGAAACGAGCACGCCTTCTCTCACCGGAAGTCTACGTCACGTTGCAAATAAATTCACGTGATTTTTCCGTTAGCGAAATGATTGTCCCTAGGCCCTACGCGTAATTAATTAAGAGAGCTAGCGGTGAACTTCGGGAGGACAGATACCGAACTCTCACCCGCAGTCGATTTCTCAAGGAGAGCCTGGGGAGGCTAGGATCATGAAGGTTTCGAATACCCTGAAAAACATGCAAGCAGTAAGTCTGTAAGATCCGATGTGTCATTGGGCTAATCTCGCGTAGCCAGACTCTCGACGAGAGTCTGGCTACGCGAGACTGCCACTGGGCAGGCACTATTCTAGTTCGGTAGACCTTTTCTCCTCCCGAAAGGAAAAGAGGGGGAGGGTCTAGCAGAACTTGTTTCCTTGTTACAGGATTAATGTTTCTTAGGTATGGTGTGGCTGTGGCTTGGGCGGTCATTATTTTACGGAACGAGGTTTTGACTTAGAAATTTTGTGAGCGCAAATTTGTAACCCCAGCGCTACTATAGTACTGGTACACGTGCACGGTAGCGCATAGCGTTTTCTGCCTCTACCTGAAAACGGGACAAGATTTGTTTACAGAATCACTTCCCATTCTTTGTTTTAGCAGCAAGATGGAGCTAGGGCGAGGTTTGGACTTTGAAATTTTGTGAGCACAAATTTTTAACCTCAGCGCTGCGATATTAATTGGTACACGTGCACTGTGGCGCATAGCGTTTGTTCATTACTGGGCTTCCCCATGCATGCACATAACAAATCTACAAATAATGTCTTCTAAATGAACACGCAAAACAACAATCAACATTTTACATGTAGGCTTAAGATCAGTGCATGTGTAAGTGCCGGTGATATAGACTGTTCATTTCAAGGAGGGTCTCGGTTGGTTCTCAGTATTCATATATCAATCGGGTTCTCTTTCTACCAACCACAAATTGGCTTACAAACATATCATCAAATGCTGTCTTTTCAACTGCTGGGCTGCAGTCTTCAACAGGGCAGAACATCAACAGAGAGTACAGGCAGAACTCAGAGTCCTAATCTATAAGAGTCTATAACCAAAGCCTAACAAGTCCAGAAGCCAAGCCTAATTGAGTACTACTTCATCTGAGTCACTAATTAGCTTTGTTGCTGTGGCTTCAGAGTCTTGATAGTATTAGCCCAGGTCTCTATTGATCATGTCTCCTCAAACGGATGTGCAGGGCTTCTTTTATAAGCAGCACAGAGTTCTTGGGGGTTTCATCCAGCATTCGGACATCACTCCAGTCTATTGTATGTCCATCCTGCCAAGCATGTTCTGCAACTGCTGACTTCTCAAGCTGTCCTAGGCGGGCTGCAGCATGGTGCTCTTTCATTCTTGTCTTCAGAGACCTCTTGGTCTCACCAATATACACCTTCCCACAGCTACAAGGTACCTCATACACCACTCCAGATTTCTTCTCAATCAGGATGGGGTCCTTTACTCTGACTAGAGTTGTTCTGAGAGTGCTGGCGGACTTGAAAGCTGTTCTGATGTTGTAGTCTCTGCATACTCTCCTGACCTGTTCACTCAGCTCAGCTACATACAGGATCACCACGGTGGTTCTGTGGGACTGCTCCTCTTCGTCTGGTTGTGGTCGCCTCTCCATGCAGGGACCTCCGGATGAATGGTCTCGGATAACCGTTTCCCTTCCTGCTCCTCCCACTGGAAAAAAAATTTGGATTTGGTATTAAATGTGAACGAAACCACACTATTTGTAATATAACAAGTTTAATGCCACTTAAACGTGGATTATACTACCATAGATAGTAGAGTACTATCTATGATACTACAGTTACAGTTTAATACGTTTGAATTCATCAAACTGTTTTCGTTATTGCCAAGCGCCTTAGCGCGAGGCAACTAATCGTGCAGTGTGGGCTGCTAGCGTATATATATATGTGCGCAACTTCCGTCACGCTTAGGAATGCAATTAAATCTCCGGTTACGTTCCTTATACGTGTTATTACTATGTCTGTACGTTCCGTATACGCGTTGTTACTACAGCTGTAACGAAATGCTTCCGGCCCCGGGGGCACCCCGGGGGGGGGGGGCAAGCGCGTGTTCAAGATGGCGTCCTGACGAGTTGCATGGATGCCGCCTTTGTACTTCTGACGCCCGAAGGATTAGACAAATCGATTACTTCTTTTTACCCAGGTAGGCTTACTACAGCTCCAACGCGATTAGAGTTTGTGTAGCCTCTGTTTTAGCAGAGATCTGACCGCTGGAGACAGACGGTACGCGGATCGATCGCCAGCGATACAAACGTGAGTTTCAAGCAACTCTGCTCTCGTGTAGTAGCCATAACTGGTCCTTGGAACTGTGTTGTATACAGAGACATTCGTCTCCTGAAGGCTCATTCGCGCAGAGTAGCTTCTCCGGCAATTGCGTGGGAGATGCAGCTTCTGCTCTGGGTGTGGTTTTGTGCTAACTAACATACGTCATTTATTATTATTATTATATATTGAACACACCAACAAGAGGTGCAGTAGGAAGGGGGGGGGGGGACACACTACATTACATACAGCAATAAGTCTCTAAATTGGTACTCCTTTGTCAAACCAAAGCCAGGAACTCTAACATCAGCCTTTGCTGTTGCGTAATAGTACAAACAGTCAAAAGATAGTTTCGAAACAAAGTGACACTTCTCAACCTCAGCAGAGATAATTTCCTCCTTCACTTTCAACTTCACCTTCTGACCAGGAAAGATTAAATCACTCCACTGCAATTTCATAGCATCTTTCACTGCATCAGCAGTAGAAACATCTTCACATCGAACAAAGTCCTCATGATGCTTTGTGATATCTTTGAGGTGCTCCGGAAGTTTGAGAGCTGGTATGTGTTCATAAGCTGAATCACTGGTGGCGTTATTGACTGCAACATCAGGGATCCAGTAAGCACATGTTTTGCAGCTTGACGGTTTCTAGTACGACTAGCAATTGGACTGGATACAGGCTCGAGAAGATGGGCATCTGAAGGAATATACAGTGGCTGTGGAGCTGTAGATTTGGAGGGAGCTGCAGACACACGATCAACTTGGCGAGGTTCAGGAATTCCAGAAACCTCAGTAGGCTGGGTATCATGATCACAAGACAAGTGCTGAGCTGATTCAGCAACAGACCTGTCTGGGATGGACCCAAGTTTAGCATTTTCAACAACAGAAGACTTGATCTTGGGAGCTGCAGACACGCGATCAACTTGGCGAGGTTCAGGAATTCCAGAAATCTCAGTAGGCTGGGTATCATGATCACAAGCTGTTGTCTGGGTATTAGTAGGTACTACTGATCTCTTCTTAGCAAGAAACGCATCCATTCTTCTCTTACTTCGAGATTTTCTACCAAAAGTAACAGGGTGGGCATCAATTGGAGCAGACTGAGGCTGAGAACTCCAAAACAACTTGAGGCTATAGCCATTAGCATGTCTAGAAAATGTCCACATAGGCTTACAAAGCTGCTGACAATTAATAGTAGCAAGAATGGTAGACAACTCATCCGGGAATTCCAAGGATCCACGAGACATCTCAGTGGCCATCTTGCATGTACTATTCAGTTACATTATACCTCTGCGCGAGGCTTTCTGCGCAATGCGTATGCAGCTACTGTGGTTTATCTAGTCTCGTGACCAGACCTTGGCTCCTCCCCTTGCCAAACGGTCTGGCGCACCAAGTCGAAATGTTGGGGCTTATTCCCGGAATGCGGTAAGGTCCTGCTAACATTGTTCTTTGTGCCGCTTAGGAGTTTAAATAACTCCTGTCTTGGTGATACAAGGTCTAGTTGAAGATCAATACAAGGTATTTCCTCGGATTAAGCGAGTTGCCGTATTTTGTACTCGTACTGTACAGTTTTGTAACTTTGTTGCTAAGAGTTGCCTTCTGCACGTACGATTATACAAGAAAACGCTTATTTATGTCAGTGGAGACCTCAGTAAGCTTATAGAGCAGTTCACACCTCGAATAGTCAATTAACAAGCTCATTGCTCCGCCCATAAACCCCAGAAATTCGACTTCGTTCGCCAGACTGTTCTGCGAAGGGGCGAGCGTAGGTCTGGGCACGAGACTATGGTTTATCAGGAATACACGAGGCAGTTATTCAATGAGAGGCAGTTATTCAATGAGAGGCAGTTATTCAATTAGAGGCCGAGGCGAAGCCGAGGCTTCTAATTGCTGCATAGGTAGCCTGTATACAAAACTAAGGTCATGCACGCTCCACACTCAAGAAAAGGTCAGTATGCTGCGTGCCAGCTCTGGGTAGGGTACCTACTACAGCTCCTGATGTATCATAGTTACACACAGCCATGCCTAGTAGATCTAAGTATGACACAGCTAAAGCAACTGGCCAGTACACACAACTCAGTGCCTGCTCCTGGTCATGCACACTTCACTGTATTGAATAGGTCAGCTTGCTGTGCTCATTTATTTGGCTTCAGGTCTGCACTCTAACTTTTTGCTGACTAAGGTGTATGGTAGTTAGATGGCGCTGTCTAACTACCATACACACCACTTGTGGGTTTATGCTGTATAAACGGCGGTCGGCACCTTTGATACGCCTACGCACTGTAGTACAAATTATGTTAAACTATTCTCTAATGTGAATTAAAACAGAATGATACTAAGAAAACTTCAACTAAAAGTAAGCTTTCTGTACAAGAGGGCATATAATGATTTCTTCCTCTGAATCTTTACAATAAAAATAAACCTGTTAGAAATTCGTTGTATAGGCAAAAATGTTGAGGCACCGAGACTCTAGATTAGGTTTAATGCTCTGAGTTCTGCCTGTACTCTCTGTTGATGTTCTGCCTGATGAAGACTGCAGCCCAGCAGTTGAAACGTCGGCATTTGATGATATGTTTGTCAGCCAATTTGTGGTTGGTAGAAAGACTCACCCCCTAAGACCGTATCTGTCAGAAAAACAAGATATCAATATGAACAGTCTATCCATATCGATCGGGTTCTCTTTCGAATAGCTGGAGAGGGAGAGAAAAGTATTTGAGAGAATGGCAGAGTATTAGGCCAGGACCATGCATTTCCCATGATGTCTGAGCTAGTGATCAATCCTTGTACTCGGTGGGCAAACTCGGCAAAGAATAGCCCCTATAGGTATTTTAATGGTGAAGGTGCAAAAGAAATTCAAAGCGATTATAGGAAGCGATTACCAGTGGTATCAGAAGTTGGTTACGCGCCCCTAGTCTTTTGATCAGACCACATGAAAAACGAGTGGTCTGGGAACACGCATATTTCAAATTAGCTCTTGCATATAGCTGTGGCGGAAATGAGTGTTACATCACAAATAAAAGATGAATCTTAACCATGTGTAGTCTATACTATAATATGTAGTATCAATCTCGAGAGTATTAAAGAGACCAGAGTCAGAGATCAATGATGATGGCGACTCAACGCGTTTACTGCTTACTAATAGGCTGTGGAGGTGACCTTACGTCCATGCCAAGAGAAAGAAAAAATCTAGGTGCTCAGTTGAAAGCAGCTGCTAAACCTAGAGAGCATGAGGACAACACTTTTGAGGGATGAGCTGATGAGTCAAGGCGTATCCATCGAAAACGCTATTGCTAACCCAGGCAAAATGTGCCATAAGTGTTTCAGTGAATACAAGTATTAGAAGATGCATACGCAGCTTAAAGATGGGTTGCATGTGGCAAAATGTGCAAAATGACAGAGATGAATGAACCCACAGTCATGCCCTCCACATCAGTTTCAGTTGCATCCACTACAACTTCAACAAGGAAAAGAAAGGCGGAGGGTGTGAGAGTAGTCTTGCTTACAACTGCTTTGTAAGACTCATCTCATTATATGACGACATAACATTCATTTCAGAACAAATTTGAAAATGCATGTTTCCAGATCATTCATTCTTCACATGGTTTGGTCACGAGACTATTACGCCCCTTGGTAGGCTAAAGTATATTGTACGTATATAGACCTGAGAGGCATAAAAAGCATCCATCCAGGCAGGCGCTGCTTATGACAGCATACTAAAGTACCGTAAGTTAGCTGGCTGAGAGGATTTCCTGAGATAGCCCCCAAATCCTCAGTACATGCAAAAAAAACATGCCTCTTCCTACACAAAGGGGCGTAACTGACTTCCCGTAATTGCCTTGAATATATCCGTCACACCTTGGCTGTGAAAGTACCTATAGTGATGCTGTTGATTTAGTAATCTTTGCAACACCAAGAGCATACAGCAAATGCATGGCTCAAAAAGGAACTCCTTGATACTATATACAGGACTACAGTGGTTATAATTTTTATCACCTGGGTATAAAATAGCTCAGGAGCTGTTTTACGTAGGCAACTGAGAAAGAAATTTTAAGTGCCAGCCCACATTTTGCTTTTCACTCACAGTTGCAAAGATTACTAAAACGACAGTAGCAGGACATATTAAGTTAAGTGTGACACAAACCTATTTGTGAACACCCCCTAAGCTTCAAACATACTTTTATGAATCCTACTACCATGACTACCTAGTTTATCTGCCTGTCATGCATGTATATAATTTTACCTTTATTTAAGCTTGCCTATTTTAATACCTTAGACTTGCGTTCCTGCAGTAAATCGCCCTCCATTTTGCTGTCAAAACAAAGAATGGGAAGTCTTCTCTCTGATTCTGCAAACAAATCTTGTCCCGCTTTCAGGTAGCAGGTAGCTAGGCAGAAATCGCTATGCGCTACCGTGCGCGTGTACCAGTACTATAGTAGCGCTGGGGTTAAAAATATGTGCTCACAAAATTTCTAAGTCGAAACCTCGTCCAAAAAAAAAATTCGCCCGGAACAGACAGTTCCGCCACTTTATTTCATGGGACGGACTCTATTACACGGACTCTATTACTTTGATTTCTAGTACTGGAACATGTGATTGTTATTAAACTTGAGAATAAAATTATAATCTGCATGTTCACGTTCACGATGGCTACCGTATCTGCTTACCGAGTTAATCAATAACGCCACCAGATTGGGTACTTGGAGGAGGAACAGAATCAAACAGAACATCGGCAAGTCAAGCTACTGGGTTTGTTGAATGCCACTGTTCAAGAAGATACCGATAATGCAGTGTAGCCAGTGGCAGTGAGCCCTTGCTGCTTTTCAAACACGACTCCCGCTTCAAACTGAAGTTTCTGTCCTTGTGCATCAGTAGCTAGGTCGCTCGAGAAACTTTAACAACCATACGTACAACAACTTGACCTGCAGTGACAGTCCGTTCCGTGAAATAATGTGACAGAACTGTTCCGTTCCGTTCTGTAGAATAATGACCGCCTGGCTGTGTTTTCAGTGTCAAAATTCTGCAAGCTATACAAATCTATTCAAGCGGTATAAACTTTAATTAAACTTATGTAAGTGGTAAAATCTCTATGCAGGCAGTGCAAAACTTTATGCAAGTTTTCTAAAGCTTTATTCAAGTAGTATAAGAGCTATGGAATGAAACGGCAAGTGGTCTAAATAGTGGTCTCTATATACGCGCATGCCATAGGAAGAGATTGGGTGCTGAGCAACTGCATAAAGATGTAAGTCAGCCATGATTCGTGGTTACTATAACTCTGAGGATGAGACTAAGACTGACCATGCAGCTTGGCTGGGAATTAGACTACCGAACTGTAGCTACCACGTTTTAGTAAACTATTACCATTTGAATACAGAGACCACTATTTAGATGACTATCATGGAGTACGGTAGTACTCCATATATAGGGATGGCTCCAAAAAAAATGGCTGTCCCATTGCATGTGTACAAAATGACATGTTCAAAAGTCTGCGCTAGATTTTAGTCATAAGCGTTTGTAGACCATACCTGTCATTCTCGAGTGTTTTCATCAGTACCAAGACCCTTAAAGCTGTCAGAAAGCATCGCAGAAGTGCCAAATCGGCAAGTCGCTAAACTTGCAAATAGTCAATCTGCTTCTTTCTTCTGAGAGAATAGCACAACAATGACTGAAGCGATTACGATGATTCAAGCGCGAAGAAGCGCTACTGGATCCTAGCTATTGCACCCACACCATAGCGTTCTCAAACAAATCAAACCGTTTGGCAGTGATTCTCAAGCGCTCGAAACAAGTACTTGCCGCTATACGCCGTTCTGTTCCGTTCCGTTCTGCACATTAAGCGATGGTTACGCCTACACCGGAAACGCAGCCTCGAGCACGAGCTGTTCTGCTTAGATACTTATAATACTTGGAGTACACTTTATGGCGGACCCAAAGTGAGTTGCTGTAGTTACGTTATAATAGTAAGAACACTGATGCAACTGCTACACCATTTTAGAGCATACTAACCTCCATGATGTGCATTAAATGGAGTCGGCAAACTGCTGTAGACAGCTGGCTGCCATTACAATGTTGCATACAAGAATGAGTGGGTGTACAGTGGCATTCTCAAGTGGGTAGGTGCTTAGCTACAATTCACATTAGCTGTATTTTGCTACTCTGCTGTATCTTTAAGCCCCACTGAAAGCTTTGCAGTGCAAAGTGCATTCTGTGTCTGTTACATTATAGGTGCTGTTAGTTTATCATTAATGCGAGCATATGTGGATACAGCTAATACCGCTCATCTACCCTACACAACTACACCATTTAAACACCATTCATACCTTTCTCCTCCCCCCAAAAAATAACAGAAACAAGTAACATTTTCAAAAATAAAAGAACATATAGGGATGGAATCCCCAAAAAGCAACCAAACAAGGTAGGAATGATACCACAATACCCTTACGGATTGTCATCCCTATATCTTTTGCCATTTTTCCAACCTCACACACACACACACACACACACATACACACACACACACATGCACACACACACACACACACACCAATCCCTGGCATGCCACACCAGCCATATCCGCAGCCAATAGAATGTGGCATTTGCAGCACTTCACAATGCAACACATATCAGCCCCTCACACTACAACTTATCCTCCACATGCAGTAATACACACTCTAGACTACATACATGTACCACTTACACCACATTCTATGCCACAATCCATACCTACAATGATACCTACACTCTTCTATATGCAACAACACTCTTTCACTTTGCCAACAGTAGTATGGAATACATTTCCAAAAACATTACTCTATTATACCAAAGTACTTAAAAAACACCTAATCATCTACACCACAATCTAACATCCTGTCATCCCATGTAAATAGCACTTACGTACGTATAATGAGACCTAGTTGCAAAAAAAGCTAAAGATATAGGGATGACAATCCGTAAGGTTATTGTGGTATCATTCCTACCTTGTTTGGTTGCTTTTTGGGATTCCATCCCTATATGTTCTTTCATTTTTTTAAATGTTTTTTTTATATATAATATACGTCTGGCGTATTCTGTACCGGTGTCGGAGTGAATAATGTCCCCCCGGACATTATTCACCGGTGAATAGTGTCCCCGTCCCCCCCCCCCCCTCGGAAAACGAGTCCTGTCACGCCGTGGAGGGTCCCTCCCTCAGAATTGGTCTCCCCAGACCGTCCATAGCACAATACTGAGATCTAGTGAAAGATGAAACTGTCCAATCGGCTTGAGGCTGAGTTTTGAAGGCTAGATGAAGCGATGACACTTTACACCGACACGCATAATTTGTAGACTCACAATCGTGATGGACTCGACAACACGGGAGGCAAAAGTTGCATTGATCGAGAAGGCCTATCTTTCTCACGGAGAAGAGATATCCAGTATTATGTCGTTTAATGCTGTCTAACTTAAAATTTTCTTTCCGCTACTGTAACTATTTTATGTGCTTGCTAGCTAACAATAAATAATAATAAAAAAGAGGGACAAAAGGCGGCCACCAGCCTGAGAGACTAGGACTCCACTGCTTGCCCCACCACAGTGAGAGCTATGGCATACACTGCTGAGTTGTGTGGCTGTGTGGAGGACGAAAGATGGGAGGGGCTCCTAAAGTCTCAGCCGCCTCTGATTACCGTAGAGCTCCACTCGAAAAAAAATTGGGGGAGGGGGGAGGGGACAGTATTCACTGAGGGGGGACATTATTCACATTCACCGGTAGCCGTAAGCGTCTTGAATCAGAATCTGTACGAGGTGTGACAATAATTGCACTTTCTCGTGAGTTCTGTAAGTGCCTAAGGTGTCTCAACCACAACTGCTTCGGCTTTCACCGCTTCAGCCGGTGGTAGACATCCTGGTGGCTTGAAATGGGTGAGAAAATTGATACAGTCAAGACTTACCTGCTAAAGTCAGCTGTAATCAGCAATGTACTTTATGAATGGCTTTGTATATCTTTAGTAACTTAGCAATGTACTTTATGAATGGATTTGTATATCTTTAGAGTACAGTGACACAATATCCTGCAATTTGATTGGTTCAAGGAGGGGTTCTAAATCACTTAGAACCCCTGCTTCTGAGGGTTTCTTCATATAGGATCCACCGTTGAGGCTATTCTGTCTACAATAATATTATAATTATGCAACACTGAATATTCATATAGCAATAATAATTATGCATGAGATAGTATACCGCTGGGAGAGGTGAATAATGTGTATATTTGTTCTAATTGCTACTACACTGGAGATTAACTACTAGCGGCCAGTAGCAATTCATTGTAGTCTTCAAAGTCATCTACAAAGTTAGCGGAGGTGGCAGTATCATCCTGTATCCACTGCAGTAAGTCAGTACTCAAGAGGTCACTCAGCTCTAACTGTGCCATTTTTTACACTCATCATTGACTGCGGTTGGCAACGGTTTATAGCAAGTCCGTTGCTAATGCTACTCTAAATCAGTTAGACGCCTCGACCAATGGGATCTACGCGATTTGGAAACCCTCAGGCCCTTAGTAGCGCCCTCGCTTCGCTCGGGACGCTACAGCCTCAGGCCTTCGGGTTTCTAAATCGCATAGATCCCTTGGTCTCGGCATCTAACTATTATTTAGTAAGCTTGTCTAAAGCTTCTACCCTCGCAACGTATTGGCAAATAATTATGCCATATTAAAGAGCATTGTTACTTAAAAATCAACAGCAAACTTGTCAAGCACGATGTCAGTTAATTAAATACACATACACGCCCCTATCACGTCATTAAACCCCCGCGTGTAATGTATATAGTAAAGAAACTGTCTCACATAAGGTAGCTTTATACTAAAGCATGCATATTAGAGATATTTATGTTGGTCAGGTACGAGCAAAATTGGCATGGCCTAATACTTGCATGAGACTGAGTTGATTTTTTTCCATTCATTCTCTATTACACAGGAATCTGTCACTGGTGATATAAAGCCATCCAATATACGCCATTTGGTGGCTGTGATAGCTGTACTAATGCTCATCATTATGGCGGTATTTCTAAACTGGAGTGGTCCAATTCCTAAAAGAACAATACGACCAACCATAGATAGGGGAAGCTATATTATCTATGGACCAACTCAGGATTTACCTATAACTGTTAGAATTGCTTCCAATGCTATTGGTGTTGTCTTGATGAATGAATCAACAGTAGGATTGTTGTCATCAAATGGCTCTTGGCTAGGAACTTCAGAGCCCATCAACTTTCACTTCGTGTTTACAATTCGGAGGTATTTTTCACAGTTAAGAGCACGGCAAAGAACCATGGACCAAGACTTTCTCTTCTCCTGGTGACGTGGCTACAGACCGTGGATCCATCACAGGTTTGTAGGATCAAAGTCAAAGGAAGAATAAAGTGTTTCTGAGAAGTAAAGTTGAAACATGTCATGCATATAGCTAGCCCAGTTAAAACACAGGTCAGCATGCAAAGTATTCTACAAGTAATGCAGCAAATCAGTGCTAGCTCTATAGTATTTCAAACTGCAAAAACAAAAGGGTTGCTGTAACCCAACTAGGTTTATCTGAGTTGTACAACAATGTGCATACAAGCATTTCTTGACCACTATAGGTCTCCAATTTTAGATGGAAGGTACACAACTAAGCTACGTATTAGAGGCAGCTACATATAAATAATATCACAAGTGAAGCTGCAATTTTAACATTTCTATGGCTCCTCCAATTATGAAACATCACAAGTGCAGCTGCACTTCTAGCATTCCTCATAATATATTAATATTTTATAGCTACCTGTAATACGTAACTTAGCTTTATTGTTTACCACCTATCCACATTCTTTGATATTGAAGTTGTAACTCAGGTAACCTGAGCTCGGTTAAAGCAATCCTTTTGTTATTGCAATAATATAGATGTGAAAAACGTTTAGTCCATAGCGATCTACCATGAGTACTATAGTGTTACAAGCTAAACGAAGTACTCTTGAGAAGTTGTACAAGTAACCCCCTAATATAACTTACAATCCCCATCCCTTGGCTGCAGCTTTCTCCTACTCTGACGGTCTGTAATTGCTTACATCGAAGCCAGAATATCTGTAGTCTAGGTACTGTATACTGAGCCATGCACTGAATATTGTCCTCTATAGCTATGTTACCATATGATGGAGTATGGTAGTACTCCATATATAGGGATGGCACCAAAAAAAGGCTGCTACATTGCATGCATGTGTACAGAGTTGATATGTTATAACTCTGCCCTGTATAGATGTAGGCATAGGCTTTTATGAGCCATACCTGTCATTCTCCAGTGTTGTCATCCGTAACAAGACTCTTAGCAGTATCAAAAATTAAATTATGGTGTGCCGGCTCTGCAAAGAGCCAATAGCAGTGCATCTTGCCAGCAAATTTTAAAGCAAAGCTTATCAACCTCAAAGGTGGCTACAGATGCTGCTGCCAGAATATGTAAAGAGTCGGGATAGCATTTTTTGAAGCAGCATACATAGTGGTTTCATGTGGTATACATACCATAATTACTGGCTTTATACTCCCTTGCATGTACGTTCTATGCTAGCTTGGTTTAGCTCAGGTTTATTTCCAAATAATGTCAAACTTCAGAGGTCCATAGTTCCAAAACGTGTCGGAGTATCATCCTCACAAATGCGAATTACTATAATCAGTGACTTTTGCCTTTTAGATGGCGCAAACCCCATGATTCTAGTGTACTCCAATATGGGCTACACTGCTCAAGCATACATCACTTCTGCTCGCAATTTTGACTGTCATTTTTGGCTTACCCCTGGCTCCTAGGCCTCAGTAGTCTCGCATAGCCAGACCCTTCCCGCTGCAAAAAAATGGGGACTTTTTCTCGGCGGGAAGGGTCTGGCCACGCGAGACTAAGGCCTCAGGTCTCCAAACGCTCCAGATGTGTTTATAGCTATCTCGACTCTTCACAGACTGTGGCGACAGAGTCTGCAGCCACCTTCTTTGGTGATAAGATCTGCTTTACAATTTGATGGTGAGCGGTTCCATGCTGTGGGGCGTAACCTATTGCCGTATTAAAATGGTGGACGACACCGACAATAAGAAAGAACTGGAAATGCGGAGAACAGAACTACTTTTGAAACTATCAGGTACAGAAACACTAAGATACGGTGAATTTCATCGTTAACATTGTGTTTTGAAGGTGCTAAACACGCGAAATTCCCTAGTGAAGAGATATTCTAAAAATTGCCATAAGACATATATGACTATAGTGAATGTAGAAATAAAACTGCTAGACCTGACTAACCGTGATGATATGCATTAAATAGAGTCAGTATCACAACCACAACAATCCATGGTTTGTTCACCCCAAAAAAACAACAGAAACAAGTAACAATAAAACGTTTAAAAAAATGAAAGAACGTATTATAGGGATGGAATTCCAAAAAACCAACTAAACAAGGTAGGAATTAGCCTCGTCCCCAGGCCACACACCCCCACGAAAGAGTGGCCTGGTATCTACTGTTTGCGCATGCGCGAGATAATTGGAAGAATATACGGAATAGGGTCAGTAAACGTATCCGTGAACCGTTTTAGACACGTGGCCAGGAGTAGTATTGAGACAGTATACGAATGAAAGAACTACAAACCAGACTTTCTGCAGCTGAAATGGCATTCTAACCAGTCAGGCATACTAGAAGAACCTCCAATTTTTATCCGCTACGATTAAAATAACGATCTTACCATAAAATTTCGGAAGCGCCTCTCTCCTGGCAGTAACCATGAGCTGCTCGATTTTCAATCGCAGATGTAGCCTTCTAGGCTTTTCAGTGGCAAACGGGATCGAAATTTCAAACTACCGATCACTGTCTAGACACGTAGCTAACGAAAAACCATCACTACAGGCCATCAAGCCTGCTATCTTCATTTACACTTTCATGACACGAAAGCGTTAACGGATTCGTAACCGAACGTGACGTCATTATACACGGATAGAACACGATAGTTCCCGATTTACCAAGATTTCTGGTAAATTACGCGCATGCGCAAACAGTGGATACCAGGCCACTCTTTCGTAGGTGGGGGTGTGACCTGGGGACGAGGCTAGGTAGGAATGACACCACAATACTCTTACGGATTGTCATCCCTATATCTTTTTTCAACCGCACACACACACACACCAATCCCCGGCATGCCACACCAGCCATATCCACAGCCAATATAACGTGGCAATTGCAGCACTTCACAATGCGGACCCCTTCACACTACAATGTCAGAAATACACACTATGATATACATACCACTTACTCTACATCCTAGACCACAATCTCCGTACACCTAGCTACTTCTACAATGACACCTACACTCTTTCACCTGCAACACCACCCTTTGACTTAGACAACAGTAGTTTAGTATCATGGAGTACGGTAGTACTGTCACGTAATATTTGGACCCCCGAAATATCCGATCCCCCGGATCGAATATTTCCGTATTTCACGTGAAATATATGATCCCCCCTTGAAATATGCGTTCCCCCTTCCCACGTGTACCGCGAGCAGCAGAGAGGATGTACCAGGATGGTATAGGTGTCTATAAAATGGCTTGCTGGCAGTCTAGGTGCCAAAGTATCCCCCAAAATTAATCCAGAAGATGAGAGCCTGAAGGAATTCGAAGAAGAAAACGAGATTTTGGACATAGCCATCAAGTATGTGTTGCACGGCAACTACCCTCCAGCCTTGTCGAAGGACAAGAAGAGATCTGTAAGGAAAAGAGCTGCGACGCTAGTAGCAGACAAAGGAGAAGTATTTCTGAAGAGGAAGGGGCGCCTCGTGAGGATTGTTTCTACTACCAATGAACAACGCCGAATCTTACAGTCTTGCCACTCGGACCCTACCTCTGGTCATTTTGGCACCACGAAGACATGGAGAAGAATCGCTGAGCGTTTTTACTGGCGAGGAATGTCAAAGCAAGTGAAAGAATTGGTAAGTAGTTAACAAACAATGTAAATTATTATAGTGTCATAATTTGTGGCTGGATAGCCAGTACCTCTGCTTAGTGCTTACTATACCTGTATACCGTCTCCGTACTACTTTTAACACCACATGGCTGGAGTAGTTTACAGAACCTTAATATGCATTATATTTCACACAGGTTAAACACTGTCCTGTTTGTCAACGTATGAACAAGAAGCTGACTATGGAGCGCCCGGAGTTGCACCCTGTGCCTGTAAAATCTCCGTGGCACCACCTAGGAATGGATTTTGTGGGGCCAGTTAGCCCTCCTAGCCAGAGTGGAAATCGATACATCTTGACAGTGTCCGATTACTTCACCAAGTTTGCTTGGGCTAAAGCTATGCCTACCAAAGAGGCTGTGGGTGTAGTTTCAGCACTGAGAGAGGTTAGTACCTAACTAGGTATACTGGGTTGAGACAGAGTGAGAGAATAAATGGAGATCTTCTCTCTCTGTATTGTATCATTAATTTCTTCTAATCTGCTTCAATCTTCCAGCTGTTCTACATCATGGGCCTACCTGCCGTCATGACGACAGATCAAGGAACGGAGTTCCGTAATCGTGTGAACGACGAGCTGATGAAGGTCTTTGCAATACAGCATCGTCTTACTACTGCATATCACCCTCAAGCCAATGGACTGGATGAGCGGCTAAACCAGACCTTAGTGAACAGTCTGGCCAAGTTTGCTCAGGGCAGTCGTGAAACGTGGGATGAAAAATTGCAGGAGATCATCTATGCGTACAATACAGCCGTGCAAGAATCTACCAAGCACACACCATTTGAGGCCATGTTCGGAAGAGTTGCTCGCCTACCAGTTGATTTCAGTGCCAGTGCCTATGATGCCGACGTGAAACTACAGGAGTTTAGGGAAGCCGAAACCCAGAGTAGTTTTGAACGCGCTGCAAAACGCCAGAAAACCGAAGAAACCGTGAAAGAGAACATCGAGCAAGCGCAGAAGAAACAAAAGGAACACTACGACTTGAAGCATGGTGCTGCATCTTGCTTCGGTGTTGGCTCTGTCGTCCTGAAAAAGGACTTCACTACAAAGAAGCGTAAAGGAGGCAAGCTGGACTTCCGCTGGTAAGGACCATATGTGATAAGCGCATCACTTGGCAAAGGCCTCTTCAAGTTGAAGGAGCTTGATGGAGACAAGGTTAGTTGTGTATTGCATGCTATGTGTATCCTCGTACTCAGTCCTTACTCCGAGCTATTCATCGCTTGCATATTTGTATCTCTCCCATACCCATATGAACACTCCCATGTTACACAATTACTTGTCTCGCCATATTTACATGTATGTATCCAGGTTATACAGCGAGTCAATGGCTTCCACTTGAAGAGATACTTCCAGAGCAATGCTACCTATGTGGTGCCTGAGAGTGACCGGCCTCCTGAAGAACACAGTCGAGGTTCTGAGAATGAGCATGATGAGAGTGACAGGATCAATGAGGTATACTCTAGTTAATGGTATTTTCTGTCGGGGGGTGTGGTCTGGGTACAAGGCCTAACTGTGTCAAGCAGCTGCCATTTTGAGTGATAAGCCATAGCAACTACTGGAATGAGTGCATGAAATGATGCCGGTATGACCAATTTATGAGTGCCTGTCCCCTCTTAGATTGGTGATGACATCATGGATGAGTCTATTCCTCCTCTACCTCCCCCAATGCCGCCTCTTCCTAAACTTACACTGACACAAGGGCCTGATCACAGTGGGAAGATAGCTGAGGTAGGTTTTTTTACCAATCAAACTGTTGTATTCCCATGCAGTTTATTCATAATGCTAGCAGTGACTTTGTCCTGCCCACACATAGTGTGTTAAGCCATAGAAACTACTGGATGTGCAGAGGGAATACTGGGGATTCCCAAAGATGATAATAGGAAATCACATACTCAACTTTTCGCCCCTGTAGGCTCAAGATGAGACATATCCTTTCTTGGACAAGTCTTCGACTACAAACTCCAGATTGAATCTGACAACACTTGATGATCCTTTGGGCGTCTGTGAAGCAAGCACTCCGATTGTGTGTGGGGGGGTACTTTCCTGAGTTTTTTCCTTCTACTACTGATCCACCATCACCAATTTTATCCTCTCGTCAGTTTCCTCATGACTCAGCACCAGCCACTCCTTTGCAACAGCCTCCTATAGCAGCCGCACCTCAACAGCCTCCTCCAATACTCGCAGGTAGCAGTGATCACATTCCACCCAACCAGTCTCCAGTGGATGACATATTTGCTGAGCCCTTGCAGTCTCTATTGGAACTTGCTGCCAATTCCCTGGAGAAAGATGAACAGGTGAGGTGCATTATGTTTAATCTTAATTAATAATTACATACCACACTAGCTGAGGTTCCAGCCTAAACTGCAAGATTACTTGCCTTGTGCTAAGGCGCTCGGCAATGAATTACTTAATCATGTATACCTATTCACTTAGGTTCCACCTGCTGTTGAGATATCATCTCGACTTCCCTCACCTGAAACGTCACAATACTGGGTGGAAAACCTTAATCTCCGATGGACGGATGAGTCTGAGCTGCTGAATGGGAAGTGGTTAACGGACAAACACATCGCAGCTGCTAGTAAGTTACTGAGTAAGCAGTATCCATCTCAAAACGGCCTTCAGGATACACTCTTCCTAGCTGAGTATTATACGTGGACAGCAGGTGCTGCTGACTTCGTGCAGATCATCAATCTTTCCCGCAATCACTGGGTGTGTGTTTCCAATATCGATTGTCCGCTAGGCATGGTAGATGTCTATGATTCGATCCTTGCCTATTCGACTGGATCAGTTGCCCTCCGGAAGCAAGTAGCAGCAATTCTGAAAACTCAGAATCGTAACTTTGAGCTCCGTTTTGTTGATGTACAACGCCAGTCAGGGGGCGGTGACTGTGCTTTTTTCGCAATTGCGACTGCAGTGTCACTTTGTGCCGGGCAAGACCCTCACCTGGCTTCATTCGACCAAAATCAGATGAGAAGCCACCTGCATCGCTGCTTCATCGCTGGAAAACTCACATCATTTCCACAGTCCAGCAGGAAACGGCGGCTAGCAAGACATCATGTCGTTACTCGAAAGACTGTTACCGTCTACTGTTCTTGCAGGCAGCCTTGGGACAGAAGGGACAATACTGCTGGAGATCTCGTTCAGTGCAAGATATGCAAAGAGTGGTACCACAGCTCATGCGAGAACATCCCAGACCAGGCAAAACTTCATGGTGCTACATGGCTTTGCAAGAAGTGTATTGACAAATCATTATAGCTATTGATGTTTCATGCATACAGTTTATTGTACATGCCACTTTTCACTTGCATATAGTATATTATAACACTCAAACTTTTATCATACTACTACTCAAACTTGCATTATAATTCTACACACTTTTTCAAACTCGCATTTTGGGAGGGGGGGAACAAATATTTCAAAGGGGGGGTCCATATATTTCAGCAATGCATACAGAATCGGGGGGGGGGGGTGGGGGGGAACAATTATTTCGGTGGGGGTCCATATATTTCAACACTGCGCTGAAATATAAGTTCCGGGGGGTCCAAATATTTCAAAATATTCGATCGGGGGGGGGGGGCATTTCGGGGTGGTCCAAATTTTTCGTGACAGTTCTCCATATGTAGGGATGGCACGGAAAAAAAATGCCCGCTGTATTAAATGTGTACAAAATGATATAATCAAAAGTCTGCTATACATGTAGTCATAAATTTTTATGAGCTGTACCTGTCATTTCGGGTGTTTTCATAACCAAAAGAGACTAATAGCATTGCTAGAAAGCACCGCTGAAGTACAAATCGGCAGGTTGATAAATCACCATTTGTCCTTCTTGTTTCTCGTTCTTGTTCTTAAGCCAGGCTAGCACTATATTGATTCAAATACGAAGACGCAGCATTTACAATCAGGCATTGCACTCATACCTGAGCGCTTTCAAAGAACTCTAAGTTTTTGGCAGATTTACTAGCGCTCTCGAGTGAACGCTCGCCGTTTCACGCCATTTTCACAATTAATAACGTAACCGGAAGCTTATGACAGTAAGCACGTGTTTAGCATTGTTTGCGAAGACTGTGTAGATCCATCGCTTCTACCAGGACTTGGAGTGCGCTTCATCATAGCAGTGAGTTGCTATAAGACATACATTAGTGTAATGATACAGAAATACAACTGCTAGACGAGACTAACCTGGATGATGTACATTGAATAGAGTCGGTACCCGCCTCGCTCTCAGTGCTGTACACTCCTACGACCTACAATCCTTGCCCAGATTGCTTTGCAGTTGTTTGCGGTCTCCTCACACTCCACAATTGTATATCTAGCTAGCTACAAGCTGCAGCTACGCAACCAGAACCTGCATGCAGTATGCTAACGTGCTGCCATTCAGAATGTGCATAGTGGATGACTCAACTCCAGTCTTGCTGTTGGTAGTTGGCTCTGAAAAAATTAACAGTACTGAATAATTCCAATCTCCAATTTACATCAATTTAACATTCTCTGCAAAGAAACTTTCTTCCCGCCAAAAAACATTTTAAAAATGAAGAAACATGTAGGGATGGAATCTCATAAAAGTAGCTAGCCAAACAAGGTAGGAACGCCACTACAATACTTTTATGGATTGCCGTCCCTACATCTTTTGCCATTTCTCCAACTACACACATACCACAATCTCCTACATGTAACTGTCGTACCAACATGCACATAGACTCAATGCTGTTCAACCCACATCTTCATGCACACAATCCACATCATATTAATTTAGCAGCAATAAATGATTGCAGCTGCTCACAACACAGACCTGTCTCCCTCATGCTATACATACAGTATGTACTACAGAGTTACAAAATTGGACACTAAAACTAACACTTATGAGTCCTCCCACTATTTGTACAATTCCAACAGTATTAATGGACTCATTAAATGGCTATATACCAAAGCATGCACATTACAGGATGTAGTTAACTGTATGAAACTCAATTCCTACCATCGCATGTAATAGCTAAGCATCACAAGGCATGGTTGGAGAAATGGCAAAAGATGTAGGGACGGCAATCCGTAAAAGTATTGTAGTGGCGTTCCTACCTTGTTTGGCTACTTTTTTGAGATTCCATCCCAACGTGTTTCTTCATTTGTGACTTAGTAGTTTAGTATTGAACAGATTTCCAATAACATACTGTATTATTAGCCTCGTTCTCAGTCTCCACTCCCGTGTTTTTTTTTGCAGCTTTTTTTCGCATGTTGTACAACATGTGGAAAAAAGCTGGGAGTGGAGACTGGGAACGAGGCTACTGTATTATACCAAACTGCATTCATAACAAAACCTCACCATGTAGCTATAGCTAGCTACACCCTAATCTAACATTCTGTCATCCCATGTAACACTCACGTATAATCAGACCTAGTTGGAAAAAATTGCACAAGATATAGGGATGACAATCCATAAGAGTATTGTGGTGTCATTCCTACCCTTGTTTGGTTGCTTTTTTGGCATTCTATCCCTGTGTGTTTTGTTTTTGTTGCTATACTTATACACTAATATACATTATTAATTCAATTTGGACTAGGAGACGGTAGAGTACTTAGCCTGCCAAGATATTATGCTAGCTGCAAAAGATCAGAAACATGTTATTACTCTGCTGGCTGTTAGATGGAAATGGCAAATCAGTTTGCATGCAGTACTAGTCTTGAAAGATTGCCTTATTTGGTACTTAACGCTGAGTTTCACAGTGAATCATGGGAATGGTAATTAGGGCATTTTTGAGCATAAAAGGGAGTGGTCTAAACATCTGAATGGTGGAATTAATTGAGACAATACAATATCGTGGAGGACGGTAGTACTCCATATATAGGGCTGGTACGGGGGGAAAAATGGCCGCCGCATTGCATGTGTACAAAATGATTCGTTCAAAGTTCGGCACTAGATGTAGTCATCAGCCTTTATGTACTATAACTGTCATTCTCGAGTGTTTTCATCAGTAACAAGACTTTTAGCGTTGCTGGAGACCACCGCTGAAGTACCACATCCGCAAGTCGCTAAACTAGCAAATTGTTCAACTTGTTGTTTGTTTCTCGTTGTTGTTGTTCAGGTAGGATACTCCAATAACGGCTGAAGCAATTACAATAACTCTAACGCAAAGAAGTGGCATTTCTCCTGGGTGTGAGCTTGTGAGGTGATGTTGTAAAGTGCTGCAATCATTTATTGGTCTAGCAGAACAGCTCCATGAGCTCGTGCTCAAGGCTGCGTTTCCGGTGTAAGCGTAACCTACTAACCTTTGTTACGCGGAACGGAACGGAATACAATGGCGTGTAGCGTCAACCACTCGCCTGTATAGCTTGAGAATCACTGCTGAACTGATCGATTTCTTTGAGAACGCTATGGTGTGAGTGCAATACCCATATAAACTATTCCTTTTTGCACCAATGTACACTGCAGACTCAATATACTGCTCACCTCACATCCTTCCACACACATCAACACCCACTTATTCACACAGTAACATCCCACCTGTAACAATGCACTTCAAAATACTGTCTTTGACCAATATTATTTAAACACAAAAGTGGTTTCAAAAAATGCCACAGGATGTACACAAAGGCACAATCTAACATCCAGTCATCTCATGTAATGTCAAAAGATATAGGGATGGGAATCCGTAAACGTATTGTGGTCTCATTCCTACCTTGTTTGGATGCTTTTTGTGGATTCCATCCCTATATGTCCTTTCATTTTTAAAATGCTTTTTTGTGACTTACATATATAGCCAAGATGGAAACAACACATTTTCTTGGTACGTGTACATGTAGTTGCAATAATTTGGGAGACAAAAACTATCTGTGTGGTATGGGATGGTGTTTGAGTCATTCATGAACTCTTTATGGTCTAATTTGGGCATTCTACATAGTAATTTACAGTACACTTTCTTTTGTATAGCTTCACATTGTTACTGATTCAGACAGTGATCTTTGGATACAGGCAATACAAAGTAGAGGTATGTTATTTAGCAGATTTTTGGCTATTTGAATTAACTGTTAGCATGGGCGCATCGAGCCACCGACGGCGGTGAGAGAGCATGCAACACACATAGACAGTGAAGTATTGCTAAATATCGAATTCAAATTTACTGGTATTAAGTACGTGTTTCTTAAAGCACATTTATAACTTATTACCACTGGAAATGGCTGGCATTCTGTCTGTAGCTTCAGCTGCTCGATGTACCCTTGCTGTTACATAATGCATGGCATGCAATAATGCTACTGTTGTTTCAATTTGCATGTGAGACGTGTACTATGATATTTCTGAGTCAGTAATAATTGTACTACACACCACCGTATAACCACTTGGCTTGTTTGTACATGATTTAGTGTGGTTATGATGAGTCAGGAACAGTTCGCTATCGTCAGTAACTGGTCTCATGCACAGGCTATCTCTATCTTTATAAACATCTGGTGGTTTGCATGGGAGGTTACATACAAGGAGGCTTAGCTAACTAGAAGTTACAGGTCACAGTAGCGTAAGTCATCAATTGTCGACCACCTAATTTTGTACACGTATCTACTCCAATACCATACTAGCTAGAAACTACGGACAAAGTCCAGTTCCAAGAACACTGATCCAGCTACCAAACGATCATTTTTCGAATGAGTAGCTGTAATGACAGGGTCTTACCGAAGCGCAGCAGTGATCGGCTCTCTTCATGTATTGTCGGCCAGCTCTACCTGTTGTCGACCGCTCGATCGTGGTAGTTCACGCAATGTCGGCCATTTCGCATTTCCGTTCGTTGATGTCACAGCATTTGAACCACACCCACCAAGTATATATCTTTCGAATTTACAGCATGCACAGACTCCAAGATTAAAATTTCATTTAAATAGAACTTACAACGTCGCTACAATGCATTTTCAACACTGAGCCAGCTATTGCAATTTTCCCGGGAACGTCGCGGTATCCGTAATCGATCGTTACCGCGCCGTAATTTTCGCCGACAATAGATGGTGGTCGACATTCGATGACTTACGCTAATGCACGTGTTTCTATCTGATGTTTTTATACATAAATATTTGGGTATGGTAGTGTGGTAATTAGAATATCTAAAACATCTACTCTTTAGGCTTGGAGCGCTAGGAATCTGCAGAGATCCTATAGTTTCATTTTGACTACTACTTGGCACTCGTATAAGAATACCACTTTTAAGTTTCAACAACTGCATTTTCCAGCACAAGCTGAACATCCCTCATACTTTACCATCCAGGCCTATATATTAGTCCTATAGTTTACTTGCAAGTCCTACCTCATTGGTAGTGCTTTATCTATATATAGGTTAGACACCGAGGTGGAGGTATCTCAGGAAAATAGATACTGACACAGAGGTGTCTAAACGATTTAGACCTAGTGTTATGATAACAGCGCCTCTATAAGTGACCGCTGCTAACCCTTTGAAGGAAGCAGCAACCGGGCAACTGGAAAAGCAAGAAACGGGAAACGGAAACGGGAACGGGAACGGGAAACGGGAACGGGAAACAAAAACGGGACGTGGCTCTAGGAGGTTGAAAGGAACGCATGTTGTTGGAATCCGCTTGTGAAGTGCTTTCAGGAAAGCGAGTCAACCCCGTTCAACCCCTGGATAGTTGCGGTGCTAAACTATCTAGCCGTCGGCAAGGCTGGAGTACCTACGTCGATTCGGCGATCGACAAACAGTAAGATGCTTCCCTTGTAGGTCTGTACAAACTATCCTACATCTATCTACAGGCTACTGCAGCTGTAAAACGAGCTATTCTTACCGTTTTTTTTTTGAGTCCGTGTAGCTTTTAATCGCTCACGGTATTTTCTGTCCAGCTCTGGTACCGTGGAATCACTGAGAATCACTCGAGATTCAAGAGACTTCTTAACGATAAGTTATTTCGGCGTTTGCTAACTCCTTGTTGATTCCTTCCCAGCTTTTATAGTCGGTATATTTTAGCTTCTCAGTGAGGAAATGGCATTTTGGAATACAATGCGGAATGTAACGGCAGTAAATGGCACGTGACTGCGCACGTTAATTAATGCGTTTTCAACCTGCTTACAGTACATCGTATCTATGCCGTTTTGCGCACCATCGGTGGTCCTTTCCCGTTCCCGCTTCCCGTTCCCGTTCCCGTTTCCGTTTCCCGTTCCCTGCTTTTCCAGTTGCCCGCAGCAACCTGCCCCATGCTGAGTGCTTCGGTTGTGATAGGCAGCCACTAATGTCATGAATAAAGATGAGGTATCTAAACCAGCTGTTTAGATACCTGCCAGCAGGTATCTATCAGATTTAGTATAAACTTTAATTAAACTTATGTAAGTGGTAAAATCTCTATGCAGGCAATGCAAAACTTTATGCAAGTTTTCTAAAGCTTTATTCAAGTAGTATAAGAGCTATGGAATGAAACGGCAAGTGGTCTAAATAGTGGTCTCTATATACGCGCATGCCATAGGAAGAGTTTGGGTACTGAGCAACTGCATAAAAATGTAAGTCAGCCATGATTCGTGGTTACTATAACTCTGAGGATGAGACTAAGACTGACCATGCAGCTTGGCTGGGAATTAGACTACCGAACTGTAGCTACCACGTTTTAGTAAACTATTACCATTTGAATACAGAGACCACTATTTAGATGACTATCATGGAGTACGGTAGTACTCCATATATAGGGATGGCTCCAAAAAAAATGGCTGTCCCATTGCATGTGTACAAAATGACATGTTCAAAAGTCTGCGCTAGATTTTAGTCATAAGCGTTTGTAGACCATACCTGTCATTCTCGAGTGTTTTCATCAGTACCAAGACCCTTAAAGCTGTCAGAAAGCATCGCAGAAGTGCCAAATCGGCAAGTCGCTAAACTTGCAAATAGTCAATCTGCTTCTTTCTTCTGAGAGAATAGCACAACAATGACTGAAGCGATTACGATGATTCAAGCGCGAAGAAGCGCTACTGGATCCTAGCTATTGCACCCACACCATAGCGTTCTCAAACAAATCAAACCGTTTGGCAGTGATTCTCAAGCGCTCGAAACAAGTACTTGCCGCTATACGCCGTTCTGTTCCGTTCCGTTCTGCACATTAAGCGATGGTTACGCCTACACCGGAAATGCAGCCTCAAGCACGAGCTGTTCTGCTTAGATACTTATAATACTTGGAGTACACTTTATGGCGGACCCAAAGTGAGTTGCTGTAGTTACGTTATAATAGTAAGAACACTGATGCAACTGCTACACCATTTTAGAGCATACTAACCTCCATGATGTGCATTAAATGGAGTCGGCAAACTGCTGTAGACAGCTGGCTGCCATTACAATGTTGCATACAAGAATGTGTGGGTGTACAGTGGCATTCTCAAGTGGGTAGGTGCTTAGCTACAATTCACATTAGCTGTATTTTGCTACTCTGCTGTATCTTTAAGCCCCACTGAAAGCTTTGCAGTGCAAAGTGCATTCTGTGTCTGTTACATTATAGGTGCTGTTAGTTTATCATGAATGCGAGCATATGTGGATACAGCTAATACCGCTCATCTACCCTACACAACTACACCATTTAAACACCATTCATACCTTTCTCCTCCCCCCAAAAAATAACAGAAACAAGTAACATTTTCAAAAATAAAAGAACATATAGGGATGGAATCCCCAAAAAGCAACCAAACAAGATAGGAATGATACCACAATACCCTTACGGATTGTCATCCCTATATCTTTTGCCATTTTTCCAACCTCACACACACACACACACACACACACCAATCCCTGGCATGCCACACCAGCCATATCCGCAGCCAATAGAATGTGGCATTTGCAGCACTTCACAATGCAACACATATCAGCCCCTCACACTACAACTTATCCTCCACATGCAGTAATACACACTCTAGACTACATACATGTGCCACTTACACCACATTCTATGCCACAATCCATACCTACAATGATACCTACACTCTTCTATATGCAACAACACTCTTTCACTTTGCCAACAGTAGTATGGAATACATTTCCAAAAACATTACTCTATTATACCAAAGTACTTAAAAAACACCTAATCATCTACACCACAATCTAACATCCTGTCATCCCATGTAACTAGCACTTACGTACGTATAATGAGACCTAGTTGCAAAAAAAGCTAAAGATATAGGGATGACAATCCGTAAGGTTATTGTGGTATCATTCCTACCTTGTTTGGTTGCTTTTTGGGATTCCATCCCTATATGTTCTTTCATTTTTTTAAATGTTTTTTTATATATAATATACGTCTGGCGTATTCTGTACCGGTGTCGGAGTGAATAATGTCCCCCCGGACATTATTCACCGGTGAATAGTGTCCCCGTCCCCCCCCCCTCGGACAACGAGTCCTGTCACGCCGTGGAGGGTCCCTCCCTCAGAATTGGTCTCCCCAGACCGTCCATAGCACAATACTGAGATCTACTGTCCAATCGGCTTGAGGCTGAGTTTTGAAGGCTAGATGAAGCGATGACACTTTACACCGACACGCATAATTTGTAGACTCACAATCGTGATGGACTCGACAACATGGGAGGCAAAAGTTGCATTGATCGAGAAGGCCTATCTTTCTCACGGAGAAGAGATATCCAGTATTATGTCGTTTAATGCTGTCTAACTTAAAATTTACTTTCCGCTACTGTAACTATTTTATGTGCTTGCTAGCTAACAATAAATAATAATAAAAAAGAGGGACAAAAGGCGGCCACCAGCCTGAGAGACTAGGACTCCACTGCTTGCCCCACCACAGTGAGAGCTATGGCATACACTGCTGAGTTGTGTGGCTGTGTGGAGGACGAAAGATGGGAGGAGCTCCTAAAGTCTCAGCCGCCTCTGATTACCGTAGAGCTCCACTCGAAAAAAAATTGGGGGAGGGGGGAGGGGACAGTATTCACTGAGGGGGGACATTATTCACATTCACCGGTAGCCGTAAGCGTCTTGAATCAGAATCTGTACGAGGTGTGACAATAATTGCACTTTCTCGTGAGTTCTGTAAGTGCCTAAGGTGTCTCAACCACAACTGCTTCGGCTTTCACCGCTTCAGCCGGTGGTAGACATCCTGGTGGCTTGAAATGAGTGAGAAAATTGATACAGTCAAGACTTACCTGCTAAAGTCAGCTGTAATCAGCAATGTACTTTATGAATGGCTTTGTATATCTTTAGTAACTTAGCAATGTACTTTATGAATGGATTTGTATATCTTTAGAGTACAGTGACACAATATCCTGCAATTTGATTGGTTCAAGGAGGGGTTCTAAATCACTTAGAACCCCTGCTTCTGAGGGTTTCTACATATAGGATCCACCGTTGAGGCTATTCTGTCTACAATAATATTATAATTATGCAACACTGAATATTCATATAGCAATAATAATTATGCATGAGATAGTATACCGCTGGGAGAGGTGAATAATGTGTATATTAGTTCTAATTGCTACTACACTGGAGATTAACTACTAGCGGCCAGTAGCAATTCATTGTAGTCTTCAAAGTCATCTACAAAGTTAGCGGAGGTGGCAGTATCATCCTGTATCCACTGCAGTAAGTCAGTACTCAAGAGGTCACTCAGCTCTAACTGTGCCATTTTTTACACTCAGCATTGACTGCGGTTGGCAACGGTTTATAGCAAGTCCGTTGCTAATGCTACTCTAAATCAGTTAGACGCCTCGACCAATGGGATCTACGCGATTTGGAAACCCTCAGGCCCTTAGTAGCGCCCTCGCTTCGCTCGGGACGCTACAGCCTCAGGCCTTCGGGTTTCTAAATCGCATAGATCCCTTGGTCTCGGCATCTAACTATTATTTAGTAAGCTTGTCTAAAGCTTCTACCCTCGCAATGTATTGGCAAATAATTATGCCATATTAAAGAGCATTGTTACTTAAAAATCAACAGCAAACTTGTCAAGCACGATGTCAGTTAATTAAATACGCATACACGCCCCTATCACGTCATTAAACCCCCGCGTGCAATGTATATAGTAAAGAAACTGTCTCACATAAGGTAGCTTTATACTAAAGCATGCATATTAGAGATATTTATGTTGGTCAGGCACGAGCAAAATTGGCATGGCCTAATACTTGCATGAGACTGAGTTGATTTTTTTCCATTCATTCTCTATTACACAGGAATCTGTCACTGGTGATATAAAGCCATCCAATATACGCCATTTGGTGGCTGTGATAGCTGTACTAATGCTCATCATTATGGCGGTATTTCTAAACTGGAGTGGTCCAATTCCTAAAAGAACAATACGACCAACCATAGATAGGGGAAGCTATATTATCTATGGACCAACTCAGGATTTACCTATAACTGTTAGAATTGCTTCCAATGCTATTGGTGTTGTCTTGATGAATGAATCAACAGTAGGATTGTTGTCATCAAATGGCTCTTGGCTAGGAACTTCAGAGCCCATCAACTTTCGTGAGAACAATTCGGAGGTATTTTTCACAGTTAAGAGCACGGCAAAGAACCATGGACCAAGACTTTCTCTTCTCCTGGTGACGTGGCTACAGACCGTGGATCCATCACAGGTTTGTAGGATCAAAGTCAAAGGAAGAATAAAGTGTTTCTGAGAAGTAAAGTTGAAACATGTCATGCATATAGCTAGCCCAGTTAAAACACAGGTCAGCATGCAAAGTATTCTACAAGTAATGCAGCAAATCAGTGCTAGCTCTATAGTATTTCAAACTGCAAAAACAAAAGGGTTGCTGTAACCCAACTAGGTTTATCTGAGTTGTACAACAATGTGCATACAAGCATTTCTTGACCACTATAGGTCTCCAATTTTAGATGGAAGGTACACAACTAAGCTAAGTCACGTATTAGAGGCAGCTACATATAAATGTATAAGGGGATAATATCACAAGTGAAGCTGCAATTTTAACATTTCTATGGCTCCTCCAATTATGAAACATCACAAGTGCAGCTGCACTTCTAGCATTCCTCATAATATATTAATATTTTATAGCTACCTGTAATACGTAACTTAGCTTTATTGTTTACCACCTATCCACATTCTTTGATATTGAAGTTGTAACTCAGGTAACCTGAGCTCGGTTAAAGCAATCCTTTTGTTATTGCAATAATATAGATGTGAAAAACGTTTAGTCCATAGCGATCTATCATGAGTACTATAGTGCTACAAGCTAAACGAAGTACTCTTGAGAAGTTGTACAAGTAACCCCCTCAGCTCCACTCTCTCAGTTTACATGTACATCTTCTCTTATGTATTTGCGATACACTTATTTAATATAACTTACAATCCCCATCCCTTGGCTGCAGCTTTCTCCTACTCTGACGGTCTGTAATTGCTTACATCGAAGCCAGAATATCTGTAGTCTAGGTACTGTATACTGAGCCATGCACTGAATATTGTCCTCATAAGATTCTATAGCTATGTTACCATATCATGGAGTATGGTAGTACTCCATATATAGGGATGGCACCAAAAAAAGGCTGCTATATTGCATGCATGTGTACAAAGTTGATATGTTATAACTCTGCCCTGTATAGATGTAGGCATAGGCTTTTATGAGCCCTTCCTGTCATTCTCCAGTGTTGTCATGTAACAAGGTTAGCAGTATCATAAATTATGGTGTGCCGGCTCTGCAAAGAGCCAATAGCAGTGCATCTTGCCAGCAAATTTTAAAGCAAAGCTTATCAACCTCAAAGGTGGCTACAGATGCTGCTGCCAGAATATGTAAAGAGTCGGGATAGCATTTTTTGAAGCAGCAGACATAGTGGTAGCATGTGGTATACAGACCATAATTACTGGCTTTATACTCCCTTGCATGTACGTTCTATGCTAGCTTGGTTTAGCTCAGGTTTATTTCCAAATAATGTCAAACTTCAGAGGTCCATAGTTCCAAAACGTGTCGGAGTATCATCCTCACAAATGCGAATTACTATAATCAGTGACTTTTGCCTTTTAGATGGCGCAAACCCCATGATTCTAGTGTACTCTAATATGGGCTACACTGCTCAAGCATACATCACTTCTGCTCGCAATTTTGACTGTCATTTTTGGCTTACCCCTGGCTCCTAGGCCTCAGTAGTCTCGCATAGCCAGACCCTTCCCGCTGCAAAAAAATGGGGACTTTTTCTCGGCGGGAAGGGTCTGGCCACGCGAGACTAAGGCCTCAGGTCTCCAAACGCTCCAGATGTGTTTATAGCTATCTCGACTCTTCACAGACTGTGGCGACAGAGTCTGCAGCCACCTTCTTTGGTGATAAGATCTGCTTTACAATTTGATGGTGAGCGGTTCCATGCTGTGGGGCGTAACCTATTGCCGTATTAAAATGGTGGATGACACCGACAATAAGAAAGAACTGGAAATGCGGAGAACAGAACTACTTTTGAAACTATCAGGTACAGAAACACTAAGATACGGTGAATTTCATCGTTAACATTGTGTTTTGAAGGTGCTAAACACGCAAAATTCCCTAGTGAAGAGATATTCTAAAAATTGCCATAAGACATATATGACTATAGTGAATGTAGAAATAAAACTGCTAGACCTGACTAACCGTTATGATATGCATTAAATAGAGTCAGTATTACAACCACAACAATCCATGGTTTGCTCACCCCAAAAAAACAACAGAAACAAGTAACAATAAAACGTTTAAAAAAATGAAAGAACATATTATAGGGATGGAATGCCAAAAAACCAACTAAACAAGGTAGGAATTAGCCTCGTCCCCAGGCCACACACCCCCACGAAAGAGTGGCCTGGTATCTACTGTTTGCGCATGCGCGAGATAATTGGAAGAATATATGGAATAGGGTCAGTAAACGTATCCGTGAACCGTTTTAGACACGTGGCCAGGAGTAGTATTGAGACAGTATACGAACGAAAGAACTACAAACCAGACTTTCTGCAGCTGAAATGGCATTCTAACCAGTCAGGCATACTAGAAGAACCTCCAATTTTTATCCGCTACGATTAAAATAACTATCTTACCATAAAATTTCGGAAGCGCCTCTCTCCTGGCAGTAACCATGAGCTGCTCGATTTTCAATCGCAGATGTAGCCTTCTAGGCTTTTCAGTGGCAAACGGGATCGAAATTTCAAACTACCGATCACTGTCTAGGCACGTAGCTAGCGAAAAACCATCACTACAGGCCATCAAGCCTGCTATCTTCATTTACACTTTCATGACACGAAAGCGTTAACGGATTCGTAACCGAACCTGACGTCATTATACACGGATAGAACACGATAGTTCCCGATTTACCAAGATTTCTGGTAAATTACGCGCATGCGCAAACAGTGGATACCAGGCCACTCTTTCGTAGGTGGGGGTGTGGCCTGGGGACGAGGCTAGGTAGGAATGACACCACAATACTCTTACGGATTGTCATCCCTATATCTTTTTTCAACCGCACACACACACACACCAATCCCCGGCATGCCACACCAGCCATATCCACAGCCAATATAACGTGGCAATTGCAGCACTTCACAATGCAGACCCCTTTACACTACAACGTCAGAAATACACACTATGATATACATACCACTTACTCTACATCCTAGACCACAATCCCCGTACACCTAGCTACTTCTACAATGACACCTACACTCTTTCACCTGCAACACCACCCTTTGACTTAGCCAACAGTAGTTTAGTATCATGGAGTACGGTAGTACTGTCACGTAATATTTGGACCCCCGAAATATCCGATCCCCCGGATCGAATATTTCAGTATTTCACGTGAAATATATGATCCCCCCTTGAAATATGCGTTCCCCCTTCCCACGTGTACTGCGAGCAGCAGAGAGGATGTACCAGGACGGTATAGGTGTCTATAAAATGGCTTGCTGGCAGTCTAGGTGCCAAAGTATCCCCCAAAATGAATCCAGAAGAGGAGAGCCTGAAGGAATTCGAAGAAGAAAACGAGATTTTGGACCTAGCCATCGAGTATGTGTTGCACGGCAACTACCCTCCAGCCTTGTCGAAGGACAAGAAGAGATCTGTAAGGAAAAGAGCCGCGACGCTAGTAGCAGACAAAGGAGAAGTATTTCTGAAGAGGAAGGGGCGCCTCGTGAGGATTGTTTCTACTACCGATGAACAACGCCGAATCTTACAGTCTTGCCACTCGGACCCTACCTCTGGTTATTTTGGCACCACGAAGACATGGAGAAGAATCGCTGAGCGTTTTTACTGGCGAGGAATGTCAAAGCAAGTGAAAGAATTGGTAAGTAGTTAACAAACAATGTAAATTATTATAGTGTCATAATTTGTGGCTGGATAGCCAGTACCTCTGCTTATTGCTTACTATACCTGTATACGGTCTCCGTACTACTTTTAACACCACATGGCTGGAGTAGTTTACAGAACGTTAATATGCATTATATTTCACACAGGTTAAACACTGTCCTGTTTATCAACGTATGAACAAGAAGCTGACTATGGAGCGCCCGGAGTTGCACCCTGTGCCGGTAAAATGTCCGTGGCACCACATAGGAATGGATTTTGTGGGGCCAATTATCCCTCCTAGCCAGAGTGGAAATCGGTTCATCTTGACAGTGTCCGATTACTTCACCGAGTTTGCTTGGGCTAAAGCTATGCCTACCAAAGAGGCTGTGGGTGTAGTTTCAGCACTGAGAGAGGTTAGTACCTAACTAGGTATACTGGGTTGAGACAGAGTGAGAGAATAAATGGAGATCTTCTCTCTCTGTATTGTATCATTAATTTCTTCTAATCTGCTTCAATCTTCCAGCTGTTCTACATCATGGGCCTACCTGCCGTCATGACGACAGATCAAGGAACTGAGTTCCGTAATCGTGTGAACAAGGAGCTGATGAAGGTCTTGGCAATACATCGTCTTACTACTGCATATCACCCTCAAGCCAATGGGCTGGATGAGCAGATAAACCAGACCTTAGTGAACAGTCTGGCCAAGTTTGCTCAGGGCAATCTTTTATGTGATGAAAAATTGCAGGGGATCATCTATGCGTACAATACAGCCGTGCAAGAATCTACTAAGCACATACCATTTGAGGCCATGTTCGGAAGAGTTGCTCGCCTGCCAGTTGATTTCAGTGCCTATGATACCGACGTGAAACTGCAGGAGTTTAGGGAAGCCGAAACCCAGAGTACTTTTGAACGTGCTGCAAAACGTCAGAAAACCTAAGAAACCGTGAAAGAGAACATCGAGCAAGCGCAGAAGAAACAAAAGGAACGCTACGACTTGAAACATGGTGCTGCATCTTGCTTCGGTGTTGGCTCTGTCGTCCTAAAAAAGGACTTCACCAGAAAGAAGCGTAAAGGAGGCAAGCTGGACTTCCGCTGGCAAGGGCCATATTGTGTGATCAGCACATCACTTGGCAAAGGCCTCTTAAAGTTGAAGGAGCTTGATGGAGACAAGGTTAGTTGTGTATTGCATGCTATGTGTATCCTCGTACTCAGTCCTTACTCCGAGCTTTTCATCGCTTGCATATTTGCATCTCTCCCATACCCATATGAACACTCCCATGTTACACAATTACTTGTCTCACCATATTTACATGTATGTATCCAGGTTGTACAGCGAGTCAATGGCTTCCACTTGAAGAGATACTTCCAGAGCAATGCTACCTATGTGGTGCCTGAGAGTGACCGGCCTCCTGAAGAACACAGTCGAGGTTCTGAGAATGAGCATGATGAGAGTGACAGGATCAATGAGGTATACTCTAGTTAATGGTATTTTCTGTCGGGGGGTGTGGTCTGGGTACAAGGCCTAACTATGTCAAGCAGCTACCATTTTGAGTGATAAGCCATAGCAACTACTGGAATGAGTGCATGAAATTATGCCGGTATGACCAATTTATGAGTGCCTGTCCCCTCTTAGATTGGTGATGACATCATGGATGAGTCTATTCCTCCTCTACCTCCCCCAATGCCGCCTCTTCCTAAACTTACACTGACACAAGGGCCTGATCACAGTGGGAAGATAGCTGAGGTAGGTTTTTTTTTACCAATCAAACTGTTGTATTCCCATGCAGTTTATTCATAATGCTAGCAGTGACTTTGTCCTGCCCACACATAGTGTGTTAAGCCATAGAAACTACTGGATGTGCAGAGGGAATACTGGGGATTCCCAAAGATGATAATAGGAAATCACATACTCAACTTTTCGCCCCTGTAGGCTCAAGATGAGACATATCCTTTCTTGGACAAGTCTTCGACTACAAACTCCAGATTGAATCTGGCAACACTTGATGATCCTTTGGGCGTCTGTGCAGCAAGCACTCCGATTGTGTGTGGGGGGGTACTTTCCTGAGTTTTTTCCTTCTACTACTGATCCACCATCACCAATTTTATCCTCTCGTCAGTTTCCTCATGACTCAGCACCAGCCACTCCTTTGCAACAGCCTCCTATAGCAGCCGCACCTCAACAGCCTCCTCCAATGCTCGCAGGTAGCAGTGATCACATTCCACCCAACCAGTCTCCAGTGGATGACATATTTGCTGAGCCCTTGCAGTCTCTATTGGAACTTGCTGCCAATTCCCTGGAGAAAGATGAACAGGTGAGGTGCATTATGTTTAATCTTAATTAATAATTACATACCACACTAGCTGAGGTTCCAGCCTAAACTGCAAGATTACTTGCCTTGTGCTAAGGCGCTCGGCAATGAATTACTTAATCATGTATACCTATTCACTTAGGTTCCACCTGCTGTTGAGATATCATCTCGACTTCCCTCACCTGAAACGTCACAATACTGGGTGGAAAACCTTAATCTCCGATGGACGGATGAGTCTGAGCTGCTGAATGGGAAGTGGTTAACGGACAAACACATCGCAGCTGCTAGTAAGTTACTGAGTAAGCAGTATCCATCTCAAAACGGCCTTCAGTATACACTCTTCCTAGCTGAGTATTATACGTGGACAGCAGGTGCTGCTGACTTCGTGCAGATCATCAATCTTTCCCGCAATCACTGGGTGTGTGTTTCCAATATTGATTGTCCGCCAGGCATGGTAGATGTCTATGATTCGATCCTTGCCTATTCGACTGGATCAGTTGCCCTCCGGAAGCAAGTAGCAGCAATTCTGAAAACTCAGAATCGTAACTTTGAGCTCCGTTTTGTTGATGTACAACGCCAGTCAGGGGGCGGTGACTGTGCTCTTTTCGCAATTGCGACTGCAGTGTCACTTTGTGCCGGGCAAGACCCTCACCTGGCTTCATTCGACCAAAACCAGATGAGAAGCCACCTGCATCGCTGCTTCATCGCTGGAAAACTCACATCATTTCCACAGTCCAGCAGGAAACGGCGGCTAGCAAGACATCGTGTTGTTACTCGAAAGACTGTTACCGTCTACTGTTCTTGCAGGCAGCCTTTGGACAGAAGGGACAATACTGCTGGAGATCTCGTTCAGTGCAAGATAAGCAAAGAGTGGTACCACAGCTCATGCGAGAACATCCCAGACCAGGCAAAACTTCATGGTGCTACATGGCTTTGCAAGAAGTGTATTGACAAATCTATTGATGTTTCATGCATACAGTTTATTGTACATGTCACTTTTCACTTGCATATAGTATATTATAACACTCAAACTTTTATCATACTACTACTCAAACTTGCATTATAATTCTACACACTTTTTCAAACTTGCATTTGGGGGGGGGGGGGAACAAATATTTCAAAGGGGGGTCCATATATTTCAGCAATGCATACAGAATCGGGGGGGGGGGGAACAAATATTTCGGTGGGGGTCCATATATTTCAACACTGCGCTGAAATATAAGTTCCGGGGGGTCCAAATATTTCGAAAATATTCGATCGGGGGGGGGGGGCATTTCGGGGTGGTCCAAATTTTTCGTGACAGTACTCCATATGTAGGGATGGCACGGAAAAAAAATGGCCGCTGTATTAAATGTGTACAAAATGATATAATCAAAAGTCTGCTATACATGTAGTCATAAATTTTTATGAGTTGTACCTGTCATTTCGGGTGTTTTCATAACCAAAAGAGACTAATAGCATTGCTAGAAAGCACCGCTGAAGTGCAAATCGGCAGGTTGCCATTTGTCCTTGTTTCTCGTTCTTGTTCTTAAGCCAGGCTAGCACAATAATGACTATATTGATTCAAATACGAAGACGCGGCATTTACAATCAGGCATTGCACTCATACCTGAGCGCTTTCAAAGAACTCAAAGTTTTTGGCAGATTTACTAGCGCTCTCGAGTGAACGCTCGCCGTTCCACGCCATTTTCATTGATAACAATTAATAACGTAACCGGACGCTTATGACAGTAAGCACGTGTTTGGATTGCCTACATTGTTTGCGAAGACTGTGTAGATCCATCGCTTCTACCAGGACTTGGAGTGCGCTCATCATAGCAGTGAGTTGCTATAAGACATACATTAGTGTAATGATACAGAAATACAACTGCTAGTAACCTGGATGATGTACATTGAATAGAGTCGGTACCTGCCTCGCTCTCAGTGCTGTACACTCCTACGACCTACAATCCTTGCCCAGATTGCTTTGCAGTTGTTTGCGGTCTCCTCACACTCCACAATTGTATATCTAGCTAGCTACAAGCTGCAGCTACGCAACCAGAACCTGCATGCAGTATGCTAACGTGCTGCCATTCAGAATGTGCATAGTGGATGACTCTGTGGATGATGGAATCTCAAAAAAGTAGCTAGCCAAACAAGGTAGGAACGCCACTTCAATACTTTTATGGATTGCCGTCCCTACATCTTTTGCCATTTCTCCAACTACACACATACCACAATCTCCTACATGTACCAACATGCACATAGACTCAATGCTGTTCAACCCACATCTTCATGCACACAATCCACATCATATTAATTTAGCAGCAATAAATGATTGCAGCTGCTCACAACACAGACCTATCTCCCTCATGCTATATATAGGTTAGACACCGAGGTGGAGGTATCTCAGGAAAATAGATACCGACACAGAGGTGTCTAACAGATTTAGACCTAGTGTTATGATAACAGCGCCTCTATAAGTGACCACTGCTAACCCTTTGAAGGAAGCAGCAACCTGCCCCATGCTGAGCGCTTCAGTTGTGATAGGCTGAATAAAGATGAGGTATCTAAACGGGCGTTTAGATACCTCATGAATAAAGATGAGGTATCTATCAGATTTAGATACCTCATTAGGCAGGCATACTTCAAAGGATATTATTCATGACTAGGTCTAAACATATGTACTACAGAATTACAAAATTGGACACTAAAACTAACACTTATGAGTCCTCCCACTATTTGTACAATTCCAACAGCATAATCTGTATTAATGGACTCATTAAATGGCTATATACCAAAGCATGCACATTACAGGATGTAGTTAACTGTATGAAACTCAATTCCTACCATCGCATGTAATAGCTAAGCATCACAAGGCATGGTTGGAGAAATGGCAAAAGATGTAGGGACGGCAATCCGTAAAAGTATTGTTTGGCTACTTTTTTGAGATTCCATCCCTACATGTTTCTTCATTTGTGACTTAGTAGTTTAGTATTGAACAGATTTCCAATAACATACTGTATTATTAGCCTCGTTCTCAGTCTCCACTCCCAGCTTTTTTTCGCAGCTTTTTTTCGCATGTTGTACAACATGCGGAAAAAAGCTGGGAGTGGAGACTGGGAACGAGGCTACTGTAATATACCAAACTGCTTTCATAACAAACCTCACCATTTAGCTATAGCTAGCTACACCCTAATCTAACATCCTGTCATCCCATGTAACACTCACGTATAATCAGACCTAATTGGAAAAAATTGCACAAGATATAGGGATGACAATCCATAAGAGTATTGTGGTGTCATTCCTACCCTTGTTTGGTTGCTTTTTTGACATTCTATCCCTATGTGTTTTGTTTTTGTTGCTATACTTATACACTAATATACATTATTAATTCAATTTGGACTAGGAGACGGTAGAGTACTTAGCCTGCCAAGATATATAGCTAGCTGCAAAAGATCAGAAACATGTTATTACTCTGCTGGCTGTTAGATGGAAATGGCAAATCAGTTTGCATGCAGTACTAGTCTTGAAAGATTGCCTTATTTGGTACTTAACGCTGAGTTTCACAGTGAATCATGGGAATGGTAATTAGGGCATTTTTGAGCATAAAAGGGAGTGGTCTAAACATATGAATGGTGGAATTAATTGAGACAATACAATATCGTGGAGGACTGTAGTACTCCATATATAGGGCTGGTACGGGGGGAAAAATGGCCGCCGCATTGCATGTATACAAAATGATTCGTTCAAAGTTCGGCACTAGATGTAGTCATAAGCATTTATGTACTATAACTGTCATTCTCGAGTGTTTTCATCAGTAACAAGACTTTTAGCGTTGCTGGAGACCACCGCTGAAGTACCACATCCGCAAGTCGCTAAACTAGCAAATTGTTCAACTTGTTGTTTGTTTCTCGTTGTTGTTGTTCAGGTAGGATACTCCAATAACGGCTGAAGCAATTACAATAACTCTAACGCAAAGAAGTGGCATTTCTCCTGGGTGTGAGCTTGTGAGGTGATGTTGTAAAGTGCTGCAATCATTTATTGGTCTAGCAGAACAGCTCCATGAGCTCGTGCTCAAGGCTGCGTTTCCGGTGTAAGCGTAACCTACTAACCTTTGTTACGCGGAACTGAACGGAATACAATGGCGTGTAGCGTCAACCACTCGCCTGTATAGCTTGAGAATCACTGCTGAACTGATCGATTTCTTTGAGAACGCTATGGTGTGAGTGCAATACCCATATAAACTATTCCTTTTTGCACCAATGTACACTGCAGACTCAATATACTGCTCACCTCACATCCTTCCACACACATCAACACCCACTTATTCACACAGTAACATCCCACCTGTAACAATGCACTTCAAAATACTGTCTTTGACCAATATTATTTAAACACAAAAGTGGTTTCAAAAAATGCCACAGGATGTACACAAAGGCACAATCTAACATCCAGTCATCTCATGTAATGTCAAAAGATATAGGGATCGGAATCCGTAAACGTATTGTGGTGTCATTCCTACCTTGTTTGGATGCTTTTTGTGGATTCCATCCCTATATGTCCTTTCATTTTTTAAATGCTTTTTTGTGACTTACATATATAGCCAAGATGGAAACAACACATTTTCTTGGTACGTGTACATGTAGTTGCAATAATTTGGGAGACAAAAACTATCTGTGTGGTATGGGATGGTGTTTGAGTCATTCACTCTTTATGGTCTAATTTGGGCATTCTACATAGTAATTTACAGTACACTTTCTTTTGTATAGCTTCACATTGTTACTGATTCAGACAGTGATCTTTGGATACAGGCAATACAAAGTAGAGGTATGTTATTTAGCAGATTTTTTGCTATTTGAATTAACTGTTAGCATGGGCGCATCGAGCCACCGACGGCGGTGAGAGAGCATGCAACACACATAGACAGTGAAGTATTGCTAAATATTGAATTTAAATTTACTGGTATTAAGTACGTGTTTCTTAAAGCACATTTGTGTCACCTTGAGTGGGCGGATCAAAGAAGCCAGCTGCACTGTAAGGAAACTAGATCACTGTCTGGCCCACACAGTGCTTTAACCAGGTGTGAAGGGTGATTTAACTAGGTGTGAGAGTGATTTAACTAAGTGTTGGCAGACAATTAAGGTTTCGTCAAAAAGAAGTTTTTTTAAGCAAATACAGCACTGTGAGCAAGAGACAGTGATACAAAAGTGCATGACTGAAACAAGGTCTAGAAATCACTTAAGAGTTCAGACACATCTTTCTGAGTCAGTTCCTGCACACCACCAGTTTGCTTCACCATAGTCGGTCCTGGAAAACATTGATCGTACACCCACTCAAGCTGGCACCACTAAACGAGCAACTCGGCATTTGCTGCTGCGAATAGTATAAAGGTGAGTTCATCATGAACTGTAGTGCAGAACGATGTGGTCTCAACTGTTCTGGTGGGCCATGGTTAGCTGGCATAGACTCAACACTTGGTGGTACATTCTCTTGACCGACAGCGTCAGTGCGTACAGCTACAGAACCAACTGAACCACCTCCCGCAACATTGCCAGATGGTGGAAGAGTCATCAGGGCCTTACAACGGTCCTCAGCATGGCGACGATTGTAGTCCAGCTGCCAGTCAGTGAAGTTTTTGACAGCCCAACGTGTATTAACTTTCGTGTTCTCGGGACAGAACGGCTTCTGGTATTCGTCTAGATTTTTAGGAGGGCTACAAAACCTTGCATCTTCGGTCTTCTTCCGCTGGAGAGTCTTCTTTCGTTTAGGAGGACAAAAGTCGTCGTCGCTAGAAGCCATGACTCCAAAAGCAAGCTGAATGAGAAGCCACGCGTTTGACGTCACGTTGCTAAGAGAAACACGCGTTTGACGTCATTTTGCTAGGCATTTCCTAGGCGACGGTGACACAAAATACTTATACCACGCCCACTCGGGATGTATCCGGTTTAAATCGCTCCACCCTTGGGCGCTTCGCGCCCTCGGGTGTCGCGATTTAAACCGGATACATCCCTCGTGAACGTGATATAAGTATTACTTATAACTTATTACCACTGGAAATGGCTGGCATTCTGTCTGTAGCTTCAGCTGCTCGATGTACCCTTGCTGTTACATAATGCATGGCATGCAATAACTGTTGTTTCAATTTGCATGTGAGAGGTGTACTATGATATTTCTGAGTCAGTAATAATTGTACTACACACCACCGTATAACCACTTGGCTTGTTTGTACATGATTTAGTGTGGTTATGATTGTTGTACTGTAGAGTCAGGAACAGTTTGCTATCGTCAGTAACTGGTCTCATGCACAGGCTATCTCTATCTTTATAAACATCTGGTGGTTTGCATGGGAGGTTACATACAAGGAGGCTTAGCTTACTAGAAGTTACAGGTCACAGTAGCGTAAGTCATCAATTGTCGACCACCTAATTTTGTACACGTATCTACTCCAATACCATACTAGCTAGAAACTACGGACAAAGTCCAGTTCCAAGAACACTGATCCAGCTACCAAACGATCATTTTTCGAATGAGTAGCTGTAATGACAGGGTCTTACCGAAGCGCAGCAGTGATCGGCTCTCTTCATGTATTGTCGGCCAGCTCTACCTGTTGTCGACCGCTCGATCGTGGTAGTTCACGCAATGTCAGCCATTTCGCATTTCCGTTCGTTGATGTCACAGCATTTGAACCACACCCACCAAGTATATATCTTTCGAATTTACAGCATGCACAGACTCCAAGATTAAAATTTCAATTAAATAGAACTTACAACGTCGCTACAATGCATTTTCAACACTGAGCCAGCTATAGCAATTTTCCCGGGAACGTCGCGGTATCCGTAATCGATTGTTACCGCGCCGTAATTTTCGCCTACAATAGATAGCCGACAATAGATGGTGGTCGACATTCGATGACTTACGCTAATGCATGTGTTTCTATCTGATGTTTTTATACATAAATATTTGGGTATGGTAGTGTGCCAGTTTCTATTGAGTATGTACAAAGAGTGCTTAGCAACTCCAGCTGGTAGCAACAATATACCTAGCAATAATTGGACATGCACAGCTTGCTTGTGGCCATTGGTAATAGCGGAATTTCTGTATTCTGGAGATATAACCTGCAGAGTGGACGACAGTACTCCACTTGACTACTACTTGGCACTCGTATAAGAATACCAGTTTTAAGATTCAACAACTGCATTTTCCAGCACAAGCTGAACATCCCTCATACTTTACCATCCAGGCCTCCTATAGTTTACTTGCAAGTCCTACCTCATTGGTAGTGCTATATCTATATATAGGTTAGACACCTAGGTGGAGGTATCTCAGGCGAGTAGATACCAACACAGAGGTGTCTAAACGATTTAGACCTAGTGTTATGATAACAGTACCTCTATAAGTGGCCGCTGCTAAGTTAGCCCTTTGAAGGAAGCAGCAACCTGCCCCATGCTGAGTAGTCTCGTGCCCAGACCATGCTCGCCTCTGTCTAACAGTCTGGCGTCATTCAGCACAATCCTCGGGCTTCATTAAATATTCATAGTTTAGCGGATACGTAATTGGACCACTAATCTTGTTTACGCATAGTGAGAAGTTATGCTAGCTCAGCAGATGCATGGCTATACATGAAATAGCTGTAAAGAGTGCGCTACTGGCATGCACTGGGGAGAAAGGATCGTTGTCTTGTCTGTGGGAAAGAACTACCGCCATTGTCTTGACGAACTATTCACCCACCATAGTCGGGTAGCTAGCCATGGAATTTGAGTTCTTTGTTCGATTCGTGAAGACCTAGGGCCTTGTGATGGACAGTCGCTCTTTGTTTGTAAAAAGACATCCTTCCCAAGTACAAACGCTTGCACTGCCTTCTGGTCATCCGTAGCACGATGGTAACCTAGTCTCGCGGGCCAGCCTCACTCGAGGCTGGCCCGCGAGACTAGGCGGTAACCCACTTTCTGGACGACACTCAGAAGAATAGCTCCTAGCTCAGTACTCGAAATCGATATGCCGATCCGCGGCACTAGATACGTCTAGGTCTCTGGACAGTACAAGTAGCCATTTCACTCTTCACCTTTCTCAAGCTTGATGACTAACACGTGTTGAAACAGAAAATTGCATTTTCTGCAATTTCATTGCTTCGTTTGAAATTCCTGACGAAAACGCAATTAGCTGATACTTTTTAATGAAGACAGAGCATCCTACGCAATGTCGCCAGACGCTTATCCAGTAGGCGGGCGTCTGGGCACAAGACTACATGCTGAGCGCTTCAGTTGTGATAGGCAGCCACTAATGTCATGAATAAAGATGAGGTATCTAAACCAGCTGTTTAGATACCTGCCAGCAGGTATCTATCAGATTTATATACCTCATTAGGCAGGCATACTTCAAAGGATATTATTCATGACTAGGTCTAAATAGCCTTTTGTCAATGCGTGACTGCTTTTACATTTGTACTTATTCAGATATCAATAGTCCATACATATTGTCATTCACCAGCACGTAACTGGTACTTGTTAACCTTGTGTAAAAGCATCCAATGAGTCCAAATCAAGTAAGTATGCCACTCCATTGTTCATGCATACGCATAACAGGTTTCAGCATTACTGTAGCAAGACAGTGCGATACTGGACACAAACAGTAAGTCATTAAAAAATGTCTGTTTTCCTGGTGTATCTGATTAGACTCTCCACTAGTGTACTGCCGGAACGTAGGACTGAAAGACTTCTGAACTAGCCTGAAGGTGATACTGGATCCAGGATTGGAACATTGGACTGGACCTAAAGCTCTTGAAATGGTGCCAGTGATCACAAGCTCGGAAATACCTAGCCAATTATCATTGCTGCTGCAGTGACTTGTAGTACATGTATACCTAGCTTGCTGTAACACAAGTCTAAGACTATTACATTAGTACTCAATATCTGCAGTTAGCACGTATGCAGTTTCATGACCAGTGTTCTTGTTAAGAGATACCAATAATAGGCTGCTCCATGCGGTGTACATATCTTAGAGCAGGCTATGTCAGTTCATAGCCCAATGTGGTTCATTGTTTTCAAGCTCACATTCATGAATTGCGGCATAAGAAGCAGTGGACTCAGAATAAGGCTAGCTAGCAAGCATATATTCAGTCTCCATTTTCATGTCAATCTCATTTCAGTCCTATATTTAAGCATGGATGTTATAGAGTCTATAATATCTATGGTTTAAGTGCATAGATAGTATCCAGTACAGTTGGTAAATACAATTAAATGTGTGATCCACTGTATGCATCCTCCAGTGAATCGCTGTGTTGCAAGACAGGAGAGGAGTTTAGAGCGTACTACAAGACTACACAAAGCACACAACACAAATACAGGTTCTCACCAGAATTACTTTCAGAAAAGAGTAATGGTGAATAATACATTCGTTTTTCCTTTTACATGCAGGTGGTTCTGTCATGTAGATGATGATGCATATGTGAATATGGTACAATTATTGAGACTGTTTAAGCCTTATGATCCAACTACCCAGAAGCTATACTTTGGACACTACCCAGAATCTTTTTGGCGAACGATGACGGCGTCCTGGAACAGATATCAAGCCAGTAACCAGGAATTAATAGTAAGTAGTTAAATGAAACTAATAATTTATGTATGTGTTTATGTGATCAACACTGTGCTCACAAAGCCTTCTGTTTACATAACACTATATATGTCTGTACAATAAGAAGCTATATAATATTATGCCTAATGGTAGTACAGTGCTGACTATCATGATGCGTTTCTGTCAGACAGAACACATATATAGTCACTACCATCTGAAGAGGATCTGTAAGAAGTTTCATTGCCTGAAACTTCAATGGTCCTGACACAAAAAACTCCGCCCCCTTCTACCCTACTGATTATGAATGTGAGAAAATTTACCAACTCTATATGAAGTGAAGTGTGCATGTGGGCCTGGGGATGAGGCTACCATGCACATGCAGTTGCATATACATAATACTGTTCTTCACGGTCATCAATGTTCTTATCAATCTCTACTCAAGATTAATGAAGTCAAGAAATTCCCTACATGGGTAAGATGTTGCACTATAATATTGTACTAGAGACATCTTGTAAATATTATCTCTTTTGCAGAAGAGCAATACTTTCAAATATGCAACTGGAGCCACATACTGCATTAGTTCTTCCCTGATGAATGAGCTAGAAATATATTTAAAGTGAGTCTATAATATAAATTCACAAAAAAATTGAGGGTTGATATACCAAAAACACAACCGAACAAGGTAGGAACAACAGCAGCCTCGTTCAGAACAACACCACAATACTTTTAAGGATTATCATTGTCTTTTTTTAAACCTTTTTTCAACGGTAACCGCAGTGCCAAGTGAGAGGAAAGCGGTCGATATTAAAAGTGGTCACATTTAAGAGCACGCAATAAGTGACCGGATTTGATTCACAAGTTAATAGTAGCTACATAGGTAGAGATATAGTGCATACATGTATCATGCAGGTGCCTTGTAGGGAGTAAGTGAAATACACAAGTCCAGAAAGAGTACACACAATACTAATGCATCATGCAGTGGGCCAGTGCATAGTACACATAGAGGTAATTACTAATTCCTATGACTACTGAGGAGTGAGGAGAGGAAGGGGCTAACGAGACGTAAACTGGCCAAGGCGCACTCTAAACACGTGCCCTTACTGTGCGCATGCGCCATGGGCTGGCTGTGCCTCTCCTTCCATTAACTACCCTTAAACTACATTTAATGTCCCGGACGGGTAGGTCATAGCTGTGTATATGCCTTGCTAAGGGAAGAAGTCGCAGCAACTCAGCTGGGATTGGCGTGGGAGACTGCTCCACTGAGTGTGCCTTTGAGAAGAAGAGGGGAAGTTTATAACGTGATAAGGCTAGTTCATTATGCACCCCTGATAGGTGCCTGGCTTCCAATTGAAACCCAAATGTTGCTTCAATAAAGAAAAGGGTGCGCAATAGGTGCATTAGCTCATCGTCTCGGCTATACCTAGCCTTGATGACTGTGACTACTGACTGATTATCGCAGTGGCAGATAATTAGCTTCCCTCTCAATAACTTCCCCCAGATTGCTGCGGCTATTATTATGGGTATCATCTCCTTTACTGCTATGGATTTAGATAGGAGATTCGTATTCCATTGCAGCTGGAACCAGTTCGATCCCGAGAATGCGCCACACCCCCAGCTTCCTGATGCGTCTGATGTCACCATGCCCCCTGGAGCTTGCTCATCTAGCATTGTCATCATGGTGATACCATTCCAAGCCCTGAGAAATGCCTTCCACCATGCCAAATCAGCTCGAAATGAGGCATTGATGCGGATATGATGCCATGGCTTGACAGCTACTTTTGCAAGCACTATTAGGAATGAGCGGCCTGGCTTTACTACATTGCTTGCGTGCTGGAGTTGGCCTATCAGCAATTCGAGCTCATGCTTCGTGCACGTTCTCTTGGCCTCCCATTCGTGCAGCAGCCTCTCGAGTTGTTGCAGTTTCTCTTCTGATAGCCTAATTTCGCCGCTGATGGTGTCTAGCAAGAAGCCTAGATATTCTAGACATGTTCGTGGTCCTTCACATTTGTCCTCAGCTAGGGGTATACCCAATAGCTCGCATATGCTGGCGATAATCTGGCAGTTTCTTTGACATTCCTCAGAGTCTGCTGCACCTGCTGTGATGTAATCATCAAGGTAGTGCCATAGGTGTGACACCCCATGCTGCTGGAGTATCCACTGCAGCACGTCTGCTAGGGCATTGAAAATTTGGGGGGCTGACCTCAGTCTTGCATCCAGTGCCAGTAGGTCTGCCGTATACCGGTAGGTGCGCAGCCCTATACCGTGAAGAGCATAGTACCTCTATTGAATTGGCCCCTGTGGTTACTGGCCTGTTCACGCCCCCCACCCTTAGTGGGTTGGGGCGGAGAGGTGGGGCCAGATTTTCTATGGCAAGGTTGGGGCTGGTTTAAAGTCAGGTATTAATAATTAGTAATTTGAATTAATGATGTACTGACATACAGTCCATGTGAGGCCATACACGAGAACATAATTTGGATTGCTTAGGGATACAACAACTAATCCTGGAATGCCTAATGAGTACAGGCTACCAGGCGGCGAACTGACGTACAGTCTGTGTGTGGCCATGCCAAAGATTACGCTTAGCTTGCTTAGAGATACAGCAACTAATCCTATTATGCCTTCTTAATGAATGCAGGCTATAAGTTAGCTAACAAGTTATCCAAACACAACTCAGAATACATATTATCTTGGCCTGCTTGGTAGTACATAGCATGCTGTGGGCTGGTTGGTGCTCAGGGGTGATCTTTAATAGAACTTCCTCCCCTTTGTTGGGCATGGCATCCCCTGACCTGCGAACGGTCTCCTCATGCCTTGCTTCGACCGCTGGGGCTGGTAGCAAGAGATAGCAGGCCACAGTAGCGGCAGCAGTGGTCGAATTTACATTCGTCATAATCACACCTTGGCCCATCCTTAGAGTTGTATAGACCACACACTGGTTTGTTGTGGTGGAATTGTGGAGCCCCTGAAGGGCCTTGGGCTTGCGGGGTGTAGACCGGGAACCTCTGAGAGTACTGGGCCTGAGGAGGTGGTCTGTTCAGCGGCCCTGCCCCCTGCGCCGGTGCCCTTTGTGGCATGGTTGGGGTAAATGCTGCGAATATATTCTCTCCCAGGCATGGGCAGCTGCTCGACTGGTGATTGTCACTCAGGCAGTGTGTGCAGCTTGGTGGCCTGCCCGAGCCTGTGAACCACGTTGCTGAGAGATTGTGGTCTATGACCGCCCAGTTCAAGCTCTTAGTGTAGGCAGCTTTGCGCCTATAAGCCATGTCGTAGGCTACCCATTCCAGCGCGCGGCTCTTTTTATAAGATCGTATGATGTGGCTCTGGTAGGCCAGGAAATGGTGGATGAATTGGGGGAAACGCTCAGTCAGCACCCCTACCAACGCATTATAGCATTGCACCCATACCAGTATATCGGTTACGGGTTCTCTGCGTTTTTTGAAAATAGAGGTGATGGCCTTGTCCTGAGTGCCATCCTCGAACAGCCAGGCTTCTGGTTGTAGATCGGCCATATCTACCTATTTCAGGTTAAGAATACGCTTCCGGAGTGTTTCTGGGAGGGGGCATAGGGCAGCCCCCAAGAATGAGCCCCCTGGCGTGGCTGACAGGCCTTGGTCTCTGGGGAAGTTGAGACTCTGGGGTGGATTAGTAATGATGACCCTTGGGGCTGGGGCTGCAATACTGGGCAAGCTAGTTGCGTGAGTTGTTGCTGCTGGTTGAGCGGGTGGTACGGTAGGGCCCATCGAGATAGGCAGCAGTGGTGGGGGAGGTGGGTTGTGGATCGTGGGCACCCCCTCTAGAGCAACTGCCGGGGGTATTGTTCCCATGGTGATAGTGGCATTCACTGAGGGGGGGGGTGGCGACATATATAATACTTTTTGGTGCAGGTTTTATTTTATTATTCTGTAGCCCCACACTAACTCTATCTGCCAAATGCCCATAGCCCCTGGCTGCAGTCCCCTGCACAGAACTGGCAGGTGGCATGTGGCTAGGAAGGCTAGTGAAAGCAACCCCAATTGATTTGACAGTGCTAGCATTCGACAATTAGCTGCAAAGACTGGCATGCGGCATGTGGTTGCAATGGCTGGCAGGCCTGGCTTGTGGTGGACAGGCTGCCCCCATGATTTGGCAGGACTGGCCTGTGGTCAGGCTTGGGTTTGGCAGGACTGGCCTGTGCCATGTGTCTGGGAGGGATAGCCGGTGGCAGATAGGCCACCGCCTTAATTATGGTGGGCTGCCATGCGGCCAGTGGTTTTATTGGCGTGAGGCAAGTGGCTTCAATGGCCGGCATGCGGCGAGTGGCTTAGCCTGTTGACCAGCCCAAACTGACTTGGCAGGGGTGGCATGCGGAAAGTGGCGTCCTTGGTTGGCATGTGACAAGTGGCTTTTATTGGCTGGCAAGTCTGGCAGTGGCGGTTGAGCAGCCATATTACTTTTGACAATGTACTTTTGGCAATGGTGGCATGCGACATGTGGCTTTCTTGGCTGGCAGGGCTGGCCGAGGCAGGCAGGCAGCCAGGTTATTTTGACTGGGCTGGCATGCGGAATAGGTTCGCGTTACTTTAGCTGGGCTGGCATGCGGCCCTGTGACACCTGGCATGTGGTGGGCAACAGCCGTACTGCCTTAATTAGGCCGGCAGTCCTGCGGCATGTGGCTGCCATGGCTAGCAGGACTGGCATATGGTGGGCAGGCCGCCGTATTAGTTTGGCGGGGCTGGCATGCGGCGGGCCGGCAGTACTAGTCCTGGCTGCATTACTTTGGGAGGCGGCATCCTAGCTGCTTGTAGCGAGTAGGCGTTAGTGGCTAGAATGGCTAAGGCACTATTAACTGGCCTGTTGGTTGTTACTGGTCTCGCTGAAGGGTATGCGGCCGAGGGAGCTGCTAACCTTGCGCCTCAGAAGGTCCATCTTCCGGTGACTCTTGGTGCTGGGGCTGCGGTGACCGATTAGTGGGCTGTGACATGTTGTAGACGTGAAACAGCTAGCTGCCTTCCAATCTGTAAATCTCTGGTTCCCTCAACCGCAGACTGGCAAAGGCGCACTCTAAACACGTGCCCTTACTGTGTGCATGCGCCATAGGCTGGCTGTGCCCCTCCTTCCGTTAAATACGTTTAACTGCCTTAAACTACATTTATTATATTGACCACTTTGAGTGCCATGACTTTTTTGCAGAATGAAGTGTGATGCATATGGTGTGAGACTGGGAGGTACTGCTGTGGAGAAAAACGAGAGGGACAGTCTACTTAATTCTCATACTAATCTCAAATTACAGTACTGTAGCAAAATAGCCTCGTCCCCAGGCTCCCCTCCCACACATGGTACTTTTTCTGTGTGTGGGAGGGGAGCCTGGGGACGAGGCTAGTAGCAAAAGACTTCTGCATGTAGAGGTGGTTAGTCTACTGCAAGGCATTGTGAATGTAGCTAAGTGTTGTCATTGTAAGCAAGAAAATCCAGTCTTGTGTATCACATTCAATTAGACTTGCACTGTGCACACCAAGGGTGGAGACATATAATATTCTTTACAAACTCATGAAGGAAATAGTCCTGAGCTACTAATTATAAGCTTAATTGTCCTTGTTTGTACTGACACACAAAGCTGAAAGAAAGCCAAAGCAAACCAGCATGAGGCTCTGAGCTCACTTTCATCACTGAGTACATTTCAGTCAGAAAGAATTTTCAATAGCACAAGAGTACTGTCCTTACTGACAAGTTCAAAGGTCAGGCTACAATCGTCAAGGGCACAAGGGTATGCCATGGCCACGACGTGAAGAGCCCTGTAGGCCTTAATTCGCTGTGACATAGCTGCATGTGCTACTTCATAGAGTAGTCACAGAATACATCATACTCCACTCACAGCCCGCGTCGCTCTATAGAAATAATAGCTACACTCAGTCACGCACCAGCCTAGCTACTGTTTTGGTAGCTAGTCAGCACTGACTCTGGCCAAATCACCGCAAAGGCACTCTTCAAATCTACTGAAATGCAACCGTCAGTCACTTACTTCTGCAGCGGGTTCGTCATCCCGGCCAAATCACCGCGAAAGCACTCGTGAAATGCAACGGTCAGTCCTACGGTTTATAATACATGTATCTATGGTCAGTCAGTTGCAGCGGGCGGAAACCACAACTGAACAATTAGCTATTACAAATAGCAATACTGTATAACATCTGTTGACTTGGGCGTGCGGTAAAAATGGCGACTGTTGCGATCAAACAGAAGGAGAGGTACCCCCAGTTCAGCCAAAGAAAGCGGCCAGATGAAAAGTGGCTCATTTAAAGTTCCAGAATATTGATTATCTTTCTTTACAGTTTTGTAGACCTGAGAAGGTATGAGAAAACCTGTGAATTATTTAAAAGGTTTTTTCCTCTCACTTGGCACTGTAATAATAATAACAACCAGGTCTCATGGTGCTTGTTGCATGCGATGATGACAGGATGTTAAATTGTGATGTGTACATCCTGTGGTATTTTTTTGTCAACAGTGTTTTGGTATGTAATCTTAATCAAATTAATACATATTGCACTGTTGATCAAGGATTAGCATGGTAGGATGCCATTATACAAGCAGGTGTGGATTGTGGTGTAGGATGTGGGGTGTGCAGTACAGTGCATATGGCTACGAAGAACACCGTCATAATGTGCTGCAATCAGGTATTGGCATGAGTATGCATGTGGTTGGATATAGGGATGACAATTCATAAAAACTTGTCGTGTCATTCCTACCTTTTCGGTTGCTTTTTAAAGCAACTTGTTCTGCTGTTTTTTGGGGTGGAGAATAGTATGGATGGTTGTGGTTGCACAGCTGCTGCTTATAGCTATATAAACTATAATTTTGAAGTCAGGCGTGCAGGCGATAGCTACACAGTGCACAATGTACACCAATAATTCATTCACCACTTAAATTATGGAGTGTTAGCAGGGACAGGTATAGTTCAAAGGACACCACAAACAACTGTAAGGCAATGTACGCATGGACATCATCAAAGTTAGTATGGTCTAGCAGTTGTATCACTGTGTTCTACACATATTTGACTTATAACAACTCACTTTTATGATAAAGCTCACTGCAAGTATTATGCTGCATCAGTACAAGAATAGTTATTAACAAATACCTCACATTTAATTTGCTTGCGATTCAACAAATCAACAGTTCTGTTAAACTGAATTCAACAGCTATTGGATCTCACCAGTTTCACATCCTTGTTTGTGACAGAAGCCAACAGCTCTCAATACACATACGCAAGGTTGAGCTTCAGATGTAGACTTAACCTCTGTTACAATGTTGTGCTCTCTGAATCTTTAATGACATGGTGTGTAGCAGCAAGACTTCACCTGGGAGCACTTGAGAATCACTGCTGAACAGTATAATTTCTTTAAACACTATTGTATGAGTTAAATACTCCTTAAAATGCCGCTTCTTCACATTTGAATCTTTGTAATTGCTTCAGTCATTATTGTGCTAGCTAGAGCATGTATTGATCGTGTTCCAAAAATGGAAGATTTGAGGTGGCTACAAATCATCCAAATTAGGTAAACTATTAAAAACGACCAAACATCTTAAAATTTTGGATGAAATGCGATGGAATTTAACTCTATAGAGACTGAATGAAGGAATATCATCCGAAAATGGATGGGCATTATCTTCCTTTGATGGACGCAATTTCAAATCTTCCATTATTCAATTATCAAGGTTTGGGAGTTTATTTACATTGATCTAATCTTCCAATATTGGAAGATTTCAGTTATCCAGTTTTGCAAGTCTGCTTACATTGATCTAGTCTTCAGAAGATTTCAGTCATCTAGTTTTGAAAGTTTATTTAGTGTCTTCCAACATTGGAAGGATTTAGTCGTCCAGTTTTGGAAGTTTTCTTAATGGGACGTATAGTCTTCCTAGACTGAACCATAAATGTTTCATGCAAGTTATGGAAGGTGTTGCCTGCGACAATTATGCATGATGGAGTTGTTTAGATACGATATTCTGACTGGAAGCATGGGTCATGGCTCCCCCAGACTCTCCTAGTTGGCTTTATCAGACCCCACCCCCATTTTGAAATCACGTTACTACGCCTATGTCAACCTCCACACCACAGTGGCAGCTTTCTCCCATCAGTTCTCTACCAGCTATACCTCCCAGAGATATTTGGAAGACTAGATCTGTTATAAATAAACTTCCAAAACTGGATTACTAAACTCTTCCAATATTGGAGGACTAGATCTGTTTAAATAAACTTCCAAAACTTTTGACTAAACTCTTTCAAACTTCCAAAACTGGATGACCTCACTAAATTTTGGAGGACTGTATTAATGTAAATAAATTTCTGAAACTGGATGACTAAAATCTTTCAATAATTGAAGATTTGAAATTGCTTCCAGAAATGGAAGACAAAACTCTTCCATTTTTGGATGGTATTTCTTCATTCAGTCTCTATATAGAGCTAAACTTCATCAAATTTTATCCTAAATTGGAAGATATTTGAGTGTTCTCAATATGTAGCGCTCGGTTGTCTACCGTCGCGGTGGCACTAACTGTGGGCAGTGTGGCTCTATCAAAATCAGAGCCAATCAAAAACCATGTGTTTCATCTCGTGATACAAAATTATATTACGTAATGACAGTCTATGAATAATGGAATGAATCATGACATTTCCCCTGAGCTAGGAGGTCGTCCTCGACACAGACAGTGAGGCACAAATCAGGTAACATACCAAAGAGTTAAATGGACACAGCAAAAAGAGCCAACAGTCAAAACCGTAAACATAGACAGCTTGAATACTAAAGTTAAGTTGAATCTGTACAAGTCTTTCTGTAAGGAAATAGAATTCAAGAATTATTTGCAGGGGGTAGGTGATCCGGGTACAAGATTATTGTTTAAGTTTCGGTCAGGTACGAACGGTCTGAATGAAGAGTTAGGAAGACATAGGGGTAAAAATGATGATAGGCAGTGTAAATTATGCAGGGGTGAATGTGAGAGTGTGGTACATGTTCTCTGGGAGTGTCCAGCATATGACAGCATTAGAAATAATTTCATGGTAGAATTAGAAAATCTATTGGGGGGGAGGTTTGGGGAGTTTAGTACACTTGATAATTTTAATAAGGCAAGTTTTATTTTAGGATTTGAGAATTGGAACAGGGATGATTTTAAAGCATTATTAAAGCTAGTTAAGAGCTTTGTATTATTGATATGGGAGACTAGGAAGAAGGAATTGTATGGTGATCAGGATTGTGTGGTCTCTGGTTGTTCTTGCTCTTGTCCTCTGACTGGAGGTCTTACAAGCTCCGCCTGCGTCTGTGGGTGTGTGGTCAATGGCGTAAGCGCTACGGCAGCAACATGAGTATATTATTATTATTATTATTATTATTATTATTATTATTATTATTATTATTATTATTATAGGATAGTTTGGTGAAATATCCCAATCATGATAATGACTTAAAGTTCTCACTTAGTTTGGCGACTCATAGAGTGAGTGACTGGTCCACAGAGGGGAGGATTGACTGAGGTACTTTCAGCAGCTGTTGGGTTCAATACAACGGCTTTCTTATTCTTCTTGGCTTTCCTCCAACGGACATGTCCAGTCCATGTCAAGTCATTCTGCTCAGGGTAGCATAGACGAACTCGGTCCAAGGCGACGAATATGGGGTCACTGGTGGAGTCATCAACCAGCCGCACTTCAACATTGGTTGGTGTTACAGTTTAAACTCTATAAGGGCCGTGGAATGATCGAGCCAGCTTCCATGATTTGCCCTGCACATCTCTAGGCATCTACACCATGACGCGGTTGCCCACCTTCAGCCCCACTGGTTTGGCACGATGGTCGTATTGCTTTTTCTGTCAGTTCTGTGCTTTGTCGATGTGGTCCTTGGCCAGCTGCCATGCGAGATTGAGACTTGTAACAAGTTCTGTCTTGTAGTCATCCGTATCAAGGTGATAGGGACTTTGATCTTGGGATAACACAGTGGACATGGGAATCCTGGGATCCTGACCGTATAATAGTGAAACGGGGACTCTCTTGTTGATTCTTGGGCAGATGCACAATATGCAAATAAGACATAAGGCAACTGAGTATCCCAATCGGCCCTCACCTCGGAACTCTTGGAGAGCATGCTGATTAGAGTTGAGTTAAACTTTTCAATCAAATTTGAGGATGGTAACCGGAGGTGTTAAGTTTCTTCACACCCAGAATCTGACACAGCTCCTGCATCAAAGTGGACAGCAAATTTGCATCTCTATCTGATAATATAATATCGGCAAATGATGTGCTCTACAAACAGGTGAGCAATGGTTTCCGCCTTTTGATCGGTAATTGCAAAGGCCTCAGGGCATTTTGTTAAATAGTCAAAGAACACAGCAATGTGTCTGTTCCCGCGTTCAGTGAGGGGCAATTGAAGAATATCCACTCCGACTCAATGGACCGGTCGCCCACAGGAATAGGCTGTAAAGGAGGCTTGAAGGTTTTTCTTGAACCTCTGCACAGGTCAGGCAAGCTCGGCAAAATCAGCAAATATCGGGTCTTCATACCTCTCTACCAGGTATACCTCCGCAGACGGTCATATACCTTCTATTTTTGTGAAATGACCGGCAAAACGGCCTGCATGATGGTGAACGACATCATCGAGCACCTCAAAAGACCTGCTCTCCAACACCAGCTTTCTGGCTGCTTTATCATCTGGAGGAAGAGCACCTTCGACCAGATACTCAAACATCGTGTGTATGTCTTGATCTTTTCTCTGCAGCTCACAGATGACAGCCATATTCGGGAGGCGTCCTCCTGGGTGAGGTTTGGAATCCGCAGCAGAAACCACATTCACAGAACTAGGATTACGGGAGAGGGCATCAGCACTCGCGTTCTTTGTTCCAGGCTTGTGCTTTATTGTCAAGTCCATTTCTTGTATAGTGAGGGCACAACAGGCTAACTTCCCTGAAGGCCTGGCTGTATTGAGAATGGAGAGGCAAACTGCATGGTCTGTGTATACAACACAAGGATGACCCAGTAGGTATGGACGAAAGTAACGAACGGCCCACACTAGTCCAAGTGTCTCAAGCTCAGATATCCCATAATTTTTCTCATGCTTATCCACAGAACGTGAAGCATAGGCAATGGGATGAACTACTCCGTCCTCCTGGGATTGAGACAGGATATCCCCAAGACCCACTGTACTTGCATCGGTCTCCAAGACAAATGTCTTTCCGGGGCCAGACTTTGGGTAGGCTAACACAGGTGTAGATGTCAGCAGCTGCTTCAGTTTCATGAAAGCAGATTCACACTCGGGCGTCCAACAGAACACCGCATTCTTCTTGGTCAGTGTTTGCAGTGGGGCTGCGATTTTAGCAAAATTTAGCACAAATCGGCAGTAATACAATGCTAGCCCTACAAACTGGCGCACTTTGGTGACATCTGTCAGTGGCGGGTACAGCTTAACTTTCTCGGTTTTAGCTGGATCAGGACTGATACCTTTAGCTGAGATCACATGACCGAGAAACTGGACTTCTTCATGCAAAAGACCACACTTCTTAGGCTTCAAGCGGAGATCAGCAGCACGAAGTCTACAGAAGACTTCACGAAGATTACGGATGTGTTCCCTAAATATCTTGGAAGCTGTGAGGATGTCGTCCAGATAGATAAAACAAATACGCCACTCCAGGCCAGCCAGGACTTGCTGCATCACTCTTTGGAATGTAGCTCGCGCGTTGCACAATCCGAAGGGCATTCGTATGAATTCAAATAGACCCCTGTGTGTGTTGAAGGCACTCTTCTGCTTGGCATCATCATCAAGCTCAATGTGCCAATAACCAGTCCAAGGAGGAGAAATACTGAGCCTCTCCTAGTGCATCCAGTATGTCGTCCACCCGAAGGAGCGGGTAGACATCTTTCTGGGTAATGGCATTTAAGTGTCGATAATCAATGCAGAAGCGTAAACTGCCATCCTTTTTGGGACAAGTACTATAGGGCTTGCCCAAGGGCTGCATGAAGGCTGCAGTACACCCTGTTTCTGCATGTCATTGATCATCTCAGGCTACCAGTTTTTATGGCATGCTTTACTAGATCAGTGCATCCACGTTCGGAGTCGTCCAGTGCAAACACGTCAGGGAACTCAGCAAGCAATGTTCTCAACTCAATCAACCCCTCTTCTGGTAGCTTGTCAATGGGCAAATTCAAAGCAGTAGAAAGCTTAGCCAAACGCTCAGGCATATCAACAATGGCCTTCATTGGTGCATTGCTACTGGACAGCTGGTCAGGAAGTATCAAGTCAACCTCTCTTACTTTGTCAGAGCCCAAAGTTATTGGCCTAGCCACACCCAAAAGGGATCCAGCTTATATGCGCACTGTCAATCCTTGGTGGTTTTCTACTGGGATCCAGACCACCCCACCATCACCAGATGCAACTAATGACTCTTCTGCATGTACACCCAGGGGCCCCAATACCTCATGCCTTGGCTCAAAAAAGCAGGTACTGGTCACCACGTGGGCTTTCAGGTATCGGCCTTTCTGACTGGGAATGGTGACATATTAAATCAACTTGACATGGGTAGTACCAGGCTCGGGCTCATCATTGGACTGACTTACCATCTAGGCTGAATGTCAACTGAAGTTGGGCAGTGACTGTCAGTTCCCGACCTCCTTTTCTCCCGTCCTTGCCGTACAGTCAGACTGTTGGCTTTTCTAGTGTCAGCAGCTGACATCCCATCTGGAGGTAATGATGACCAATTGTGTGCAGTGTTGAACGGGAGATGATGGTAGACTGTGCTCCAGTATTGACCATTGCTGTAACAGACACAGTGTCAATGGATACATCCAACATTAGTGTCGATCCCACAGCCTGGGTACAGTTCCGAGAGGCTTTAACAGTGTTAGTGTGACTGCTATCTGCACTGGCAAGGAGTGTCTGTTCATGGACCAATCATCGTTCGGCCAGGAGCTTCTCCAGTTCATCTTTCGTCAGGTCCTCCGGCCTAGTGGCATGTCCTCGGGCCTCTACAGCACTAGTCTGGGACACCTTGGATTGTCCCGGTGCTTCTAACTTCCGAGGGCAGTTCTGATGAATATGCCCCAGCTCTTTACACAAGTGGCAACGACGTTCTTGTCGGAATTCTGACTAGTTCCAGACTCTGTTCCAGTCTGCTATGACTGTCCCGTTCAATCTTTGGTTTGGGAGGGCCAACTTTCCTCCCGTGCTCACTCCTCTTGCTCAACTCCGAATGAGCAGCAGCAGACTCAGCGTACTGCTTTTCGTAATGCTCCAACATTCTTGCTCGATTATACAATTCATGGAAGGTTTCATTGGGTTTAGGCGAACCAAGCTTTCTCTGCCATTTGACAAGCAGATCTTGGTAGAAGCGACCCTTGTCAAGCTCCTTGCCAATAACTGAGGGGAAGGCCTTGCGTCCCAGCTGTTGGATGCTAATCCCAAGCTGCTCTATGGTTTCATCTCCCTGCGTCCGATGATGAACTCAAGACCTCGAAGCTCCTCAGTGTGGGCAGGCTTGAAACACTTCTGGAGTGTGGCAACGGCTGCTTCGATGCTCCCACGGTCTCCTTCCGGTAGCATCCGAAAGACCTCATTGGCAGTCTTGTCCAAGTGCACTTTCAACTAGCACAACTGCTGTGGTGCAGTCCAGCCAGCTATCTTGGCACGCTCCTGGAATCGTTCAACCCATTGCTCAAAGCTATCTTCCAAGGCATCATTTCCTTCTTCAGTGTAGTAAGACAGTGCAGGAAGATCTGCACAGCAATTGCTCGAGCTTGAGCAACAATGGCTTCTGTGTGAGCCTTGATGAGTTGTGTCATAGCACCTACTACATCTGATGAGGTGACAGTTGCAGGTGGACCAGTCACTCCATGACCAGTTACTTCTTTTGTCCTGTCAGTTGGGCTATCTCCGGTAGCATAAGTTTCAATAGGACTTGAATCACTACTCCCAGTAGCACGCATCTCAGCGGCAGGGCTCTCAGTGGCAGATTTCTCAGTGGCAGTATGACTCGGAGTTTTAATCTCGGTGGCGGGTGTCTCGCTACTACCCAGAGGAACCATATGTTCAGTTCCTGGAGCAGTGATCCAGTGGTTCCTTCTTTTACTGACTCGTCAGCAGTCTCGTCAGGGTCACTGCCAGAGGACAGGGGCATGCCAGACTCTGACGCTCTGCCCTCTGTGTCATTGCCATGGGGAGTCTTGTCATCCACCGCCTCTTTGGCCTTCTCAAGACCAGCAATTATCTCTAGCAAGAGTTCTTTCTCTCTCTTACAGCTCTCTTTTACGTCACTAAGCCACCCTTCCATTCTTCTCCTTTCTTGCTCCATCTGCTCCAGCTCCTTCTCCAGAGCACGTTGGTGTTCACAGCAAAGATGGTCCACAGCGTGCAGCATCTCAACCTCTGCACGCAACTTCACCGTATCCAACTCTCTCTCGATGGCCTCAGCAGTAGACTGGTTTGCCTCGTTCCCAGGCTCTAGTGGAGGGGAGAGTAGAGCCTGGTACGCACTGTACGGAACAGGGCCAGTAAACGTGTCCGCGAACGAACTCAGTCACATGGCGAGGAGTGGTACGGAGGCAGTATACAGGTATAGTAAGCGGAAGAACTAGAAACCGTGTGATTTTATACTTTCTACAACTGGAAAGCTTTCTAACCAGTCAAGAATAGCAAAACTACCTGTTATTTTTTATCCGCTAGGATTATGGTAGCTGTCTTAGCATAGAAATTCGGAAGCGCCTCTCTCTTAGTAGCTGCTCGATTTTCAATCTCAGATCTGGCCTTTCAGAGGTAAACGGGATCGAACAATCAAACTAACAATACATTTCTAGGTATTTACATGGCGAAAGACCATCAGCACCAGCTTAGCCTCGTTCCTAGACTCTTCTGAAAGTGACACCACCTTCAATTATATGTGTGTAACGAACGATAATACGATGATAGACGGAGTGATATTGCGGCGTAGTATCCGCTAGTTTCCAAGTTCTCCAGAAAAACCTGGGGAGCTGCGCATGCGCAAACAGTGGATACCAGGCCACTCTTTTCGAATTTTACAACGTGGCCTGGGAACGAGGCTATAGACTGGTGTGTAGCAGCGTCTGCTCTAGCTTCCCGGACCTTGGCGTTGGCCTTCTCCACGTTTAAGTTTCACTAACCATCGATCCTTCCTCTCGATCTCTTGACGGGCCGAAGCCAACTCTGCCTTGAGGCACTCCAGCTGCTCAGTCGGGTCCTGTGACTCATCCATGGGTGTGAGGCTTCCAGTCTTTCCAGAACGGGTTCTATTGGCCAAACGATTCCCCGTCACATAACCTCCTTAGCTCACGCTGTGACATCCACTACAAAGGTCAGGTAGCCGTCTTGTCTTGGCAGGGTCGCCAATTGTAGCGCTCGGTTGTCTACTGTCGCGGTGGCACTAACTGTGGGTAGTGCAGCTCTATCAAAATCAGAGCCAATCAAGAACCATGTGTTTCATCTCGTGATACAAAATTATATTATGTAATGACAGTCTATGAATAATGGAATGAATCACGACAAATAATCCATCATAGGTAGTAGTAGTGTATAGTTGCTGTGAGGTTTTTGCTACTTGTACTATTTTCTGTTTTGAGAGCCTTTCTCTTATTGCTAGCTAACTAGTCACATCGTGCCAAAGTGGCGACGTAACCAAACTCCAACTTAAGCACAGTATAAATCTAGCTGAGCAGGAGGCAAGACCTGCTACATCCCTTGTTAACAGTCAGTGCCCTTGTGTAGTGTTGGTAGTTTGAATATGCCTAATATCAGTCTCATCCCCATACATGTATTAATTAACACTTTAGCTACCTGTGGGCCTGAAATACATTGTATTATGTGTGACTGCAGGGTAGAAGTTTAGACAGATAGATACTTACACAGGGCAAACGCCGCGTGTTTACGGTAACCGTACGCACGATCAACGGACAACGTACTCATTTGCGTACGGGTATCCGTCTGAGGGTCAGGACGTACACCGATTGCCTCCGTAGAGGGACCACTTTAATACGGATGCACCGTACTGTGTCCGTTAACGCATCCGTTTTCATCCGCTTTTCCAACGATTGTATCCCACATTTACACCGTCCTCTAGCCATCCAGCTGCGATATAATTGCCACCCGGGATTTATTTTCATTCGCACAAATAGAACTCAAAATTATTAACAATAAATGAATCTGAGTCTGTCTCTTTATTGCTGCAGTCAGCCTCATCTGATGATGACAGCAATGGATGCCCTCCGCCGTCCAGTAGACTGCTGATGAGAGCCTGAGGGTGTCTCACGGGTGGAAGGGCCTTGATGAGCCCTGGCGGGTGCCTCACGGGTAGAAGGCCCTTGACGACTGCTTGTGGGGGTCTCATTGGTAGGCCCTTGATGAGAGGATGAGGGTGTCTCAGTGACAACAGCCCAGCTTGGAGAATTGGCAGGTGGTCCAAGCTTTGAGGGAGACTTGATTATACGCTCTTTCTTTTTAAATCCGTGCTTTGTTGGCTCTGTATTTTCCAATCTCTTATCCAGCTTTGAAATCAGCCGGTTGAGTGCTAAAGCAGAAAAACACAGCATGCTAAACTCATGCATATAGTGAAGCCAGTGTGAATGACTTACTTTCAGATCGAAATGAAAGGGGGTGCCTATTCAGTGACTCATCGTCTACTTCACTTTCCTCACTCATGAACTCCCAATTGATGTCACTCCACAGACGCTTTTCATTTGAATTCTTGAGGTGCTTCTTTCGGCTGTTGTACAGCTGCAGAATGAACAGGACATGTCAAGTGACAGTGTGTATGTAGAAGTATCATAATCATCTTACCCGCATACGTAGTTCTTTCTTTCGTGCTCTTAGCTTCGTTTTTTTAGCAGCTTCCTTTCTTCCAGGCATGCTGTCGTTAAATAGTCGCCTTCGGCTTTCATAATAACGGTAAACAGCTTCTGCCAAAAAAGAGAGTAATACAACAGGTCACTTCATTCTCTGAGGTCATGTACTGCCAAAGATGGGATATCTTGATTGTAGTACAGTATATAATCTAAAACACACACACACACACACGCGCACATATACATATACACCGTGTTCCTGCCTAAAGATGGGTCATCTTGACAGGATATATACCGCTGAAAGATGGGACATCTTGACGGTACTTCACAAATGCATATGTATGTACAACACCAACACACACTCACATATACACTGTGTTCCTGCCTAAGATGGGTCATCTTGACAGGATATATACCGCCGAAAGATGGGACATCTTGACGGTACTTCACAAATGCATATGTAGTACAACGCCAACACACACTCACATATACACTGTGTTCCTGCCTAAAGATGGGTCATCTTGAAAGGATATATACCGCCGAAAGATGGAACACCTTGACGGTATTCCACAAAAGCATATGTATGTACAATACACACACACACACTGTGTTCCATTGGAAGATATGAAGGACCCCTGGAATAGCCACTTACTCTTGATCCTTCGTGGGGAGTATTTCGGCGAAAAGTTGTCAGTCAAATGCTCTAAAAGATACTCCTTCACACGCTGGTTACGTTCACTGCTGTACCTGTACACATAAATAAAAAATATGCACAAGATGATAAATTATACAAACTCAACAAAGCTTGCCACAGTGCAAGGCTGCTTACAGCTGTCTCGCATCAAACTGAACATCTGAACCACTCTTCTCTTGAAGTTGCTTCACAGCAGCCTGTATATAGAATTACAACATATGTATAAAAGCGTATTCACGCTATTTGCACATACTTAAACTCACAGATAGTTCAGTAGGAAGCTTGGAAGAGGTAGGTGTAGCCCGTGACCTTGAAGTTGCTGGCTCCTCTTTTTTTAATCTTTCAACATCATCTCTTAATGCTGCAACTTCACTCTTAAGCTTCTCAGTTTCCTTCCCCTGAGCCTCCAGAAGTGTTACAACACGATCAAGCTTCTGGTTAATGGCTGTTTCGGATGGGGGGAAATAAGCTTGACCGTCCGCAGGAAGCCATGATGGATGAGCAGAAAAACTAGAAAAGTGACTAGCCGTTGTCTCCAAACGGCTGCCTCGACCATAAAAGGTGCCTCCGTCCATTGAAATTCTACTCCCCACACAGCAGGTTCTTCGGTGCTCGAGAACGATGGAACTGGATATAACTGCTCTTCTTGCCTACACACGCTCTATTAATAATAGACACGAGATCTGAGACTACTATAGTCGCGTGACTAGACCTTTTTATCACGTGACACACTAGTGCAGCATGGCTGAACGTCACAGCCGGTCGAACACTCTGGAGGAGAGAAAGAGAATGAGGAATAGCCGGAAGAGGAGAAGACGAACACTAAAGAAGATTCTTGAATCCCAGCTGCAGTTGGAACGTACCAAGAGGACTGATGCTGACAATAAAGTAACCCTATACAAGAACATGTCGAGATGTTATTGGGAGAGGTGGCAGTGGGAGCTACCACAAAGGAAAGAAAGTATGGTACGTGAGAAGGCGCTACATTGTCGTGTTACAAACAGGAAAGTAGAGCAGATCATCAATATCCATGAAATTGATGTCGATTTGCTGTGTAATCCTTTAAACGATCAGGGTGAAGAGGTCGAGGTTTATGTTGGCCGTGGGTCATTTGGTGTCACACCAAGAGGCAATGCTATTGTCCCATTTTTGTCACCCCTACTTGCCCCTTCTCTTTGGTGTAAACACCTCTGTGCAGCCATTCAGAATCATCATGCAATATCATGGATTCCGTGATAGGACTACCTCAATGACCCTGTTTAAAGCACTTCAAGGCCCAAATCAACTTCGTAGTGAGCAAATAATGGTGATGCTATGCATCCAGCTTATGGAAGCAGTGCATGATGAAGTAAAAGTGCTTCATAATGATTTAAAGTGCAACAATGTTCTTATCTGTGACAGCATTACAGATGCTTCTCCGTCAAGTGAGCCGTGTGTGCAAATAGTTGTTATAGACTTTGGCAAAGCTACATCTATTGAAAATGGCAAGCATTACCATCTTAATGAGATTGAAAAGGCTGAGTATGTACGACGCTATTCACATATTGCTCCGGAAGTAATTGAAGGAATCACAAGAAGCACTACAATGAGTGATATGTATGCTGTTGGGGGCATCCTTCATAGAATCTTAGGCAGTGATATACTAACATCAAGCAAAAAGAAAGCAATGGATGAACTTGCTACAAAATGTCGTTCACCCCGTTATTTCTCAAGACCCACTGCACAGCAAGGACTGGAATCCCTTAAAGTGATCTTGTGAACACCAATTAAGAGTACTGTATTTTAACTAATACTGCAGGTATTAAGAAGCTTCTTTGGGTTTCCCAAATTATGGCATTGTGTTTTTATTATTGTGGCTTATTAAAAAAAAAATTTTGTGAAATGATAACAGCAATACAACAAATATAACATTAGTTACAGTGATAACTTGAGCGGTATTGGAACAGCAACAAAAACTTTCTCATTTAAACCACCAATTGCTACATCCAATACTCCATGAGCACAAACTGAATGGATTCGTTGCACAGGTATGAAGCTGCACATTGACGTGGGTTCATGCATGTTGAAACAAACTGTTGCAGAAATTCCATACCAACCCTCATGAGGATGTTTCTGCATCCAACGTACATTAGCGAAGATGTGTTCACAATGCTTCATGACACTTTCATCACTAAAAGCTACACGGTGTTTGCAAAAGTACTGCACTCTTCCAACTCTCATTCGGGAATAGTCAATTTTTGATAGATCATTGCCATTTGATGGCCAATATGCTGCAATCACTGAGGAGGAATTGCAACTTGTTGCATTCTTCACTGAACCAATTACCTGATCACACACTGTAACACGTCCAGAGCAGACAAGAAAGGGAGAAACACGAGCAATTACTTTTTGAGGATAGAGCTGTTGATAAAGTAATTTCAAGTCCTCAATTTGTTCGGATGCAAATATTTCCTCATACAATGGTGGCAGTAGAGTAGCAAAACCTGTGTTCTCGAACGAATGAATGGAATGCAAAGGTGCTGTTGACATCCTTAATGTCCTTAGAGTGTCATCATTATCCAAAGATAATGCCATCAAAGAATAGGAGGCTTTTGTTGATTGCTGTTGAGAAAGTAATAGCGATAACAGATGTGAATCTGCAAGGCCAGCAGCACTACGAAGACGTTGGGCATTGACAAACTTTCGCATAATTTGTTGTTCTATAGATTTGTTGTTGGTGTGAAATGATCCTAGTAGGCCATTGTATCTCTCAAATGAGAAACACCAAAATGCATGGGAAGGTCCATAGTCCAGTATACAATCTTTAAGGTGAAGGTGAAGGTGGAGATTGGGAGTACAATGTTCAGGTCCATAGAGTTGTTCAAACTTTTTACAAAAAGTGAGAAAAAGCAGGTCTGCAGTAGTTACATCATCCTTCTTTAGTATGCGTTGGCTCATGATGGAGCTGGCCCGAACAAAAAGAAGCCAACACGGGAGATGATTGTCAGGTATGATGCCCTTCAGAACAACTGGAGAGTATAAAGTTATCCACGTCTGCCACTGAGTAGCCTTAAACCCACCATAGTTAGATGCAATATTGGTGGGTAGCCTCCCAATTGAGTATGGTACTTGAAATTCACTTGATCTTTTCTCTATTTCTTCGAGATCATTCTTGGTCAATATTTCTAATTTCAACCACACTTTGAACATATGTTTTCCAGTACCCAAGAAGACGTTATGCATTACATCCACAACTGTATACCGAACAGGGTCAAAGTATGGCAGAGACAAAAGAACAGAATATCTAACACCAAATTCTGACTCCTTCTTTCTTATACCAATTTTTGTATTCTCGTGCAGAATTGCACGGCAATGCTCTTGATGTGCAGCACAGTTTCGTAGCTTCCAGGACTCACGGTTGTACCCAGAGTAATCTGTTTGCCCCATAGATGACTGAAATTCTTTGTAGCACTTGTTGCAACCAAGACTGGCATTGTGTCCAAGAAAACCACACACTTTCCTGCTGGCCGGTATATCACATGCGACACAACAGAGAGCAAGACGAATAGTAATTTCAGAATTGCATGGTGCTCTAACTATAATGCCAGTGCTCCAAGCTTTTTGCAGTTCCTGAACTAGTGGAAAAAGATATGAATTCATAGTCAGTGAGGGTTCTGATGGACCTGGAATAATTCCAACTACAATCACATTTTCCTCCCTGTAACGCTCATTGCGAGGTAAATTCTGCACTGTTAAATAAATGGCACCAACAGAATATTGGGTACGATCAAATGGTTGGAACCAATCTACATTTAATGTCAACAAATAGCAATATGGTGTCTCTAAGAATCGTCCAACTGAATCAGATGAAAACTCCTGCCATACACGTCCATCATATACATCACCAAGATATGCTTGGGGAATAGAAGATCTCCTACTTCTCCACCGTTCACATGCATTGAGAAATCCTTCTCTTCTACATAAATAACTGAAAGATTTGTAGAGTGGTTGATAAGGAAATTCTTTAATTGGAACCAGCTTGTAACTTCTTCCTGATCGTTGTTTCTTTAACAATGGAGCTCCACATTCTCGTCTTCTACTAGCATGTGGGTGTTGAGGGTATGCTATGTGCCTACAAAGTCTGGATTCTTTCATACCTCCAGAGGAGACAATGCAGTCATCATATTCATAAACAGAATCACACTTGGGGCATACAACATATGAAGTAAATTCATCCTGATTAGTATTCCAAAGTAGTTTATGTGCAGCAATTGTACTATTGGGAATCACTGCGGAAAATTTGTGTATGGCATCAGCATTAGCTGTAGGAGCAAAAACTTGACCAAACAGTCGCACAAACAGTGTGATAAACTTAAGCAAGACATTCACAGCTGCATTAGACACACGATACAATGATTGCCACATGAGCAGAAAAAACAGTAGTTGCCAAAGTGGTCGAGGAAGAATCTGTGAGGGTGACTGTTCATTATACCGACCTGCTACATGTTGTATGTCTTCATCACTGCTTGACATCCATATCTCTTCCAACTACATATGTGTATGCATGGAAAATAGTGCAAAAAGGAACTACATTGATATCATAAAACAGGGATATACACACAGAAATATAACTGACCTCCAATTCCCTGATAGCATCAGAGACACTATTAGTTCCTTCTTGTTCACTATTACTGGAATTAGAACCACCTTCGAATGTACCATCTGCAGCAAATGTATCTGTGTTCATAGCAGCTCCTACAATCCGGATATACAGTTATTAATAATCAATAGAGTGTAGCCACGCCCATCCCACCTTCGTTGTCAAAAGACTCAGATAAAGCGAGGTCACTTGACACTGCTGAGACAACCGTAGGTGAATGTTCCTTCAACCGCTGCCATTGACCTGACACAGGGTTGAAAAAAGCTTCCCTATGACGATAATATGCAGACTTCGAAAGATAGCTATCACAGTGTCCACAGTGCAGCAAGTAGCGTCGCCGTCTTTTGGGTCGAGAATTCGAAGGTTCGACCGCGATGTTCTCTCTTTCACGTTCGCCGTCAGAGCTTGAGCTCACATTAACTTCATCTCGCTCACTAGCCATGACGGATAGGACAACTGACTCCGTATACGTATTACACGGCCACCGTTCAGGTCCGTTTATTGAATACGGCCACCGTTCAAGTCCGTTTATTAAATACTCCGTCTGTACTCCGTTTAAGACAAGAAAACGGATCACCGGTGAACACCATATACATGTACCGAATCTCCTGTGTTAGATAGAAGAAATGTCCCCTCAGCCAAGGGTGGCTCACATGAAATTAAGTAGTTACATCACGTGAGAAAATGTACCAAGCTCCGTAATAGCAAGTGAAGTACCTAAAAGCCTGGGGACAAGATTAGTACCTTGGCTCACAATAGTTAAGGATGTCATCACTAATCACTGAATATCAGCTCTAAAGCCATATTATGTATCAGTGGCATAAGGAATAGTATTGGCTGCATATGCACTCATACTTTTACTGTTTCTGCAGTGGCGAAAAGTTTTCGTCGACTTGCAAGAAGCTACAAGTTCCTGATGATTTTACAATTGGAGCAGTCATTGGTGAGTCTCGAAGTTGCCAAATGTAGTGTTTACAGAGGTAGTTATATCTGTGCTACTGCATATTGCCTAAATATTTGGCAGATTTATTCTCGTACCTCCCCAGGAAGAAACGTAGCCACTTTTATGTTATGTAATGCAAGTGCTAGTACATTCTTCGTGATATTACCATCTAGTTTCCAAAACAGTTCACTCCTGTCTCTTTATCATGAGTTAAACTGGGCAGTTTTCACATGCATGTCATGACTCATCCTCTGAAAGACAGGAGTGGTGTCTCCTCAATTGTGCGTTCTAATATGTATCTAAAGTACATTACATGGTTTAGTGAGCGATATCATTGCATGAGTGTGTACAAGTATTTTCCCAAGCTACAGGTAAGGGAACTGAAATGCTGCATGCAAGTGCCACCATGTCATACTTCCCACTATGCCAGGTAATGAGAGATTTTCAAGGCTCTGACACTCAATCTAAGCCATACCTACCATCGCGAGGCACACACAGCTAAGCCCAAAACAAACAACCAAGATGAGCAAAAAATTTCAGCATGAAGACTAAAATACGTTTGCTTACCTTGGAGAGCTACCTGACAAGTAAGGATCACAAGTGTATGTTGCCTGAGAAGCAGAAGAGGTCACATAATGATGCTATGATCTTGAAGCTTACGCCACTTTTCCGGCTTACATAGAAGCTTTTCTATGGCAGAACCACCACTCACTTGGTAGTTCCTATTGCTGTTATTTCTCTTCAGTGTGGACATGCTGTGCCCATGCAATAGTTATCCATCAATCAGGCAGACGACAATATCACTGTGGCTTGTGGAAGGATTTAGATGACAAACTGAAGTAATTATATGCATTTCTAGGCTTCACACTGGAGGGTCAATACCCTTACCAGCTTGTACTGTACGGACATGGTTTTCATTTGCAAACCACTATTTGCCACACGTTTGCAGTGGAAAATGCTTGCCCACATTATTGAATGTCCCATTGAGCACCTTTCCTCACTTACTATAAGACTTCTGTTACATTCTTAGAGGCAGTGCTTGGATATAATTTAACAGAAGTAACTGCTATGAAGAGCCATGTCGAGGATCAGACGCAGATAAAGCCTGAAAATCTCACAAGAATGGTTAGGTGTACTATTATGTTTGTAATGTTTTTCTGATTGATTGTTTTAGAATTAACGGGCGGTTCTGTTATGTGAGTTAGCTGCTAGGCAAGTATATTGGTCATGACACAGCATTTAAGAGGCAATATTCTGCCCTTTATGGAATCATTTACATGCAAAGAAAGCACCCAGTATCATGTTTACTTGACAGTATGGCAACTTTTACAGCTATAAACTTAAAAGTCCACTTGCAGATTGATGATATGTCTCTTGTACAATGTGCTAGCTTCTGGTAATTAATCAAGGTGACTTTATGCCCTACGCACTATATATTTGCAAATTAAAAGCTGTATAGCTTCTACTTGATACCGAGAAGTCCATTAATGTGCTCGGTGTGCTATAGCTAATTAGCTTCTACACCAAGAGAAGCATTAATTACCTTTGGCAGCTCATGCACTTCAGATATTAATAACATGCAGTTGTGATTAATGTACAGGTCACTATTGGATACTATATCGGCAATAAAAACAGAGTCTCTGTACCTGATTCACCATTCTCTACGGAGGAGGACCCGACGAGGTAGAGTGGCTTTATGTAGTTTAAATTCTTATACAACATTAGTATGGTTTAATTTCTCTCTTTTCTTTACAGCTTTCTATCATATCATTGCCTACTGTATCCAACAACTTCTTGGTGTTTAGCGAAGACAATCTCTTAACTGGATTCGTGCACTGGATGCCAGCTACATGTTTTGCTGAGTATAGCTAATATTATTGCAATTTTAGTTTTGATACCACTATAACAAAACAAACAGTAATCCCCCAACCTGGATTTGTTGCTCTAGCTACGTGTTTATATAATGACTATGTGACATAATATGCATGATTCTCTCATAATGGATACTGTGAAACATCAAATTAAGTATTTCCATGGGTTTGAACGACAAGTGGCAATGCAGGTTTAGTAATGAGTGATATTTAAGAGTAGCCAGGTGATTAATGACAGCTGTACTACGCATGCATGGCTATAGCCACATAGGGTAGAGCACACAATTTAATGAGTTTTAACGGTAGTTAAGGCGAGTTAACAGCAGAGGGGTGTGCACCTATCATTATTAACAAACCTACGAGGCATAGACTATCACGAGGTATCAAAGAGCCAGCTCACATGACTTGTGCGGCTTTTGTCAGTCAGCCAAGTTCTAGCGACTGAGTGAATCGGCAAGTCCTCCTAATTTTTCCACCCATTGAGGAGCCTATTCCCTCCGCTTATAATATAATTTGATAATCCTCCACTGAGCTGTGCAATCATGCATTCACTAGCTCAGTGTGAAAAAGCAGAGCTAGGACGGGAGGCTACGCCTCCCTGTCCTTCAGCTAACCCTCCAAGCAGTACAGATCAGGGTATGGACTTAATTCCGAAAGAGACCAGGTGCATCCATCTCTCCAAAGGTCCTAACCTGTGCTTGGGGCACAACTTCCTCTGCTACACCACACTCGGCTGCCTATATATATGCACAATCCTCATAGCTGTTAATAAGAGATTTCACTGAAAGTCCAACTAAACTCTCCCTGGTGTTTAAAGCCGAGTACTCTTAAATTAGGTGGTATACAATCTGTAGACTGGAATGGAATGGATTGGACTGGACTGGAATTGTGTAATGTCATAGGAATCGCAAGGCTAGCAAACTTAGAATTTCTCTGCTGCCAAAGTAAAGCATTTCTGAACAGTGAAAACACAATGCAGTGAAGTTTAAATTTATGAACTTACAGAAACTCTTAAGAGTGCACTATAAGCAATCCTGACCCGATACTTTTGCAGTACCAGGATTTGTGTTATCGTGTGTGAAATGCACTTATATCGTATTACGGTATGTTTGACAATAACTTTGACAGCAGTGTCGTCATATGCATAGTACTAACACTAGGCAACTGGAAAAGCAGGAAACGGGAAACGGGAACGGGAAACAAAAACGGGACGTGGCTCTAGGAGGTTGAAAGGAACGCATGTTGTTGGAATCCGCTTGTGAAGTGCTTTCAGGAAAGCGAGTCAACCCCGTTCAACCCCTGGGTAGTTGCGGTGCTAAACTATCTAGCCGTCGGCAAGGCTGGAGTACCTACGTCGATTCGGCGATCGACAAACAGTAAGATGCTTCCCTTGTAGGTCTGTACAAACTGGGCAACTGGAAAAGCAGGGAACGGGAAACGGAAACGGGAACGGGGACGGGAAACGGGAACGGGAAACAGAAACGGGACGTGGCTCTAGGAGGTTGAAAGGAGCGCATATTGTTGGAATCCGCTTGTGAAGTGCTTTCTCAGGAAAGCGAGTCAACCCCGTTCAACCCCTGGGTAGTTGCGGTGCTAAACTATCTAGCCGTCGGCAAGGCTGGAGTACCTACGTCGATTCGGTGATCGACAAACAGCAAGATGCTTCCCTTGTAGGTCTGTACAAACTATCTTACATCTATCTACAGGCTACTGTAGCTGTAAAACTAGCTATGCCTACCGTTCTTTTGAGTCCGTGTAGCTTTTAATCGCTCACGGTGTTTTCTGTCACAGCTCTGGCACCATGGAATCACTGAGAATCACTCGAGATTCAAGAGACTGCTTAACGATAAGTTATTCGGCGTTTGCTAACTCCTTGTTGATTCCTTCCCAGCATTTATAATTTAGCTTCTCAGTGAGGAAATGGCACTTTGGATTGCAATGCGGAATGTAACGGCAGTAAATGGCACGTGACTACGCACGTTAATGTCCAACCTTACCAGCTTGCGTACATGTACATTTTGCGCACCATCGGTGGTCCTTTCCCGTTCATGTGCCTTCGCGGGTCACGATCTGCATCAAATCGGCCAGCAACCGGTCCTCTCATCACCATGGACACCATGGACCTGGCCTGCTCCGAAGGTCGGGTCTCATGCCAGAACTAACTGAATAACAATTATCAAACTTGTACGCGTACAGTTTAGCTGTAACTTTTTATTTTTGACTATTTTATTTTATTTTATTTTTATCAACTCCCATGTGTCCTGTATATACTGTTACTTTGTCCTTTCCCGTTCCCGCTTCCCGTTCCCGTTCCCGTTTCCGTTTCCCGTTCCCTGCTTTTCCAGTTGCCCCGCAAAATGTACATGTACGCAAGCTGGTAAGGTTGGACATTAACGTGCGTAGTCACTTGCCATTTACTGCCGCGCATTGCAATCCAAAGTGCCATTTCCTCACTGAGAAGCTAAATTATAAATGCTGGGAAGGAATCAACAAGGAGTTAGCAAACGCCGAATAACTTATCGTTAAGCAGTCTCTTGAATCTCAGTGATTCTCAGTGATTCCATGGTGCCAGAGCTGTGACAGAAAACACCGTGAGCGATTAAAAGCTACACGGACTCAAAAGAACGGTAGGCATAGCTAGTTTTACAGCTACAGTAGCCTGTAGATAGATGTAAGATAGTTTGTACAGACCTACAAGGGAAGCATCTTGCTGTTTGTCGATCACCGAATCGACGTAGGTACTCCAGCCTTGCCGACGGCTAGATAGTTTAGCACCGCAACTACCCAGGGGTTGAACGGGGTTGACTCGCTTTCCTGAGAAAGCACTTCACAAGCGGATTCCAACAATATGCGCTCCTTTCAACCTCCTAGAGCCACGTCCCGTTTCTGTTTCCCGTTCCCGTTTCCCGTCCCCGTTCCCGTTTCCGTTTCCCGTTCCCTGCTTTTCCAGTTGCCCGTACAAACTATCCTACATCTATCTACAGGCTACTGCCGCTGTAAAACGAGCTACTCTTACCGGTTTTTTTTTTGAGTCCGTGTAGCTTTTACGGTGTTTTCTGTCCAGCTCTGGCACCGTGGAATCACTGAGAATCACTCGAGATTCAGGAGACTTCTTAACGATAAGTTATTTCGGCGTTTGCTAACTCCTTGTTGATTCCTTCCCAGCTTTTATAGTCGGTATACCGGTATTTTAGCTTCTCAGTGAGGAAACAGCACAATGCGGAATGTAAGGGCAGTAAATGGCACGTGACTACGCACGTTAATTGGTCCTTTCCCGTTCCCGCTTCCCGTTCCCGTTCCCGTTTCCGTTTCCCGTTCCCTGCTTTTCCAGTTGCCCAGCTAGCTGCAGCCGTGTGATTGAGCCGTGAGTTTGGTGAACATGGCCCTGTTAACGGCTTGTCAAGTGGCAGCGGCAACCTCGATTACCGGTAGGATATTACAGCCGTTGTTTAAATCATAGTCGCTAGCTAGCTGACTGTTGTACTTCTCATTTATATAGACAAATGGATGCTGGTACTTTGGGTGGAAGAGGGCTTAAGAAGTGTTCTCAAAGCTAGCCGGTGCGTTAAACCCGTGCCATCCGCGCTTGTGAATGGAACCACGGTGAAGGTTCGTTTTACTGATGGAAAGGTCTACCCTGCTGAAGTTTTGGGCATTGGTAAGTACCCTGACGGTTTCTATCCCAGTTGTATTGAAGTACTCATTATTGGTACTAAAACGGATATGGAACTATGGGGTGCCGTTTGTGTCAAAATTATGCAGAAGTGTGTTATTTATATATAATGCACTTTATTTATATATAATGTACATTATTTATATATAATGCACTTTATTTATATATAATGTACATTATTTATATATAAAGTGCATTATTTATAAATAATGTACATTATTTACATATAATGTACATTTTTTTATTTTTTTATTTTTTTATTCAAGAATGTAATATGATATCAATAATAAACTATAGGAAAGCAAGGCAACGCAGAAAACAAAAGAAAACCAAGGCAAGGCAAAAAAAGGCAATGGCAGAGATAAAAAAAAGCCAATATATAGGTGAAACAAAACAGTCAAGTAAATGAAAGGAAACAATAACTATTTATACTACAATAAGATTAAAAATATTTGTAAAAAGCTATATTAAAAATTATGGAAAAAATATATATATACATGTAATGAAATAATATAAAATTAAGAAAATGACAAAAATAACATTGTAAAAATAATACAAATATTATATAAAACTTTAATATAAAATATATAACGCTAAGATAACAAAACAGAATACTTACAAATACTAAATAATTAAATAATTAAATAAATTACTACTAAATACTAAATAAATAACTAATTAAGAGCAGAGACAGCTACGAGCAGAAGTGCCCAACACTGCAGCTGCGTTTCCACGCTGCATCGCAACTGAGATTCTCTGCAGCAGAAAGTGGAGGGAGCGTGGTTCCCCAGTCTCAGCTTTGAGGCGGTGACCCAGCTCACGAATGAATGCGAGTGCCTCAGGCCCCATAACTCCTGAGGTCTCAATTGCTACAGGGACAAAGTAATAGCTGGCAGCCAGGTGGGCATACTTTTGTCTCTTATTCTGCTCCGCCTGGTCCGCCACAGCCCCTGCCTCCCTTGTTGATAGTGACACATATGAGGGGGCATAGGTATCGGGACAGGTGGCATCCCAGACAAGGACCCGGCCGCTCTTCCATGGAACAATGGTGATTCCATCTGGTCGCTTGCCATCCGAACTCGAAATTCCGGTAGGCTCAAGATGTGAGGGAATTTTAGCCGATGCCAAAGATCTCTTTAGCAGGTCATTGATGGCAGCATGGCGAGGGTGGCGACCCTGACTCTTCCGACAACTGAGCCCATGCGTGCCCAGGTGGTCAACCTTAGCCCCACATAAACGACAAAAGTGGGGATGGCATAAGGTGACACCAAGACGTAGCCCCATAGCAATTCTGATGACGTCATTGTCCATTCGAAGTCCCAAAGACGACACTGGGAAGGCATGGAGCCAGGCCCCAGATTCTTTCTTGGTAGCAGCCAGGAGGCGAGCACGGGCAGTTACATCAGGGGCAGCATTCAAGATGGCCTCATATGCAGCCAGCACTCGTGGAGCATCCCACGCCTTCTGTCGGGAAGAGGCCGGGGCAGGCGGAGGTGACTCACCATGACCCTGACTCCAGGAGACCAGGGCATCATCGATGGCAGGGTATGGCATGTTTCGCAGCCGGGGAGGGAGGATCTGGCGGATGAGGTCAGAGGAGCCAGCAGCAGAGGCCAGAAAGGCAGAGGGTGCAAGCTGAACTACACTCCGGATTCCGAGGCCACCAGATCCCACAGGAAGAGATGCTTGTGCCCAGGCTAGATCATTACTGTCAAGGTATACATTAGTAATGTCCCCCAGAATCGATCTCTGGAGATTGTCAAACTCCTCCAGTCGAGAAGAGAGGAAACATGGTGAGGTGCGCAGGGTGTACAGCACCTTAGGGATCGAAAAAGCATTGCGAAGAAGACAATAGGCATCATGTGCATGTAGGTGTCGAAGTCTATTTCCCATTACCTGTAGAGACGCGGTCTTTGCACAAATAAACCTATTTATTTACATATAATGCACTTTATATATAAATAATGTACATTATTTACATACAATGTGCGTTATTTATATATAATGCATATTATTTATATATGTGTATTATTTACATATAACGTGCATTATTTATATATAATGTTCATTATTTACATATAATGTGTATTATTTATATTTAAAGTGCATTATTACATATAATGTACATTATTTACATATAATGTACATTATTTATATATAATGTGCATTATTTATATATGAAGTGCATTATTTATATATAAAGTGCATTATTTATATATAATGTACATTATTTATAAATAATGCGATAATTCTGCAATAATATTGCCGTTATCGCATTATTTATATATAAAGTGCATTATTTATATATAAAGTGTATTATTTATATATAATGCGATAATGCATGCAATAATATCGATAACGAGTACCGCTTCAGGTGTTCGCACGAAATTGATTACGGTCACGCTTAGCTCACGTGAGCTGCATGTGGCCAGTATGCGATGATGTCATGACTCCAATTGATGAGCATGTCACTGTAAAGCTTCAGCCTGGTTGCTGTAGAAAGTGTCTACAAACACTGCCACATCAGTTTTGGCGAGCTAAGTTGGATGTAAGCGTTGGAGACGCGAGAGCATTGCTGCTACAAGCCAGGGTAAGCCAAAATGGAAATGAATTTTACAGAGGGCGAAAGTGAAGTAGGATTGAGTGCCTGTAGCTCTATAATGAGCTGAGCTACAGAAATTTGTTGCGTTTTTGCCACATCCGGTTGTCAGAGTGTTAACAGTATCGACAAATCAAACTGCAGAATGTTTTGAATTCTGTTCACTGATTGACCAGTTGACACTCTGCAAGCCAGATGTTGCAAGAACGCTGGCACTTGTGCCCCCTACTAGTTTTGGAAGTATGAGCCTCTGAATTTGGCATATCATTATTACCAAATTTCAACCAGAGGTTGGCCATCGTTGACCTTTTCTAATTCATTGAGTAGTCATGTGACAAGCAGAGGCCCTACAAACGTAGTCTCGTGCCCAGACCACGCCCGCCTCCCCGGAAGAGCATCTGGTGACGTTGCACAGGATCCTCAGTCTTCATTAAAAAGTACCAGCTAATTGCTCTTTTGTCTGAAATTTCAACGAACCAATGAAAATGCATTTTTTGTTACATGTGTTAGTATGAAATCATCAAGCAAGTATTCAAGAAAGGCGAAGAGTGAAATGGCTACTTGTACTGTCCGACAAGAGATGTATCTAGTGGGTGAATAGTTCGTCAAGACAATGACGGTACTTCTTTCCCACAAAGGAGACAATGATCCATTCTCCCTAGTGCATGCCGGTAGCTCACTCGCTACAGCTATTTCACAAAATTTTAAGCTGCTCACTATTGCTATGCATTTGCTGAGCTAGCATTGCTTCTCGCTATGGGTAAATTAGTGGTTCGCAATTACATATCCACTAAATAATGAATATTTAATGAAGCCTGAGGATTGTGCTGAAAGCCGCCAGACCATTCAGCAGGGGTCGAGGTCTAGGGACAAAACTACTACAAACACGACTTGCTAGAATTAGTGATGTGTTGTAAAGGGCAAACTCCTCTGGTTATTGGTAATAATAATATGCCAAAATTCAGAGGCTCATACTTCCAAAACTTGTAGGGGAGTACATTCTGTACTTCAGATGGCACAAGTGCCATGATTCTACAGAGTTCTTACAACATCTGGTTTGCAGAGCGTTAACTGCATCGGTCAATCAGTAAAACATTCTGCAATTTGATTTCTCGATACTGTTAACACTCTGACAACCGGATGTGGCAAAAACGCAGCAAATTTCTGTAGCTCAGCCCATTATAGAGCTACAGGCACTCAATAATACTTCACTTTCGCCCTCTGTAAAAATTCACTCCCATTTTGGCTTACCCTGGCTTGTAGCAGCAATGCTCTAGCGTCTCAAACGCTCAGAAGCAATTTACATCCATCTTAGCTCGCCAAAAACTGATGTGGCAGTGTTTGTAGACACTTTCTACAGCAACCAGGCTGCTTTTACAGTGACATGCTCATCAATTGGAGATATGACATCATCGCATACTGGCCACATGCAGCTCACGTGAGCTAAGCATGACCGTAATCAATTTCACGTGAATACCTGAAGCGAGCGGTACCCGTTATCGATATTATTGCATGCATTATCGCATTATATATAAATAATGACTTTATATATAAATAATGCGCTTTATATATAAATAATGCGATAATGGCAATATTATCGCAAATTATCGCATTATTTATAAATAATGTACATTTATATATAAATAATGCACGTTATATGTAAATAATACACATTATATATAAATAATACACATTATATATAAATAATACACATTATATATAAATAATACACATTATATGCAAATAATGCACTATAAATATAAATAATGCACGTTATATGTAAATAATACACATTATATATAAATAATATGCATTATATATAAATAACACACATTGTATGTAAATAATGCACATTATATATAAATAATGTACATTATATGTAAATAATGTACATTATATATAAATAATGCACTTTATATATAAATAATGTACATTATATATAAATAATGCACTTTATATATAAATAATGTACATTATATGTAAATAATGTACATTATATATAAATAATGTACATTATATGTAAATAATGTACATTATATGTAAATAATGTACATTATATGTAAATAATGTACATTATATGTAAATAATGCACATTATATATAAATAATGTACATTATATATAAATAAAGTACATTATATATAAATAAAGTACATTATATATAAATAACACACTTCTGCATAATTTTGACACAAACGGCACCCCATATGGAACGGTTGGATGTTGGCATGGAAAATGTAAGTAAGATGTGTCTACTTTTTAGAGCCACAGTTGCATTCCACTGTCGTTATGCCTTCTTTATTTACTGTTTATGTTGTATAATTTGTAGCAGAGCAACAGCAGTCTAGAAAGTGACGAGGATCAACACTCCCAGAACAGCAAGGCAAATGGCAGCTGCAGAAGAAGCGCAAGGGAAAAGGGCAGGACAAGGAAAACAATCCTCCACCATCCAATTCTTCTTCTCGCCAATTGCAGGTATGTATTGCACTATGTAATTAACAATAGTAGCTACGCTAAAGAATAACATATTTTTATAACAGCTATTAAAGCAGAAGACACGGCGAGAGAAATGACAGCGGGCAGAAGCCTCCTCTGAAGCTCTGATGGAGTAGAATCAGAATCTACTGGCTGATGTACAGAAGGCACAAAAACTAAGAAAGACTTCTTCTATCTCTGCTACCCAACCATCTGAATCACGTTCTCCTTTTCCTGTTACCTCTCCCCCTACAACTACTTCTACCCAACCACCCAGTTTAAGTTCTCCGTTGTCAATAAGGGTGACATCTCCCAGTAATAGTATCTGTCCTTTGCCAAGTCCTACTCAACACGACCCCTTGATCATGGTAATTATGTCATAATACCCGCGTTGCTTCTATTAAAATTTAATATGCTGCTATCTTTGTCACTAAGTCTGAGCTGAAGTGCACACTGGAGCCGTTTATTCGTAATTCAATAGAGAGTGCAGTGAAGTCATTGAGTTGTTCCCTGGACCATCTTTGCGAGAAGGTATGTTCTGTTTATGCATTTTCTACGTACTACATTTAGTTGACAACTACACACATTTACAGGTTGACGATTTAGAGGCTGGAGTGAAATTAGCCAACCAGAAGATTGACCAGATTTTGGTTAAGAGAACAAGGACTACAGTGAAGGTATTGAACGGCCTACTTTATTCTCAATATTAAAATATAGGTTATTTGGTTGGGGGAGTTTTCAAATTTCCTGCTTTCTTCATTCTGTAAAAAAAAACTTTCCTTGTAGGCTTCCACTGCTGAGCCTGTGTGTACATTACCGTCACCTGCACAACTTGATTCCCAAATTCCTGATAATTTGATGCCACCACTGCCACCTCCTACTCCAACTGACTTACTGTCTGGTCAGAGACCAATAGCGCCGCCACCAGAAAATTTTCAAGGTATAATAGTCATTGTTACCACTACACTAAGCACATGAAGATAACGTGTGTTTTGATATTTCCTTGTATAAAAACATAATAATGTGGTTATAATTTTTTGCACTCCAAATCCAGGCACTTTTACCCCCCATTACATCATAATGGATTAGGGGGCCTACAGTATCCAAGGCTTCATTTGGGGTGGGGGCATTCAACCCCCCTTGGAAACTTAAGTATGGTATCATATGTACATTGTGACAGTCCTACCCTCCCATCTGCGCATAGTAATGGACAGTCCCCCCTCTGCATAACTGATAATTGCCTTAATGCCTTAAGTTACCTTAAAGCAATGTGACTCAGATGTATACGTACGAACTCCAGTCTGAAGCTCCTTGAGCTCTGCTATCAATGATTCGTTTCATTAAGGGTGCATAGCAAGAACACGGCGATATGTCTGACGGTGTTCAGGGAACTGGAGGTAATTGCAGCGCTTGGTTGTGATTGCTCCATCTGCATTTGTTTCTAAACAATTATCACGTAAATAAATGGAATAGCTTTTTCCGCAAACAGCGTAAAGTGCAAACTCATCATGGTTCAGGGAAAGAAATTTGTAAGCAAGGTATAAAGATGTTGGAAATAATGATGTAAGTAAAACAATCACACTGCTACCAGTTACGATACCGAGCACTGAAAAGAATTTGCCACAGAAAGTGAGTAAAAAGCCAACCGCATTTCCACTGACAGTGAAAGCAGCCTGCCAACTAAGAAGGAACAGCAGAAATTTTTTTATCAACTCCTGAATTTTGGACTTAGCTAGTACTTTCATCTGTGGCTGCTGCCTGATCGACCACATTTCCTTTACTGGTATCGTCATCACTAGAGTCACCATCCCATACTTCCTCTTCTGTTTCCACTGTATATACATAAGCAGTATTGTATGATGCAAGAATGTATGCACTTCCTATTGCTACAGCCTACTTATGTCATATAATAACACTAGCACACTGGTTTTATTATGTGCATTTACCTTCTTCAGTTTCTTTTTGTTGTATAGCAGCAGAGGGCAGTACTTCATTATGCTGTATACCCTCACACGTAGCTACATCATTACTGATAGGATCTCCAGCCTGTAGATCCAGTGTGGGTAGCATCGGCATTGATACCTATATAGTTACGCATATTTAATTTGAAGGCGGAGCTATCATTAGGCTCTCGTGCGCATTTCACATTTATAATAGCTACTATATTAGTCTCGTGCCCAGACGATAACGCCCCCTGGGCATGAAGCTACTATATAGTGGTGTGAAATGAGCACGTGGGCCTGAGTATGCATTGTCCATTGGAGGGCTAACTCACTTGATCCTCGGGGGCTGTCAATGTGTCGCTACTTTGGGCCTTTTCGTGGTAGCCCAAACACGTGAACTATCATCATAAAACAGTTCACAACATGAAGCAGCTCAGTTTCCTAGACTTTCCATTTTTGAAACACAAGGCATGACCAAGTAGTGTTCATGAAATGGATATGGCTAGTTTCACATCTTGGTCACTAATTGCATACTAAAGCTTTCCAAGAGTTTCCAAGTGAGCTCAGTTTTTAATCCCTGGTAACTAAACATTTTCCAGAAATGTCTCATCTGAGCCATGCGAGGTGTATCAACTTGCTCACCCTTGTTCACTGCAGATTTCCAAGAATTTTCATGGCAGGAAATTATGTAGCTAACTGAACACAGAAATGGAATAACAATAATCAAGCTAAAATTGATGTTTACCTTGTATTGTTATTCACTGCCAGTATAGTCATGGAGTGCATGGCATGTGGTGGACTATGGGTCTTATTTGTAGGCCTATGCACCAATGGTTTTTAAATGTGGGAGGTTGGTGCTATATATTGTAGTATAGATCATTTATGCATAGATGCATGCAGGTTGCATGCCTAATCATGACAGGCTGCAGTTTGTACAAGCCTGCATGAGTAAAGCACAGCATACATTACAACTATTCTCCCTGGTTATCAGTACGTGTCTCAAGCTCCTTATACACTTCCTGTTGTTTCCCATATAAATCTGCAGTTACTTTAATTGCAGTTGGTCTTTCGTTTGCTTTTTGTACCATCTCTCCAGCCCTTGTGCTAATTCAACGTTTTCATTTAATGTTGTCTCCAGCTCTTGCTTCTCTCTTTGTAGTCTTTCTGCCATGTTTCTGTACCACAGAGCTCCTTGGTGGGCTTTCCTCGCGTCTGCTTTTGCTGACTGGATGCAGCTAACTACAGCTACTCAGTCAATTCCAGTAACGTTTAACTGTGGAAGGTTGATAGTACTGTTTGCCTCTTGAACGCATACCGATGGTAGTAAAAGGGCAGCACTTTGGGACTTTGTCGATTCTTCGGAGGTCTTATGGTAGACTTCAGCTTGACATTGTAAAATTTCTTGCCGACAATTTGTCTCAAGCTCCTTATACACTTCCTGTTGTTTCCCATATAAATCTGCAGTTACTTTAATTGCAGTTGGTCTTTCGTTTGCTCATTTTCAAACTTTTCTCTGCATTCCCTCCAGCATTTACGAAGTTCATTTTCTAGTCGTGTTTCCCATGCTTCCTTTTTAGCTATACTTTTCTTCTGTTTGTATCTCTTCCTCCTTTCATGAATACTCTCCATTGAACGAGGCCCTCTTTGTACCTATTTAGTGCCATAATTTTCTTCATAAAGCAAGGTACACAATATACATGTTTCGACTAATGTGTGGATAATTGACAAATTCTCAATTTAGGGTGACAGTATTTAAACATATATTGCCAAGTGTAAGTTTTAAACATATAAACACACAGACATGCATGTCAATGTATGTCATATAGACAGACATACACACACACCAGCAAGACCCGCATAGCAAGTTGCCGGATAGGCAACATAACACAACACACACACACCTGCAAGACTCACACAGCAAGTCGCCAGATAATCCAGGTGAAAGGTAAAGCATATTAATTTTGTTGTAAAGACTTTAAGTCCAGCACTATAATATTTTATTGCTCACATTTATGCCTTCAGCTCAATGTCACGTAACAACTAGAAGATAAAGACCTTCATCACTAAATAGATTTGCGATAGTCCAGATTGCAAATTCTCCCAGGAGCAAGTTTGAGGTACATACACATATACATCTGATTGAATGCATGTATAATCATATAAAGTAGAGTCATGAGAAACTGGTTCATTTTCTTAATTGTAGAACTCCTGTAGTTCCAAGCAACAATGAGGGCAGGCCCGGGTTGTCCAAAATATACGTATGTACTTAAATAATATGTGTCTTTAAATTACCACTTAGTTGCAGTCCAACGAAAGTATGAGTGTGTTTGGAGGCAGTGGCTCTCTGACCAGAAGGAGAATAGCAATGATATATACAGAGAGATTGCAAGGAAAAAGAAGTACCGATCTCAGCGATAAAGGGGGTTATTGCAATCCTTTTGAATGTCAATTATATGTGTATGCTCTCATTCTCATTACAGAAGTTTAGCAACCGTGCCCTAGTTGTGAAGCCTTGTGAAATACAATACTGGGAGCAACTTAGTGTCGATTACATGACAGAAGAATCTGATGGCTCAGATCCAACTATAATCATTGACCACCCTTTGCAATGGCGTTCAAAACGTGAGTTATTCAAATAAAGCAGCTAAATTACTATAATACATTCGGACTCATACAACTGTTATCTTTTCCAGGAATTTATCTCCACACTTGACAAACGCTATGATAAAAAAAAGCAAAAAGAAGGTGTGGGGGGTGGGTGATGCTGACTCACAGCAGACTGATCCACATGCAGTGTGTGATTTTATGAATCTGTACTGTTGATGTTGTATGTAGAAGTGGTGTAGTTTCCAATAATATGATTTTCCTGTATTGCAACAATACAACAACAGTGAGAGCTGTAAGGTTCTGGGCAAGAAAAGTGAGGCTAGGTTATAGTATTGTTTGGTGACCCTTCCCGCTTATCAGCGTGATTTTATGTGGCAGGTGGTTGGATAGGGTACTTTAGCCTACATTTTGAAGGCTCTATCGTTGCATAATAGTTACGCAAATTATAGTTTTATGCTTAGTTGTGGGCCAGGCCAGTCAATGGTATAAGTGTGGTTAGATGGAGCATAATGCATTGTCATGCAGAAGTAATCACTATTACATGAGTGAGCCCATGAGTATTACTTGAACATGGTGCTTTTATTTTGTGCTGCAGGTTTGAAGAACAAGGCCCTAATTAGCTTACAAGACATGATTATAAGATTAATATGTAGCTACGGTATGTACATTTTGATAGTATTGATTTTAATATTATTCATTGTGCTTTTGGTTTTGTGATTAATAATTGCGAGTTAATACAAGCTGGGTGAAACAGTAGTATACAAGTTGGACACTCTCTGTGTGCAATTTAATACTTCAAATTTTGCAAAAGTGGACAAATTTGTACAAGGGTGAAAGAACTCACAAACGAATGTGTGAATATGCGGAAGCTGCACGGACGTCAGGAGAACCAGTAATTCTTTTTTATAATATTGCTGTATACTTTCTGTTTACATTATCACCCATATCTCAGGTATTTGAAGTGAAGGGTCCGTCATGGCTAAGTACTATTCCCAACTTCAATTTTATCAAAGGATGTCTAATGACTATATGCACGGTGTTCTTTTGGGTGTTTTTCGGTAGCTACATTGCCTTTGGTTCCAAGTATCATTCTGAGCTGTGGTACTTTGGTACCAAAGTGATTGATGTTGATCACAGACTTTGTAGTATCCGGCCTCCTGATGAAATAAGGAGAACTCCCCGTAGCATTGACACAACTGTGAAATTTTGGAAAGGTTAGCACTGTAATTTATTTCCATGCGTGCACTTGTTGTTTTGTTTTTTTAATTTCTGTACAGCAGATTGCATGGTTGATTCACTACTCAGCAGCTGTTCTGCGAGGGATTTTGCCTGGTGTATTACCAGCACCACCTTTTCCTAGTTGAAGCCATTTACCTGTTTTTAAAGGATGTTGTGAGAGAATGTGACCGGTTGCAAAGTATTCAGCAACACTACTGCTACCTTTTCTCCTCTCTATACGGTAGGCTGTAGATACCCCACGTAGCTACTAAGCAAGGAGTACTCTACTTGTCATTACGTACCGACTTAATATTTGATATGTTGCACTGTTTTCTTTAGCTTATACAATGTGATCTACTTTTGAATGTAAGCCACTTATGGATATCCTTACACACTGTTATTATGTCCTCCAGGCCAGCTTTCAACAGATGACGTTACCCATGCAGAAGCAGATCACTTTACTGTCCTCAAACTATCAAGGTACGTGAGCATGCATTTCAAATTGGATGCCTAGTATTACTTGCCAAATTTTGTTTCATTACAGGGCTAATGATCCATTTAGTATGATTCATATTGGACAGTGCAAGACAAGGCTTTCCTTGATAGCTTTGCATTTGTTAGCTTATTTCCAAACAGCTCTGAGACAGAATAGCCTTTCATTTGTGTGTATAACTAAAACAATGAGATATAAGAGAATGGTGCTTGTGTATAATTAATGTCAACTCTACACCAAGGACCACATGCAGCAATCTTCTCAGCTGGTCCCATATTATACCACAGTTATTGTAAATTCAGAGCAGCAACTACTTGTAAAGTATATACCTCAATTGACATGCAGTACATTTTTTGCTACACATTTTAGTTTAACTATGTTATGCAACTCATCCTGTCAGGGATGCACGAGCCATTGTATCCTGGTAATATATATACTGAAAACAGTGTCATAACCACAGTATTGTTGTATCGCATTATGGATATCTTAGGTTGATGGTATAGGTACAGAATGTGAAAGTAGAGTGTCAACAGACATTTTCTGTAGTATTGAAATGTATCGATCTGAAGTGTATCCACCAAGTGGGGTAGATTCCACACATAATAATTTGTGAAGTACAACACATTGTCATTCTATGCCTAGGGATGAGCATTTATAATGATACCTGATGTAGTATGCATGCCTCTGGGTTCAATTTGGAAGACCAATTATTCAACATCAAAAAGTCAGTCTTATATGCTCATCATTAGACCCTTCGTGTCCTTCGGTGCTGCAATTCCCTCATATGTAAATAGTCTGGTTCAGACCTAATGGGAAGTGTGTGTGTGTGTGTGTGTGTGCTGTGCGTGTATTTGCGCACATGCACACGTGTGTGGAATATGTGTGTGTGTGGCAGCAGCTAGTCACAAGGTTGTTGATAGCATGTATTATAGATACGATGTCTCTACAAGGTTGTTGGTAGGTGGTAATATGACACCACAGATTTTGCAAGACCATTACAAGGTTGTCCCAGGGTTGTAACAAGATTGTCACAAGGTTACAACCTGGTTGCTACCTTGTTACAAGATTGTCACAAGTTGGACTTTTCTGTATGGGTAGTGTATGTCAGCACTGTATTAGTAAATGGCTACGCAGCTGTAAACATGCTATACCTAACTAAGAGTTACTTCGGACGTAAAACCTGTACCCGAGGTGGTACAAAATATCCTGGCATCCTTGAAAATCAAATGCGATAATGAGAGATGTCCAGCTATTGTGGAGCTGGACAAAAGTGTTTGTCACATCCCTAGCTACCCCACCATCAATCAATCTCCCTCCCCTCACCTCCTTAATTAATCACTATCCTTACCAGACGCGCCATCAACTGCCTTAACTCCGGTTCCAGTAACATGCCTGAGGTCTGTGATTGAATCGCCCCTTGACAAGCCTCCATCAGCTGAAGAACTATGTGCTTTCATGCATGTCGCAAAGGGAATGTTGAACTTGAAACAGGGTGGGCAGAGTGCTGATGCAGACAAGTTCACTCCTGACCTGCAGTTGCCAACAGGATGCTAGGTAAGTGCACACTAGTACAAAATTAATTGTATATACACATAAATAATACCTTACTTTCACTTTCACTTCAGTCTGGTCCCCAAACCTAGAAAGCCATCAGACCAGGTCACCCGTATGACTATGCGGAAACGGACAAGAGTGATATCAACTCTGAGATCACAAGTAGCAGGTAGCAGTAAAGCCTCGTCGAGCCAGCTAGCAGATGAGCTCAGCATCCTGTCCTGGAGAAAGGGACCACTAAAGAAGGCTGGGATAAAACCAGAGATCCCTGTAGGACAAGGTTTGGCAATGAAGGTGGAACTTTCAATCATGTGGAACAAGCCCCAGCACCTGATGAAGTCAGTTACAAAATATTTTGTATATTACTATACTGTAGTCACTTACAATAGAAAAACTTTTAATAGCAAATCCAGAGTCCTAGCTATATATAGGATAAACCAAAGTTGTCATTAAATTTAAAAAACACGAAATAGCTTCATTACAATGTCATGTAGGTGGCCAAATGTCTTCCCCCCTTGAGGCCAAATGTTTACACTCTCCCCACTTCCCAAGGGTCTAAAACTGTCACAGGATGCATGTCCTGTGCATGAACGTCATTGATGCCTAGGTACAAGCCAAGAGCTGAGACTATATTTTGGGACCCCCGGGTACATAGCAAAAACTATGCACTCTTGATTCTTTTCATGTGGTAAATTGTCTAGACTCAACTGTTCAGTCCATGCACTACTCCCTAACCTACAGGTTTAATCATAAATCAAACCAGAACACCAGTAAATTGAGACGTACCTTTAGCAGCATGAACAATAATCTTGGGTGTTAAACGACACACTCCTATTTTAAAATAGAAATCATAATCACAAAAATCGGTATGAATGGGGATTTGTAAAGCTCACCCTTTCTTTCCACTGAGGATCGATTGTCCAATCAGGTGCACTAATTGGGGGCAGGGTACTAGAAGGTGTTCCAGACCTTCTTTCTTTCTTAGCCATCATGGTACCTCCTTTCTTAGACTTTTCATCGTAGGGAGTGGAGAGAAATTTGTCGAGTCCTGTAGGAGTTATAAGGTAAATTTGAAAACTGTTCATGTGCTATTCAGATGTAAAGTAATTATTTACTCTCAGAATGCCACATTGACAGCAGTTTATGGACAACCAGGGTGGTTGGGTCGTCTTGATGGTCAGACTCTTCTGTCATGTACTCTAAGGACAATTGTTTCCAGTATACTTTCACACTCAAGGACAACAATTGAACGGTTATCAAATTTCTAGGTAAAGAGAGCAAGTAATCTTCTTCTGGATGTACTACTTCTAATTCCAGACAGAGCAGCATAGGGTGCAGACGCCATTTGACCCCCACAGATACAAACAGGACAGCAGAACAAAAAACTAGCTGTACCTATTTGCCGCCACTTTTAAACGCATAAGCACGTGCATATTCTCTATAGTGGGATCGTCTGGTAAGTAGCTCGAGAAATTATGGCAGAGCGAAAGCGGTTTGTTTGAGGGCATTGTGGTAACGCTCTTTCCAAAGCAGCTTTCTGTCTGCACAGAAAACTGTATTATGACCGCAAATTCAAGAGATGGTCAAATACTCAAGTGTCTTTTGTTCCTTCTGTACCGAATGACGCATTTTCCCTCACTGATGATCAGCTTGAGTCCAATGAGAACCCTTGGGCCCCCCCCCCCTGCAGCAGTTGGCTGGAACCATGAGGAAGGTAATTTGGAGTTATCTATTGATCTATGCTGCTTTAAATATTAAACCTCCAATAAAGGAGAGTAGCTACCCTGATTTCCTATAGTAGGGATGTGCTTACGGTTTCATACACTCTCACAGTTTACATGCACATGATAATTTAGTTTGAAGAAAAGAAGCTAAGATAGGTCGTTCTTTACACTTGTTCCACGCCAGCAGGCCTAGGTGATATAGGACTCATTACAGAGGCTGTGATTTTTAATGAAACCAATCTAGATGTGCCAATAGTACTACTATGATTTATATCCAAGAAAGGATCTTGTCTCCCTCCAGACCCAATGGAGGTGATGCCCATGGGTACCGATCATGATACCGAAAACACAACTTTGGCTGATCCACTCCATTGTCCCACTGATAGCCATGATGATATGGTGCGTACTTTGATTATATACATGTTTTGACGTTATTGTTCTGATGTACAATGTCATGTATTTGTATTGCAGGATGGTGATGATATGGGACCAGAGCTGTGGTATGATGATTGGAATGAAATTGAATCACTACTATACTGCTGAAAGAGATTCTGTACCTAGTCAACATGCCCAAAGTACCCCATTAATTCGCCTGTACATACACTTTTTCCTGCTTATGTTTCAAACCTTATTTCGATTATCAGATAAAACAATGACCGTTCTGTTCTCATTTTTTTCATCTTCTTCAGCACATTATCTCCCAGCTTCCCAGGCATCACTGAGTCCTTTGTTTCCAATCTACCTCACAACATCCATGCTGCTCATACAGTTGCTGGTCAAGGTAGGGATAATTTTCGAAAGTATGTTTGCTGCCCCACTTGTCATGCAATATATCCATGGGAAGAATGTGAAATAAGACTCCCTAGTGGAATTTTAAAAATGCACGTTTGTCCAGTTCCCCAATCACCCACAGCGACATTACAGGAAACCTTGTGGCACAACTCTGATGAAAACCGTTAAATCTCTAGCAGGAAAGGTATCACTATACCCAAGGTTAATATACTGCTACTGTAGTGTTATTCAATCGTTGCAAGTGTTTTTGTATAGACCTGTTTTTTTTTAAAAACTGTGAAGCTTGGAGTGCAAGAAATACAACAGGAGTTTACAATAATATTTATGATGGTCAGGTTTGGAAAGACTTTTTAGCACAAGATGGAGTCCCTTTTTTATCTATGCCATTTAATTATGCATTTCACTTAAATGTTGTCTAGTTTAAACCTTTTGAGCATACTCAACATTCAGAAGGAGCAATTTATATGATTAGCAATACTCGTGCAGAATTGAGCAAGATTATTGTGTTCGATACTCAGTCTTACTTGAGCTCCCATATTTTGATCCACCAAGGATGTGTATTGTTGATCCTATGCATAATCTACTGCTGGGTACTGCTAAGCACATGATAGACATATGGAAGCAAAATGGAGTTTTGACAAGCAAAGACTTTGAAGTCATCCAAGAAAGTGTTGATAATTTTGTCTGATGTTGGCCGTGTACCATCCAAGATTTCTTCTGCCTTCTCAAGTTTCACTGCTGAGCAGTGGAAGAATTGGATTATATACTACTCTCTTTTTGCCCTAAAGGGCCTGCTACCATGGCAACATTATAACACTTAGCACCTGTTTGTAAAGGCCTGCTTCTTACTTTGCCGCAGAACAATAACACATGAAGAGTTTGAGGAGGCAGATGATTTTCTCATTGAATTTTGTGGGCAATTCAAAGAACTGTACACTTGGCAAAACTGCAATATTAATATGCACCTACACAGACACCTTGCTGAACGTATTAGAGACTTAGGCCCTGTTTATTCCTTTTGCTGTTTTGCATTTGAAAGAATATCTAGTGCACTACAACGTATCCTGGAGAATTCTTTATTCCTGTATATAACTCATGTTAAATCACATGTTGTGTATACAAAATCATCTGTGGATTTTGGTTGTGTTGTTAGAAATGATACAGTGTATGTTGTTGTGCCATTAGCGTCTAACTTGTGAAGTGGTAATCGCTATACAGCTTTTGTTTGGAAAAACTACTGTCTGTTATAGTTGTACGTTTTGTATCATGTATGAAAACATGATACGATCCTGATAATACTAGCCTCGTTCCCAGGCTCCATTCCCAGCTTTTTTCCGCTTGTAGTCCAGCTTTTTTTTACTACAAGTGAAATGGGACACAACCTAGAATCGCGAACCAGACAAGATCTGGTTCGCGAGACTATACCACGATCGGTCGAGGGTGGGGTTTGTTACCTTATTATTGTCGTGACCAAGCCCATTCACGGCATGGCTGAAGAATGTTCTGTCTCAGCCAGTTCTGAACCTGATTCTAAGGTGTTACAACTTAGAAGAAAGCTATACAAGAAGAAACAGAAGAGAAGAAAGGACAATATCATGAGCACATTTCACATAGGCATAGAAAAGAAACCAACCTTCTCACAAAGCAAACCACACATTTGAAGAAGGTTGTAGGTGATCTTACTAAAGAGAAAAAGCAATTGAAACGATAAGTAGGTAGGGAGAGGATAGATATGTATATATGATGCCTGCATTGCTATTTACTATGCCTGCCTGATAGTTCGATGCCTGCAGACTTGTCTGGCTAGTCTGGCTCATGGTTGGAGTAAACGAATTTGAATTACCACTATAGTGTACCTTAATTAAATTATAGCTAGCTGCACATCCAGGTACCGGTACCTCTGTTTTAAATTAATTTTGACGGTGGTTAAGGCGAGGTAACAGCAGAGGGGTGTGCACCTATCATTATTAACAAACCTACGCGGCATAGAGGTATCAAAGAGCCAGCTCACATGACTTGCGCGCCTTTTGTCAGTCAGCCAAGTTCTAGCGACTGAGTGAATCGGCAAGTCCTACTGATTTTCTCTACCGACAAGTTTATTCGCCTCTTCACGGTTGGAGATGGCGGAGAGTAACCTCCGCAACCCCTTCCATATCAGTTCAACCCGCTCATGGTGACGTAACTGCCTCGCAGCAAACGGCAGATCCTTGCACCGTCACCCAGTACGAACCCCCACTAAGAGCTATATAGGCCGCGGAAGAGCTACCCAAGCCCTCCGGCAGCTAGCTCGAGTAAGAACATTCTCTACCTCCCCCCTTTTTTCCGCCTATTCACTTCCACTCTGTCAGGGAGTGTGATAGCCCTTTAGGGCCTACCGAATAGGCAAAGCTACCCCAGCACTCGTCTCCAATAGGCTAGGCATTCCCATCTACCCTATCCACTTCCTCCACCTCCCTCCCCTTCCTTTTCTTTCTCTCACTAACTTCCCCCCTCCTCCTTTTCTTTCTCTCAATACCTGCGGGGCTCAAGAAGCCCCCACACTGACCACCCCAGGTCACCGAGAACAAAAAACCCTCCCAGAGCTAGACCACCCCAAGCCAGTGCGGGGCTCAAGAAGCCCCCATACTGACCACCCCAGGTCACCGAGAGCAAACAAAACTCTCCCAGAGCTAGACCACCACCCCAGGTCACCGAGAGCAAACAAAACTCTCCCAGCTCTAGACCACCCCAGGCCAGTGCGGGGCTCAAGAAGCCCCCATACTGACCACGCCAGGTCACCGAGAGCAAACAAAACTCTCCCAGCTCTAGACCACCCCAGGCCAGTGCAGGGCTCAAGAAGCCCCCATACTGACCACGCCAGGTCACCGAGAGCAAACAAAACTCTCCCAGCTCTAGACCACCCCAGGCCAGTGCGGGGCTCAAGAAGCCCCCATACTGACCACACCAGGGCACGAGAGCAAACAAAACTCTCCCAGAGCTAGACCACCACCCCAGGTCACCGAGAGCAAACAAAACTCTCCCAGCTCTAGACCACCCCAGGCCAGTGCGGGGCTCAAGAAGCCCCCATACTGACTACGCCAGGTCACCGAGAGCAAACAAAACTCTCCCAGAGCTAGACCACCCCAGGCCAGTGCGGGGCTCAAGAAGCCCCCATACTGACCACCCCAGGTCACCGAGAGCAAACAAAACTCTGCCAGAGCTAGACCACCACCGCAGGTCACTGAGAGCAAACAAAACTCTCCCAGCTCTAGACCACCCCAGGCCAGTGCGGGGCTCAAGAAGCCCCCATACTGACCACGCCAGGTCACCGAGAGCAAACAAAACTCTCCCAGAGCTAGACCACCTGCGGGGCTCAAGAAGCCCCCATACTGCAGGTTACCGAGAGCAAACAAAACTCTCCCAGCTCTAGACCACCAGCCATGACCGGACCACCCCAGGGTATGCACTGCAGGGTTATCTAAGCCCACATGCAGTCTCCCAGCCCAGGTCCTCACACGGTATCACTAGCCCAGGACTGGACCACCCTAGGGTGTGCACTGCAGGGTTATCTAAGCCCACTCGCAGCCTCCCACCCTAGGTCCTCACACGGTACCACGCCCATGACCGGGGTATGCACTGCAGGGTTATTGCAATGCAGTGTTACCAAGCCCACTCGCAGCCTCCCACCCTAGGTCCTCACACGGTACCATGCCCATGACTGGACCACCCCAGGGTATGCACTGCAACACCAACACGATCATGCATGCATGCATGATCGTGTTGGTGTTCGAACATGCATAATTATTACGCTATATAGCTATCACATTCAAACCTGCAATTGGCATGTGAATTACACATTCTCAACAATATGATACTTTAGGGATACAAACTCGGAATGTAAATACGATAGCAAAGAATAAACCCCAAGAGTATGGTGATCTGCAAGATCAGTCTGCTTAATGAACTTAACTCCTGTCTGCACGGAATCTTCAACTTCGAAGGAATGAAAATGAGATACAAAGCAGTTTGTAACGAACGGGTGACAAACAAACAAACAGTGATCAACATCATAGACAATGATGTCAATGATCTTGGCGAACTCAGGTAACAGACAGTTTTCAATAACAACAACAGCTCCTGGCTTATACAACGTTCCTCCAATTTTAGCCCAGGAGACACTATAGATTATGAGAGAAACTCTTTAAATACAGTTATAATGCATAACTTTTTACTAATATATGCAACACACCTGCAGATTTCTTTGTCATCACTGATATCTATAGTCATAGCCAATGCTTCCCTTTCAGAATAATCACATAGACGCATAGATTTCCTATAAACAGAGAGTATAACATTGAGTATAACATCAAGGTGTGCTCCATGCAGTTACCATGCAGCTACAGTATACATTTCCCTCAAAGGTACCATTCTCTATCAGAGATCTGCCTATAGGTCATTTTGAGTGGTGGTCAAGAATCGACCACCCTGATGCTTATTGCAAGCTAAATAGACTCTTTCCCATATTAATATTACTGTAAGTAGTAGTGAAATTAGCTAAGAGATGGTCAGAACCGACCACTGCCGACCAGTGTGGGCAGAACCCTGCTCTATGTGTTATCTTCCCATCCTCTTCCTTGATCAAAAGGTATTTGGGAGGGTATTTATACATATAGTATCCGCCGACCCCTTATATATCATCCATGTAAGCTAAACCCATATACGTATTTTCTGCCCACCCCCCTCTTTCAGCTATAACTTCAGTAGCCTACCCATGGGTGGATAATACGTAGAGTACGGTAGTTGCTAGGCACTATATATACGAATTATAGTGATCACTAAATGGAGAAAATACAAGAGAACATGAGCTCTGATGTATTTCTTGCATGAAAACATAAGAACATGTTTGTATCCTTGTAATTTTTCGTGCTTCGAGCATTTTTACCCCCATTACATCATAACGGATAAATTCCTGTCTAGTACGTCTTTACTGTGCAGGTGACAATAAACTCTTTACCCTTATGATGTAATGGGGGGGGGGGGGGAAAGTGAGCACTAAATGGAGGAGAACGTGTAAACAAGCATGTTTTTATGTTTCTGTACAAGAAAAATACATCAAAGCACGTTTGCTTTATTTTCTCAATTTAGTGTTCACTTTTACCCCCCATTACACCATAATGGTAAAAGGTCTATAGGGTAGTAGTCTCATCCTCAGGCCACTCATAGCCAAGTATAAGATTGTATGACAGGAGCAGGTGTGGCTATGAGTGACTTGCGGATTGAGACTAATACCCCTGTTATCATACACAGATGCAATCATGGAATACATGTATTTTATACCAGAATGTACCTGACTGTCCCATAGGTAGCTTCTTTTCCAAATCTGCTTGAGTTTGGAGCAAGGTAGTAGCACATCAAAGTTTGATGCCTAGAAGCTAGTGTTTTCGCAATATTCTTGAAGCTCTTCACTCGGTGAGCCAAAGACTTAAAATAACTATGCTTGGATTCTAATCTCATGCACCAGTATCGGCTTGCTGGACCATACCTAGGTAGAAGTAAAAACATTAATGCCGTCATTAATGCATGAGCAGTATCACATGGTAAAGGCAAAATACCTGATTAGCCATTCCGGCAAATGTATCACATAATGCATCTTCGGAATAATTGGACAATCAGGATATAGTTCGCAGAAGGCTTCATGGTGCTCTTTGATAAGGGCCTTGAGGTATGGAACAACTTCCTCAGATGTAATCGGTGCAAAGCAGTAATCAGTAATCGTCAGCATGAGGTTAAAGTTCTCCCAGTGTGGGTCTTGTTCCGGTATCAGCTCACCGATCATCAATGGCAGTAGTCGAGCTAAGCACCACATCTGTGAAGCTAAGAATGCATGCTTGGGATTATTAAGACCTATAAAGAAAGCAATCATGAAAAATAATAAACTGACCACTTTGCTTCATAGAATGGTCTGTGGATGATAACAGTGTTGCAGCAATTGGCATGGGCTTGTTTGTAACATCAGCATAGCAATACAGAAAGTTGTCAATCCTGCTGTTGAGGTCATCCAAAGACAAAAGCTTTTGCTCTTGTATTAAATACTTTATAACCTCCTTTGTTTCATATTGCAAACACCCCTCTAATATGTCGTGCCTGATATCTGGGGAAAGCCCTTCCGTCACATGGAAGTACTTTGATGAATTGAGTATAGACTCTCTTTGTAGCCCGTATGTAGTAGAGATATGGACCACCCAATCAGCGCACTGAAGTGCATGCGTCACACGGGTACGAGGCTGGAAATCTTCTGACAGAAACTGCAAGTGAGAAGTAGCAACAGTATAATATACTGTTCCCTGCTCTCAAAGGTAGTATATGACGAACCTTTGACTTCATGTCTTCAGCAATAGCCATACAGAATTGGCATGTGCGTAGCGCCAATGCCAAAGCTTTGTAGCCACCTGGATCCCAAGCTGCAAGGTTATCAGCAGAAACAAGGCTAATTGTTCCCCTGAAGTTGTAAACACTGCCATGAATATTAAAGTCGACACCATCTTCCTAGCAGAGAAACATCAGCACAACACACTCAGCTTTGAATATCATGTTTGTGGATACAGCTATACATGTACATAATAATCTACTGAATTAACCTCTTCAAGGGCATGAATGTCATCCATAAAAGGTTGTAGCACTTTGTCAATCCCATAACTTCTTAGCTTCACCACTGTAAGGAGCTGAATGGCTTTGGTAGAGGAGCGATGCTCTGGTGATATGTTTCCAAGGGTACAGTAAAATATTCCTGTGATGCAAAGAGCAATGTAAATGCACATGCATGTATACACAGCACAGATAGCCTCGTTCCCAGTCTCTCCCTCCAGCTTTTCATCGCCTGCAGTACGGAAAAACGAAGCAAACGACAAAAAGCTGGAGGAAGACTGGGAACGAGGCTACATGACTATACTATACAATATCGTGCATGAATATATCTAATTTGTGTTTCTTTGCCCTGGAACCAATGGGGTTGCAAACCTCGAGGTCATCATAATAAAACATGACTTGTAATGCTTGGTGATCCAGTGAGAAGAGAGGGTGGGTTTTGTAGGCTGCTGCATCACAGTAATCACCAATCAAGTCATCACTCCTCTGGTGACCTCCAATTAGAGTGCATGCATATACACTCATTCATTCATTTGTCCTGGAAAGCAGCTACATACATGACACTCACTTCACAGAAGATGAATTCATTGGAAAGGAGCTGCCTGAGAGAACGGAGTAGGGGTATGTCATAGGCAAATTCTCCACATAATTCAAACCGACTTCTTGATTTTCTGATTCTCCTCTTTATAAGAGGGTGTGTTGGAGCACTAAAGAGTGGGATGGAGTTGGTGTGTGAGGGCTCGACTCTGACGGTGGGGATGGAGTTGGTGTGTGAGAGCTAGACTCTGAAGGGTGGGATGGAGTTGGTGTGTGAGGACTAGACTCCAGTTGAGAAAACTCCTGCTGAGAGACAAGAGGGTGTGTTGGAGGCTGAGTAGCTGAAGGGTGGGATGGAGTTTGAATCTGGAGTATAGATTGATCTTCTGAGAGCTCAGTAGTGGGTTGTGACAAAAGAGGTCGTGGATGACGTTCTGCTAGAGGTTGCACATTCTCAAGATGGTTGAAATGTTTTGCAGCATCCTTGGGAGTGGTGAATTGTTTCTGCAGTTTGACAGTCACCTTGGAACGGCAAGCCCCACCTAAGTATTGGTCATACACCATGTCAATTTACAGTTAATATTCACACTATGCACTGTCAATTAACATAATTGTAAGTTGCATGGTTGAAACATAGTAGAGTAGAGTGGAGTACTCTACTACCTATGGTTAATATATTTTTTATTGTTCCAAGTAGCCCATTCATAGTGATTTAATACTCAGCAATAATCATGAAACAAAAAAGAAGATAGATAAAACATCATGCACTCACTGGTTCTTCGCTGTGTCCCACATGTCTGCTCCAGATACTTCGCCGCTCTCTCCCAGAACTGTGGCAACTTTGTACTTGGCCAGTTAAAGCCATGAAAGAGAATAAACTCCACTAGAGCAATTTCTTCCTTCATGGTCCACTCTTGGACTTGCATCTTGTTAGTGGTCACGGTATGGCTTTTAGTGGCCTCTCTCTCGCTGAACGATAGCTGTCGCCTAGGTAGTGGAGCTCTGCCAATAGCAGCGTGAGTACTACGGAGTGACTGCTGCTTCTGAGGCTTCGGGGTGTTTCCAGTTGGTGACCCTCGAATACGCTTTATAGCTGGACGAGATGGCGTACTACCCGAAGTGCCACTCCTCTCCGCCATGTTGCACCTGAGATCCTCAGAATCTTGAAGGGCTCGGGCTTTAATAATGACAACGGATATTTACGCCTCCCTGCGAGTCCATTTCCAAGCTCATAGAGTCGGGGCGCGATGGTGAAAATGTCCAAAAAATGTCTATGGAAAGTACTGTACTAAACGTGCATTACGTAATTGAAATTAGCGAGCTACACATGACTTTAATGAGACCTGATTAGTAAAGGTCAACCTTGGCCGACCTCCTCTGAATTCAAACTACACTACAATGAAAGTTATCATTGTTGTTTCCTTAAATTAAGTGAAGTCAATTCAATATTTCTTTATAGATGCCTGCTCTACATACTTTAAAACAAGGAGGAGGGCAGCAAAGGAGGAGATAGAGAATGCAAATGGTGTGTAAGATAGAGATTCACCATAATTATTAATTATATACACACATCAATTTACTGCTTCCAATTCTCTTACATTTTCTTGCAGATGCTGCACTTGTGGAGGAAGCTCAGAGAAATGGGTATGTCAGCTACAATATTGTGAGTACTAAAGGATATGTACAAAGGGCTAAAGAGTTATCTGGAATTTTGTAAAAACTACTCCACCAACAAAGAAGTAAAATTAGAAGCTGTACAACCTGAGTTCTCATCTTTCATTTCTGACCTGGATGAGACAGTAACGTATTATGATGAAGAGTGTGGCATTTGGCAGAAGTCAGAACAAGTGAGGTGTTTATGCTTCTGCAGGTAGTACGGCACACATGCTCGTGGCAGTAAGAACAGAATTGTCATGTTCCGTCATAGCAATCTAAAGATAATTTATTGAAGCTTCTTGGTTTCATCTTTACTATACTTACTAAAATTCTTCCCTTTTCTAGAGCCTTTCACAAAATAACAAATCTTTTATGTTAGTTGCAAAAAATACCCTACCCTATACTGCTTTCAGGATTGTTTCGAAAGTACTGAAGATAGGAAGATACCTAAGAGGTGTACTTTTGTTGCTTAGCAAACCACCCTCGTGTACCTTACAGGAAGCCTTGCAATGAGAGATTATTGGCTGAAGTAGTGCTTCAAGATGGTAATAAACATTATTACCAACATAAAACATATTGTTACAAGTCAGTAATTGATAGTTTAAAGGATTTAGTGAGGCGCAACGGATTTCTCGAGGACTGTGAACATTGGGGTGATAGGCATTTAGCACCAGGACTACTGGGTGATATATATGATGGTAGAGTATGGAAAGAGTTTCAGAATGTCAGTGGTCAACCGTTTCTTGCTGATCCCAATGACTTAGATTGGTTTAATCCCTTCAAGCATACAGAATATAGTGTTGGTGATATGTATCTTGTAGTTTTAACACTTTGCACGCCCATTAAATAGTAGTAGTACTTCTAACATAGTAATAACAGGAAGAATGAATCTTTAAAATGACTAGGACTTACCTCAGAAAGAAGGAAAAAAAGGGGTGAGAACCCCCTCGAACCCCCGACCTCTGCATCGCATTGGCTAGCATTCGCCATCCTGCACGATTGCAGTGGACCAGGGGTACTTACGTGAACAAAAATTCTGCTTTTATACCCGTGACGCATAAATGCGTCGTGGGCGCGCAAAGTGTTAAACCTACTTAGGTCTAAGCACTTAATAACGTCATAATAGTTGGAGGGCCTTCAGAGCCTTGATTAAACCTCAATTCCTACCTAAATCCTCTGGTAGATGAATTACAACAACTTTGGAAACCTGGTATGCAGCTTGTAGCCTACACTGATTGTAAGTTAATTAGAGATGCTTTGTTTTGTGTTACTTGTGGTGTGCCAGCAACAAGGAAGGCATGTGGATTTCTTGGCCATAACACACGAATGGGCTGCTCAAAGTGTATAAAAGAGAATGTTTGCACTGAATTTAGAAAGAAAATGAACTATGGAGAATTTGAAGCATGCTCACTGCGATGTGAGGAGGATCATCGCCGTCCAACATCGCATTGATAATTGTTTTGTTCCCACCTCTCTTGGCCGCATTCCAAACAAAATCCTCTCGGGCTTTTCTTCTCTGACTGCAGATGAGTGCAAGAATTGATATTTGATATATTAGCTTTGTATCAGGTGTTGGGGTTTGAACACTTAGAGTGTTGGAGGTTATTTGTATCAGCATGTAGGATCCTTAATTCTCCTTTGAGCTTAGCTTAGATACGGCACATGAGTTACTGTTAGGATTTTGTAAAGAATTTGAAAGAAATTATGGAAGTGAAGCTGTGACACCAAATATGCATCTTCGTGTACACTTAACAGATTGTATTAGAGATTTTGGACCTGTTTATAGTTTTTGGTTGCTTTGTTTCGAGCACTGTAATGGCAACCAGTAGTCGTGCTATTAAGATTCAAATGATGAGTAATTTTATTTGAGACATGGCATTTCAGGAAATCCCTTTACCTGCTGATGAATTGCTATAGCACCTTTCTTCAACTTCAATACCTCTTACATATCCATAAGATAATACGTCTTACATATCCATAAGATATGTATGTCTGTTGCACAAAATGATTCTGCTTTTTTTATCTTCTTTTCTTTCTCCCGTGCATGAACCCATCTCTACTGTTTCATTGGATATATGGTCAGACATCAAACACATAACCTTGCGTGGCCCTTGCAAAACACACTACTTGGAAGAAGCAGAGAAACTCGATTTCAGATGTAGGTATAAAGTAATGTATCATGATAGTAAAGATATACGTAGACTATTGTCTTCGATTAGTAACTAGTCGATACAGCTTTGTAGAATTCAATGACCAGCGTTGAGGTTCAGTATCTTCTTGCTCATCTTGTTCTTTTTATGGCTTCTGTGCATGGCTGCGGTGGCAAAATTTATGGAACAGCAAGGGATTGTTAGCTATTATTTCCAACATCATATAAAGTTTTAAATCTTGTACTAAATATTATATACAAGCGTATGTAAAGTGGTTCTTAGTATCGATGAATTTGAGAAGCCAGTGGAGGTGTGGTGCACTGATTTATTTGAGTGTGGAGGTCGAATTTCATTTATTCCATTTCAGAGACTCCACAGTAAATTTGCTGCTGGTTTTGAGTATATAAATGATGAGAAAGTGATGTGTGTTTGTCCTTTAAACGCAAAGGTTTTCATCTGGTATTATGTTAGCCGTTTCTTGTATCACACCTGCAATTTAATAATTATTATAATCATGTTATTCCTCTCCACTGCATCTGCTACCAGTAATAATTCTACAGTAATAATTTACTTTTATGGTACCGAGGTAGAAATCAATACCATGGATGCGGCGAACTACACTGTAAGCCAGAAAACGACACTATGCCACTGCCGGTGATAACACCCAGTTTCCCACCTCTGCATCCCGTGCACGTGCATATTCCAGATCAACTCCACACCATGCCTTCTCTCCCAGACATCCCCGGTCCTCTACCTACACCACCAGCCTGTGCATACCATACAATTCTCGACCTCCTTGCACGTGGATGACTCAGCCAGTGTATGGTGGAGGGAAGTGGGGGGGAGACCCACAGACCACACCATAGAAACCGATGACAATGGACTGTCCCATTTGTAAGCAAGTCTTCTCTCCCTACATTATGCATTCTTACTTATACTAATTCTCTTCATATGCCAGCTACAGCGAGTATTGAGGCAAATATATATCTACAATCTCAATAATGAGTAGCAACAATTACGACATTAAAGATCTGCACTAATTCTTCTGCTCCATTGCTCACTGTGGTGCACAAACGTCTTCTACCAGGAGCATGAGCTGCTGCTGAGTCAGGGATCAACATATCCATTGAACACTGTAAAAATGGTGGTGTGCAGTTCACACCAAAACAGTAGCACACCATACATAAAAGTGTGCACAGCACACCAGTTGAGTGGAGTGATAGGTGTGTTGAGCACACTTTCTTGTCATAGTGTGCAGATCACACTGTGTGTGGCACACCACATGTACACCACAGGCATTTGCTGAATTAGCTGCTACATGCTAGAGAATGATGAAGCATGGGTTGTTGCTGGTTGGAAACCTGCTGATGCTGCAGTTTTGGTAAGTTGTTTATGAGTAGCTATATATATACCATGAAAACTCAGCATGCATGCACTGCATGTACTTATCCTATTTAGAGCACATACACATGCACATCAGAGTCAGACAATCTCGAGACTACATTGAAAACGACTGAGGATAATGATGAAGTCTCACAGGTGGCTCAGACTTTAAGAGAAAGAAGACTTCAAAATTGACCAGGCAAGCAGCCTATATTAGCTAACAACAGACAACCATGAGCTAGCTAGACTGACTGAGTCACATATAGCTAGCTAACAGCCAGTTAGCTAGCTAGAGTTAATGCAATAACTTTCCTACAATAGGATCCAGGGAAAGAAATGACTGATGTGATTACCCCAAGTCGCCAATTTGATACCAGGAAGAAGTCAACAGCAAAAAGGAGACTGCAGTTTTTGTCACCTAAAACTGAATCTTCTATGGTACGGGAGTGCATGGCGAGTATATGGAATTCAAGTAGTAGTAGCTATGTAGGACACTGTAGCTATATAGCTTGTTATAAACCGTCATATTAATTAGTCTTGTTCCCAGACCATCCCCCCTCCACTCTGTTTCACAAATATGGGGGGGAGGGGGGGGGGGGGGGGACTGATAATGAGCAAAACATTCCCTGCACAAACTAGCTAATTATCACTTCTCATTGTTATCACACACAGAAGAAACGACGGAGAAATATTTTAGCCAATAAGGCTAAAAGACTTCGATACAAGAAAAACAAAAAAATGAAGTGGAGCAAGCAACTAGCGCAACTTATGACAGAGGAAATGACGAAAGTGATAGGGGTGATGAGTTTGATGACGTTGATGGCAGAGGTGGTACATGTATAATGTCATCAAATGAGAATAGCAACAAGAAAGACAAACTTATATGCAGTGCTGCAATTAATGAATCCTATATGAATGTACAAAAAGACTGTGAAATTGACGGCATGCATCTACTTCCAGAAGTGGTATTACCTGTACATAACGCAATTGAAAGTTCTACTGAGAATTAACAGTCGAGCGGAATTTAGTCTTATGCACAAAGGAGAGGGATAAAGCACTACGGGACACATTACACTATCGTACCCTTGTGGAGAAGTTAGAAACAGATATAAAAGAACTGAAAACCAACATGCACCACAGAGTTGCAACTGTACGCAACATTTGGAGGAACAATGTCCTTGAAGGCTGCAGCAGGTCAGGTGCAATTCTGAAACAGGCATTAACCCAACACAAAGACTAACTTTGTATATCATTAACAGGTTAGTTATAGTGATAGCTAGCAAATGAATGAATCAATTCATAAACGGATAGTGATCATGCATGCCTACATGTACACATGTACAATACTATGGAACTGTATGTAACATTACATGTACAGCAAATCATCAATAAGTTGATACTTAAGCGGTATATGAAACAAATGACGTTGTGTTGGAATCACATAGGCAGCCAACACTGTATGGTCATAAAGATTTGCTGGTTTACAAATCACATATTCCGCTGGGTGTTGTTTACAAGTTTGAAAAGAATGAAAATGGTGCGACAAACACTCAGTTATAAGAACCTCGCAAACGAGGTAGTACATGTCAGTATGGACTTCCTCAACTACACCAAATCTGGGAACAAGGTCCATGCCAAGAACTACAACACTGTTTTTCTTATAGGTAGTTCCATTAACTTCAATCCATGAAAGTCTACACAACGAAATTAATGTATATACCAAGTGTAAGATAATTCTAATTAGTGCATACCATGACAAAGAACTGTATGTGTACATGCAGATGTACATGCAGATGTCCTTGTAGTCTCGTGCCCAGACTTCTAAGCGGCGTGAACAATAGCGTTGGCTGCTGGTTCGTTTAAACCGCAGCCAAATCTCGACAGACAATTCATGTTTATCGCTCCGTAATAACATTTCAGAACGCAATAATTAAAAATCCTGCAATTTCATTGGACACTTAAGCATTCCTGTAGCACACCTCAGTTTGAACCAAGAAATTTGACACGCGCCAGACCATCTGGCGAGGGGGAGGAGCCAACGGTTTGGGCACGAGACTAATGTCCTTGCTCCCCATGTGAAGTTTCTCTTTAGAATGTTACAGACTTACATGCATCTGGGCACAAAGCATACTATACACGTACATGTACGCTACATACCTTGTAACCTCGCTTTCTGCAGTGATGTCCGGAAATTCTGCCACTATTCTTTCCTTGTACTTCAGTGTGTTTACTACAGATACGGCTGCTGCATTTTTGGAGAAATATAGTTTAAGGACCTTACTAAAAATCCATGCACATGCATGTACCTGGGCCTGTTTTATTCTCTTTACAGAACAGACTGCCATCACTGCCACTATTGATATGATAGCATACCAACTCTTGGGGACGATAAGCCATAGTCTTCGAAATGGTCTTAAAACACACTTTACCCGGTGTGCTAAATCTTTGAAATAATTATGTTTGCCTTCAAAACGCATACACCAGAAGCGGACCAGTGGACCACACCTATACAAGTAGGTGCATAAAAGTGAACAATATCATTATAATATTATGGGACTTTCACTTAAGGTTAGGCCCAACCGGAAGTGCAGAAATATTGAAAATTCATGACCAAGTAATGCTTTTATCTTCACCACTCCACGATACTACCACAAATAGCCACAAGACCTACACAGGACTAAAGCACAGAGACTGGAGAAGACAGAGATGCAAGAAATTTGGTACTGCATGCATTCACTTCACGGCAAACAGCCATTATTCACTTACCTGTCCAAAACACGCATACTGCAAAATTTTCCAAAAGCAAGAAACCAATGTTGCTGAAACTACAGTTACACTTTTAGCTCTCTAATCTACAGTTCCAGACATCGAGATTGAAGATTTATCGCATTTAGCTCGGGAGTAATGGTCGGTTTCCGATTTTTATAATTTCGGCCCCGTATGCACAGGTGGTAGTCGATAAGTCTCCATTCTCAATGTCTAGAACTGCAAAATGCTTGAAAGTTTCAGTACAACTACAAATCAGACCTACAAACGACCCGACAGTCCTGAAATTTGCAGTATAGATTCTTCACTCACGGTCGCTTTCGACATTACAGCATTGTGGTTTGCCATGACTACCGGATGAAGTGGGTGGAGTCAATACTTCTGGTTGGGCCTAACCTTAAAGCACTTTAGTGATACTACTCCAGATATATACATTATACTTACTTGCACATTATCTCTGGGTAATGCACCATGTAATGCATCTTAGGAGTTAGTCGACAGGAAGGATACAGCCGCTTAAATCTCTGTGGTGATCATTGATTGCCACTCTCAGATATGCAGCCCAGTCTTTGGAGACAACTGGTGCAAGGCAATAATCTACAATAGAAAGAAGTAGTAAGAAATTGTCCCAATGTGGATCACTTTCTTCAATCTTCTCTCCGATCATAAGCGGAAGTAATCTAGCCAAACACCACATCTGTGTTGCTGTATGAAAAGAAGCAATAAAAACTTTAAGTGCCATGGACGCCTTAGCACACTTAGAGCTTACCAGTTTGCTTTAGCAAATGGTCACGAGACATTAAAGTAGAGAGAGCAATTGGTGTTGGTTTGTTGCAAGCGTCGAGACCATCATATGGAAATGAGTCCACTGCTTCATTAATTTCCAAAAGGCTCACTGTTTTCTTGCTAATAAGATACCTAATGAGCTCTTTTACTACCAGTGGCAGAGCACCTTCCAAAATATCATGCATCACATCAGGAACAAGACCTTCAGTGACATGAAAATACCTTGATGTGTTGAGGATAGAATCCCAGTTCAAACCAAATGTTGTAGCATAATGGTCATGCAAAGGACCATCAAGTGAGGAGCAATGATCAGCGTGAGTTTCCCGAGTTCTTGGCATGAAAGCTTCAGATACAACTGGAAAACACACAAAGTACACATGTCTCAATAATAGTACAACAGTAATATATAAACAAGTACTCACCTCAGATTGCATGTTGTCGTCTACTGCCAAGGTACTGGCTTGCAAGATTATCCCTAGGAACGAGTGTGAAAGTGCCATTGAATGTATATTCAACTCAACCAAAATGAAATGTTACTCCAGCATCCTGAATAGCAAACATACACATGTATTAGGCCACCGTAACTTACATCATAGTTTCCTGTCCTTCCAGGTATCAAAACAGGATGCGGGCGGGCGACTATTATTCATTATTCATTTTACATGAATATTAAAATGTGAACGAAACTTTCTTCAATGCCATACAAAATGAACAGCTCTTCACAAATGTGGTCTTCCTACAGACGAGGGCACGGACAACAGTGACAAACCGGAAAGTTAGCATGCACTCGTGTGGTTTGCGTGCACGCCACTATTCTCATGGTAATAATAAATTAGCAAGCGGCCACCAAAATAGCATGTGGGCAGGTGACAGGAAACAATGAAGTAAGTTACGGTGGCCTTATAAGAACAATGATCAGATTTATACATGTAACGTACCTGCTCAAGCTGCTTGACATCTTTCATAACATTCTCTAGTACGCAGTGTGCACCATACTGTTGAAGTACAGATGACTTTGTAACGGCTAGGAGTTGAATACACTTGCATGTTGAACGGTAAATAGGAGAAATATTCCCAAGAAGGTAGTAGAAAAGGGCTGTAGAATATAATACACAATTGCAGAAAATATGTAAATCTGGAAATCATAAACACATGTCTATACACAATGGATATACTAGGCACAGTCACACTTACCTAGTTTATGCTTTTTTGCCTTGGATCCCAGTGGGTTGCACACCTCAACATCGTCATAGTATGCCATTATCTGCAGAGCTTGACAGTCTTGTGAGAAAAGGGGGTGTGACTTATAAGCACTTCCATCGCAGTAGTCAGCTAATAATTCATCATGGCGTTGGTGCCCTCTCAGAACCTACAATACATACATGACAGTTGTTTATACACTATCTGTATACATGTATGTACATTATATATACACATGTACCTCTTCCAGAATGAAAGGGTCTGAGAGAAGTTGAGGATAGAAGTGGGACTTCATAAACATAATCAATCTTTTTCTTGAGATAGGAGCATGAATTCATCGTTGTTTCTACAGCTGTTTGACCAAGTTTCCGCTCAACAGGTTCCTAAGCAGTGTATATGCGAAAATGATTAATGGTAAGGCTATATGTATATAAAACTTGGGGTTAAGATTAGGAGTGGGGCAGCAACAGTACATATTATTGGTAACATACACGATTTCGGATTGGTTTTGCTCTATTAAGTCTTTACAGGCTTTGTACTTTGCAACAAACTGCATGCGGTGGGCCATTTACAGGTTCAGGTAGTTTTCTGATTGTAGAAGGACTCTACAATCTATGCGTGAGCAAATGCATGTAAACACTTGTGGGTTAGTCAAACAGAAACACAAAATTAAATCAAAGGCTCATGTATGTAGACACTTCCGCAAAACCCATTTCTTCTCTGTAAAACTTCTTCCCGAGAAACTTAGTATGTAGACCTTGAAAAGGTGCTATAATACTTGGCTTTTGAAAGATTGCCGCAAGTTCGGAGTCAAACTCTAAACCCCTATGACGTAGGGCAGTGCTGATGTCTTCCTGCAGTAATTGCATTTTACTCTCCAGTAGGATTAAAACATCTCCAACAAGGTTATCAAGTGCAGTCTCAGACACTTTACCTACAGTCATAGTTTTAAGCAGAAACTGTGCTGAGTGTCTCTTTTCATCACAGTGCGTCACAGTTGGTTGCAAGGTTGTGTCACTGCTACTGATGTCAGAGTCTGTGGTCCCTGTGGGTTCAAACGGTTGAACTTCCAGTGCAGGTGGAGCAATACCAACTTCAAGAAACTCACGATGCTTTAGGTACATATGCTTTCTATATGAATGGAAATTGCTGTACTGACGTGGGCAACCTTGAAGGCCACAGGTGACATGAAAGTTGGCTTCACGTGAGTGAACTGCTCCAATATGTCGTAGTACTCCCTTTAGAGACCGTGTTGCAAAGGAGTGGCATAACGGACACCACCAAGACCGTGAAGAATTAGATGCCATACCCAAACTTCGTTCTATATAGAGCGCACTTCTACTCTTAATAGAGCGCAGCCATTCTGACTACTGCGCATGCGTAATGCTACAACCACGTTCTTTCTGTTTTGCTGTGTGCAGCTGGTCTGAGTTACATTTAAGTTCTGAGTGAATCCGCAATGGAAGAGCCAACTGATGCTAACAAGCACACTAATACTGTAGTAGGTGAAGTGACTGGGGCAAGCCTGAGCAAGCCCCACAGAGACATGGTTAGTGTCTGGACACAATACTTTCTTTCTGCCCAGTCACAACTCTGACAAAGGCTCACCCCCCACAATGATACTAGAGATACGCGAGCACAATACACTTTGTGTGGCTATACAGATACATGAGAAGTTGCTAGATAGAAGCCAAATGGGATGGGATTGGGACTGGGCGGGGCGAGACTGCTATTATTTTGTGACCCAGCCAGTCGAGAGAATAACAGCTAAATCAGGTCATTCTAGCCGGGAAATGGTGTCCATGCTAACCTCTCCTCCTTGCCTCCAACTTCTCCTGAAGACTAGAGAGCTTCTTGTCTTTCAGCTCAGCATGGTGTCTGGAGAAGGTCTGCCTCTGCTGTTCCTGCCTGTAGCGATGGAGGGCACAGAGGAAAGTAAGGTGACTCACCGTACACACCCCCTTGACAACTACAAATACATGCAATCACAAGCCCCTCCCCCTTTGAGTGAGGAGCTCACTTCACTGCTGTCTGCCTGCTCTGCTCTGCCCTGTGCCTGGAGATGTTCTCACGAGTCTCAGTCAGTAACTGCTCTTTAGCCTGGGGAAGTGCACATGTACACAGCACGTGAACTAACTGGCAACTATCACAGCTGGTGGGGACAGATCCTAAGGAGGGAAGTGGGAGGTCTAATTCTTAGGCTTTGCATAATATAAGACTACCAGACCCTGATTATAATCAGAAGTGTCCCTTTAGTACTAGTGCCCATCAGACCTGCTTTGCTGTGGTGATCTCCCTCCTCCTCCTCTCCTCCTCCTCGGCCGCTGCCACCCTCATCAGAGCCAGCCGCTCTCAGCTGTAAATTGCAATTGGCTATATCTGTTGTGTGAGAAATACATGTTATACTCCATCACAACAGACTGGGATAATAAAGCATTAGCTCCACCCCCTACTCTCTGAACTATGTTAGATGTGAATGCCATCTCCTTAGTTGTTTACATTCCTTGATGTTCATGAATAACATACTTCCAACATTTTTGTGTTATACACTCGTGCCACTTACAACAATTTTCAGATTACAATTGCCGAATTTGCAATATCCAGAGGTACATGGTGATTGCAACTCAATCTGACAATCGATGACAGCAGCCAGGAGGTGTGACACGCAATCAACCAAAGTAGCTGGAGTGTTCGAGAGACATAGAAGACTCCAGTTCTCAAGGTCACTGACAGGTATGACCATGTACCCCATGAAGCCTAAGACCAGCTCTGGGCCATGGCCTTGGTCGCCGAGGAGACCATGCCACAGTGTAGGAGCTGGAATAACCTATGGAGAGTCAGCACTCAACAAGCTCACTGGGATCTGGCCTCGTACCCAGGTCACACCACCACAAAAAATAACTGGGGGGGGGGTGGCCTGGATACGAGATAAACTGGGGTCAAGTCCTTCCTGAGAAAATTGATGTACTTTCTCTCATACACACACACACACACACACACACACATACAAAGTGATCCCTACCAGTGACTGGCTCGATGGGCCGGGCTCTGCTGGCCAGCCTGTCTGGTGGCAGTCCCCCTCCCAAACAGCTCTTGGAGAGCCGTGGTATAGCTAGAAAAGAAGAGTTACCTGGGTCCCAGCTGGGCACAGAATACAGGGCATTTATGTGATGGGCCTATAGTCTAGGAGGAACAGGACTAGCTACAGGGACGTCTCTTCAGTGCTTTATTATGGAGATTGATACCAATAAATGTTGTGTCCTACACAATCACCACCACCACATACCTCCCCCTCCTCTTCGACCAGTTCCCTGTCCTCCCTGAAGTGGCTTCGGCAAGCGGTGATGACCTCCTAATCGCTCAGTCAACTATGGGATGGGAGGGATGTATTACTTGGCTGAAAACAGGAAACTAAAGACTATCAGCCATGGTGGGGGGAGGGGGGATATACACCACTGGAGTGTAAAGAATAAAATACGCCTGTGAACACTTAGTTACCATTCTGCTAGCTCCGCCCATCATGTCCTATTGGTATGAGAAGAAGGCACTTTAAAGTACAGTCTGAACCTGTGCTAACTCACAAGAGGCACCTTGACAACACAGTGAAGATGACTGAGTAACAAGCCTGACTGACCGGTTTGACCAGCCAGTTCAGGTAAGTCTTGTCCTCTCTGGAGTGTTGACACTAGGGGGGGGGGGGGGGGGGGTGGAAGGGTAGTTCATACCGATGATTGAAATAGCTAGATACTGCATGTAGGCGTAATCATGGCGTAATTGACTAAGAAGTAGAGTAACAACTTTATTTTAATGTCCAGCAGCTCTGGCTCAAACCTGGACAGGGGGAGGAGTCAGGGCAGGTCAAAGTAATAAACACAGACACCTCCCACGTGTCCACTGGAGTCACTTCATCCTAGTCTTGTTCCCAGACGACTTTTCGCCCTCCATTGGGATTTTCCCCTGCGAAGGGTGAATAGGACGTGGTCTGGGAATGAGACTAACCTGACCCCAGTGACTTCCACCAAAGGGGCACCATGCACTGCCAGAGTAAGACTTACCTCATCCATTTACTGTGTAAAGCAAGCTACTCACTACACCAGATCTGAGGCACAGCTAGCTACTAGCCTAGTGAGGTGGCTAAAACCCAAGAGCTACTGACATGCAGGAGCTATTCAACTCAATACACTAGAGTAGTACTTCAGGCATGTAACTCACTTCTTCACTGATTCAATCCTTTAGGCTCCAGAAACAGCTGCAGGCAGACTCATGCAGAGCTGTTCGTTGTCTGTACCCCCAAATGTTTCAGCCCCGCCTACTGCAGTCACATGACTGTGAAATACGATCCCCGCCCCTTGTTTAGCTCCAGACAGCAGTCCCCACTTTACTTCGTTTCAGCTTCTAAGTGCCACCAGGCTGAGGAATGTGCTGAGGTTTGTGGCTGGCCTAACAAAGTTCAAATGTATCCCAATAGCTTCACTACAGCCCCTCCTACTTCAGTACCCTGGGGTAGAAATGACTTTGAGATCCCTTCACTGGCTGTTTGAAACGCAGTGCAGTGATACGTATAATAAAATGGTTAGTAGTAGTCCCCACCTTACTTTTACTTGTGAGTCATCTCGTTTCACTGGTACGTCCGGTATGTCACCTTTTGACTGCTTTGTGTTAGGATATGCCATAGCTCACGTGACCTGTCATTGGAATATTCACCTTTTAAATACCCACATTGGTGATGAGGGTGTGGAGATGTTAGTGGCCGGGATGAACTTTGACAAGGAGAATTTCACCCAATCAGATTACAGTGTCAGTCTGAAGTTGGGTGGCTGTGATATTACATCTGAAGGACTAGATTATCTCAATAAGATACCAAAACATGTCAGTCAAAGTATGACTAATCTAGCCCTCAACTGGAATGGGTTTGGTGATAGAGGAGCCACCGCACTAGCAGAGATGCTGAAGGAGAACGGGACTTTACAGCAGCTGAATGTTAGCAACAATTCCATAGGCCAGGGAGGAGCCACCGCACTAGCAGAAATGCTGAAGCAGAACAAGAGCTTAAAACATCTGTTGCTTAGTGATGACTCCATTGGTGAAAAGGGGACTGCCATACTTGTTAAGAGTCTCAAGTCCAACACTACTCTAACAGAACTGCGGCTTCCAAGGCATTATGAATCATTGAAAGTCCATTCACAAACTCACAAAGACAGGATTAAGTGGATTTAGTAAGTTTACTTTTATACTGAATATTATAATGTGCATACAATTAACAATGTAACAAACATGTATACACAAAATTATTATTTTATGTATACAGTACTGCAATTCAGATACTGCGAATTTCATGGCAGTGCAAATTATTTACATTTCTTTCACCAGCTCAAAGAGACAGGATTGTGTGGCTTTAAGTCTACTTTTATCGTGATTTAACTGAATATTATAAACTTAACATGTGCATACAATTAATAATGTAACAAACATGTATACGCAAAATTATTATTTTATGTATACAGTACTGCAATTCAGTGTTTTAGCTTGCAGGAAGGCCTGGTACACATTATCACGCGCTATGCAATGTGTGCATGCACAGGCCATAATGATACCACTGTTCAGTTGGTGACTGTGCTCTTGGTGGTAGTCCTGTGAAAAGTACAATAACATTAGCAACTCACAATATTGAGGTGGAGGATCCAAATTGTTAACCATACCTCAGCAAAGTTGTGATAGCAGGAATGGTCTGCCAGCTACCAACTGAGGCAGAGCTTGACTTGGTGTGTGAGCTCCTGCCATCTCCTTTCTTGTTGCACAGGCTGGTCTGCTGTGGGTCACAGTAACGAGTAATATTATTAGATTACTTAATTATTACTCACTTTCTTAATTAGTTAGTAACAGTACATTCCCCCCTATAGACAAGCGTAATCACACACTTTTTTAGTTCAATAAAGGCTGTCGCTATAGGAACTGTGATGGATTCCGATACTATTTGGGAAAAATTTTACTTGCAATAGGCAAATTGCACTTTCTTTACTCATCCAAAATGATACTCAAAGCCATATAATTACCTATGCTAATAATTACTTAATTTAAGTAAAGTTAATTAGGTTAATTAATGTACCCTAGAATAAAATCTTGGCCAGTTTTAAGCTTCGTGCACACATGTAGTTTCCATGTTTTGATCTCAGCTAGCCACACAAAACTTGCTCTCTGCATCCAAAACTGTTACCACAGGAACAGTTGACAGAACGGAATGGCACTTTGTGACACAGACAGGGAATAAACAGCCCTACCAGGCAGCACACACCACCAGGAATGGGGAAAATGACAGAAAGGAATGTACCTGGTCACAATAATTTGCGAGCTGTCAATGCAAGGATCCCCCTCCCCTCCCCCTCCTCCTTCCCCCCTCCCCCTCTCCCCTCCCCCTATTCCTTCCCCCTCCTCCCCCCTTCCCCCCATTCACCCCTGCCCACATGTAGACTGTCATAAAGTTCACGTTAGTAATTATGGGCCACATACTTCAGCTACAGTCTGAGGGTGGGAAACAGTTTGCATGCTGGTCTCTCCTGGCTCCTAGGACTCAATGGGGCAGGAGTGGACTGAGCCATTGAAGCTAGTGAGATATAGCATGTGACTCAGTATTCCGAATCATTGGCCACTCATGTTCCCCGCCCACGGGTGCTCAATAAGTACTCTATATGCACAGTTGATGGGGAGTTCCATAATCACACGTACACAATATACATGCACACACACATGAACGCAACACACACAAACACACACACACTCCCATGCACCTACAGGCTAGCTGTACATACCTCACTAGGATGTGGTTTTACAGACGTGGATGTTGGCCCCACTGCGGCTACTCCAGACATCTCCTGCCACAGTCTCACCTTCTCTGTACACGAGGGAGGTGAGAGAGGGTGGGAGGTGGGGGACAGTCATCTCAAGGGAGCTACATCATACAGAATCTATCTCATCAACTGATGCTAACAAGCACACTAATACTGTAGTAGGTGAAGTAATAGGGGCAAGCCTGAGCAAGCCCCACAGAGACATGGTTAGTGTCTGGACACAATACTTTCTTTCTGCCCAGTCACAATTCTGACAAAGGTTCACCCCCACAATGATACTAGGGATACACGAGCATAATACGCTTCGTGTGGCTATATTGCATATCGTTTGTGGATTGTCCTGTTTATTAGAAGCTTCAAATTGTATAGTAGTGTTGATGATTCTTGACTATGTGTTATTTTTACTGCTTTACTGCAGGTATCCGTGTCTAGTTGTTCTGGAAGTGTAAAAAAGGACACTGGAATAGTCACACCAAAAAGGAAGGTATATGCTCGTGATATTATGTGCAAGTAGCTACCTGCTTTTAAAGTGTGAGAGTTGAGCCATTGCTGGTGTTTGGGTTTGTTCAATATTGAATATTGCAAGACTGTGCACTGTTTATATACATGATCTAGCTGTTACTATTTACATACATGTAGGTAGATTCTCTTCCCAAACCATTTCCGATCCCAAAATTCCGGCCATATACAGAGAAGAATCTCCATGATAGTATTCTCATTGATACGGATCGAAAGTATGTCATGCAGACCCTGGCCACCATGCTTATGACACATGTTCAGCGGCCATCCCTCCACCAATGTGGGATTGTAGCCAAAGCCTTTGTGGAGAAGTATGAGTTTCTAAAGGATGATGAGGGAGATGGTGAGGTAAGAAAGTAGCATGTGTCCCAAACTGGCTACATGCATGTTTTAGCATGTATTATATTTGCTGTGTCTAGTTAAGAGACATTCTCGTAAGTTATAGTTATACTACCAGCTGCTGTGGTTTATCAGGAATACTCGAAGCAGTTATTCAATTAGAGGCCGAGGCGAATAACTGCCGAGTGTTTCCTGACAAACCACAGCAGCTGGTAGTACAACTGGTTTGTACTACAGTTGTTTCCTAGTAACGCTCACACTACACGCTTACTAAAACAGACTGTTGCAAGCTGCACAGATACACGCCGCTTGTGGGTTTATGCAGTGGGTTTATGCTGTATAAACGGCGGTCGGCACCTTTGATACGCCTACGCACTGTAGTACAAGAGACATTCTTTTACAATAACTTATCATATTTTAAGCAGTTGACATAACATATTTGATGTTTCGATGTTTGACTAGGAATCACCTCTAAACTTTTGAGTTCAATGTGATAGAGCTCTCTTTGCACTCTCCGATAATTTTTTTTTTTTTTTTTTGCAGAACTCTTGGAAATGGTTTTTATATTATCGTTGCCAAAATGTGAACCGTGAATTAGAGTGTGATGGCAGCCAACGGAAGAGGGCAAAACTACAAGATCATGCAGCTCATTTTTTTCCACCTACATTTGCAGAGGACGAGATTTCATTTGGGCGTAATCTAGAGCTCCTGAAGGTGGAAATGGGAAAGCCCAAACCTCGTACAGATGTACAAAAGGACCTGATGCGCCGTACATTTCCCAATCGATGGGAGGCCTATGTCACCAGGAACGAGCCAGCAACAATGCTGGAATATTTGTCCGAATTTCCACTTCTAAAGAAGGCCTACTACGTAAGTTGTATATATGAATTGTGGGTCAGAGCCACCGTAATTATTGTGTAAATTTTTTTATCCTACCTTCAAAATTTAAGTTACATTGACAGTTATCATATTCCTTCATTTCATAGGCTGCCCAGGACTTTGCTCTGGCTTGCAAAAAGGAAGACATCCGTGATACCTTTGAAGAGGTGTTTCCTCAGTGGGCCCGTGCAATCGTCATCTATTCAAGGGGGACGCAGATAAGATCTACTGCCCTGCAGACTGAGACAGCAGAATATGCGGATGACATGGAAGATGGTGTGCATATGTTGCATTTTCTATATCTTGTATCTGACAAGATACAAGATATAGAATGTATATGCCCATATAGTGTTAGAATAGTTGTAACAAGATACAAGATATAGAATGTATATGCCCATATAGTGTTAGAATAGTTGTAACTTACATGTATTATTCATGTGGCAACTGGTCGCTATTTCTCATAATGCATATATGTCATCCATCTTATGTATGCAGATCGGATTGCAATGATGGCCCTGCGCTGTTTGTCTCTGTTGTTGGCACCTATGAAGACAAAAAAACTGGAGGAAAGTATTCCTTACATTATCAAGATAGTACCGGTAAGTTGTCTATAAGGATCTAACCATTTCTTATACTATACATAAGTCATTCTAACCAATCAGATTCAGCATTACTATAACGGGTCTGTCTCTGTCTGTATAGCTAGTTTTGGAGCGTTCCTGTGTGTCTGTACATGTGGCCACCCTGCCAGCCTACCGTTTTGTGGTAGGGCTGGTGGTTACGGGAGCCTAGGTAGGATGTATAGCGGGGTTTTTTGCCCGTAAATTGTTGTGGGATAGCACAGTAAGCTATTGGTAGCTAGTTTTGTTTCGCTTCTTTGGTGTCTGTACATGTAGCCACGGTACCAGCCTACCATGTTGTGCCACAATGACTATAGGCTCGGTCTAGACGGGTAGCTACTGTGGCTGTTAGCTGCTGTTTGTGATTGCTGGGAGTGTGTCGTCAGTATATGCTGTGCCTTGAACGCAAGTTCGACTAGTCTCTTACCGCGTTTTGCTAAACGGCAACTTTTTAGCTTCTGACGAACTGGAGCTTGTCCTACATCTCTTGATGCTTTGGCAACTCTTTTCAGAATGACTTAGGCATAGTATAAGATAGATAGATCACTGCGTAGCTGGTAGTATGACCTGCCTGCGGGAGATAATTTTTCCCACTGTAGATAATGGGTCAAACATCCCGCTACATGTACGCAGTGATCTATTCCTATACGTAGTCCATTTTTTTTTCTTCATGCATTATAATTAGGAGCTACATATGCACAGCAAATTACATGTACTCCCCCCCCCCCCCACATACATACATTTTTCAGCGAGGCACACCACCAAAGGAAGCGATTGAAACACATAATAATCAACCACATATCGTTCTGTTCCGAGATGAGGATGAAGACAGTATCATGCAGCAGTACTTTGTCTGTGTTGAACAAGAGTTAATGATTGAATCATCTAATATCATTGCTGCAATTTTCTTCTGTGTCGCAGCTCATTACATCTTCAATCTAACATACCACCGTAAAACTGGAGATGTGTGGTTGTTCGTCCAAGAAAAAATCTTGAGCCTACCCTCAAAGGCTGAAGTGAAACGGAATCCGTCTAGCTCTTCTCACTTCAGTGGGATCCAACGACAGTTTGATTCAATGAACTTAAGCGAGTCCCAGTCCCAAGTTGAAAACTAACTATAATTGTGATTCCCTGTTCTTCTTGTGATATACATTTTTGTATCACTACATTATCATATGTTGTTCCTCTTGAAATTGTGTTAAAATCAAAAAAACTCATGTTTATTCTACAAAGGCTTCTGATCAAATTGACAACTGCATGGTTCATACCGTACAAATTTGCAGTGTTACTATCACAAACATGTTTGTTGAATAAACACAAACATCCTGAACAAGTAAACTGTCACACTAGCTATTGGTTTGTTATTTTAATAAACCATATTGTGTTTATTGAACAAAACCAGCAATACAAATGCATTGTCAAATAACAATTGCAATATGTTATATTGATATATTTATTAATTAATCTGACAAATAGTAAAGTTGAATTCACAGAAATAGTTATGTCATTCCAACACACTAAATGTTTTGTTAGTGCAACACAATTTTTATTTGTCCCCTCAGATTCATCGCCATAACAAATAAAAATTGGTTCAAATAACAAAACTATTTTTGCAGTGTTTAAATGATGAGAAAGTGATGTGTGTTTGTCCTTTAAACGCAAAGATTTTCACCTGATATTATGTTAGCCGTTTATTGTATCTGCCACTAGTAATAATTCTACAGTAATAATTTACTTTTATTGTACCGAGGTAGAAATCAATACCATGGATGCGGCGAACTACACTGTAAGCCAGAAAACGACACTATGCCACTGCCGGTGATAACACCCAGTTTCCCACCTCTGCATCCCGTGCACGTGCATATTCCAGATCAACTCCACACCATGCCTTCTCTCCCAGACATCCCCGGCCCTCTACCTACACCACCAGCCTGTGCATACCATACAATTCTCGACCTCCTGGCAGGTGGATGACTCAGCCAGTGTATGGTGGAGGGAGGTGAGGGGGGGACCCACAGACCACACCATAGAAACCGATGACAATGGACTGTCCCATTTGTAAGCAAGTCTTTTCTCCCTACATTATGCATTCTTACTTATACTAATTCTTCTCATATGCCAGCTACTGCGAGTATTGAGGCAAATATATATCTACAATCTCAATAATGAGTAGCAACAATTACGACATTAAAGATCTGCACTAATTCTTCTGCTCCAGTGCTCACTGTGGTGCACAAACGTCTTCTACCAGGAGCATGAGCTGCTGCTGAATCTGGGATCAACATATCCATTGAACTTTTATACTCACCCTCTGAATAGATGCCCAATACATGTACTGCAACGTTTCATTGCTTGACCTTGTATTTTTTGATTGACAACACTCACTAACTTTCTGCATGTCACAAATTACAATTGCTGACTCTGGGACCAACTATCCATTGAACTTGAATTTACAATTTCAAACCACAACAGTATGACATTGTGCAGATGCACTTTTTCGGTACAGCCCCTTCTGCTTTTCCGCTAAAAATGCACAATAGGCAGCCCTCTCTGGCTGGCTATGCACATTAAGGAAATCCGATAAGCTGTTATTCGCAAATAATGCAACGGTACCGGAACGACCGGAGACGCAGCACTGCTACAAATCAGCAAAAATTGAAAGGGGTTAGGCTGCCAGTGGGTGCTGTGAGGCCGGTGCCAGCTACTAGTGAGGAAGATGAGTTCGAAGACTACAAAGAGTCAGTGGAAGCGCTGCAAAAGCTCTTTGAAAGCAAAACAGCAGCACCAGCACAGATGATGCCACTCGACCACATAGAAACAAATGGTTACAGACGACGATTTCCATAAAAACAATATTGAAAACTTACCCTGTTTTGAAAATTCCAAGATGGGTAAGTAATAGCTACTGTATACGTCAGTAACCAACTGCACGAATCAAAGTGGTTTGCCAAGAGTGCAGATTCCTTATTGTGACTTTATTCTATTGCATAGCTATTTAGCTAGCTCTAAAGTATAAGCATGGCCAGGGGTTGCATGCATGGCTTCTGAGAACATTTACATGTACATGTGTATATTAACCGTTTTCTTACAGCTGACATACGAAATGAATGAGGAGTTACAAGACAACCTCCGTGCCAAAATGCAAAATACTGGGTTGGCATATGTGAAAAAACTGTGGGCGCAGAGGGGGACCCAAGCTTTGGAGAAGAGCTTGCAGCACTTAAGCTCATTGGTACCAATGTGTACCATACGCCACAACCCCACGATGTGATGGTAGTGACCCCTATAAGTTGATTAGTATAACAAATGACCAAGCAATGCCTTTATGGTTACAGCTTAGGACGCACATGTACACCTTTGTACTTAATTTAGTAATGCCCAGGTAATGGTCTCTGAAGCAGCATTCTGTATTTGGTATTTTCAGTCGCAATAAGCTTTAAATTATCATCAAAGACTGATGCATCTTATATCACTTTTACACAGGCAAGTGGTGATATTGAAGAGCATTTTGAGTCACCAATCATGGCTGTTGGTTTTTACAGATGATGGGGCTCGTTCACAGATGATGGTGTGTGCAGAAAACGAGGAGCTGTTTGAAGTGCCGGGGGAGACCCTTCTGGAGGGGATTATGCATCTCATGGCTGCGTACTATGTTTATAACGTAGAGTATCCTAGAGGCTGCAAGGGGCTACTGTATTTTATTCAAGACATTCTTATGGAAAGGTCAGGCTCTGGTAAAAGGCCAACTCGTTATAAGACTTTTATTAATAGATTGTAAGACTATACAATCATTCGTTCATGCAGCTCTAGCTAGTTCTGTTCATTTGCTCATAAATATATACATATTACTCAGGACTTGGCACAGAAAAAGTTGTTTCCAATTGTTGGAATTGCTATTTTCCATCTAACTGTCATGTTATTATTTTTACATTATACATTGTGTGATCTCTTCCTGTGTTACATTTAGGAAAGTAAAATATTTCTTGCTATGTAATACATACATCATATTTGTAGCTGTGTAGCTGTACATACTATTACATTATATTTTACTCGTATGAGTGAGTGCAGTCAAGTGGAGGGGCTTAGCTTTAAAAATTAGATCAAGGTCTTATATATACTCGTACACATAATAGTAGTCTGGCGTAGCCCGCATTTTCAAAGCTGAAGTTGACGCCCCTTGGAGGGCAAAAGGCCTTTATTAAATTAAACAGAAAGTGCAAGCCCCTTGGAGGAATTTGCTCTGGAAGGCGCGGAGAGCATCAGTCCTGGAAACAAGCTAGCTATCTGAGATCTGAAATAACTTCCTGAAGTGGCCACCACGTCTTTGGTTTCAGCACATCGATTCAGTTCTAGTCTCGTGAGCCACTTGTTTCGCAGCAAGAGAGTGGGCCTCCTAAGTGTCGTTAGTAAATGTTTCTTCAGAGTGCTGTATCAACGCATATACAACTGGGCGGAATAAGAAGAGCTAATGCCAGATAATCGGTTAGGATTTCGTTTGGATTTTGTAAAGGCCATTCAACAGCAGATAACCTGTTCATATTAACATCACTTATACAACAGCATAAACTTAGTAGAAAAGCCTTTTACAAAGTATTTGTTGACTTCAGCAAAGCCTTTGATAGTTAAGCACTCTTCTCATTACAGTCTGTTTTCATTATTTATTCATGTTCCCCTCACAACTGAAGTGGCAAGGGCCCTTGATAATGCAAACTACACTACAATGACATTGTTGTTTCCTTAAATTAAGTCAAGTCAATTCTTATAGATGCCTGCTCTACAAGGAGGAGGAGGGCAGATTGCTCCCAAGAAGACCTGGCAGGGAAGCTGAAAAAGCAAAGGAGACAGAGAATGCATATGGTGTGTAAGATAGAGATTCACCATAATTATATACTATAATTATAATACACACATCAATTTAGTGCTTCCAATTCTCTTACATTTTCTTGCAGATGCTGCACTTGTGGAGGAAGCTCAGAGAAATGGGTATGTCAGCTACAATATTGCGAGTACTAAAGGATATGTACAAAGGGCTAAAGAGTTGTCTGGAATTTGGAAAAACTACTCCACCAACAAAGAAGTAAAACCAGAAGCTGTACAACCCGTGTTCTTCATCTTTTGTTTCTGAACTGGATGAGACAGTTAACTACTTGACTGACTTCTGCCAAATGCCAGACTCTTCATCATAATAGAGATGTTTATGCCTTCTGCAAGTGGTACGGCACACATGCTTGTGGCAGTAAGAACAGAATTGTCATGTTCCGGCATAGCAATCTAAGGATCATTTATTGAAGCTTCTTGATGTCATCTTTACAATACAGACTAAAATTCTTCCCTCATTTTCTCCCTTTCTAGAGCTTTTCACAAAGTTGCAAATCTTTTAGTAGGTCTGTTAGTTGCAAAAAATACCCTATACTGCTTTGAGGATTGTTTCGAAAGTACTACCGTATTCTACGTATTATTATCCGCCCATGATGTATTATCCGCCCATCCCCTTCTTTGAACTAAAGTTATAGTGGAGGGTATTTACATATATAGTATCCGCCCACCGCTTATACTGTCCATGCGAGCTAAATGTATAACTAAAAACCGAAAACGCCAAGGCAGTGAGTAGAATCGAGCGGCAAAATTCGATCTTTGGCATGCTTTAATTGGAATACCGACGGTAAGTCAGCTAGCCATTTAACTTTTTAGCTGATAATAGTTATCAGCATGCTTCCATAATAGCTTTTTAAATACATTTTGCATCCATACTTGGTTCAAATATGCTAAAAAAGGCTCTACTTACCTTGTAACCTCGCTTTGCATATTGCGCATTTGCTACGTGTTCGAGTGGGCGGATACTACATCGCGATTATACAAACTACGTATTATCCGCCCACCCCCCTCTTTCACCTAGCACTTAAGTGGCCCGCACATGGGCGGATAATACGTAGAATACGGTAAAGGTAGGAAGAAACCTAAGAGGTGTACTTTTGTTGCTTAGCAAACCACCCTCGTGTACCTTACAGAAGGCCTTGCAATCAGAGATTATTGGCTGAAGTAGTGCTTCAAGATGGGAATAAACATTACTGTCTACATAAAACATATTGTTACAAGTCAGTAATTGATAGTTTAAGGGATTTGGCGAGGCACAACGGATTTCTCGAGGACTGTGAACATTGGGGTGATAGACATTTAGCACAAGGACTACTGGATGATATATATGATGGTAGAGTATGGAAAGAGTTTTAGAATGTCAGTGGTCAACCGTTTCTTGCTGATCCCAATGACTTAGTATTTATTCTAAATATCGATTAGTTTAGCATACAGAATATAGTGTTGGTATGTTATCTATACTGACCGAGTGTTTTCCCATAAACCCATTGTGGTGGTATTCTAAATATTTGGTAGCCCAGCTACAGTATCCTAGAAACGCTTCTATAGACGTCAGTGTTGCTATGCGTTGCTAAGCGTATCCAATGCAGCACTTCTATTGACGTCAGAGTTGCTATGCGTTGCTAAGCGTATCCAATGCAGCACAAACCTGATTGGTTGTGAGACCTAACTGAATTAGCATTCTAGCGATAGCTGTTGGTTGTGAGTAGCGATGGCTTGTTCTAAGCCTGCAAGGACAATTTCTGCAGACTTTAGCCTAGGAGATCCTGATTTCATTTGTGTTGTACTGGAAACCGAAACCGGAGATTCCAACTGATCCATGGTATCAGTGCCAGCCTGTTGGAAAGCATAAGCTTAATGGCATGGTTGCGCGGATGTGTGAGGAAGCAGGGCTAAGTAAGCGTAAGACAAACCATTCCCTCTGTGTGACTGGTGCTACATCGCTGTACAGTGGTGGTGTTCCTGAAAGAGAGAGAACCGGTCACCGTTCCCTTGAAGCACTTAGGAAGTACGAGCGCACTGCAGAAGAGCAGCACCCGACGAACTGCCCTACTCATCACATTTGGTCGCTGCTCGTGACCCACAGCCATCCTGTAGTGTTTCAGTACCACAAATGCTCCCTCCTGTTTTGTATCCTAGTGCCAGTGTTTCATCCCGGTCTGTAAGGCATCATTTAACTTCTGTTCAGTGTCCACCTAGCCTAAACATTCAAAGCCTATTTCAGGCGAGTGCTGGTGGCACATTAAATATTAACCCGCATGGTAACTTTGTTTTGAATGTACAGTTTGGAAATTGGTCAGAGTATGACAGTTGTGATGATTTTGACAGACTTGTACAAAATGCAGATTTGGATGACTTTTGAAGAACTTATATTGTGCTGTACTACTCTTTCATGCATTAAGTGGCAGTCTACGTAGTATAACAGTCTGGGCGGTTCCTTTGATCCACCCACGCACAGGGCTACAAGGTGATATATATGATGGTAGAGTATGGAAAGAGTATCAGAATGTCACCGTTTCTTGCTGATCCCAATGACTTAAGATCAATACAAGGTATTGCCTCAGACAAGTGTTCAACACTACTGAACTTCCTTGCCAATTTCATGTACCTTGCGTATGGCTCTGCTGGTGAGTGTACTCAATCTTACAGCATCCACCCTGTCCCTCCTCTGACTCCTCCCCATGGCCCCTCCCCAAGACCACTGCATCTACTATGTTGACCTATGAAAGCCAGACAAGCATTCTAAATATCGATTGGTTTAATCCCTTCAAGCATACAGAATATAGTGTTGGTATGTATCTTGTAGTTTTAAACCTGCCTAGGTCTAAGCACTTAATAACGTCATAATAGTTGGCTTAATCCGAGGGCCTTCAGAGCCTTGATTAAACCTCAATTCCTACCTAAATCCTCTGGTAGATGAATTACAACAACTTTGGAAACCTGGTATGCAGCTTGTAGCCTACACTGGAAATTGTAGAGCTACTTTGTTTTGTGTTGCTTGTGATGTGCCAGCAACAAGGAAGGCATGTGGTTTTCTTGGCCATAACACACGAATGGGCTGCTCAAAGTGTATAAAAGAGAATGTTTGCACTGAATTTGGAAAGAAATTGAACTATGGAGAATTTGCAGCATGCTCACTGCGATGTGAGGAGGATCATCGCCGTGAGGCAGAATTTACTCCACAGGAAATCACAGCTTCAGGTAAGGATAAAGTTGAAAGAGAGTATGGCAGTAGGTTTATACTTCTAGAATACTTTGATAATGTCAGATACCGTGTAATAGATCACATGCTTACCTTTTTCACAAATAAGTACGTATGTAATGAGCAAAGTGTGGTTGAATGACAAGAGTCCTCTTATACCCCGTTGCAGGTTTTCCCTTATCCAACATCGCATTGATAATTGTTTTGTTCGTACCTCTCTTGGCCGCATTCCAAACAAAATCCTCTCGGGCTTTTTTTCTCTGACTGCAGATGAGTGAAAGATTTGATATTTGCTATATTTGCTTTGTATCAGGTGTTGGGGGTTGAACACTTAGAGTGTTGGAGGTTATTTGTATCAGCATGTAGGATCCTTAATTCTCCTTTGATCAGCTTAGATACGGCACATGAGTTACTGTCAGGATTTTGTAAAGAATTTGAAAGAAATTATGGAAGTGAAGCTGTGACACCATTCATGTACACTTAACAGATTGTATTAGAGATTTTGGACCTGTTTATAGTTTTTGGTTGCTTTGTTTCGAGCACTGTAATGGCAACCAGTAGTTGTGCTATAAAGATTCAAATGATGAGTAAATTTATTTGAGACATGGCATTTCAGTAAATCCCTTTACCTGCTGCGGCGAACTACACTGTAAGCCAGAAAACGACACTACGCCACTGCCGGTGATAACACCCAGTTTCCCACCTCTGCATCCCGTGCACGTGCATATTCCAGATCAACTCCACACCATGCCTTCTCTCCCAGACATCCCCGGCCCTCTACCTATACCACCAGCCTGTGCATACCATACAATTCTCGACCTCCTTGCACGTGGATGACTCAGCCAGTGTATGGTGGAGGGAGGTGGGGGGGGGGGGAACCCACAGACCACACCATAGAAACCGATGACAATGGACTGTCCCATTAGTAAGCAAGTCCCTACATTATGCATTCTTACTTATACTAATTCTCTTCATATTCCAGCTACAGCGAGTATTGAGGCAAATATTTATCTACAATCTCAATAATGAGTAGCAACAATTACGACATTAAAGATCTGCACTAATTCTTCTGCTCCATTGCTCACTGTGGCGCACAAACGTCTTCTACCAGGAGCATGAGCTGCTGCTGAGTCTGGGATCAACATATCCATTGAACTTTTATACTCACCCTCTGAATAGATGCCCAATACATGTACTGCAACGTTTCATTGATTGACCTTGTATTTTTGGATTGACAACACTCACTAACTTTCTGCATGTCACAAATTACAATTGTTGACTCTGGGACCAACTATCCATTGAACTTGAATTTACAATTTCAAACCACAACAGTATGACATTGTGCAGATGCACTTTTTCGGTACAGCCCCTTCTGCTTTTCTGCTAAAAATGCACAATAGGCAGCCCTCTCTGGCTGGCTATTCACATTAAGGAAATCCGATAAGCTGTTAATCGCAAATAATGCAACGGTACCGGAACGACCGGAGACGCAGCACTGCTGCAAATCAGCAAAAATTGAAAGGGTTAGGCTGCCAGTGGGTGCTGTGAGGCCGGTGCCAACTACTAGTGAGGAAGATGAGTTCGAAGACTACAAAGAGTCAGTGGAAGCGCTGCAAAAGCTCTTTGAAAGCAAAACAGCAGCACCAGCACAGACCGTTCAGAGTCTGCTTGATGCCACTCGACCACATAGAAACAAGTGGTTATAGACGACGATTTCCATAAAAACAATATTGAAAACTTACCCTGTTTTGAAAATTCCAAGATGGGTAAGTAATAGCTACTGTATACGTCAGTAACCAACTGCACGAATCAAAGTGGTTTGCCAAGAGTGCAGATTCCTTATTGTGACTTTATTCTATTGCATAGCTATTTAGCTAGCTCTAAAGTATAAGCATGGCCAGGGGTTGCATGCATGGCTTCTGAGAACATTTACATGTACATGTGTATATTAACCGTTTTCTTACAGCTGACATACGAAATGAATGAGGAGTTACAAGACAACCTCCGTGCCAAAATGCAAAATACTGGGTTGGCATATGTGAAAAAACTGTGGGCGCAGAGGGGGACCCAAGCTTTGGAGAAGAGCTTGCAGCACTTAAGCTCATTGGTACCAATGTGTACCATACGCCACAACCCCACGATGTGATGGTAGTGACCCCTATAAGTTGATTAGTATAACAAATGACCAAGCAATGTCTTTATGGTTACAGCTTAGGACGCACATGTACACCTTAGTACTTAATTTAGTAATGCCCAGGTAATGGTCTCTGAAGCAGCATTCTGTATTTGGTATTTTCAGTCGCAATAAGCTTTAAATTATCATCAAAGACTGATGCATCTTATATCACTTTTACACAGGCAAGTGGTGATATTGAAGAGCATTTTGAGTCACCAATCATGGCTGTTGGTTTTTACAGATGATGGGGCTCTTTCACAGATGATCGTGTGTGCAGAAAACGAGGAGCTGTTTGAAATGCCGGGGGAGACCCTTCTGGAGGGGATTATGCATCTCATGGCTGCGTACTATGTTTATAACGTAGAGTATCCTAGAGGCTGCAAGGGGCTACTGTATTTTATTCAAGACATTCTTATGGAAAGGTCAGGCTCTGGTAAAAGGCCAACTCGTTATAAGACTTTTATTAATAGATTGTAAGACTATACAATCATTCGTTCATGCAGCTCTAGCTAGTTCTGTTCATTTGCTCATAAATATATACATATTACTCAGGACTTGGCACAGAAAAAGTTGTTTCCAATTGTTGGAATTGCTATTTTCCATCTAACTGTCATGTTATTATTTTTACATTGTACATTGTGTGATCTCTTTCCTGTGTTACATTTAGGAAAGTAAAATATGTAATGAACCAAGTGTGGTTGAATGAGAAGAGTCCTCTTATATCCCGTTGCTGATTTTCCCTTATCCAACATCGCGTTGATAAATGTTTTGTTCCCACCTCTCTTGGCCGCATTCCAAACAAAATCCTCTTGGGCTTTTCTTCTCTGACTGCAGATGAGTGAAAGAATTGGATGAATGTCTTTTTTATATTTGCTTTGTATCAGGTGTTTGGGTTGAACACTTAGAGTGTTGGAGGTTATTTGTATCAGCATGTAGGATCCTTAATTCTCCTTTGATCAGCTTAGATACGGCACATGAGTTACTGTCAGGATTTTGTAAAGAATTTTGAAAGAAATTATGGAAGTGAAGCTGTGACACCAAATATACATCTTCATGTACACTTAACAGATTGTATTAGAGATTTTGGACCTGTTTATAGTTTTTGGCTGCTTTCTTTCGAGCACTGTAATGGCAACCAATAGTCGTGCTATTAAGATTCAAATGATGAGTGTAGCAAAGCTACCTAATTTGGAACTATGTGACTATTACAGACCGTTTCCTGGCAGGATATAGTAGTTTTATAAATGATCGCATTTTTCATGTTAGCGGGGATGTTGTCTTAGCTACTGATTTACATCATATTAATAAGTGCATTAATATTCTGATATGGTTGCCTGGTGCTCCTCTGTGTGTTACTGTAGTTGGTTATTTGGTTAAGTTGCCCTTATCTATGTACAGGAAGAGCCTGCCCTGAGTTTTAGGTAGAATGCCTGTTATGTCATGTTCACACCTCTTTCACCCTTTTCAGTTGGTTACTTTCATTTCCTGTACAGGTTAGGATTATTGAGGATATTGCTTAATGTTCGTTTTCAGTAGATCATTTCCCTAGAATATTGCAACATATTTTATTTGGATTTTATTGGTCATCCCCTTTCTGTGAGTATTTAAGGAGCACCAGATTTGGCATTAATCATTCCATCGATTTGACTGAGAGTACTCTCAAGTAGTTCAAACTGTCTTTAACGACCTATTTCCGACGACTCACTGGCAAACCCTTGCCTTGTCGCTCGGACTACGCTACATTTGGTGGCAGTGGTGGGATTTAGGCCGACTTTGTCAGTAACCAAAAGCCCACATACCCATTTGTGATTTACTGTATTCTTTGCATCATGTCAAAGAGGCGCACTGAGAAACCTGGTGAGGAGGCTGGGTCTCAGGAGCCGGTGGTCCAGGAACCCGAAGTTGCAACCAGGACCTTAATGGAGCTGCTTGTCCAGAAGGCTCAGCAGGAGCAACAGAAGGCTCAGCAGGAGCAGCAGATGGAGCAGCAGAGGATGCTGCTCGCTCTCATCGAGCAACAAAAGGAGGAGCTTGCGCAGCATCGGAGAGAGATGGCGGAGCTCAAGGCACAACGTGCAGCGCCAACGGAGGAAGGAGACAAGAAGGCAACCGTTCGCCTACCCAAGCCTACCTTGCAGAAGCTAGGCCCAGAAGACGACATTGAACATTTTCTTGCGACCTTCGAAAGGATCGCAAAGCAGCAAGGATGGCCGGTGGAGATATGGCCGACCCAGCTGGCTGGTCTTCTGACGGGGAAGGCCATGGCGGCCTACGCCAGCCTGACGAGTGAGAGTGCTGCTTCGTACAACGATCGATGTAAAGAAGGTGATCCTACATCGTTTACGATATACATGAGGAGGCATACCGCCACCGATTCCGGGCAGACCGGAAGAAACCTGAGGAGTCCTACCAGAATTTGGGTGATCGCCTCACTGAACACTTCACACGGTGGACTAAGGACCGGAAAGTCCCACTGGTCCTGGACCAATTCCTTTGCCAGACGAGCTCCGAGTATGGCTGAAAGAGAGAAAGCCAGAATCCCTGCAGCAGGCAGCGCAGCTGGCAGATGACTATACCCTGGCCCAGGGTAGTGGAAGGTCAACGAATCACAAGCCTTCACCAATGGGTTCCCTGACGTCCACACCAGGAGGAGCTGGGGGACGAGACAGCGGGGGCAGGATGCCTTACCCACCTAGAGCACCGCTGATGGATGAACGTAGCCGGACGAACTCCCTGGGGGAGAGGCAATGCTTCCAATGCAAGAAGTATGGCCATCTGATGTACGACTGCCCACTGCGTGAGGCCCCTGCTGTGACAGCAGCAAGCAAAGCTGTGTTGTTTGGGGAGGTGAGTTCCCAAGCAGGCCGCAGACTACCTACCTTTGACGAGGGAAAGTCGAGGGCAGGAGCGTTCACATGTTGGTGGACACGGGTGCTGAGGTCACAATAGTTTCTGCAGACAGAATCAACCTAAACAAGGTGGACTATCACAAGAAGGTATCCGTCATGTGCATCCATGGGGACACCACAGAGTACCCAACAGCACCTGTCAAAATACGGCTATTAAAGAGGAGGGAGCAAACTGTTCGGGTAGCAGTGGCACCAAAGTTACCAGTTCCAGTTCTTCTGGGGAGAGATTTGTGCACTTCTCGAGACTACAATAAGCCGAGGGGGGAGGACAAATCCCACAGGAGACATTCTATTCAAAGGAAAAGAGTGAATCAGCAGTGTTATCAATGCTTAGGTTGGGGACACATCATGAGGGACTGCCCCGTCCGGCTGAAATTATTCCGCAATGCTAAACAACAAGCCTGAAACAAAGACCCAACGTAGGAATGTGGGAGAGACGTTCCACAGGAACCCCTCACCCACCGGGGGAGGGATGTAGCAAAGCTACCTAATTTGGAACTATATGACTATTACAGACTGTTTCCTGGCAGGATATAGTAGTTTTATAAATGATCGCATTTTTCATGTTAGCGGGGATGTTGTCTTAGCTACTGATTTACATGCATTAAAGTTGAGTTATGTACAGGAAGAGCTTGCCCTGAGTTTTAGGTACTTTCTTTAGAATGCCTGTTATGTCATGTTCACACCTCTTTCACCCACAGGTTAGGATTATTGAGGATATTGCTTAATGTTCGATTTTAGTAGATCATTTCCCTAGAATATTGCAACATATTTTATACTTCTGGCACGGTGAAAGATACGTGTGTCTGTTGCATAAAATGATTCCGCTTTTATCTTCTTTTCTTTCTCCCGTGAACCCATCTCTACTGTTTCATTGGATATATGGTCAGACATCAAACACATATCCTTGCGTGGCCCTTGCAAAACACACTACTTGGAAGAAGCAGAGAAACTCGATTTCTGATGTAGGTATACAGTAATTTATCATGATAGTAAAGATATGCGTAGACTATTGTCTTTGATTAGTAACTAGCCGATACTCGACCTTTAATCATTCTTATTTCACTAGCGTAGGTGAATCTAGTTGTGGTGAACCTGGAGCATGGTTGGGAGGGGCTGCAACCCGTATGTGAGTAAAATTTCCGACTGAAGGGCAAAAACTCCCATTCGAGCTATGACGGTGACATGCACCAGAACTCTCGCAATTGCTTCAGAAACCAGTGCTTTTCCTGTAAGCCAATGGTGGCCAAGACCACCGTGTAATATGGATCAAAGTCCAGATCACCCTCATCACAAGAAGTCATACCAAACAGTCATATTGTGAGTCCCACAAACGACAATCTAGCTCTAAATACAACAAGTAAACACAGGGATAGATCCAGTGCCAGTCAGAATGCATAAGCATATATAGTTGTGATCAATAAAAAGTAGATTCCGTTGTTGTAAAACAAGTACTCTTTGTTTAGGGAGGCACACATTATGCGGGCATCATAATTGGTATCTGCGATCGTATGAGCATAATCGCACATTATGTGCAAAACGGAGCATCAAATGGCATAAGCGGACAGAAGCAGAGTGGGCAGTGTCTACAGTAGCCACGTGTACGTGTGTAGTGAATCAGTGATAGTGTGCTCTGTCTCTCAGGAGTCTCAGTGGTGCTGTGCCCGACAGCGATTCAGCCAATTCTCTTTCTACTGCCACTACTAGTACTAGTAGCACTCAGAGCATTGCTCTTTCGTTGTTGGATAAACTATGCACACTGATTCATATTTCACACCATATCAATAATCAAGTCAACCTCGTGCTCATGCTGTGAGTCCATGAGCTAGTGCTATAGTAGTCACAATAAATTTGCCACATTTATTGCTGGAAGCCTGAGTGCCGAAAGACAAGTACAGTAATTTTTAGTGAATCAGCCAATACAACTCACATCATTTGTCTCCCCTGCTAGCCAAGTCATTGGGATGTGTGGGGGCGCACATAGGTCTGGGCATGGGACTACTAAATATCACCCAGCACTACATGTCATACTATGTAATCAGTGTTTACCCATGTTTAGTAACCCTGAAACAACTTACCAAGCCGTGTATGTAACAAATGCAGAAAATATACGATCTTATATCTAGCCATGTCTCACACTGCCACCGTGAATTTTATCATCTGAGTTATATTTAATAATAAGGCAGGGGTCAAGGTCTTGGGAATCGTTGTCTTCAAACAACAAGGGGAACCCGGCTAACCCTGCACTTCTCCCCAAAACATATAGGGACATGGCTACCATAGAAGCTATGGATACGGCCACCACTGCCACAATTTCGTCAAGAGACAGTGCTCTCTTGGACGTAGAAACTGAAAGCCCAGTTCCGCAACAAGGACACAGTGGGGCATGTCGATTTCCTACTCACAAATTTTGTGCAGGGAGGAAACGAATACTGCCCGCCAGCAGGAGGACCATGAACAAGAACCCTCCCCAGCCACCCGCACCCAGTCTCTTAAAAAGAGAATTCTGGACACCACCAGTCAAGTCCGTCAATCACTAATGGACATGACTAAAGCTGACCACCATCGCGTGGTTATGCAAACAGCCCTGAATAAAGGGACTGCTCCAAAAGGACTCCAGGCTGATATCACGCCGCACATTTTTAAAGAAACAGAACTTGTGCGAGCTGAATGGAATGATGCCCACCGTGAGTTCAGCACCAGGCTGACCAAAATCCTCGCAAACCACTACGCTAGGATGGTGGAAGACGAAATGGCAAAGCAAGCTAGGCTACAAGCCAGCATCTTACAGATGATTAGCCAAGCTAAACTCTTTTCACACGACAGAGAATACATCATACGATTGTGGGCAGACGAAACGAAGCCTGCAGAAGTAGAGGCAAAGAAGCTGCTTTCAGAAGACAAGGCTCAACAAAGGAAGAAGGCCAACGAGCCTCCAAGATCTAGAATCGACGAACCGTCAAGAAAACGCAAACGAGATGCACCGACATCATCTACCTCATCTGGAGCCAGTACTCCAAAAAACTCCGGAGAGCTCCACCAGGAGCTGAAACTGATGCAAGAACAATACCTACAACTCAAAGAACAAATGAGAAAACTGCAGAGAAATCCCCCAAAAGGGGACCTGGCATTCAAAGGCAGCCGTGGAAGCTACCGCGGAAAGCGGGGTCAAGGCCACGCAGCAAGACCCAAGAGAGGCAACACTGGAGACTAACTCTCCATAAACTAATCACTAACAGAAAGAAACGGAACTCTGTTACTAATCATACCAGTATTACCGACTGTATTATAAACTTATCATCATGTACACTATCTAGCACTGACTATACTGTACTCTCTAAAGGTTTATCATTTATCCCTAAACCTAAAAAGAAGGGAACTATATACGGACACAATAAGGTTCGTATCAGCCATGCGAACTCGCTACGAACGGAGAGACCAACCTATTAAACCTAAGTCCCCGTTCTATAGAGCCAAACCTAGGGCGAACCGCCCATCAAATGGACTCAACCTTGAAAATCTAATTGAACAATTCAAGGTAGAGATGGATAGCATCGACTATTCACAGTCCAAAACTGATAACCTCACAATTGGTGAAAGTGCCCTGATGAAAAGGACAGACATAGTAATTAACAAAGCCGACAAAGGCTCAACTATTGTTCTCCTAGATAGAGACCAATATATTAAAGACGGTTTGCATGGCCTTGGCGAGAGCAAGAGCGCCTGGTATTCACTGTATCATCAACAAGCAATACCAGTGTGCAATTCCCGCTTAGTCCAGTTCAAATTTTTTTTTTTGTGTGGGTGTAATCGTGCACGTGGCGAGCAATCATGACTAAGAGAAGTAGCTGCAATGAAGGTGGTATAACTAGGGCAGTCGCAAAACACAGAATAGGCTACAATCCTAGTTGGAAAATAATCTTCCCTTGGCACGTTGCTGTCAAAGAAAAAAGTGATTCAGGCAGTTCGAGCGCGGGCCCTCTGTTGGTGACTGGACTGCTATGTTGGTTATGTCGACGTCATCAAATTCGGCAACGAACGGTATTGGCACCTGGACAGACAAGCCCTGTACTTACCTGCGCAAGGACATGCTGGAGAGGCATGAAAAATCAGTAATGCTCATTAGGCCAGGCAAAGTACATTTATAGTTTCGCATCAGCGCCCGCCTCTCGCGAAATGCCCCGCCTCAAGCCAATTTTCAAGCAGGATCGGTGATCACGTGATCTACCTCGTGGTAGTTTTAATTAACAAAATGGCTAGCTAGCTTCTAAAATGTTTCCGATTTTGCCAATGGTTCTAGTTTGTCTTAGCGTAGCCGTGGATGGAGCTGTAGTTGTCCCGTGGACAGTTTGTTCTATGGAGCCAGGGATATCTTTCACTCAGCTATTCAAGAAACTGCAAGCGGGTTCGATCGACTTGTTTCAGCCGTATGCCGGTAAACTACAACAGTGTCTCAAGGCAGCGTCTCGAAATCCAAAGAAACTCCGTTCAGTGTTGTTGACAAGCAGCTACCTGTCGATGAAGTGTGTTGTCAGTTTGGATCGTACGTGAAGTTATTGTGTTGCAAGCAGCCACGGCCTGCTGTGTATCCTCGATCACAACTGTGATGATCCGATTGAGCCATTGTACTATTCCGCTGACTTTTCACCTATATGTGTTTACTGCGCAAATGAAGACTTGAGCAACCCACTCGCAAGTGACTATTACCCAATGTGTGATGACTGTTTTGCGAGCAGGGATCCCATCAAGAAGTGAAGTGGTTTTCAAGTGTTGTTGCTTTCCTGTATGGTTGCCTGTTGTGTTGAAGTATTGTTTCCTGTATATTACGAGTACATCCTGTGCCCCTTGACCTTAAATGATACAAGAATGTACTAATTACATAGACGCGCATATTTACATTTATGCCGCCCGCCCGCATGTAAATTGAGGAAGAGGCTGATGCGAAACTATGTATGTAGTTTGCCTGGCCTTAAGGCTCTTGAGCAGGAGACTCTTTGGCTATCCTCACAGCGTGATGGTGGTATTCGCCAGGCCTTCAGCCAAATTCAGCAACAAGCCATAGGAGCTCTTAAGGGGGTCTGATAGATAGGCAGTTTTTTTTTAAAATACCCCAAATTTTTTTCTTTCAGCTTTACTACCTTTGTACCACTAAGATTCATTGTATAACACTGAAATACTCCATTATGCACAGCACACACCAATACAGCGAGCTAAAGTGCAGCACTCACCAAGGTCTCAGCCAAGGAGCAGCTTTTGTAAGAAAACAATCATAATTTTTTCATTTTTATAATTGGAATCTCTATTACATCATTTTTTGCTAAATAATGATGATGTAAATGCTCCTGGCCGGCCTTCTACAGTATAGCTAGTATGTGATGTTGAAAATTCTTTGATCTACCCGAAAATTGATGACGTTGACCAATGAAGTTAGCGAATTTATTGTGCACGCCTACTTTTACGTGACGTCATGAAGAAGTTGATTTTTTAGGTGAGCTGTTTCTGTCATCGTTCTTAGCGCTGTTTTAGGATGCCAGGGACCAAACACCGCACTGTTCGACGGAAGAAGCATTGGAGTCACGTAATAAGAGGTCCAGGTGCGAATAAACTTCGGCCACTACAGTGCCTTCTGCTGGACCCTCCACTTCTTCGGCCACTGCTGGACCCTCCACTTCTTCGACCACTGCTGGACCCTCCACTTCTTCAACCACTGCTGGACCCTCCACTTCTTCGGCCACTGCTGGACCCTCCACTTCTTCAACCACTGCTGGACCCTCTACCACTCCAACACGCATAGGAGCCACTGCCAGTGACAAGAAGCTCAGTAAGTCACCCTATCTCGGGATTCGGGTGCATGAGAGTGGTATTGAGGGTGAGCTTGATCTGGATGAGTATGAGAGTGACATTGTGAGCATGGCTGGGGAAGGGGCAAGGGTGTTAGAGGTTTCAGGGCTTTCGGCTGCACTGTTGGCGGGGTGTGTGTGTGTCGGGAGTGTGGGAACGGGGATGTTGAGTATCGGGAGGAGTTTCACAGGAGGGAGGGATTGGTGACTTACCCATACTTGTTCTGCACCAGATCCCCATTGACTTTGCTAGAGTGGGTTCTAGCAAGAGGTTTGCAGTGAACCAGAAGTCAGTTCTTGCGAACAAGTGTGCAGGTGGAACTCATCCTAGCCTCGAGATGATGCACGCCATGCAGGACTTGCCACCACCAGTGTCAATGGCTGCGTACTCTACCCATGCCACCACAGTCCGTGAGATGAGTATTCTCCAGGCTAGGGCGAGCATGAAGAGAGCTTGGCAAGAGGTGCGGGAGTTCTATGACATTGACGTGGAGGATGGAACTATTGCTGACATCCTGATCAGTTGTGATGGGACATGGCAGAAGCGTGGATTTACTTCCCTGTATGGTGTTATATTTGTGATTGGATACGAAACAGGGAAGGTGTTGGACTACCACGTCATGTCCAAGTACTGTCCAGGGTGTCGGCGATGGGAGGGAAAGGACCAGACGACTGCTGCATACATGGAGTGGAAGGAATCTCACAAGTGTAAGCAGAACTATTTTGGCAGTTCAGGGGGGATGGAGCCAGAGGGTGCTATGACTATGTTCAAGCGGTCCCTGGAAGACAACATCAGGTACAAGTACCTGATTTCTGACGGGGACAGCAAGGCTCATGCCCTGATTCTGCAGGAGCAGCCCTATGGGACGAACTACGTGGTGGAGAAGGACTGCATCGGGCACGTCCACAAGAGGATGGGAACTGCACTCCGAGAGCTTCGGAAGTCATGGACGAAGCACAAGCTCTCAGATGGGAAGAGCATTGGTGGCAAGGGGAGGTTGACAGAGAAGCTGTGCGACACTCTACAGAACTATTACGGCAATGCAATTCGGAGGAATGTCCCCAATGTGGGTGCAATGATGAAGGCTGTCCAGGCCACCCTGCATCATGTCAACTCCACGGACGAGGCATCCCGTCACAACCTGTACCCAACTGGCGAAGACTCCTGGTGCAGTTATCAGGCTGCACAGGCACGAGGGGAGGAATATCACCACACAAAACCCCCCATCCCTGAGGCTATCGTCGCACTGATGAAGCCGATTTATGCCCGGCTGGGCAGTAGGTCACTTCTGGAGAAGTGCAAGGACAGATACACCCAGAATGCAAATGAGTCCTGGTGTGGAAGTTCTGCCCGAAGGTACTATATTTGGGGAAGGAGGCAGTGGATATGGCTTGTGCCTTGGCTGTGTGCTGCTGGAATGATGGAGCCTCTTCATTCCGGGGCATCAGTGAGCTTCTGGAAACACGGCTCACTCCCTTTGCAGCAGCTGAGTTGCAGAAGAGAGACATTGCACGTGTGAAGAAGGCAAGGTACAAGGCAAGTGAAGTGGCCAAGCTGCTGCGGAAGAAAGCCAGGAGGAGACGGAAGGGCCTGCAAGACAAGGACCAGCAAGTGGAGGGTGTGATGTATGCTGCTGGTGCGTTTGATGCCCCTAGTGACCCTAGTCACCCAGGACCTAGCATTCAGCTGGGACTTGCAGGAGCTGGGAGGGGGAGGGGGAAGGCAGGAGCTGGGAAGGGGAAGGAGAAAGCTGGAGCAGGGAGGGGGAAGGGGATGGCAGGAGCTGGGATGGGGAAGGGGAAGGCAGGAGCTGGTGACTCAGGATCCAGTGACTTTGATGAGTCAGAATATTCTACATCTGATGACTTGGGATCCAGTGACTGCGATGACCCAGGACCTGCCAAGCGGTCCAGGTTGGACTAGTGTGTGTATGTGTGTTCACTGTTTGTGTATGTGTGTATACGTGTTTATATATATTTTTTGACTGTTATGCTGGTATGATACAGATTGAGTGGTTATATGGGTATATTGCTCCCTGTATGAAACGTTGAGTTCAACCGTTCACCGCTGCTACTTAGAATGCCCGTCCTGAAAAGTGTTTTTTTTGGCCTTGGGATGGATTTTTCCGCTTCATAGTAGCTCTTGGATAGGTGATTTTCTTGATCCTCTCAATGAGAGCTACGCAATGTTGGTATTAGTTTATCATTTCAAGTGAGTATGATCAGAATAGAGACTAAAAGAGACTAAAAAAGTCTTTCTTTTTTTTACAAATCAATGATCACTGTTTTTCACTTAACTATACCAACGGTGCATTCTTCATACTTGGAATTCCCCTTGTGGAAAGTTGCAAAACCACAGTGTAAACACTACTCCATATATGGCTGTCCTAGAAATAATGGCCAGGTACACTTATCTATAGCATAGGGTTGGCTGAGGAGACCTTTCACACTACTAAAAGGTAGTTCAGGGTGTAAGTACACCATACAAAGTTTCAAGCAAAAACTCCAAACCAAAAAGGAGTCATAAATTTTTTTAAAACAACAAAAAACTGCCTATCGGACCCCCTTAAGATGGTCTACTGGCTTGCAAAAGAGGAAGTCGCACACACAACGAAGTTTACTTCACTACTGCAGCTCTCCATTAACCTTGGCGCTGACTACCTCCGAGAATTGCACCGTGGAGGAAAGCAGATCATTGCTGAATTCATACAATGCCTCTCAGCAGTTATAAAAGAACTGCTCACTTCACTGAAACAGAGCTCATTCTATGCTCTGATGATTAACGAATCAACAGATATTGCAGTGCTAATGCAATTGGTTCTTGCAGCCAGGTATGTAGCAGTAGAGGGTGAAGACGTCATTTTTGAATGTATGAGACATCTCCGATGGGACAGCTGAGACAATCGAAGCTGCCGTTCTAAAGTATGCGGAAAGTATGATGAGATTAGCAAAGTCCGGGGATTTGGTAGCGATGGAGCTGCAGTCATGACTGGGCAACACAGTGGAGTTGCAACATGGCTCAAGAGTCAGTCATACCCAGAGGATGCTTACCATTCACTGCGTGATCACAGGCTTGCATGCAGCTGATGTAGTGAGTGGGAGTCGCTCAGACTACTGATGTTCCTCAACTACTCTCACCTAACCATGCGCAACATGGTTAAGCTTCTGGTTATAGATATTACTCTTCAGACAATGACCAAGCTAGTCTCTATTGCTGCGATATTACTGGTTAGTACTGCTGAATGCGAGAGAGCGTTAAACATATCAAAACTAAGTTGAGAAACCAAATGAAGACCTCTACACTAGACTGCCGGATGCAAATTAGTATTAACGGCCCTGGAATTGAAGATTTAAACTTTGAGAAAGCTGCCGACCTTTGGGGTGGAATACGTAACAGGAGGCTCTCCATTGACTCCCCTGAATCTGCATCAAATTAACTACTGAAAAGATTTCAATGTTACCTTATTATCACTGCATTGTTGCCACTTCAAAATAATACTACATGCCGTGTGAATCATGCCCCTGCATTACATGTACATACCCTGGAAGTGACCTCAAATGGGGAGGGCAAGACCCCAGCCTTAGATGACTGGTAGCCTGGCTCCGCTCTCTAAAAAATTTCTAGCTAGAACACCGAGTGGTAGACTCGGTTAGCGTGAGCTTGCAGATAAGTGCGTACATACATGCAGCAATCCGCGAACTGGCACCACATGCGGACACGGTCTCGGGTGCACGTGCGTCAATACCCAATTCAAGATCTGCGCCATACCACACAGATGTGCGCAACTTCGCGTTCATCTCCGAACGCTCATGTTGTTACGCAACAAAACATCGTGCAAAGTATACAATTACCACGTTCTTTCGAATACAACTTTACACGGGCGTAGCCATCCACCACCTCTCTGTTGCTAAATTACGTACTATTTTGAAACACCGTGGATTCCCAGTGACAGGGACAAAAGATCAGCTTGAATTTACTAAGATAAGGGTTACAGCAGCAGTAACTGCTAGAGAAGTAGAACAAGTTGAAATTTTTGTCCAGGTACATAATCAAATCTCTAGTCCTATCTCAGACAATGTTGCAGATTTCAACCCAAGAAGAAAGTACAGTTTTAAAACTTCCAAAAAATTGTTTCCTACACTAGTGGATATCCGATGTGAGTCTGACTTAAGTATTTATTTATACCTCTGTTGGCACAATAATAATATGCGCCAGCTAGCGAGTCGATATGGGTATACGTATCTGTGGATCAAATAAGAAAGCAGATAACCAAGGGTGAAGGTGAAAAGGACTGCCTTGGAGATGGGTGACTCTGGCTGAAAACCAGGGTGGTACACAGCTGATGTACAAGCATATGATTTAGTAGAAGACATTCCAACTCTTCATTAGCCATCTGAACCACGGTGTACATACACAGTTGAATTAATTAGCTCAGCAAATTACGGTGTTCAGTTGTGTAGACAAACTACCTCTTGAACAAAGGTTCCGTTGGACACAAATCACAGTGGGACCATTGAGACTAAGTGCCCCTAGACATTAAATTTCTGTGGCCACAATCCACTGGTTCGGTGCCCCCCGAAAACCTAATTTCTGTAGCGACAATATTCTGGGACAATAAAATTTATTGCAACCAAGTGCCCTTTGACACCACTTTCTTGTGGCCAGAATCTCCTTGGGGAAAATCTATAACATAAAACATAAGACAATAAAGATGTACAACATCCCAAATAAATAAATACGCTAAAGTTGTTGAATTTTTCAATCCTTTCAGCTGCTGTACGACAGGCAAGTGTGACTTTCCAAGACAACGCTTGGTGCAATGAAGCTGTGATGATGTCCTGGATCTGGCAGCAGCGGAAGCCAGCTTGCTGTGACAATATGAAGTTTGTTTTTGACGTACACAAAGCACAGAAAACTGAACCAATTCAGAAATCCTTGCAAGACAATTACCAGTCTTTGTGCCTGCTGGAACAACAAGCCTAGTCCAGCCAGTCGATGTCATGTTTAATTAATGCACCATTCAAGGCAGCAATCGACAAAATGGCAACCACCCATCTGCAAGAGAACTTAGATGATTACGTTAAGAGCAAAGTCTGTGCTAGAGAATCCTCTTCACCAAGTGGGTTGGGCAAGCTTGGGAGGAGCTCTCACCCACGAAAGACATGGTCATTAGAGCGTTTAAAACAATGTGGCATTTCTGTGCCCATAGACAGCTCGGAAGATGGGGAGATCAACATCATTAGCCTTGGGGACTACGAAGTTGATGCATCAGACGACGATGCAGACCCATTTGAGGATGTGGACGATGCTGACCCATTTGAGGATATGGACTAAGTATAGTACTAACGCTTATTGCTGTAATGCATGCACTCTATTCATTTCTTTAACTTTCATATTATTCTCACACTATTCATTCCGATTGCCTAGCAAGCAAAACCTTTTGTGGTCTAGTGGCTTTGAGAAAAGCCGGTGGAAAAATGTTCTACTGGGAGGCAGATGTAGTAATGGGAAACATTTTTTCTTGCATGATGCCCTTCATCTTCACTAGCATCATTTCAGAGCCAAGAAATTTATACATACATGGGGCCTCCAGGCCTTTACCATGCTTTCTCCTGCCGGCGACTTCGCATGAGATCTTGCCACCATGGTTCAAGAAATGCCAAAACACTCTCGAGAACTCTCCAGGCACATGCCCCACAACAGTTCTGTCTACTTTTAGCAAAGCCACCACACATAAGTCATGAGCGTTTCCGGCTTCTTGGATAACCAAAAGAATTCACCCAGTCGTGGAGTCCATATCTCCTTGAATACATGATGGCCACGAATTACACTTTCTTGGAGGAGAATGGAGTCTTTGGATACTTCACCAATATCGCCATTGCTCTCTTTTTAACACGACGATCGACTGCAATGCCTCTTGCCTAGTAGTGCATGGCTTCAATCATTGCACCCATTATAAGCGCACATCCTCCATTAGGCGCATGTTTGCTAAAGCAGTATATGCCCCCCAACCAAGCGAGGTCACACGGTATGGTGCCTGTGATACCTACAAAATCTCATCTGACCAATCAAATTTAGCAGTAAAATACGCTGTGATGCTGTACGAGTGTTAGCATTGCCAGAGAATTCATAATATTATGTGCTGCTCACATAACCATCACTCTATCCTCCAATTAAAGTCAAAGGCTGCCCTGGAAACCATCACCCGCGAAAGAGTGTATGTAGACTGAGCTAGAGAACCCTCAAGAAAGTCCCCAGTGATGGAGTTACACCAGCTGTCTGCATGTATTTAAGCATCATCCTTCACCTTCACGATCCTCACATCACTCTAGTGCAAGCAGCATCTATGCTTTTAAAAGTAGACAATGCAAAGAACAAGGTATGCTACACTAAACATTAAAATGATGGATACTACACAAACTGATTTTCTTCCAGGTATCCACAAGGTTTAAAATAGGTGATGTTGATAATGATGTAAAAGGTGATGAAATAGCAGCTGGCTTTGACAAAGAGGTTTGGGAGTGGAGAGATGAGTTGGTAAAGCACATCAATCTACCAGGAGCCTATGAGTGCGGCGAAGCCGTGCGAAGGAACATCTACTGTCGTTTTCACGTGATTTCAAACATGCGTCATGGATCGTTAACGTGCGCCGTCATAATTGCTTCTGAAACCCTAAAATTACTACACGTGCCTTGGCGGTGATCCTGTTTGTTGGTACTAGGAAGAGCTAGAGTTGTTAAGTTGACTGATATTCCGTACGGCTATATAATGATGGACGCTTGGGGAGCATTCTATCGGGCAACAGGGTAAACTGCCATCGTAGTCACAGTCAGGTCATGGTCAAGTTTGTTAAACGGCAGACATGCTTGGATGAGAAGATGACAGTCCACTAACTGTATGTATTGTTGCATAGCCAGCTATCGCTGCAAACAATTCTATGGTGTAGGACGGCCCTTGGGTGGACCTTCCATGGTAGCAATACAGCCAGCTGATCCACGAAGCAAACAAGGGAAAGCGTTCAGTGGGACCGACAGAACCAAGGTGTGATTGATGAACTTTTCGACGATGCCATCTGGACAGACAAATCGAGCATCCAGTTACAGACACACCGTCGGCACAGCTATCGGAAAGTGGGAGAACCAGCCAGGAATAAGCCCAGGTACTTACAGTATGCTTGGATTTAAAAGGCTGGACATATTAACTGGGACATATTAAATTTTCCAGGGCCTAGCACTAATAGCTAGCTACTAATTCCAGACCTCCATCTTTGTTTATGTTGTTGTTGTTTTTTGTCTTTTTTACAGAGTAGTTCCTTTCCGTTCCCACCTGCATTCTCTTTGCCCGCTGCAACAAAAGAAAAGAAATAGTAGCATAATTATGATTGTATATGTACATGAAGTACCGTGTGGTTACAGACAAATTTTCTTAGATGCACACTGTATGTTCAGAAAGAAACTTACTTTCTCTAGTCTTTTGCTTCTTTCGTCTAGGCTGCTCAGTATTTGTGCGATAGCTCAGCACAGTCTCGAAAGGTGTGAAGCAACCTTCTAGAAACTCATTTTCCAGCCTTGTCATCTTTGCCTTACTCCCTGCAACAATACACAAGTATAAGTATATTTGTCTGAAAAAACAAATTATGTACATGTACGCACTATACCGCAGTAGTCTCATTCCCAGTCTCCACTCCCAACTTTTTGCTGGGAGTGGAGGAGACTGGGAACGAGGCTACTGCCACAGCTGTAATACACTTACCAATGGCTGCCACTTTTCCCGAGAAGACATTCTTCTGAATCTTCACTGAGCAGTCACATCCGATGGAAATCTCTGGTGGCTGTACAATATCGGCACTCGTTACCACCGAAACTGATTGCTCCTCCGCCCAGTACACGAGAATGAACCGGCCTGTACAAATAATGTGTATTAGTAAGGAATAGGCCACACTGCAGGGAATTGCTCTAGGCGTCTGTATTTAATAGCTACGAGACTCAACTGAGTGCTACTGCTGTGGTTAGTTAATATTCTCAGCGTACTTAAGGCCTGGGTCAGCTGTTTTGAGGCACATTGAGTCCCATACTTTGATTGCACGTATTATCTATTATGAACTAGCAATATTCTCAGCGTACTTAAGGCCTGGGTCAGCTGTTTTGAGGCACATTGAGTCCCATACTTTGATTGCACGTATTATCTATTATGAACTAGCAATGTTCTTTTGCAATCAACTATAATCACTTTCACTTTCAATATAAATAAAGTACGCCTACGCGGTCACGTGACAGGGGTGGGCGTTGACAAATGGAGCCTATTTTCAATCCAATAGGTGGAAAGGCGGCAGTGTTAACGACTAGCCACGGAGTCCTTACTAAGCTGAAAGAAAGGTACAAAGTTGTAGTTCATGCTATTAGCGTGCAGAGTGACGATCACTTCTGGGAGGTAAGATACACTGCAAAATAACATTATCTAGAGCTGGCTACCTGTCCTTACCCGGTTATAACAGGCCTCCATCTTCGTTATTTGTCTTTACACGCTAACACGTATGAAAAACAACTATTTCCGATCCGGTAACCCCAATACGACCACCAAACAAATAGGAGAACACTCCCGCCTAGCTAAGCTGGCTGTTCTGTCAGCTTCTGATGCGGCCATTGATCAGTATCATGTGACCACAACTGCACACGCCCTCTAACTCACGTGAATCCAAATTTACCCGGGTAAAGTGAATGATACTCTCGTGTAGTATCTTATGAGCGAATGCAGCTGCATGGCAGATTTATCCAGATCTAGACTGAAGTACAGCTCTGCTAGACTCATCAGATGTAAGTTGTTCAATAGTACATTAAAATAGAGTGAATATAATACAGCTGGACTAAGGACATTGAATATACGATATATACAAAACAGTTAATGTAGTGAAGTCTGACAGTATTAAACACCATCCTTTATTGCTGACTGCGACATCGATATTGACCTCTAGGATAATGGGAACATATTTAAGTAATAGTTATATACCAGTTACCGCGATAAGTCGCGATAAGTGTGCTTTATGCAGATTTAAAGCGCTGTCATGTGATCGATCTAGAGACTTCTGATTCGTTGAGGGTCACGTGAGTAGCACTAATGCTAACATAAAGTGTTGTATTATTGCTTGCTCTAAGGTCACAGTGCAATAGTCCTCACGCTATGATTTCTCAACCTTCAACTTTGAGTTAAAAAAATTCCGTGCACATCTCCCAAAATACTGTATACATCTCCCAGTCATGCATAAGATTTTCCAAAGGAAAAAAGAGCTGAGTGGTATGGATAGACTTACTGTGTGGACAGTTAAAAGTGTGCGGGCACTGTACACTTGATACAACCCCAGCCTCCTAGCATTTGTTGCTTTAGTACATAATATAATGGTACACCCATCATGTGCTACAGATGCATGCGACAATAGGTGGCATTTGCTATTTAGTGGATGGTAGAATCAGACTCTTTCAATAGAAACACAGCTCAGTTGTACAGTGTACGCTATGCAGAGTAAAGCAAATTCATAAGAAACCACTGCACACCTACAGACAAAACAGAAGCTGTATTATGTACACAAGACTCAATCAACCTTTGAACTGTTTATGCAATATAATTTGTGCATAAGTAATCTCTCCACTTACATTGCCACAAAACTACATGTACAGACTAGGTCAGTATTCGGAACATCAGAAGCAGCACACACTCAGATCTCATACTAATTAGCACCTCCATCACCCTAAGGGGGTTGGATATATTCATTTCAGGTTAGTGATCAATGGGTAGCAATCTCGGGGAGAAAGCGAACATTATTCCATTGTGTATTTCGATCGTGTCACAACGTTCCAAGTGCTGTATGTCTGAACTTCCAATAAAGCTGGGGCTTATACACACTGCATAGAAGCCTCACATAATGATGCTAGTAAGTAGCACATATGAGCCCGCCCTTAACGACAGTTCAGAGCTACAGCGCTTTGAACGCAATGACACAATCTGAGACAAAATAATATTTTCTACCTGGGACTGCCACATGTGTTGATTGGGGTTCCCAATTAAGCCTGGGACTCTTGATCATAACTTATAGTGCAGTGTGGGGAAAGGGGGGTTAAAAATTTATTCTATAGCTACAAGTTTGCAGTTTTATACTCAATGAAGTATCAGGAGTGAGTGAAATCTATTTCAGCATAATAGACCCATCAAACTACAAAAACATGCATGTTTCATGCATTTTCTCCATTTAGTGCCCACTTTTCCCCCAATCACATCATAGTGCATTTTCAGGCTTATCAATGGCAATGACCCACTGATCAATTACTTCTCTATACAGGTGTTTCCAAGGCTTAGGTTTATTGTGTGACACATGTTAACTGTGGATATGCACGCACTGCAATTCGAGAACTTACACCAAGGCGAGCTAAAGTAATTAACACCACAAAGCGTGAATCAGAATTCCGACAGACACATACTTCCAAGATGAGACATCTGATAGGTCTACGTTTAACCGAGACTGTGCAAAGATTATTGGATACTTTGGGAAGAAATGACACCTACCGGAGTCTAGGCTTGAATATGAGGAAAAATTCTCAATTGAGAAGTGGAAAGGCTTACAACCATTGCAGCAGAAAGAGCACACAATTGCTAATTGCAAAGCTTGTCATCATAAACACAGTGATCTTCAAATAAAATTTCCACAGGGACCCTACTGTAATCTTCAGCCACTGATTACTATAGACACAGAAAAGTTGGAGCAACTTGGAGAAAAAGAAGGAACACGAAAAGCATTCAATAAAGTCAATGCAGCATTTTCAGAGGTCTTCAATACATCTTTCTCGACCACCTTGGTGAAACATGGAAGGGAACCTATACAAATCAAACCTACAACCAATGAAAGAAAGAAGAAATTGAGAGAGGTGTACCGCAAGTGCCGTGACAAGGAGAATAAAGCTTGACGAAAAACTGCGGCTATCGCAATTCTGACTGAAGATCAGTCCATGCGATCCTACCAACGCATAAGTAAGTTACAGTCATTTGAAAGTCCTCCTCCAACCAAAAAACAAAGAAAGACTCCCAAATCACATTCACATGACTTCAGCAGTGTGACATGGGATAAAGAAAAAGTCCTAGAAGACCTGAAGAGATTTCCACTCGCACCGCCTCCAATTAACTGGCAAAAATGTGCAAGGGAACACAACGTTCCTGGACGAAATTGTGGACAGGTGGTTAACTCTTTACCGACCAATAACGACTATAGTCGTCATTACGTAACACCCCCTTTACCGACCAATGACGACTATAGTCGTCATAAGTTTAAAACGGCTCTAAGATCGACAGACAGCACTCAAGGGAGATCCCCTAAGTGACTGACGATGTCATAATGAACATATTCTTTCATTTTAGCCTCATTTACCGGGGCTCCCCCATGCAAAATCGTGACAAAATTAAAATGAATAATGTCTGCTAAATTGACACGCTAGCTATCGATCAACATCCTAGGCTTCAGAGCGGCATTGGCAGCCTTTCAAACAGCCAGCTGTACTCCAAACTGTTGCTGAGGATCTGCAAATAGACTGATCATCCTTCAGGACCATCTCTGACAGCCAGATCTGTGTGTAAGTGCAGGTGATACGGACCGTCGTTCGTATCGATATAAAGTTTTGTTGTTTTTCTGATGGGTATGGATGTCTTAGAGGGGTGAGAATGGCTGGAGAGGGAGAGAAAAGTAGCTGAGACAATGGCAGAGCAACGGAGAGTGGCTGTACTACATCACCACAGCCATGGGAGCGGCCAGGACCATGCATTTCCTATGATGTCGCCGTGATCAATCCTTGTACACGAACGGCGAACTCGGCAAAGAATAGCCCCCTATAGTGATAGCAGGACATACTATTCAACCCCAGGCACTCTTTGCCTACTGTTTCTTGTATTTTGATTACCTAGTAAGCCTAAAACACACTTTTATCAACCCTACTAGCTAGTTTATCTGCATATCATGCCTGTACGTTTACCTTGTGTATTTTGTCTGCTGTTGTTTATGGCTCTCTTGCAGTCCAGCGCCCTCGAACTTGCTATCAAAGTAAAGCTGGGGAAGTCTTCTCTCTGATTCTGCAAAGTTTTCGGGACGAATCTTCTCCCTTTTTCAGCTAGAGGCGGCTAACGCTATGCGTTACCATGCACCGCCTCCAATTAACTGGCAAAAATGTGCAAGGGAACACAACGTTCCTGGACGAAATTGTGGACAGGTGGTTAAACAATTCGTGCAACAGTCGGGAATTGACACATTTCAACTGGATAACAGAGCCCCAGCTACCCGCTCTCGTAGAAATTTCGGCATCAGCTAATCCACCACCATCTGCAGTAAAGGATGAGTGGAAACAGATGGTAGAGTCAGGGGAATTATCACTAGGTGTTCCCTGTGCCCCATACAAGCTTGTGCGGTACAATCCAAAGCAGGGACAGCTGGAAAGAGAAGAAATCATAATCACAGGCCGCAAATTCCCTCTCCTTGGAGTGCGAGAAAGTCTTTTGAAGAAGCATGCAAAATACATGAGGCTACACACAAATGAGCAGATCAATGAAACGACAGTCCAGGCCTTAGCCACTGTATTTCATCACCCACTCCAACCAGGCAGCACCAACACTGAACTGCAATCACAAGTCACAAAGCTGGAACAAACAAGATCACTAATCCTGTGGCATGATCATGCCACACTGTTTGGAACTGGGTATTGACTTATGACTGCACATGTTGCCTACGATCCAGCGGTGTTCCTCACACAGCAAGAATACGAAGAAAAATTTGCCAGTACAACCCTTCTACAGTCAATCATTGAACGCCCAGTGGTGATCATGATGGCAGCAGGATCATCTTCTGCTGAGGACCAAACAGCAGTTCTACAAGACAGAATAGACTGCTTGGCCACCATGTCACAACCCATAATAGCCAAAGAAACAGTAGAAATTGAAGACAAGCTACGCTTCTTTGTTGGAGATCATCCAGCCCAACAATTTGAACGTGGTACTCAACAGGGAGGGCATTACAAGTGTGGTGGGTGTGGTTGCAAAAAATCAATGATTGAAGACCTTGCTCACACGCTACACATTGAATGGAGATCGCTTTTTCTTCAGAAAATAGGTCTTGATGGGAAATATGGGAAACAAGCAGGGATTTTGAAACCATTTGCCAAACTCCGCATCAATGAGCTACGAGAGGAGCTACAGGCTCACGGTATGGATACCAACAAGCTCAAACCTCTCCTTCAAGAGGATCTTCGAGTGGCTTTGAAAGGAGTTCAGCGTGTACCAACCTTGCTACTCTTTAATCCCAATCAACAATTAAAGCAGTTAAACTTGGAGGAATACACAATCCTTGATAGCGAGCCACTTCACGACTTGAAAGGTCACCTTGGAAACCTGTTCAAAGAGCTTCCTTACATTCTTCCTACAGATTTGCAAACAATATGTGAAGAGATCATCAAGGCCAACACTCATGAGAAGATGACAGGAGCAGATTATCGGATGGTGCTAATTGAGACATACCTGTATTTGCTTAAAACCACTATCAGCAGTGATATCCTTCTTCTGATTGAAACAGCGGTCCGAATGTCACAAATCCTCTACCTCCCTGACAAAGAGCAAACACCCCGGCGAATTCTCCAGATGTACAACTGTTCATGGTTGCACCATGAACTGTGCAGCAAGTACTTTCAGAGATTTCATGGCGACCCAAGTTCTTTGGCCTATATTTACATGCTTTGGTTGTTCATGCCCCACCTCAATTGGAGATCATTTCACTCCGTTCAGTAAATACTGAAAATCAAGAGAGGATATTTAGCCAGCTCCACAAAACAGCCATGGCAGCAACCAATAGACAGCCACAGAATGTGGTGTCTTCAACAATCCTAAGGCTGCAGGCAAAGGCTGAATAAAGTTCAGAAATCTGAAAGTAGAGTTGCAAAGGCAGGAAAAAATGTACCCAAATACTCTGGCACGATTATAACCCAAGATCTTCTACAGGGAAGGTTTAAAAGTTGGCAGGCTAATCTGAGACGTATGAGTCGATTTCTGGAGGCAGGTAAAGGAGTATGGGAAAAACTTCCAGATGGATATCACTTTTTTGATGGTGACGATGAGCCCGGCATTCGTCAGGAAGGTCCGACCCTCCTAGGTCCACCCCACTGAAAGAGGTGTATCAGTCACACAAGAAACGTTGGGAAACTGTCAGACACAACAAGTTGGAACTACCAATTCCAAAAGTACAGCTATATGATGAAGGTGGTAACCCATCCAGCATTCTACAGTATTCACAAGCAGAATCACAAACTACAGAAGAGTCCAATGAAACTGAACTTGTTCTGAATACAGAGGGCTATGCTTCCGATCCTGATCTCCCAAATGATCCAGTGAACTCAGTGTGCTTGTCCTTGACTATAAGACAATATAGTATACCAAGTACCAACCAGACTTTACCAACTCTTGCAGATCAAACACCCCCACCCTCAGAATCATCCTCTGTTAACAGCGCTAGCATTCAAACATGTATCATGAATACCTGCAGTAGCCAAGCTAATGATAGCAACCTTGAAAATAGACAGGAATCTTCAAACTCTGACAAAGAAGTGTGTTCAGAATCATCTTTTACAGAATCTGAACATCACCATACAGCACACATACCAGTACCTTCTCAATACAGTAGTATTCCTAACTATAAAACCAGTCAACCAAGCAAAATAGCAGAGATTATTGGCCACACTCCTGAAATATCAGCATTTGACGAGTTGCGATATCAACTAAAAAGTAGGTATAAGAATACAAAGATTCCACAACATGCCTGAAATGATCACGATCAACTGCTACCGAAGCTCCAAAGTCAAGTTTTAAGAGAGCAAACAGCTATTATGAAGAATATCAAAGCAGTTGAACAGTGACATTTCCAAGAGCATGGTACACTACCCGACCGAAATTGTTCAATGAATTTTGTGCGAACGCATGCGTGTTGCGCGCAAACTCGCGAAATAACAGTTAGATTTTTGCGCGCGTTCTCGCGAAATCGCGCAAAACTGCGTCAATTTGCACGCGAAAAACGGCGAGAACTGCAGTCTCGCTTCCAGCGCTGGCATGGCAAACTCTATTTGTACCTTCGGGAGAAAGGCAGCCGGTGCTAGCAAAGCCTTACCGCGTAGAATCTCGCGCGTTTTCGAGTATTTCCCGCCAAACCGCGTGTACGCGAACAGTCGGAATTCCACGCAAAATCGTGCGATTAGCCGCGTTCCTGCGCAAAGATACGCGATCTCGTGGGTTTGCGCGAGATTCGCGCTCTCGCATACTATCTCGCGCAAATGCAATCAACAATTTCGGTCGGGTACCACTAGAAAATGAATCTACTCCAGAACTATTACAATTAATGAAAAAGTTAAAAAATGCAAACAAACTCCTTCGATTCTGGAAAAATTACTTGTTAGTGTCTACAAACTGTCAGTATTGATGTCACTGAATAATACAATGTCATGGTTGCATAGTGCAATGTGCAATTGACCTTTATCCATTATGATGTAATGGGGGTAAAAGTGCTCGAAGCACAAGAAATTACATCAAAACGCATGTTCTCTTGTATTTTCTCCATTTAGTGCCTACTTTACCCCCCAATGGATAAACGTCTATTCTTCAAGTAATACAATATGAGGGCCAGGTGGTATTATATCAGACATAGTAAAGATAGTCTCGCGGACCATACTTATTCGTGTATGTAAGGGGGTGGGGGCTAGGAGGGGGGAGTGGGAAAATGCTCAACCCCACCCCCATTGCATACGCAAATATGTATGCCTGCAAAAATAAGAAAAAAATGCTCAACCCCACCCCCATTGCGTACACAAATATGTATGGCCTGCGAGAATAAGTATGAGAGTGGACTATATTCTTCTTACCTTTGCATACTTGAAAACATCATTGCTGAACTCTGTATTCTTTGACCTTTAATACAAAAAATAAAATCTCACATTCCAGACTCAGTATATCCCAATATATGAAGCTAAGTGCCCCCCACCCCCCCCCCCCCCCGGCTACTCTTGACTATGGCCATCCTAGTTTCAGTACCAGCCGTCAAGGTGGAGATCGCCTATAATAATTATAGCTACATGCAGTAAGTGATTTCCGCCTTGAAATTACGGACTGGCACACACAGGACTATAGGCTACGCTGCTTCCCCTACACTATAGCTTACCTATACACAGTCCATAGCTGCTTTCAATGGCACATCACGCGGAAATACGGCTGCATCCATCAGATCAGAGCGAGTGTAGACACAAGCTCGAACGCTCGTGTAACAGTGTGGAATTACGTAACGCCGATAAACGTCACCTGATAGTCACGAGATAATTAAGCGCATTGCCATAGTAACGGGCGGCGCGTGCTTCGTAGCGCTGACCACATGCTGACCCAGGCCTTATATCCGCTGAGTTATTTATGGCTGGATCTTTGCATAAGTGTACTGCAAATAAGATTACTCAGTAAACTTACTTTTTTCTTGCTGTGAGGTGCTCTTCACAGTAGATCGTAGCGTCATTATGATTCAGAAAAACAGAGCTAGACAAAAATGATCTTCAACAACTCTCCGAATTCACACGTTCTGCGTACAATGTGCTTTACCGTACTTTTCAATACCATTCCGTTCCATTCCCTTCCGTTCCATTCCTTTCCGTTCCAAACGCATGACTCTTCCGTATCAGCTGTGTTTTTCTCGTGTACTTCTTCCGTACATTTGGGTACACTGAAGCGTAGTACGATCATAGTACGGAAATGAAACGGTAACTTTTAATTGACCGCTACTGTAGGTGGTACACCTGTTACCAGCACCGTAGAGAGATATGGGTGATCTTAGGAACCTTTGAGATCCTCACAGCACTATAGCTCTTCCACTCTATGTCTCACCAGGCTGCATGAAGCACAATAGCTACTTTTCGCATTCCTCACAGAACAGGACTGCCTCACCTTGGCACTGGTCACATATGTCCTCCACAATCAGACTATCCATCACGATGTACTCATGTAGCTAACTGTAACTCCATATTAACTAAGGCCTTGTAAACTCAGAATCCACTACAAAATCATTTAACAGACTCTCTTTCAAACTCACAATCCAATGCTAAAATCAACTGATCTCCACACCATGTAAAGCTGACGCCCTCTGATGATTCAGATACGAGGAGGATGCACTCTCACAGCCCAAACAAGAAGGTAAATTTAACTGCAGTAAAGTTGTTATTCAAAGTTTTTAGGGACGGCGGTAAATGTAAAAATCAACTCAGGTCTGATGCAATATGATTACCTCTGTATTGCAGAGCACAGAGATGCCCAACTAACGGGCCTCTTGGTGAAGCACACTGGATACATACCTGATGGAGTGCAGCAACAGATGAGAGCTATATATGGCCATTCTTCCACAGCTTTCGGCTCAAGGAGTACGTGTCCGGCAACAACAGGGAGCAGCACTTTCTCTGTATTATCATCATCGTTTTTGTTTGCATGTCATGCCGCATATTCTAATTTAACGTACTGCAATCCAATTTCTCTCATTGTCGAACCTCACATTCTATGCTCACCTAATTTAAGAAATAGCAATCTCTTCAAACAATGGCATCAGTCTAAGCGTTAAATGAAGATCAAGGAAAATTTCCCTAAAAGATGAATGATACATGTCAGGAGCCTTTAATATACAGATTTACATGCTACAAGCTTTCTTCAAACGCTCTCTACTCCTGGCAAACAGCTATATAGCTGCAGACATGTAAGCTTACATACTAAAGCAAATTATAGCCTTGCTGTACCACATCCTTAGCCTCGCCCCCAGAACATAACCTACAGAGTACAGCTAGCTAGCTATATCCCCAGCTACATGTAAGCTTACATCATTAGCTATGTGTAGTACCGGTAAATGCACTTGTTGAAAAAGACTTGTTTTGCTTTCATCACTGTTCTCAGAGTCATCCTTCTGCCCGATTAAAAACTTCTCTCTCACACTTGGTTTCTCTGAGTTCTCAGTCTGAAAATTAGTTTTCGCACTACGAACGCAGAACAGAAGTGATAACGTAATTATGATACGATTCGGTAATTGTGCTATCGTAGTCCGATCATTTTTCGCGAGTACAATAAAAAACGATTAACCATACTACGATCGTACAACGTAAACGGAACGGCAACTTTTTTGGACCACTACTATATGAAGTCTGCTCGGCTTGTCCAACAGCTGCAAGCAAACGAAACACGACAGAGTCTCGAACTAGGTCTCATGATATCACTCGTGTGATTTACAACGTAATTACATTCCTTTCTGAAACGGGAACGTGGTGTAACCTGCCAGACATATTTTTTTCACTCTTCCCTTGTAAAATATTTCATATCTAAAAACCAGCCGGGTGTTTTTTTTACATAAATCATCCAACTGAAGGTTATGCTTAGCAACAGGTCAGTCTAAACTAAATGCAGCTGCAGCTTGGCTAGACAGTCTCATCGTGTACCGGTACAGCTTCCAGCTAAAATGCTGACACAGCTATTTCGTAGTGCGCTTCCAGTTAGCGATCAGAACTTGCAATAACAGAATTATTATATCGTTACCTACCACTCTTTCGCCACCTAGGTAACACAAAACTAATCTATCTAGCTTGACGTATCTTGGCCTATTGAGCCTGCAAACTTCTTGTGGCTATAGTGGTATAGTAACGGAATGACGTAACATAAGCACACGTGATAATTGCCAACGAACACAGACACAAAAATGTAAAGCAATCTTAGCACCAGCACGCACAGCTGGTAAAAATACGGCTGGTGCATGAGACTATGACAATTGCTAGTTACAGTGAATTTCACAGTGCTTTGAACACTGTTCAGGATTGCTGCACCAACATAGGTTCCTTTTATCTCCTTTCAACTTTTAATGCATCATCTACAATTTTGGATGGATAATTAAATTCGCTAGTTTCAAAGCGAACTCAAATTATCTGTAAATTAAGTTGCTTGACATTAAAGTTCAACTCACCTCACCTGCTCAGCTGTGCGACGGCTTCACCCAGTAGGGCACTTCCGCGAATACATGTAACTGGCCTCACTGCACCTGCCCACTAAGCACTTTTTCATGTCTGTACGACGGCTTCACCCAGTAGGGCACTTCCGCGAGTACGGTACAGTCTCTCTTACGTGCCACGTGGCGACAAAGTGCACGAGCAAAACGCCTCGGATCGGAACCCCACTCCAAAACCAAAACTCGTGCTCCTCAGCCATGACATCATCGCATTAAACCTACATAGACGGAATTCCGTATACATCCGCATACGCTTACCAATGATGAATAAGCTTATACCTGTAAATTAACACCACAGCATGCAAGATTGTCCGCCGTCATAATATTATCATAACGTCCACATTCCAATACCGTTTTTCGCGAGGGGCGGGCTACGCCAGACTAGTAGAGGAGACGCTCAGGCCCAGGATTCTAGAAGAAGCTGAAGTTGCATAGTTGAGCCCAGCAAGCCTGAATTGCGCGTAAGTACGGTAAGCCTGTAAGAGCCGATGTACTGCTCGGCAGGAAGTTCTTAATCTCGCGTAGCCAGACTCCCGACGGAAATGTGAGACTCACTTTTCCGTCGAGAGTCGGCTAGGAAGTTCTGCTGTATTCAAGAGCCCAATAATTTGTTTGCTTAAGGCAATTTCTATATAAACAGCAACGTGTGCACGTATTACTGTCACTCCTGCTCTCCATCATTAGGCCATAAAATACACCCTATTAGCTAGCTAGTCCTGTCCGATCTTTTCTTTGAATTTGAACACTGGCATATCCACGCCATGTTCATTATGGGTCTAAAGATCAGGTATAGTTAGCCGTGATATTTAATAATACTAGGTGAATACAGGATATTGTGGGAATGCAGGGCATTGTGGGGGTGGGTGTGAACAAGTAGTACAAGCCAGTTGTGCCATGGCTTTGTAGTGTGTATGGTGGTCATACCATCCTCAGGCTACACTGCAAAACAAAAGGGTTGCTGTAACCCAGCTAGGGTTATCTGAGTTGCACAACAATGTGCATACAAGCAGGTAATTAAGGGAAATACGGGTATTTCGGAACAGGGGGGTAATTCGGAACACCTACTAAATTGGTTAAGTCAAGTCTTCTCCTGACTGGAGTAGTTACTAGATGTTTCCAACAGCTGAATGCACCAAGAAACTACTGAACTTCCTATCTGTCTGGGCGGCAATGATTGCTTTTGTATAACTGCATGTATTCGCATCCATACGCATGCATCGACCGCAACAACGATTAGTGTAGCTTGACCACTAGACTAGCTCTCTGATTAGGTGCCTATAAGTCTGTCATCGAAATAGCTACATGTGCTAGCTTTAGTTCCAACACCAGTTCATGGATCCACATTGGTGAGGTTGCACCTGGAGGTCCTTTCATCGCCAGTAAGTCATGATCAGTGTTTGTCTAGCCTTCAGAGCCAACTGAAACACAAAGAAAACTGTTTCCGCCCCTCTGGTAAACTTAATCTCGGTATACGGCGAGATCAAAAGCACTGGTGTGGGCGAGTGAACCATAAAACCATGACATGAAACATCATCAATGACAGCGCACGTGATTGAGCCATACCAGGCCTCCCCCGCTTTTCCTTCGGCGGGGCGGCATGGGAATGAGTGTACAAGAATGTAGTAGTGATCCACAGGAGTGCACAAAAATGTGAAGAGTAGGAGTGGGAAATGGTGGCATCTGTCTTAGTCTGAAAGTGATCCCATGGTAGAATGCATGCTTCAGGATCACTTCTGCAGTTACGTACTTATGTCATGCCAGCTAGTGTGTTGCAATGTTTAAGGCGCTTTCAAAGCACAGTTAATAGAATCGACCCTCTTTGCACTATAGGAGGCTTTGTTTCACTGGTTGATGACTCGATTAAGTTTGCGACGCAGTCCCCACAAAACCCAAGCTCCATCTTAATATATAGCTGTTCAAGAAAGCACTACAGCACAGCACAGTGATACTTTTTACACTGTTAAATACGACTATCGACACACAAGGTTAGCATACACTATACGAACTAGTAAACTTTCCATGCTTGGTAGCTAGCTCTACATGCAAGTACTGGAAGTGATATTTAGACTTTATTTGTAGTACAAATTTTACCGTAGGATCGCTTTCAAACTGAAGTGGTGAGTGACATTTGCTGCCATTTTCCACTCCTACTCTTCTCTTTTTTATGCACTCCTGTGATCCATCATTGGAGATTTTAGCATTCTAGAGTATTACAATCATAGCATTCAAACCCTAATGAGTACTTTACTTAATTGTTTGTTGAACACTTGCTTCATTTTATTTGTAATATACAAAGATTGTAGCTACGTATATCAGCATACATCATAAAATTTTAAGCCTGAGATAATTTTTGCCATATACTGTTACACAGGAAGCTGACACTGGTTACATGAAAGCCACCCAACATGCGCCAGTTGGTGGTGGTAGTTGTGATAGTTGTACTAATACTTATCATTGCTATGATATTTCTGAGCCAACATGGTTTGATTCTTGAAAGAACCTCTCGGCCAACTGCAAAATCTACTAACACGAGGACTCGTCCGATCAACTCAGTCATAAAAGAAATAAACATCCCAGTGGAAAGTGCAAATTTACCTGTAGTCACCAGAATTACTTCCCATGCACTCAATGTTACCTTGTTGAATAAATCAACAGTAGGATTATTGTCACCAAGTGGATTATTGCTAGGCACTGGAGATCCTATCAACTTTCCTGAGAACAGTACGGACATATTCTTCTCAATTAAGAGCACTGCTAAATATCATGGACCAAGACTTTCTCTTCTCCTGGTGACCTGGCTACAGACTGTGGATCCATCACAGGTGTGTAACTGCTCTAGATATTCTATACCTCAGCTACCTCCTGTATACATTGTAATATGCACATCAAAGCCAGAATTGTCTAGCTATTGCTTTACTAAATGATGCATTACTCATAAAGTTATCCAAAGTACAAACCGCTATAATTGGCAGATTATTAGCTTGTGACTGCTTAGGAGACAACAAACTATTAGGATAGCAAGGGAGGCCAGTGGCTGCATGGTTAGTCACTTCTTGTTTGCCTGATTGGGTTAGTTAACGATGCGGTACACTTTTTCTTTTGTGCAGGTTCACATTGTTACTGATTCAAGTGCTGATCCTTGGATACAGGCAATACAGAATAGAGGTATGGTTATGTTGCTCAATTTGGAGCTATTTGCATCAACTATAATGCTGATGTTGTTTCGGGAAGTGTTCTGTGATATTTCTGAATTGGCATTCTGTACTCCACTCCACGGCCAGGTGTTTTTTTTGCTACATTTAGTACCTGAAATCTGATGCATAGCTATTTCATTGACCAGAGATCTGATGCATGAATGGCATCTAATGTGGTCTAACTTCTGACACTTCTTACCGAATACGACTTGAGGTACCGGTAGTTTGCTGGTCATTACATGCACCTGTAGCCTTTGGCAATTAGTTTGACACTGTGAATGAGCTTAAGCTGAGTGACCGAGAGGTAAAAAGTTTGGATTCTGGACTTAAAGCAGAGGTGATGATAGTACTCCACCTGTGTAGTTCTGTAGGAATACCAGTGTACAAAGGTGTGGAGCTTGAACAACTGCTTCTCCAGCTTGCTTTGCCATCCTGGCCTATATACTGCCATACACATGCAACGGAAAAAACCTCAGCATTATAGTTTACTTGTTGATAGTGTTTCAGTGTGATATATTATGATTCAGTATGATATATTGTGTAGCTTCAGTATGATATATTATGTACGTACCTGTTTCCCAACATGCCTGGTTGCTTTTAGATTTGTACACTATATATTAATTGCTTGTCTCAGACAGAACTGCATGAGCCCTACAAGAGTGAATGCTGTCTTGTATAGGACCTACCACTAATTTGTTGGAAATTCACGGATATCCATAGTAACCTCAAAATATGTACAAACCACTTGAAAAGTATGTAATACAGAATTGTAACTTCCAAAAAAATCCACAACTGTCTATATCCATGCATATACTTGTCCTTCCAGTACATAACTGAATGCATGGTACTTTATGTAGAAGCATCCAATTTTTATGAGTCCATGCACATCAAGTAATTATGACACTCTATTGTCCATGCATGCAGGTATCACCATTACTGTAGCAGGAAAATGTGATCCTAGACACTCAAGGTAAGTCATTGAGTATATCTAATCATACTGGATCAGATCAGACTGCCATAAAGTAGGGCTGAAATACTGGATGTTACTGCAAAAACTGATGGGTTACAGGACGACCTGTGCTTGGCTTCTAACATTCCGTCACACCCACACTGCAAAACGTTTTGACCCAGTTCAGGTTACATGAGTTTCAAATGCAACCTCCAATATCTTAATTCCTGGTGACCAATGGCTTATTACTTTACACGACTAATTGTTTACTCGCCATGAATTCATACCACAGACATAGATATATGGTATCATTAAATTCTCAAAGTATATATAGCATGATCCTTTCAGTATTCAGCCACAGCTGCTATCACAAACATGCTGGCACAAATGCCTTCCCAATAGTAAGGTTTCCTTCAAGCAGCGAAGTATGTCTGCAACTATGATAACCTGGAATCAACCCTGGAGTGTTTGCAGTGATACTGGATTTGGGACTGGAATGTTGGCTGGACCTTGAAATGGATGTCAGTGATCAAAAAGCTCTAAAAACCTAGCCAGTTTATAGCACCAACTTCAATGACTGGTAACACACGTATACATTGCTGTATACAGCATAATTATGTCTAAGAAGCATTGCATATAGAACCAGTGTACTCAGAATAAGGCTGGCTGCCATTTATACAAGTATATATTATTTAGTCCCCATTTTCAAGGATAGTCTCATGTTCCAATTGTACATTATTATCTCTATGTCTATCGAGGGTAATTGCTCTGCCAAGTGTAAAGTATAGCGGTCGAGTAGAAACGGATGTAGTTGAACCCCGACTTGGGCGAGACGGGTTGCGAGCCAGCCTGTTGCGAAAATAACAATTGACCTGGAACCATACATGACAATGCTGCTGGAGAAGCTACGAAAAAGCAACCGGTCTTTGCAGTCGTTCCGCAAGTGACAAGTATACGGGGATTACTGAAAAAACAGCAAGTAAAAATGTGAGCAAAATCCAACACTTAATTAGCGGCACAATGGCTTCCGGTAGGTTTGCAAAGTCTATGTTCAAGAAGGGAGCAGCTGCAAGCGCCTAGTTTGACAGCGGTTTTATAGACCTATGTATCTACCATCCATATCCCACGAATCAAGTTGCAGCCGCTTACCGCTTGGCCTGAGAAGCCGTTAAGTACGGGCGGTTTGATCGTGCCTCGCTTAATAGGGGTGCGGTTTTTCTTAGTACATGTTTGTTGGCCCCCCCCCTGAGCTACATAAAACTGATACCATCCGAAAGCACTGGAATAGGACTACAGAATATGCAAAAACTGGATATATACCGGAGCTGGTCCCGGAGATACACGTATTTGTATGCGGACTAAAAATTGTGATATAAACGTAGCGTTTACATACGTGATAATGGAAAATCATGGATAACAAAAAATACACATTATGTTTAGTGTTGTATGGGCTCTAGGATGTTGCTGAGACACATCTAGACTGTAGCTGAGTATGAAATCAGCTGTAAAGCCGTGAAGATGCTGGAGTTTGGCTGAAAACACCGGAAGATCCGAGTTCACAGGTGGAAGAGTCGGTCTCAGCACAGCACCCGAGTGATTGAGAAAAAGAAACAAGAGAAAGAGACAGAGAGGGTGGGGGGGGGGGGAGAGAGACAAAGGAGAGAGAGGAGGGGGGCACATCTCATAGTGGAGTGAATCTACTGAGTGCAGCTCATTCTTTGTCTTCATTTGCTTCCTCTAAATTGTAGCTGTTTCCATCTTTCTCCCCCTGCCTTACACATTTCTCCTCTATAAAAAGTGAAAGATTTACTGATCAGACTGTTAATAGACCCTCCTGCGTACGTTGAGATACCCTATCATTATTATCAAAGGTCTCACTATAGGTCATAGCTCCTAGCCTCGTTCCCAGTCAGCTTTTCATTGCTTGCAGTACTGGGAACAAGGCTAGACAGCTGATAAGCGACCATTGCCACCATACTCCGGGAACTGTCATACTACAGTGCAAAGATGAAGATAACATTGTGCTCCCTAAGTCAGATGCAGTTATAACTGCTGATAACTCTATTGATCTAGATGCCTTTGCTAGCCATGTACTAGATTGAGACTTTTGTAAAACAGTCACTTGACTACCTTCATACATGTATGCTTGCTCAATAGTAGTCACCCTCTTGAGATAAAAGTCTGGTCATACTTGGTAAGGTACAATATCTGTTACAGGCCCTCACTGTAAAGTCTTCTATGTAAAAGAAGTTAAGGACCTTGTTTGTACTTGGGTAGTGGGAATACACGGCCAGCCCTGTCCCCAGGCCCTACGCAAAGGAAAAGCAGCTTTACCTTCATGCAATGAAATAAAGTGGCGAGTGCCTGAGCAGACATTCTTCCAACGAAAACCTGGTAGGAAGCATTTAGACATCCATCAAACTTCCCATTTTCAATGAAATATCATGGTTTAGGAATCGGACACGTCTGAAGGTCCAGGGTAACATACTGTTAACACAGCACCTGTTATATTTGCTACCACACAATGCACACTCAGGAACAACTTACAGTGCTTTATACACAGTGTGGTGACGGGCTATTCCAGTTAATGTCCATACACCCCCCACACATGAGCAAATTTGTCCAAGTGGTAAAATTATTTAATTATAAATTGTTGCCAGAGGCTTAATCTAAAGTCTTACTCAGTTGTGGGGTGTACGAATAAACTAGAATAGCCCAATGCTGCACAAAGAGAATGCGGCACCAGTGGGTACACAGCAACTTGGCTTTTAATACTTCTCTTTACGCAATTGGAATGAATTCCCCCTGCCAGCTCTTATTAACTGCTAACTTCACTCACACTGGGATAGCAGTATAGCTACATCATTGGTGTACTAACTAAACTCACTACTAAAAGTTACGTTTCCACTACCTAGGAGGTTGTATACATCCCATGGCACAGAGCACAGTGGCTCTGAAAGCCCTGATATGTCGAAAACGTTGTTTTGCAGCCCCTCTCTAGGTCAAAGACTTGTCTTGCTCACCACGTGTTTGTGGTTCTTCCGCGATTGGCAATTTTTTTTGGTCCATATACCAGCGTGTGTATCTCGGGAACCAGCTCCGGTACATATCCAGTTTTTGCATATTCCGTAGTCCTATTCCACTGCTCTACACTGCAAGAATTAATGGGTTACTTTATGGTTAGCTCAGCTGCAGCTTTACTATGATAATCATGCTTACAAGTCTACTTACTGTGTGTGTATCTGCAACCATGTAAGCAAAAGCATATTGGTTTTATTTTACGGACTATATTGTAAGAATGAAGGAGAGGTTTGTTGGAATGTACACCATCAGACTGGGAGCATGAGCAACATAGTTTATCTTGTAACCAGCTGTTATTGGAAGCGTGCATTCCAACACATTGACCATGACTACCAACGTGTTTCTCGTACATAGGTACTATACACAACTATTATGTTTTTGCATGCAACTGATGTGTACAATATTCATTTAGAGTATGTGCACATAAAGCTGCAACTGAGATAACCGTAGCTGGGTTAAAGTAACCCTTCTACTTTTGCAGTGTAGAATGGTACCAGTTTTATGCAGCTCAGGGGGGGTGAACAAAAATGTACTAAGTAAAACCGCACCCCTAAGTGCGAGCAAAAGGAACTAGTAGATTATTAGGATGAAAGGAGCGAGTAGACATATAGGGAGAAGGTTGGGAAGAGAAAAGTATCAGGAGGAAAGAAGACATAACCATTAAGAATTTTATAAAGAAAGATGAGTTTAGCGTTCCTACGACGAAGAGAAAGGATAGGGCAGTTAAACTGATGAAGAAGAGAGGAGTAGGAAGAAGACCAGTTTTTTGAACAGAGCTTTAGGGCGAAGAATTCAAGAGAAGAAATAGAAGCAGAGGAAGAGGGATCCCAAAGACAAGAGCGCTAGCAGTATTCAAGATGAGGACGAACAAGAGTATTATAGAGAACAGAAGGGGATGAGTGGGAATAGAAGTGACGAAAAAGGAGACCAATGATAACTTTCCTAGATTTACAGCAGATAGATTGGATATGAAGAGACCAAGAAAGATTTGAGATAATAATACCTAAATACTTGTATGAATAGAGGGAAGCCATTTAGACAAAAAGAAGGGAGAGAAGCAAAACAAGAAGAGGAAACTTGATTCGTGGGATGTGGATGGTAGATACATAGGTCTATAAAATCGCTGGCAAACTAAGCGCTTGCAGGTGCTGTCTTCTTGGATATAGACTTTGCAAACCTACCGGAAGTCATTGTGCCGCTAATTAATTTGGAAATTCACCACATATACATTTTCCGTTTTTTCAACAATTGTCCGTATATTGCCATCTGCGGAACGACTGTTTGGGAGATTGCTGTCTCTGTCTGCAACATATTTTCAGGGATCAGCCATGGCTGCTGCGGGTGAGTGGTCGGCTGCTCGAAACTCATAAGCGTATTGCTCGAACGTGCCGTCCGTTAATAGCACTCATATCTCTACTCATACAGAGGCTACACAAACTCTATTAACCTGGGAGCTGTAGTAAGCCTTCCTTAGAAAACGCATGTGGTAAACTTGTCCAGATCTCTGACGCTTCGTGCACTTTAAATTCGAAGATGGCATGCATGTAACTACCAGAGATGCCATTTTGACCATGTGCTTTGTAGGGGCCCCCATAAGGAGACATATATAATGTATATAGTTTTGTTTTGGCCATAACTCTTCATAGAAACTGAAAGTAGATAAGCTTCACATTAGGTTCCTAGATTTTACACAAGGATCACAATGGTATATATTTCACTCCTCTGTGACCCCTCCTTCATAGCAAACATTATATTGTTTATATTATATTATATTACATTACATTACACCCCCTTCGTATCTTTACACTTGGCAGAGTATATATGAAGGATTATAATATTGAGCTTTTACATAGCAGATGCAATAAACTTTTCATCAGATGTCCAAACATTTTGATCCAGAGATCTTCATCAATGGAATAACAAGAACTCTGAACAACTCAAAGTTATATACAATGTAATCCATGATGTAATGTATGCACTGATAATAAGAATAGAGAAGTGAAAAATTGAAACAGAATGATGCAACGATCAAAATTGATCAGGGATGACTGGTGAGTGTAGGGAATAATAGTCACTGGTGTACCCCCGCCCACCAGTGACTGTCATTCCCTACACTCACCACTTCATCCCTGATTGATTTTAATCCCTTAATCTTTGCATCATCCTGTTTTAAATTTTCACTTCTCTATTCTTATTATCAGTGCATGCGTTACATACTAGTCTAAAATATAGCCTTGAGTTGTGCATGGTTCTTGTTATTACACTGATGAAGATTTCTGAATTAAAACATTTGGATCTCTGATGAAAAGTTAACTGTTACTGCTACGTAAAAGCTGAATAACCCTTCATGGACATTCTTTGATGTAGCAAAGAGCCTAATGAGATATGATGTAAGACCCATGCATCCTCCAGGTCAGGGCTGTGCTGCAAGTCAGGAGAGGAGTATAAGGCATACTACATGGCTAGAAAGAGTGCACAACACAACTACAGGTTCTCACCAGAAGTACTTCCAGAAAGTATAATGGTTAATAATTCATTAGTATTTTTTTATGCAGGTGGTTCTGTCATGTAGATGATGATGCATATGTGAATATGGCGCAGTTAGTGAGAATGCTTAAGCCTTATGATCCATCTACACAGAAGCGATACTTTGGACACTACCCAGAATCTATTTGGACTAAAAAGAGGATATTTCAAAAAAGGAACCATGAATTAAAAGTAAGTAGTTAAATTGTATAGTAGTATTATCAACACTGTGCTCAAAAAGCCTCTTTTTAAGCCAACGTAATCATACTGGATTAAAATGCTAAGGTGGAAAATCAAAGTGCTTAGCTATACATGAAGAAGTGGAAGTTACTGTCTAACATTCACATAGCCTCTCATGTGCATTTTACTTTGATACTGAAGAGCCCAGTATGTTAATTTAATTACATGGGGGAGGGACCAATTGCTACATATACGTCTCTATCTTTACTGGAGATTTTTTTTTTCAGTACTCAGTCTATGATATGAACAGTTTCAAAGAGTTTAGTTACAAGAAGTGTTGTTGCCTGAGAACTTCAATTGTCCTTACCCGCACAAATTTCACCCCTTTTTAGCCTATGCATTACGCATGAAGAAAGTGTATATACATAGTGAGACATGCATGTGGGCCTATAGGAAGGAGGCTATCATGCACATTTTACTAATCATTCTTATCAATCTCCACTCAAGGTTAAAGGACTCACAAACTTTCCTACATGGGTAAGGTGTTGCAGAATCATACTATAATTACACTAGAGACATGTTATAAATTTTAAATTGTTCGCTTTTTTGCAGAAGTATAATACTTTCAAGTATGCACATGGAAGCATATACTGCATCAGTTCTTCCCTGATGAATGAGCTAGAAACATATTTATAGTAAGTATGTAATATTGGAGCTGATTAGGTTGGTATATGACTGAGATCGAAAGTGTTTCTATTCTTGTCTGAGGCATGTTGTGCCAACATCATACTCAGAAATACCTATGGACCAAGGTCAATCCCCTTGTAAAGCCTCAGAAGTTTGTCACTCGTTCAGTGGCATAGGGAATTATCATAAATTGGTGGCATATATGTATTACTATTTCTGCAGTGGCAAAAATTTTATGACCACTTGCAAGAAGCTATATACTAATGATGATTTAGCAGTTGGAATAATCATTGGTGAGTTTACTACTAAAGAACATATCCTACTGTATGTTTTTTGGTAACTTTCAATGCACCAGACATTCAGTTTATTCTCTCTGCTAGAACACACAATCAAGAAGGCATCATTCCCATGTACAGCTACATGTACCATTAACCTCATTTCCAGGCTCTTGTGGAGGAACTGTAGAGAGCATGGTACACACTGTGCATAATCAGTTCTCCCATGATTTCGTGCCATACTATCATTCTGTCCATCATCGTATTATTGTTCATTGCATTCAGAAAGTCAAAGATGGCAGTGATTTCACAAGAGCCTGGGCACAAGGCGAAACCAGTGCTGATGGTTTTTTGCCGTGTACATGTAGATGCCCTGAAAGTGATCATTAGTTTACTAATTTAACTAATTTACCTCTGAAAGGCCTAGAGGCTACATCTGAGATTGAAATTTGAGCAGCAAGAGAGAGAGACGCTGAACGGATAAATTATAGACAGTTTTTACTATTTTTGACTGGTTAGAAAGGTATTTCAGTTATTCAGCTTACTTAGTAACTATGCATGTATACTGCCTCTGTGCTACTGCTCCCCATGTGATTGAGGGCATTCATGGATACATTTACTGACCCTCTTTCGTTATTTCTCATATGCATAAACAGTGTATACTACTCTCCCCCCACAAGAGCCTGGGAATGAGGCTAAGCTATCATGTAGTATGGGAGCCTCACTTTGGAGAATGAGAGCTTGCTACAAAAAAAAGTATTATCGTAAACTCTGACTGTACTGTGCACTTGATTATTGAGACATATTTCCAATGTCTGTTTTGGGCAGCACTCTATAGGATCCGCCCACCTCCTATTTTTGAATTTAGTGTGGAAGGGAGTAAGTGGTTGCCTCAACAACACATGGATACACATATGGGTAGGACCAATCGTAACAAGATGAATACATAACTGAAAATACCATAACTGCACAATACACCCATGCACATGCATAAGCAGCTATAGTACTAGCACTACCAAAGCAAAGTAACGGTGATGAGTAAGTGGTGTAATACTTATGAGTAAGTGGTGTAATATTTATGAGGTGACTGGGTATGAGAAAATGTTCTGAGAGTGTATCCTGTTTGTAGCACGTTAACTGCTGTTTGTCATCTCACATTTGGAAGTCACTGGCACATCTTGTAAGCTTCTACTATGACATTGTGTCTTCTGCCTGCAGTCTTACAAGTGAATCTTTGCTCCATGCTGTAGACAACACTTGCTATTCCCAGACTCTTTCAGCATCACGAGTTTGCCTCACGATAGTGTCCAGGCCAAAGAAGTCTGTGTAGCTGCCAATTTGACATATAAAACATACATATCGTCATGCGTTCAGTTGAGGAACGTACATCTGCAATAATGTTTGCTGATGGGCAGAATAATGGTGGTTTACTCTTGGGTCCTGCAGCACTATGATATAGATACAGACAGTAGTTATAGACGTACCTCTGTTAAATGATTGGTAGCCACATCCTGTATTGAGCACCTTTCACTTTGCTAAGGTCAACTTTTTACTTAACTATAACAATTATTTCATTCTTAGAAGCATTGCTGGGATATGACTTGACAGAAGTAACTGCTATGAAGAGCCATATACAGAATCTGAGATTGATAAATCCTAAAACTCTCACAAAAATGGTTGGTGTGCTAATGTGTGTAGTCGGGTTTTCTGGTTCATTATTTTCAGGATTGATAGTTCTATTATGTGATTTGAGGCATCATAATGAGCATCAAATTAGCAATATCCTGCCCTTATAGCACCCAGTATCATGTTGCTTTAGGGATCATTAGCTATATGTCAGTGTAATTATTTACTATGAATTGAGGTTGCTTGCAGATGATGATCTGCCTACTTTGTACGCCTATATAAAAATGCATTTTGAGCAAGCATAATAAACAACAGAAGAGTGTATCTAGAATGCCTAGGACGTACCTCTGAAGTAACCCAGGCCGAAACAGAGGCTGACGTGGCCCAGCACCTCCGTTGCCGATTCTGTGATCCAGGAGGCGTGGCATTGAATAAGCATCGTGGACATGCACAGCATAAAGACCTGCCCCTTTCTGTTGGCTTCCAATAAATATTATAGGCAGCTTTGCTATTTATTACTTGAGTAGAGTTTTGAAAAGGTTATTTAGTCCTGCTTTGAAGATAATGAAATGTGATTGGCATGCTTGTAATAATTTAAAGTAATAAAAGAGAAGCGCCTTTGGCAGCCCATACATTCCTGATACTACTAATCACATGCAGTTATGATTAATGTACAGGTCACTATTGGATACCTTATCTCCAAAAAGAACAGAGTTACTGTACCTAATTCACTATTCACTGAGGAGGAGGACCCAACAAGGTAACTAGCTGTACTTACGCACTATTTGTATCAATTTACTTCACTTCTCTCTCTACAGCTTCCTGTCATATCATTGCCTACTGTATCCAACGACTTCTTGGTGTTTAACAAAGACAGTCTCTTAGCTGGACACATGCATGTACTGCATGGCTGTCTACCAGTCACCATTGTAACAATTACTTCTACTTCCTCCTGCAAAGAGCAACATAAATTTTGCCAACACTGCATATACATAATATTAGTGTACTGAATACAACCGTATTCTGAAGTTTGCACTGTGGCAGTGTGCTTAAATCATAAACTTTTCCAACATCAAAAGAAATACCAAGGTCTAAATTGTCCCCCTCGGGATCTCCACTTAGAATCCCTGGCTTCGCACAGTATTCTATGATAAACTTTTGGTATGGCCTATAACAATATGACATGTAGATTATTACCTTACTATGAGGGATTTTTGCTATTTAAGTCTTGGCCATTCTTATGTTCCTTTGGACAGAAGACCTTCCAAAGAGGATTGGTACGTAGGCTTAAAAATGATACTGATGATCACTCATTAGCTACTAACAATGTTTGTTGTTTAATTGCCCAGCGCAGCGAGGCCAATAATCGCGACCTATGGGCTCAGAATCTCAGCTAGCGTTTGTAGCTGAAGATTAGTTGCCTCGTGCTAAGGCGCTCGGCAATTATTAATCTGTGGTCGTACTGTCACACTGTCTGTCATGCTGTCATATATAATTACAAGTAACAAAAAAACATTTAAAAAAATGAAAGAACGTATAGGGATGGAATCCCCAAAAAGCAACCGAACAAGGTAGGAATGATACCGCAATACCATTACGGATTTGTCATCCCTATATCTTTTGCCATTTTTGCAACTAGGTCTGATTATACGTAAGTGCTAGTTACATGGGACAACAGGATGTTAGATTGTGGTGTAGATGATTAGGTGTTTTTTTACTCGCAGCGGAGCGGCCGAAGGCCGCTCCGCGAAGAGTACTAGGTTGGGTTTGTGAAACATGGTACGTACGTACGCACGTGGTCCTCGTGCGGTAATGATTTAGAAACTGACAGATTAATATAAGCGGTTATTTAATCCACCTTTACCGCAGTAGCGCAATGGCTTAGCGGATAGTGCGCGAGCTACTGTAACAGGCGTACCTGGTTCGATTCCTGGTCTTGACAACTTTTTTGTTTTCACATTTTTTTCTTTACAGAGAGTTGAGATTTCTTTTATACTTAGTGCCTTCTTCAATATTGCCTTTATGAAGAATTTTTTTAACTATAAAGAAACTAGCGATGAATGTTTAGAAATAGCTGTTTTCAAATTGGGATGTATAGCTAACTGTATGTGGGCGTTTGTTAGGCTGTATATAGAGTACATGAATATATTCATTCAGCCTGCATTGAGCTGCTCAGGTAAGGATATTGGAGGTAGAGTTGATTAGGGCATAGCTACTCGGATATATATAGTACGGTAGTTTGATAGCGTTGAATGTACCTGAGATAACTAAGTATAATTAAAGTTGCTACTAATAGCTATCTCCCACATTTTATGTACAGGATTATGTTAAGATTACCGGCACGGATCGATTTATCAAGTACTATCCTAATCCCATAGCTACACAATAATAGCTAATTCATCCAATAAATATATAGCTATAAATAATCATTATGGAGTCTGCGTATCTACATGTACACAATTTACTAATCATTGCCTCCTCTCTTTTAACATTACTACCTGACATCCTAAAACCTGATACATAATTTTACGTCTTTCTACTTCCATTATTCACTATATTCTCCTCTACCGTACACGGACGCTCCGCTGCGAGTTTTTAGATCTCTTAGATCATTTTAATCTCAGTAATACCCTATGCTCACACAACATCTCTTGCGCTGATATCCACATTCCCTGGCCTGACTTCTCATAGCACCATTCAACTCCTATACATCTTTACCACCTCCTACACACACAAGTCTTTTCACTAAAATCAGCACTCACATGCAGTAGCAGGGGAAACAGTCCATCCAGCAATTCCCTCCTCAAAATAATCTAAAATAGCCTGCACTCCTTTTTCCATATGAAGTGCTCAAAACAATGCTTTTAATTCAAAACCTGTTCAAAAACAGAAGCAGGGGGGTGAGGGGGGGCCCTCTTATACAAAAAAAAAGACAAAAAATAATACTAAAAAGTAACAAACAAGGACAATGGTCACACTGGAGCATACACCACATCGGCCTACGGACCGGCCTACCCATGTCAGCACGTACTCACACCTGAGCAATGCGAGGGTGTGAGCACAAGTGCTGACATGGGGAGGCCGGTCCGTAGGCCGATGTGGTGTATGCTCCAGTGTGACCATTGTCCTTGTTTGTTACTTTTTAGTATTTAAAAAAAAAAATACTTTGGTATAATAGAGTAATGTTTTTGGAAATGTGTTCCGTACTACTGTTGGCGAAGTGGAAGAGTGTAGGTGTCATTGTAGGTGTGGATTGTGGTGTAGAATGTGGGGTAAGTGGTACATGCATGTATGTAGTCTAGAGTGTGTATTGCTGCATGTGGAGGATAAGTTGTAGTGTGAGGGGGTGATGTGTGTTGCATTGTGAAGTGCTGCAATTGCCACATTCTATTGGCTGTGGATATGGCTGGTGTGGCATGCCAGGGATTGGTGTGTGTGTGCGTGTGTGAGTGTGTGTGTGTGTGGTCTGGCCACGCGAGACTAGCAGTTTGCCGACTCCATTTAATGCACATCATGGAGGTTAGTATGGTCTGTAATTGTCTAGTAGTTGTATCAGTGTTGTACTATTATAACGTAACTACAGCAACTCACTTTGGGTCCGTCATAAAGTGTACTCCAAGTACTATAAGCGCCTAAGCATAACAGCTCGTGCTTGAGGCTGCGTTTCCGGTGTAGGCGTAACCATCGCTTAATGCGCAGAACGGTGTCATAGTATTGAGTGACTCCCCCCTGGAGTGACTCCCCAGTCACTCAGTCCTAGGACTGAGTGACTCCCAGTCATTCACTCCTAGGAGTCAGTGACTCCCAGTCATTCCCTCCTAGGAGTGAGTGACTCCCGGGTCACTGGCTCCTAGGAGTGAGAGACCCCCCCCCCCCTGGAGAAAATGACTCCCCTGGGGGTCAGTCAATCCTAGGAGAGAATGACTCCCTCCCGTTTTTTCACTACATATATACTAAATTTGCAACTTTTATTGTAGACAACAGCTATATAGCTAGAGAAAAAGCAAGTACATAATATCAGTAATAGCTAACACTATAAAAAAGTCACTATACGGGGTTGCTTATAAGCAGGGCATAGCCAACTTCTAGGGGACCTTTTGGAAAGTCCTGCACATTTAAAATGCTAGCAAGGTTCACATCAGTCACACTTGGTGTTGTATGATTCAGGCATTAAGTACAATTAATATGAACAGATGTCTTAGCTTGTTCTTTATCTCAGAAGATGTCTTGGCTATAACTTTGCAATCTATTGAACTTAGCTACCTGTAAGGGCATAGAGATTTTCCTTCATTTGGGTCATAAACTCTCTCCCCTGGTCAGATCTGATACCATTATATCACAGCAGGCAAAATCTCCCCATAGAAATACTTCCCATTCTAAATGGATACTTGCCACGAAGTATTATTAAAAGTGGCGTCTTCAATTTCGTTCACTACGATGAATCACGGAGATAGATTGACTGCCGCTTTTTACACCAAGCAGGGCATGCTCAGTTCGTGCTTATAGTATCTATGGCTTGTGCAGCACGATGGCGGGACGCCATGAAGGTCTTTACTTGTGGGATAACCTTCGCATCGCCGAATATCCATGAACCGTAAGGGGAGTCACTCAGGTACGGGGGGAGTCACTCACTCCTTAGGAGCCAATGACCGGGGAGTCATTCACTCCGGGGAGTCACTCACTCCTCTGACAACGGAACGGTATCATAGTGTACGCTGTCCCCCCACAAAATGTCCCCCCGGACATTATTCACCGGTGAATATTGTCCCCCCGGACATAATTCACCGGTGAATATTGTCCCCCCGGACATAATTCACCGGTGAATAATGTCCCCCTAGGACAAAATTCACCGGTGAATAATGTCCCTCTAGGACAAAATTCACCGGTGAATAATGTCCCCCCTCAGTGAATAATGTCCCCCCTAATTTTTTCGAGTGGAGGTCTACAAACATCGGATGCATTACGGTAATCAGAGGCGGCTGAGACTTTAGGGAGCCCCTCCCACCTTTCATCCGCCACACAGCCACACAACTCAGCAGTGTATGCCATAGCTCTCGCTGTGGTGGGGCAAGCAGTGGAATCCTAGTCTCTCAGGCTGGTGGCCGCCTTTTGTCCCCCTTTTTTATTATTAAAATTTATTGTTAGCTAGCAAGCACATAAAATAGTTACAGTAGCGGAAAGTAAATTTTGAGTTAGACAGCATTAAACGACATAAAATGATACTCTATTTAGGAATCTTTGTAAATTCGGCTGGATATCTCTTCTCCGTGAGAAAAGATAGGCCTTCTCGATCAATCCTACTTTCGCCTCCCGTGTTGTCCGTCTTGTGTTGGTAGCGGTCGAGTCCATCACGATTGTGAGTCTACTCAGCCTCAAGCCAATTGGACAGTTTCATCTTTGACTAGATTCTGAGGGGGGACCGTCCACGGCGTGACAGGACTCGCTTTCCGAGGGGGGACATTATTCACCAGGGGGGACACTATTCACCGGTGAATAATGTCCGGGGGACAATATTCACCGGTGAATAATGTCCGGGGGGACATTATTCAAGGGGGGACATTATTCACTCCGACAACGGAACAGAACGGCGTATAGCGGCAAGTACTTGCCTCAACCGCTTGAGAATCTCTGCTGAACGGTTTGATTTGTTTGAGAACGCTATGGTGTGGGTGCAATAGCCCAGATCCAGTAGCGCTTCTTCGCGTTTGAATTATTGTTATCGCTTGAGTCATTGTTGTCGGAAAGCTGAAGACGATTTGCCGATTTAGCGACTTGCCGATTTGGTACTTCAGCGATGCTCTCTGTCAGCGTTAACAGTCTTGTTACTGTTGAAAACACTCGAGAATGACAGGTATGGTCCACAAAAGCTTATGACTAAGCTTAGGGCAGAGTTTTGAACATGTCACCTTGTACACATACAATGGGGCAGCCATTTTTTTTCGGAGCCATCCCTATACATGTAAAGTAACAAAAAAAACATTTAAAAAAATGAAAGAACATATAGGGATGGAATCCCCAAAAAGCAACCAAACAAGGTAGGAATGATACCACAATACCCTTACGGATTGTTAAATTGAAGCACACACCCTAGCTAAATGCACAGCAGATCCCACATGAAACATTCTGGGCAAGGACAAGTACCTATGTACTAGCTATATCCCAGGTATCGTGGGGCTAGCTACCTGCGGAACGCTGTTCGGGAGTAAAACACTGACCTTGTCCGAACCGCTCGGAAATAGCACTGCTGTGAACTTCCACCTCGTGAGCGGTAGCAGAGCTGCCTAGACACGGGAAACTCGGTTTGAAGGATGCCCATAGATGTTCCAAGTGGTGTACCAGCTCTGGTATATTTTCGTCACATACTGACAGAGGTAGCTCCGTTAGAAGAAGTGGTGCAAAATGGCTGACTTCTGCAGTCTGCTAGAAGCATCACGTGAACCACATCCGCTCGAAAATTAAAGTTGTATTACAGTCCAACGCTGGCGCCTGGCGGAACGACTGTACAGGAAACAACTTTTTAATGAAAGGAAGTTCTATTATAATAATGACATAATGACATAATGACTAATGAATACCGCCGCCCGCATCCTGTGAAAGAGTACCTGTGGAGCAGAAACAACAATACAGCTAATAGGGGCCTAATCATTTTAATAATTGGGCCCGTTGGTGCTGTAGACTGAACGCTGAAGGAGTATAACTGGCGAAAGGTAGATACATGCAATTGTCGGTCCCTTCCTGCGCATATTAAGCTCGAGGTGAACTTCGTGAGGACAGATACCGAACTCTCACCCGCAGTCGATTTCTCAAGGAGAGCCTGGGATCATGAAGGTTTGGAGTACCCTGAAAAACATGCAAGCAGTAGGTCTAGCTATATCCGATGTACAGTACGGTAGTCTAATTCCCAGCCAAGCTGCATGGTCAGTCTTATAGTCCCATCCCCAGAGTTATAGCAACCACGAATCACGGCTGACTTACATGTTTATGCAGTTATTTGGCACCTAATCTCTTCATACGGCAGTGTGTATCATAACGACATCAAAAGACATTGAATGCCATGGTCTAAACAGTCCCCCTCAGGATCTCCACTTAGAACTCCTGGCTTCGCTCGGAATTCTAAATAGCAGAGATCCCTCATAGTCAGATAATAATGTACATGTGTATATATGTCATAGCAAATGCTATAGGCCATACCAAACGTATATCATAGTATTTTGAACTCTTGGACATTTTTATGTTTCTTGGGCCATGCAGGGTTACCTCAGTTACAACAATGGCACCAGAGAATGTACAGTTAATTGCATATCAATAAGATCACTCTACTCAGGGAAACCCAGCCAAAATCATGTTTTGATCTTTGGTGGGGATAGCAACAGGCTGGGAGAGTATGCGTTCTTCATGGGCCTTTCTATCCTTTTAACACCACTTGTTTCTTTTCTGCATTAGCCCTCTCCAAGCGTGCGTGGCCACTTCATTCACACACTGAGTCTAGTTACTATGTTTTGCTAGGGGAAAGATGCATTGCAGTTAAGCTAAGTCATGTATTGCAGGTAGCTACAATTAAGGGATTATAGAAATGTTTGAGGTGATGCGGCCCTTATAACATTTCTATGGCTCCTGCAATTAAGAAACATCACAAGTGCAGCATTCTTTAGCTGTAATATGTGTAGCTTAATTGTTTATACCTATAGTGGTCAAACAGATCTTGCATGCACATTCTTTGATAGTGATGCTGCAACTCGAACTGGCTTTTTTTTTGCAGTGATATATACTAAAGAAACTGTCTCACACAAGGTAGCTTTACACATATTAGAGATATTTATACAAATTTAGGTTGGTCAGGCACAAGCAAAATTGGTATGGCCTAATACTTGCATGAGACTGAGTTGATTTTTCATTCACTATTACACAGGAATCTGGCACTGGTGTTATAAAGCCATCCAATATACGCCATTTAGTGGTTGTGATAGCTGTACTAATGCTCATCATTATGGTGGTATTTCTAAACCGGAGTGATCCAATTCCTGAAAGAGCCGCTCGACCAGCTACAAACTCTTTTAATCTGCCTTCTTTTACCTACATTGCCACAAGCATCAACAATGTCACAAAAGAAAGAAACAGCCCAATGCAAAATCAGGATTCACTTATAACTGCTAGAATTACTTCCAATGCTATTGGTGTTGTCTTGTTGAATGAATCAACAGTAGGATTGTTGTCATCAAGTGGTTCTTTGCTAGGAACTTCAGAACCCATCAACTTTCCTGAGAACAATTCGGACATATTTTTCACAGTTAAGAGCACAGCGAAGAACCATGGACCAAGACTTTCTCTTCTCCTGGTGACGTGGCTACAGACCGTGGATCCATCACAGGTTTGTAGGATCAAAGTCAAAGGAACATAAACTGTTTCTGAGAAGTAAAGTTGAAACTTGTCATGCATATAACCCAGTTAGACACAGGTCAGCACGCAAAGTATTCTACAAGTAATGCAGTAAAACAGTGCTATACAGTATTTCAAACTGCAAAAACAAAAGGATTGCTGTAACCCAACTACGGTTATCTGAGTTGTACAACAATGTGCATACAAGCATTTCCTGACCACTATAGGTCTCCAATTTTAGATTGAAGGTACACATTAAGCTAAGTCACGTATTAGAGGCAGCTACAATAAAGGGATTATAGAAATATTACAAGTGAAGCTGCAATTTTAATATTTCTTTGGCTCCTGCAATTAAGAAACGTTAATGTCACAAGTGCAGCTGCACTTCTAGCATTCCTCAACTATAGCTACCTGTAACACATGACTTAGCTTAATTGTTTACTACCTATGCACATTCTTTGCTATTGAAGTTGTAACTCAGGTACCCTGAGCTGAGTTAAAGCAATCCTTTTGTTGTTGCAGTAATATAGGTGTGAAAAAGGTTTAGTGCATAGCGATCTATCATAAGTACTATAGTGCTACAAGCTAAACGAAGTACTCTTGAGAAGTTGTACAAGTAACCCCCTCAGACTCGAGCTCCACTTTCTCACTTTAAGTATACTATTTTGTGACGTGTTTCAGTTGTTTTTTTGGAGGCAGGGATATAGCTATAGAGCTATTACGCATGTATGTATATAGTAGCTACTCAGTTGATAGGCTCAGATGATAGCTAAACAGTAGACGATATATAATAATTCTAGGAACGCAATGGTTCAAGGTCCACCACAAACAACTGCAAGGTAATGTGGGCGAGGATGATCGTAGGAGTGCACAGCAGTGGCGGTACCGACTCCATTTAACGCACATTATGGAGGTTAGTATGGTCTATAGTGGTCGAGCAGTTGGATCAGTGTTCTTACTATTATAACGTACAGCAACTCACTTTGGGTCCGTCATAAAGCTCCAAGTATTACAATCATCTAAGCAGAACAGCTCGCGCTCGAGGCTGTGTTTCCAGTGTAGGCGTAACCACCATTTAATACGCAGAACGGAACGGAACAGAACGGCGTGTAGCAGCAAGTACTTGCCTCGAGCGCTTGAGAATCACTACCGAGCAGTTTGATTTGTTTGAGAACGCTATGGTGTGGGTGCAATACCCCGGAATCAATACTGCTTCTTCGCGTTTGAATCATTGTAATTGCTTCAGTCAATATCGTGTTAGCCTGGCTGAAGAAGAAACAATCAGAAAAGGACGATTTGCTGGTTTAGCGACTTGCCGATATGGTGCTTCAGCGGTGCTCTCCAGCAACACTTTAAGAGTCTTGTTATTAATGAAAACACTCAAGAATGACAGCTATGGCCCACAAAAGCTTACGACTAAATCTAGGGCAGAGTTTTGCGCATATCACTTTGTACCCATACAATGGGCAGCCATATTTTTTGGAGCCATCCCTATATATAGAGTACTACCGTACTCCATAATGAGTAGTCGGCTGTAATACATAGCTAGTCTCCTGGACTCAGAGGATTAGAAGAGAGTTGTGGAGGGAGGTCTGGGCATACACCAGTGAATGCTGTTATATTGCAACATAGCGTAAGTTGCCAATTATCGACACATAAATGGTGCACCGCACTAACCTTGCTGTCATTAGTCGTAGAAAGCTCGCTCTTGCGCTGGAAATGAGGTCATTGAGTTTACTAAACAACACCCCACCTCCGAGGATGTTACTATTCTTCATCACGAAGTGACAGTGCAGTGGCCATACCCCCTCATTTACCAATTATTGTCACCCATTACCTAATATCGTCACTCTGTACATTTTCCTATACTCAATTATCGTCACCCTAGAACTTTGCTTCACTGCCGCTCATATATTACCTCAGTTACACCACTGGGTACCAAATGCCAATGATCTCTAGCCTTGTCTTAGTACTTTAATAGTCTTTATACAAGTTTGAGACTCAAGAGAGCAAACCAAAAAATCAGAGAAGGCAAAATTTCACTGCACAGCATGCATGCATCTGAGAGGATAAATGCAAAAAAAGGACAATTAGCTAGCTATAGGACCGCTGTTGCTCGAGATAGTCATGAGAACTGGCCACAAAAACACAGGTAGAGCTGTAGGTCATTGATACTCATCTGATACTGAGCCTCAGAGCACCTTTTGCAACCGCCTACAGTGGATACAGCGAACGATAGGTCCGATTGATGCTGGTCCTTCGCAAATCAGTCAGCCTTGGCCTCATCTTCCCAAAAAAACAGCAATTAGCACATTCCTTTCTTGCTAAATACAGAACTGATCAACTGGAAGTAAAGTTGCCGTTCACCCCCGTTCTCTCACTACACATTCACGGATACCTATTCCGTATACTACTAAATACTACTATGCCGATAATTGGTACGTGTCGATAACTTACGCTACCTACATTCTAAACCCATGTTTGGTGGGTGAAGAAGAGGGGCCCTTTCTCAGGGGTTCCCTCTGATGGCCCAGGGGAGAATGCTTGCATTCTTACCCCCCAAAGATCCCCACTTTGTTATTGTGACCCTCTTGTAGGCAGAACCAGGAACATAAGCTACAGATATAACACAGCGCATACACATTACAGACACACACAAGATGCAATGTATAACTCAATAATCCTGCGGGTTCATGGCGCAGCAATCATGGATGACAATTGAGCTAGATGTTCACGTGGGGTGTGTATATAGGTATGGAATGCTGAGCTATTCCATCTGCCCAACGTACGGATCGCTGAATCCTGGCAGTGGCTCTAGTGGGAGGCTGGGCAGCATGCCCGCATGCGTTGACCAGTGGTGTTGCATCTGGGAGCAGCCATAGGCAGGCACATAGCTGGCAGTGACAGCGGCCACTGCTATTAGCCAGGCAGCATGTCTGGCAGCAGTACTAGCCTATGGCCGGGCAGCATACCCCGGTATTGTTGTATCTGGTGTCAGCATCATCCCGGCAGCAAGCTGGCAGTGTGACTGGCACTGGCAATAGCAGCAGACCAGGCAGCATGTTGAATGGCGTTGTTGCATGTGTGGCAGCGGCAACCGCAGTTGCTATCCCAGACAGCATGTCTGGCCGCGGCAGTAGCGGTGGGGGGGGGGGGGGTGGCAATCGCCCCCGCGTGCTATACTTTGCAAACCATTAACCCTTGGAAAATGGCGGGCTGTGCCTCACACCTTGACTTAGGAGATAGTCTTGTCCTATTACCTTTTAACTGCTAGTCGCTCACCTGTATTGCCTGGGGTCGTGGGTGGTACCGACACCGATGCACTTGCCGAGACGGGTGGAGATTGAACGCGGGAGGCTACCAGCTGGCTTGCTGTTCTGGAGTGAACATGGGGGCTCCTTCCGCCAAGGGGGGTTCGTCCGTGTCGGGGGTAGCCATCGTTCGACTCGGCAGTTGACTGGCCAGGTATAGCTGCAGGTGAACTCGACGCAAAATTGCTAACTGGAGAGCATGCAATAGGCAGCTGTGTGGCCTTACGCATGTGATATTGTCTATTGCGCATGCGCATAGACTCAACGACCTGTGCCCAGCGGCGCCGCGCCTCCCTCATTAAACTACGTCTAATCTACGGTTTTGAGCATAAAAGGGGAGTGGTCTAAACATGAATGGTGAAATTAATTGAGATATTGCGGTATATGTATATAGCCAAGATGAAAACAACATATTTTCATGGTACCTGTAGTTGCAATAATTTGGGAGACTAAACTATCAGGGTGGTATGGGATGGTGTTTGAGTCATTCACTCTTTATTGTCTAATTCAGGCATTCTGCATAGTAATTTACAGTACACTTTCTTTTTTATAGCTTCACATTGTTACTGATTCAAATAGTGATCTTTGGATACAGGCAATACAGAGTAGAGGTATGAATATCTAGCTTTGCTATTTCAATGAACTGTTAGCAAGGGTGCATCGAGCCACCGAAGGCAGTGAGAGAGCATACAACACACATAGACAGTGGAGTACTGAGTGTTACTAAATATAGAATTCAAATTTACTGGTGTTAAGCACGTGATTCATTGATCCACATGTGCATTCATAACGTATTGCCACTGGGAATGGCTGGCACCCTGTCTGCAGCTACAGCGGCTTGATGTGCCCTTGGCGTTAGGTAGTGCATGGTATGCAATAATGGCACTATTGTTTCAATTTGCATGTGAGAAGTGTACTATGATATTTCTGAGTCAGTAATTTCACTACACACCACTGTAGCTATAAACCGCTTGGCTTGTTTGTATAATATTGCTTACCGCATGATTTAGTGTGGTCATGCTAGTTGTACTGTAGAGTCAGGAACAGTTTGCTATCATCAATAACTAGCCTCATGCACAGGCTATCTCTATCTTCATCTGCTTGTTTGCATGGGAGGTTACATACAAGGAGGCCTAGAGGTACAGACTTGTCAACATGCTAACTAGAAGTTACAGGTCACTGAATCCTTCAAAGTGGTTTATATCAGTAACTAATACTAGTATTTTTTTTAAGACTATGCAGAGGTGACGACAGTAATCCACTTGAGTACTACTTGGCACTCCAATAGAATTACCGGTTTGAAGTTTCAACAACCTACATTTCTAGCACAAGCTGAGCATCCCTCATACTTTACCATCCAGGCCTATATATTACATACAGTTTACTTGCAAGTCCTACCTCAGTGGTAGTGCTTTATCTATTATAGCCCTTTCTCAATGTGTGACTGCTTTTACATTTGTACTTATTCAGATATCAATAGTCCATGCATATTGCACGTAACTGGTACTGCAAAAGCATCCAATGAGTCCATATCAAATAAGTACGCCATTCCATTGTTCATGCATATGCATAACAGGTATCAGCACTACTGTAGCAAGACAGTGTGATAGCAGACACACAAAGTAAGTGTATGTTTTCCTGGTGTATCTGATTAGACTCTCCACTAGTGTACTGCCGGAACATAGGACTGAAACACTGAACTAGCCTGGAGGTGATACTGGATCCAGGACTCTAACATTGGACTGGACCTAAAGCTCTTGAAATGGTGCCAGTGATCACAAGCTCTTAAATACCTAGCCACTTATCATTGCTGCTGCAGTGACTTGTAGTACATATATACCTAGCTTGCTGTAACACAAGTCTAAGACTATTACATTAGTACTCAATATCTGGAGTTAGCACGTATGCAGTTTCATGACCAGTGTTCTTGTTAAGAGCTATAGTCCTGGACCAATAATAGGCTACTCCATGTGGTGTACGTAGCTTAGAGCAGGCTATGTCAGTTCATAGCCCAATGTGGTTCATTATTTTCAAGCTCACATTCATGAATTGCATAAGAAGCAGTGGACTCAGAATAAGGCTAGCTAGCCAAGTTATGCGAGCATATATTCAGTCTCCATTTTCATGTCAATCTCATTTTCAGTCCTATGTTTAAGTGCATAGATAGTATCCAGTACACTTAGTAAATACAATTAAATGTGAGATCCACTGTATGCATCCTCCAGTTCAGGGCTGTGTTGCAAGTCAGGAGAGGAGTTTAGAGCGTACTACAAGGCTACAAAAAGCACACAACACAAATACAGGTTCTCACCAGAATTACTTTCAGAAAAGTGTAATGGTGAATATTGTATTAGTTTTTCCTTTTACATGCAGGTGGTTCTGTCATGTAGATGATGATGCATATGTGAATATGGTACAATTAGCGAGACTGTTTAAGCCTTATGATCCAGCTACCCAGAAGCTATACTTTGGATACTACCCAGACTCTGTTTGGCAAAAGATGAGGTCGAGCAGATATCAAACCAGTAGCCATGAATTAATAGTAAGTAGTTAAATGAAACTAATAATTTATGTATGTGGTTATGTGATCAACACTGTACTCACAAAGCCTTCTTTTTACATAACACTAGTCTGTACAATAAGAAGCTATATAATATTATGCCTAATGGTAGTACAGTGCTCACTGTCATGATACGTTTCTGTCAGACAAAACACATAGTCACTACCATCTGTAGAGGAGCTATAAGAAGTTTCATTGCCTGAAACTTGAATGGTCCTGACACAAAAAAAACTCTGCCCCCTTCTACCCTACTGATTATGCTGTGAAAAAATGTACCAACTCATGTGGGCCTGGGGATGAGGCTACCATGCACATGCAGTTGCATGTACGTAATACTGTTCTTCACAGTCATCAATATTCTTATCAATCTCTACTCAAGTATAATGAAGTCAAGAAATTCCCTACATGGGTAAGATGTTGCACTATAATATTGTGCTATAGACATCTTGTAAATATTGTTTACTCTTTTGCAGAAGAGCAATACTTTCAAATATGCACATGGAAGCACATACTGCATTAGTTCTTCCCTGATGAATGAGCTAGAAATGTATTTAAGGTGAGTCTATAATATAAATTCACAAAATTAAGGATTGATATACCAAAAAAGCATCCGAACAAGGTAGGAACAACAGCAGCCTCATTCAGAACAGCACCACAATACTTTTATGGATAACCATTCTCTTTTTCTTAACATTTCTTCAACTAGGTCTCATGGTGCTTGTTGCATGCAATGATGACAGGATGTTAAATTGTGATGTGTACATCCTGTGGTATTTTTTTTGTCAACAGTGCTTTTTTCTGTAATCTTAATCAAATTTAATTAATACATATTACACTGTTGATCAAGGATAAGCATGCTAGGATGCCATTATACAAGCAGGTGTGGATTGTGGTGTAGGGTGTGCAGTACAGTGCATATGGCTACGAAGGATTAATAACGTGAGGTCATATGTGCTGCTATCAGTTATTGACATGAATATGCATGTGGTTGGATATAGGGATGACAATTCATAATAATAAATAGTGTCATTCCTACCTTGTTCAATTATTTTTAAAAATGTTTGCAACTTGTTCTGCTGTTTTTTGGGGTGGAGAATAGTATGGATGGTTGTGGTTGCACAGCTGCTGCTTATAGCTATAAAAACTATAATTTTGAAGTCAGGCGTGCAGGCGATAGCTACACAGTGCACAATGTACACCAATAATTCATTCACCACTTAATTATAGAGTGTTTAGCAGGGACAGTTATAGTTCAAAGGACACCACAAGCAACTGTAAGGCAATGTATGCATGGACATCATCTAAGTTAGTATGGTCTAGCAGTTATATCACTGTGTTCTACACATATGACTTATAACAACTCACTTTTATGATAAAGCACACAGCAAGTATTATGCTGCATCAGTACAAGAACAGTAATTAATAAATACCTCACAATCAATTTACTTGCGATTCAACAAATCAACAGTTCTGTTAAACTGGATTCAACAGCTATTGGATCTCATCAGTTTCACAGCCTTGCTTGCGACAGAAGCCAACAGCTCTCAATACACATACACAAGGTTGAGCTTCAGGTGTAGACTTAACCTCTGTTACAGTGTTCTCTGAATCTTTAACAACATGGTGTGTAGCAGCAAGAACTCACCTGGGAGCACTTGAGAATCGCTGCTGAACAGTGTAATTTCTTTGAACACTATTGTATGAGTGAAATACCCCTTAAAATGCCACTTCACATTTGAATCTTTGTACTTGCTTCAGTCATTATTGTGCTAGCTAGAGCAGGTATGATCGCGTTCCAAAAATGGAAAGTTTGAGGTGGCTACAAATCATCGAAATCAGGAAAACTATTAAAAACAACCAAACATCTTCCAATTTTGGATGAAATTTGATGGAATTTAGCTCTATAGAGACTGAATGAAGAAATATGATCCGAAAATGGAAGGGTATTATCTTCCTTTTCTCAAATCTTCCATTATAGGAAGATTTCAATCATCAAGGTTTTGAAATTATTTTTAATTGATCTAGTCTTCCAATATTGGGAGATTTCAGTTATCCAGATTTGCGAGTCTACTTACATTGATCTAGTCTTCAGAAGATTTCAGTCATCTAGTTTTGGGAGTTTATTTAGTGTCTTCCAACATTGGAAGGATTTAGTCATCCAGTTTTTGAAGTTTACTTAATAGGACGTAGGAAGGAGCTAAACTTCATCAAATTTCATTCAAATTTGGAAAATGTTCGGTTGTTCTCAATAATCCATCATAGGTAGTAGTAGTGCACTGAAAAAACATGATGGCTGTTTTAACCCAGTTTGGTTACTGCAGTTGCATTACATGATAAGGGTCAAAAATAATCCTCCTGCAGTGCATGCCACTGCAAAACTGTGAGGGTTGTTTGTTGCAATTTAAGGGTCAAAAACAACCCTCATGTTGTTTTTGACTCTTAAAAATTGCAATTGTGATAACACTGGATTAAAACAACCCTCGTGTTTTTGCAGTTGCTGTGAGGTTTTTGCTACTTGTACTATTTTCTGTTGGAGAGCCTTTCTCTTATTGCTAACTAGCTAGTTCACCACATCATGCCAAAATAGCGACTTTTTAGCTTGTAACCAAGCTCCACCTTAAGCACAGTATAAATCTAGCTGAGCAGGAGGCAAGACCTGCTACATCCCTTCAGTGTCCTTGTGGAGTGTTGGAAGCCTAATATCAGTTTCGTCCCCATACATGCATTAATAAACACTTTAGCTACCTGTGGGCCTGAAATACATTGTCTCGTGTGACTGCAGGGTAGAAGTTTAGACAGATAAACACTTAGATAGAAGAAATGTCCCCTCAGCCAAGGGTGGCTCACATGTAATTAAGTAGTTACATCACGTGAGAAAATGTACCAAGCTCCGTAATAGCAAGTGAAGTACCTAAGAGCCTGGGACAAGATTAGTACCTTGGCTCACAATAGTTAAGGATGTCATCACTAATCACTGAATATCAGCTCTAAAGCCATATTATGTATCAGTGGCATAAGGAATAGTATTGGCTGCATATGCACTCATACTTTTACTGTTTCTGCAGTGGCGAAAAGTTTTCGTCGACTTGCAAGAAGCTACATGTTCCTGATGATTTAGCAGTTGGAGCAGTCATTGGTGAGTCTACTACATATGCTACCATATGCGTTTGGTAACTCGAATGTAGTGTTTACAGAGTTACTTATTTCTGTATTACTGCATATTGCCTAAATATTTGGCAGATGTATTCTCGCACCTCCCTGGAAGAAAAGTAGCAACTTGTAATGTAAGCACTAGAGAAAGATGAAGCAGTCAATAGTCATGCTAAGTATGGACTAACAACGATGTTTACCAACTCTCTTTGCTCCTTGTACATATACCGTGTACTATACGTACATTCTCCGTGATATTACCATCTAGTATCTAAAACAGTTCACTCCTGTCTCTTTATCATGAGTTAAACTGGGTAGTTTTCACATGCATGTCATGACTCATCCTCTGATAATCTTGAAACACAGGAGTGATGTCTCCTCAATTGTGCATTCTAAGCAACCATTCTGTGTGCTCTTTGGCAGAAATTTATTAAAAAATTTGGAATCCTCTTTTCCATAATTAGATTTAAATATTGGAAGTGTCAAATTTGTATATAATTTAAATGCTGACTTATAAGATTGTCATTAATAATCTCTATATTCCTCAGTAGAAATTTACTGCATAACTATATATAGTAGAAATTTACTATATATAGTTCATACATACCTAAAGTACATCATATGGTTTAGTGAGCAATATGATTGCATTAGTGTGTACAAGTATTTTCCCAAGGTTCAGGTAAGGGAACTGAAATGCTGCATGCAATGTCATACTTCCCACTATACCAGGTAATGAGAGATTTTAAAGGCTCTGACACTCAATCTAAGCCATACTTACCATCGCGAGGCACACACAGCTAAGCCCAAAACAAACAACCAAGATGAGCAAAAAAATTCAGCATGAAGACTAAAATACGTTTGCTTACCTTGGAGAGCTACCTGACAAGTAAGGATCACAAGTATATGTTGCCTGAGAAGCAGAAGATGTCACATAATGATGCTATGATCTTGAAGCTTTCGCCACTTTTCCGGCTTACATAGAAGCTTTTCTATGCCAGACCCACCACTCAGTTTTAGTCGCTTGGTAGTTCCTATTGCTGTCATTTCTCTTCAGTGTGGACATGCTGTGCCCATGCAATAGTTATCCATCAATCAGGCAGACGACAATATCACTACTGGTATGGCTTGTGGAAGGATTTCGATGACAAAATGAAGTAGATGATAATATATATGCATTTCTAGGCTTCACGCTGGAGGGTCAATACCCTTACCAGCGTGTACTGTACAGACATGGTTTTCATCTTCGAAGCACTATTTGCCACACTTTTGCAGTGGAAAATGCTTGCCCACATTATTGAATGTCCCATTGAGCACCTTTCCTCACTTACTTACTATAAGACTTCTGTTTCATTCTTAGAGGCAGTGCTTGGATATAATTTAACAGAAGTAACTGCTATGAAGAGCCATGTCGAGGATCAGACGCAGATAAAGCCTGAAAATCTCACAAGAATGGTTAGGTGTACTATTATGTTTGTAGTGTTTTTCTGATTGATTGTTTTAGAATTAACGGGCGGTTCTGTTATGTGAGTTAGCTACTAGGCAAGTATATTGGTCATGACACAGCATTTAAGAGGCAATTTTATGGAATCATTTACATGCGAAGAAAGCATCCAGTATCATGTTTACTTTAGGACAGTATGGCAACTTTTACAGCTATAAACTTAAAAGTCCACTTGCAGATTGATGATATGTCTCTTGTACAATGTGCTAGCTTCCAGTAATTAATCAAGGTGACTTTATGCCCTACACACTATATATTTGCAAATTAAAAGCTGTATAGCTTCTACTTGATACCGAGAAGTCCATTAATGTGCTCGGTGTGCTATAGCTAATTAGTTTCTTGTAATATACACTAAGAGAAACATTAATTACCCTTGGCGGCTCATGCACTTCAGATTAATAACATGCAATTGTGATTGATGTACAGGTCACTATTGGATACCATATCTTCAAAAACAACACTGTCCCTGTACCTGATTCACCATTCTCTAAGGAGGAGGACCCAACGAGGTAGAGTGGCTTTACGTAGTTTAATTCTTATACAACATTAGTATGGTTTCATTTCTCTCTTTTCTTTACAGCTTTCTATCGTATCATTGCCTATTGTATCCAACAACTTCTTGGTGTTTAGTGAAGACAATCTCTTAACGGGATTCGTGCACTGGATGTCAGCTACATGTTTTGCTGAATACAGCTAATATTGCATATTTGGTCTTGATACCACTAATAAAACAAACATTAATCCCCAACCTGGATTTGTTGCTCTAGCTACATAGGTTTATATGACCATGTGACATACGCATGATTCTCTCATAATGGATAGTGTGAAACATCAAATTAAGTTTTCACGAGTTTGAACAACAAATGCCAATGCAGGTTTAGTAATGAGTGATATTATAGAGTAGCCAGGTGATTAATGACAGCTGTATGCATGCATGGCTATAGCCACATAGGGTAGAGCACACAATTTATAAGTGATTTCACTGAAAGTCCATGCAACTAAACTCTTCCTGGTGCTTAAAGCCGAGTGCTCTTAAAATAGGTTGTATACAATCTGTAGACGGGAATGGAATGGATTGGACTGGACTGAAATTATGTAATGTCATAGGAATCACAAGGCTAGTATTGTACCAAACTCTCTACTGCAAAAGGCAAAAATTATTTCAATTGCTAAAGTATACAACCAGTAATTAAAACATTTCAAGAAAATTGAACAGCCAACTGTGCCCCAGTATTTTGTGGAAGGAAACGCAATGCAGTGAAGTTAAATTATGAACTTACAGAAACTCCTTCGAGAGCACTATAAGCAATCTTGTCTCAATACTTTTGCAGTACCAGGATTCGTGTTATCATGTGTGAAATGCATTTATATCGTATTACGGTATGTTTGACAATAACTTTGACGGCAGTGTCATCACTAACACTATAGCTACAATAGCTACAGCCGTGTGGCGAAAATGATCTGAATCCAGTACATTCTATTCCAGTCCAGTCTATCAGCCTACTGATTCCTGAGATCATAACAGACGGTAGCAATTAGCTACTACAACACATGTTTTAATGCAAAGTTTAGGCCGTATTTAGCTATAGCTAGTATTCTTCCTCATTTAGCTACCTAGCAGGCTCTGTGGTATTCCAAGTGTGTGTGCATTCTGGTGGGGGAGGGAGGTGGAACCAATAGCTACAGACAATTATACTAACGCCACCATGACAAATGCTAGCAAACAGGACATTTGTACGCACATGTACAGGTGGGTGGAGCTAGTATAGTATAGAATGAAGTGGCTAGAGAGCCAGTAAACCAGCTTAGAAGAAGGGTTAGGCTTAGAGGCTAACTGTTGGGTATAGAACTACCTGTGTTGTATCAGTATCGAACCACAAACTAGTTCACGATTTGCCTGTAAGACATCATCATTAGTATCATTATGTACCCCTTCGTTCATAGTCTTCAACCCTTGTGTAGCTATGGGCCACTTGCTTGCTGTTACTTATAGCCTTGAACGTCTCATATGGATCACTTGTTTGCCGCTGTTTATAGACTTGAACCGGACCATTCATTTGCTGCTCTTCATGGACTTGAACCTCAGGGGCGGAGATATAGGGGGGGCAGGGGGGGCTCGAGCCCCCCCACTTTCATAAATGGGGGAGCTGAGCCCCCCCACCAAATTAGTGTAGTTACTTCCTATTTAGCTCACAAATCTAAGTACCTAGTGTGGTGTGGCCTCGCTTCCAGGCTCGGGGCTACACTAATTTGGCTCCATGGCTCCCCTTCGAGAGAGCGTAGACTGCGTGACCTGCTTTATTAATCTTGCGGGACTCTTTGATTACATGTAGCTCAAGTATGCATTAATTAGAGTATCGCGCTATGGTGAAAAGACTGTTATTATGAAATACTTCCAGATTGCATCAGAGCCAACCTCAGAGGAACTGAAATACAAAATTTTCCTGGGGGGGCATGCCCCCAGACCCCCCTAGATAGTGGCACGCATAGCGTGCCACACACCGTTCTGCTAGCAAGGTCCAGCATGAGCCCCCCCACTTTTTGACAGCTGTCTCCACCCCTGTTATGGATCATTTGCTTGCATTTGTTCATACCCTTCAACCTGGTTATATGGACCCTGGCACTGGTCTGTTCACTTGTTCTAGTCTCGCGGGCCAGCCCACTTACTTCCGCAGCACCGATCGCTGCGGAAGTAAGTGGGCTGGCCCACGAGACTAGGCTTGTTCATGGTCACCTTCACCTTGATAGTAAATCTTTACATCCTCATGCTTGCTGGTAGATTTGTACTTCAGTCCATCTCCCACATCAGACTCATAACTAGTTGCGTAAATTCATTCTGTTCTGAGTCAATTTCTATCTCAGTTGATCGTCTTCATGAAACCTGTCATTTTCGACAACTGCAGATGTGCAATTGCATAATTGGGCTATTCCAGTTAATAAGGGTACACCCCCATTGAGGAGCGTTAATTATGTCTTCAGGGGGTGATTGCTGGTGGAATAATTAATGTTAAATTAAATCTCAATTCTCTAGTCGAGATGATCATTGCTCTGGCAGAGCAGAACAGAACGCTGAGAATAGACTGTTAGCTTACTGTACCATAGATAGTAGAGTAGAAGACTGTTCTGTTTCAAAGGCGGCGTGCGCTTGCTAATTGACCGGCCAAAACTCGATGCACGTGTGGTTGTTGGTCTGGCCACGCGAGACTATGTGGTTGTAGCCTGTACTAGAGATGCTGAAAACTGCCAGTTTCTTAACGCGTAGCTTTGTAACCAGGTATGTTTCTTGTTTTCGCTTTTTTTACCAGCCATTCCACACAGCCTGGTCTTGGCTGTTTCTGTATGTTTCATTCTGTATCCTTGTCTTTTTCAGTCACTCAGCTGGTGCACCTCCCGTCTGGCTGCTTTCTCTGTATCGATATATCAGGTAATATGATTGGTACCATTGTCATAGTGTACACTGTCCCCCCCCCCCCCACAAAATGTCCCCCCGGACATTATTCACCGGTGAATATTGTCCCCCCCCCCCCCTCACATAATTCACCGGTGAATAAGGTCCCCCTAGGACAAAACTCACCGGTGAATAATGTCCCCCCCCCCCAATTTTTTCGAGAGGGATTATTATCTCCTAGCTTCGGCAGTATCTTGCGGAAGCCAAGAAGGGTCATAACTCCTAGCTCCTAGCTCCTAGCTCCTAGCTCCTAGCTGCTAGCGCCTATAGTTCCTATCGCGTTAATAATGTCATCTCGTTCTTATCCTTAATAACTCCATAGTATAGTATGCTTGCGATGTTTTGTATATATAGTCACAGCAGCCTATTAAATTCGGATTGTCGGCAGAGCTCAGCGAATCAGGGACGTATCACCATGGATAATAGAGCGCGTACTCTCGAGTAGCCTATTAAGTTGGCAAAGCTACAATAGCTCCTTCATGGCTCTTAATATTAAATTTTACAATCATAGGCTGGTTACTACAGCACTTTAATAAAAAAAAATTTAAATTTTGATCTATTATCCTAGCTCCCTATCGCCTAGCTCCTAGCTCCCAGGGGGGGGGACATTATTCACCGGGGGGGACATTATTCACTCCGACACCATCACTAGGCCTCTTCAAGAATCACCTACAGTGATGGAAATTCTGTAGTTATGCCTGCCTGCCGTGACATTGACCACGTAGAAATTATACCTTGATTAGCCTAGTCTCATGCACCAGCTGTATTTTGTTTTACAAGGGAAGATCAAGAGTGAGCCTGGTAGGTTATGCTACGTTTTCGTTTCAGCCAGAAAGGAATGCAATTACATTGTACACCACGCCCAAGTCACGTGGGATATCATGAGACCTAGCTAGTCTCGAGACCCCGTCGTGTATTGTTTGTTTGCAGCTGTTGGACCAACCGAGCGACAGAGGGAGACTTTATAGCACTTCAGCAAGGCATGTTCATACTCTGCAGTGTTGAAGGAAGTAGTAGCTGGAGTGTTTCCAAATGCCGTAGGCAGACTCACAAAAATGTCTTTCTCTTCCAGGAAGTGCTTGACCATGAGCGCCTGGTTAGACCTCAACTCTGCGTATTCAAGCTGTTTCGTCGCTTCAGCAATCGCGTCACTCATTCACACCTCGATATTAAGTCACGTTGTATGGTGCTGTCACTTAATTGCTGCTTTTTCATTGGCTCTGCCAAGATTCTGGCAGGGGGAACGGAAACATAGGCAAAACCTACCAGATATATTTTTGTACTCTTCCCTCGTAAAAAATACAGCTGGTGCACGAGACTATGATTATAGCCATGTTGGGCCAGGCTGCACTCTCCAAGTAGGATTCTGCCGAGACTTTGAAAGGTGGTGAAAGATAGATACTTACATTGGCTAAAGCGACATACCGTGTGGGGTCTACATGCTACCCGAGTGCTTGCTAGTCGCAATCTCTCTGCTTTAGTTTTTACGTCACTTGCAGTACGAAAATACGGAGGAAAAGCTAGGAAGAGTAGATCACACAACACCATGGTACTGTGATAATTCCAGGGAAGGTCGCTTTTGTGACTAACATCCAGTTTGAGATTTGGAAACAAGCAGGAAGACAGTCTGAGAGAGTTTTAAAAGTCACTCGGATCATAAGAAGCCGCAGTACCCATCAGAGGACTGACTGGCCGAGGCCAGGGGCCGTGTTTAAAATGCCAGCTACGTGGTAAAGCCTTGTAAATATTTGGACAGGTGCTACACTGCAAAAACAAAAGGATTGGTTTAACCCAGCTTGGGTTACCTGAGTTTCAGCATCAATATCAAAGAATGTGCATACAAGGAGATCAATTACATTGTTTGACCACTATAGGTAATAAACAATTAAGCTAGGTCACGTATGACAGGTGGCGCTATGCTACAAGTGCTGCACTTATGATGTTTCTTAATTGCAGGAGCAGTGGAAATGTTATAAGGGCTGCTTCACTTCTAACATTTCTATAGTTGCTTAATTGGTATGCGTGACTTAGCTTAATTGAGTATCTTTTGTCTGAAATTGGAGACCTGCAGTGGTCAAGAAATATATCTGATCTGTTTGTGTGCACATGCAACTCAGATAACCGTAGATGGGTTCCATCAACCCTTTTGTTTTTGCAGTGTAGCGCTAGCTAGTCTAGCTTGCGTGTCAATTCGTTCTTCCTCTGAAATGGCACACAGATTCATGCTATCTGTAGTATGTTTTTGCTCATGCATGCAGCCATCTCTAGCTTTATCTTATCCTTAGCGCAAGGCAAATAAGGCGCTCGGCAATAATTTTGCAGTGTGGGGATCGAATCTGAGCTAGTGTGTGTATGTATATATGTATACATGTATACATATACCTACCGTACTCTCGGGAGAATAATGACCCCTCAATTACAATAACCCTATGAATATAAGTACCTATCATAACAGTTACTACCACTTTTGGAATAGTATTACCTATAACAAACACAATAACCGTATGAATATAATAACCCATCAGACAACTCAGAGACTACAGCACTTACAGCAACAGAGACTACCAGGAAACTGCCTTCTACAACTGGCAGCTTCACTATCCTATCGAGAGCACACAGCAAAGCGCGTGCAGAACAGTGCATAAGATCAATAATTGGGGCGAGCCTGAGCGAGCCCCACACTGCGAGTCGAATTCTGCCCCCGCGTCTGTATATATATATGTTTGGTACGTACGTCTTACCGAATATGTGTACAAAATTCTATTTTTGCGTATACGCATTACGTAAGCAATGTTAATCGCGTGCGTTTGCTGTGCTAGCTTAGCAGATAATTTTCAAGCCTACTATGGATACTTCGTTGCTGCCAAGATGCTTCGGGAAAGAGAGGAGAGATCTCAAGTACAACAATTAGCTTACCAGTGCAGCGAGAGAGGAGAGGCTTCGCAGACAGCGAGATCGTGAAAGGGGAACGTCGCGCTTCCGAGAAACCCGAAGCAAGGTTGGTAGGAAGACCAGCATTCTGGTAGTATGATACCCTGCTAAAATATTATTTCTGTCTAATGTCTGGTTAAGAAGACAAAGAGATGGGCGTTGCACTCAGGCTGCTGAGAAATGAGACGCTATACTACAGCAAAGGAGGCAGCGTCTAGTCGATGAAACTGCCAAAGAGAGAGAGGCCAGGCTGTAGCAGATGAGAAGCTGCCAAGCAGAGAGACTAGCTGCTGAGGCTGTGGATGAGAGAGAGTCGAGGCTGCAGCAAATGAGGGACAGACTAGCTGCTAAGAGTGTTGAAGGGATGGAGATGAGGCTGCAGCAGATGAGTAGTTCTCAGAGGGAGAGACTAGCTGCTTGGAATGCGGAAGAGAGGGAGATTAGGCTACAACATGACAGAGAGCCACAGGGAGCGGCGAGTGCACCCACGCAAGAGCCTGGGAACGACAGCGTGCTGTACAAGCCAAGATGCAAAAATTCCATGCACAAATGGCTGCACTGGAGGTGTCCCCTACTCACAGAATCATTTGCCTGCCACTCCTCGCCTGGAATGACACTTGTCTTGGGGACCCTAGCTCATCCCATTTGTGATCAGCGTTTTTTTCATATGTCCATGTATGGCCACCTCCATTAGTGATCACAATCTAAGGTCATGTCATTGCAGTAACTCCATCATGCATGTATACTGTGCACTCGCTCAGGCTCGCCCCACAATGCCCTGCATTTGCCTAGTATTCATACGCTAGTTGTTGCTCTAGCAGCTGTAGCGCCTTCTTCACAGCAGTTGTAGTGCTTCTTGCCAGCTGTGCTGTCAAGTATTCATTGCATTGTAATGAGCCAATCTAGAAATGAATATCTTTCCTAGTGCCAAACCCACAAGTGTAGTGGTAGTACGTGTAGTATAAAAGGCAGCCACAGCGCCTACCGTAAGGTCTGTGCTGCGGTGTTTTTAACTCGTCGTAAATTACCCCATGATTATAATTACCCCACGTAATCAGTACCGCAGAAATGCGCAATCTTCGAATAGAATAACCGGTCATTATTCTCCCGAGAGTAGATGTCAGTAATGCTTTCAGCCCCGAGATGGTGTCTTACCAGTTACATGGCCGCCTTAGTACTTTGGCACATGAAGGATCAGAGATCTGGACAAATCGATCACTTGTTTTTGCCAAAGTAGGCTTACTACAGCTACAACGCGATTAGAGTTTGTGTAGCCTATGTTTCAGCAGAGATCTGACGGCTGGAGACGGACACTACGTGAGTGATATGAACGTGAGTTCCATGCAACTCTGCCCTCCTATAGCAGCCATAACTGGTCCTTTGGAACTGTATTGTATACAGAGACATCCGTCTCCTGAAGGCCTGTTCATATAGTCGTAGCTTCTCAAGCAATTGCGGGGGCGATGCGCATTCTAGTGGGCGTGGTTTTATGCTAACCATCATACGTCATACCTTTGTGTGAGGCCTCATATGCGCAATGTGTCTACCTAGTATGCAATATTAATAGGTGTATACATGTGTGGCCAATCTGCACATTTATGAAAAGCAGTTTAGCTTTTCTCTGGGAATCTTCTTTCCTGTAAATCAGCCCAACTGTTTCTTTCCCACAGCAAGTGTGGATGACAATACTCCAGTGGGACACTAGTCTAATTCCCAGGCCACACCCCCACAAGTTGGGGCCTCGGTAGGAAGGACACCTGTTTCAATGGCAGCTGAAGAGTAATACTTCAAAGAGTAAAATTTAATGAAATCATGAGCATTTTTAAAGCTAATCAGTTAAGATTTTCAATCTTAGAGTAGAGAACATTGAGGCTAAATTGCTACACTGTCTTATCTCTGTTTACAATAGCACTGAGATTAGATCACTCAACTGTCTGATTCTCTGCAACAGTTGGGCTAAACTGCATCTTTAGCAGTTAGAAGATTCCCAGAAAAAAACAAACTGGACTGCTTATTCAGCAGTTTGGCAGATTTGTAGATTCCCTAAGCAGAAATCCAGATTTGCAGGTTGGTCACATTTGTATACCCAATCTTTAGGATTGGTAGGCGTCGCTTTAAGTGAAGCAGATGTAGTTCTTTGCTCTGTGAATTACACTGCTGCTGGCACAGCAGAGTGTATACTCTCTGTAATTATACAATTGAATACTTACAAGTGTTGGTTGGGGGAGAAAGCAAGTCACTGATCACTGCTGTTTGACTTCGGTCACACACGTGATGTTCATTGCACAGTGACACGCCAGCTTATTAATTGTTACTGTAAAGTGCTATGTAGCATGGCATCTTTGCTGGTTCCATCATCCAAAGAAGTCGTTCTCCTTTTTGAGACGTACATTTGGAAACAAAGCAGTAGAAAGACCTTTCAGGGTAGAGTGGTATGTGTTGTACCTGTGGTGTCTAGCATAAGGCAGCATTCTGTCACTTGTGCAGGACAGCTAGCCGTGAAAGCAAGGCGGGAACAGTAATGCTGATGAAACATCACACTACCTGCCAATGCTATGAAGTGTGACTGTTGACCTTCAATGCAGCGAGAGAATATGAGCGCTGCTTTCTGACTGTTAATAAAGTAGGTCAAAAAATGTTGTTGTTGTTTTTTGCGGCGCAGCCTCCGTTATGCCAGAACAATCCTAAAATGCTTCTCAGTCTACACTAAGACGTCACGTTTGTGTATAATGTATTGACCAAGCGTATTTTATACGTGGCTTATGGCGGTGCCAGCGGAGCGGAAAGTGACGAAAAATGGTGCTTTGCGTATGCGTTCATATCTCTAGTAAGAAAGTGTATCTATGTACAATCCACACAGTACCTGAAAGCTCAGTCTTCGCTGGTTACGATGATGTCCAGTATTAGTGTGAACTTCGTCTTTTTCAGGGCCCTTGGACGGCAAAGCAGTTGGCTATCAGAAAAAAAGTGTTTTTTTTTTGCATTTTCTGAACAAAGTGGTGCAAACCTTGCCAGCAGTGGGATTATAGCACAGCCTCAACAAGCACAGGTTGAACCGAATGGAAAATCAAGTCCGGAGTCAATCGACCCAGGAATGGCTGGCAATTTAATTCAAAGCCTGAAAATTGAGGAACACGGGTAAGGCCTACCACAGAAAATAGGAGCGTTTCTGATATGACTCCACAGCGAAAATAATGCACTGGTTCTTAGACTCTTTTCTGCAAAAAATCTTTTCTGCAGCTCTTGTACTTTGTCTTCAATGGCAGTTTTTGACTTGCCAACTTTTCAGCCATTTTTAGCCTTCCATTTTCTGAACAAACCGGTGTCGGAGGATGGTTGGACCCCCTGGATGGTTGGACCCCCCGGTCCAAGTATCCTAGGATAAACGGACCGGGGTCCAATCATACGTGCGAAATTTTGGACCGCCCCCTGGATGAGTGGACCCTTTGCGTGTCTGGAAGTGGCGTGTGCGTTATGAAGCTATGGAGGATTTTCAGGATATTTTCTATGCTTCCATATAGCTCCTAGTTCCTAGCGCCTTGCTCCTAGTCCCTAGCGCCTAGCTCCTAGCCCCTAGCCCCTAGCTCCTAGCTCCTAGCAGGCTAGCACCTATAGCTTTAATAATGTCATTTCGTTATTATCGCTAGTATAGCATGTTTACGCCGTTTTGTATAGTCACAGCAGCCTATTTAATTCGGCAGAGCTCAGCGAATCAGGGGTAATGCAATACGTATCAGATATGGTATCACCATGGATAATAGAGCGCGTATACTCTCGAGTTGCCTATTAATTTGGCGGCGCTACTGTCGCTCCTTCATAGCTCTTAATATTACATTTTACAATCACATTCTCCTATCATTGTGAAAGCATACCGACAGCTATATTTACACTGAACACTCATAGGCAACAGTGGTTCTGCACAGCATGCACATACTCTACTAGCATGCGTACGGTTATTATGTTAACGTTTTCTTATAAATAATAATTATCATTATGGAAAACATCAAAGTAATTTAGTGCAGAGATACTACACCTTTCAAAGGTATAATTGCTTCGTGTAATCCGCTTAAGTGGGGGTACGGTACATGATTGATTGAAAGACCCACGAGTAGAAAGTCGAACTCGTATAAAATTATATGAGCTATAGCTAGAATAGCATCACTAAAAGTAAGACTTTATAGTACAATTATTGTGCTCCTCTAAACAGGAGAGAAACTGATCATGCAACTACAGTTTATTACGCGCATGATAGGACAGACGGACGCACCTCGCCAGAGAATAATGGGGGAGGGGGTCCGGTGCAAGATCTCTGAGAACCTCGAAATTCATACCAGATGGACCCCGGGGTCCATTCGTATCCTACTTCGGCATAGTAGGACCGGAATGCCATCTATCACAGGAATCTCGGGGATCGTGGGGAAGAAAATCCAACCATCCTGCGACCACCGGTGAGTTCAAAGTTCATATTTCCACGTGGATTTAGCGCGCGCCGTCTCGATTACCTAGGCAACTGCGGCGTGCGCACGAAAATGGGGGTGGGGCTACTGCACACGTACCGCTGTCATCGTTGCACAGCCAAGAACTTATCTTTTGTTGCGATAAGAGCATTCAGATTTGTGGGGCAGCATTACTGTGGGCTTGTCTTCCTGTTAGCTTCATCTGCAGCAGCTGTCCTGCCTTGCATCTCGAGGCTAGATAGCCGGCCACGCAATAAACGAGTACGTAAACAATACGGCTCATGCGGCCGACCGCGCAATAATGAGCGTGGGTACTTCCTGGTTGCACTTCCGCGACTGCTGGCGATTTGGTCTATAAATCTGACGTCTTAGCGTAGACTGTTCTGCAGGCTAGGCCCAGCATTACTTTTCTCATGGATAGAACAACGGATGCTGGAAGGATCAAAGAAAACCTGGTTGTTACCTACTATTGATAAAATGCCAAGTGTTTGATTTGAAGGAGAGGGTCACAGAGGATTAAAACTTCGACCATTGTGATCCTTGGGTGAAAACTAAGATTTTCAACCTAGGGTTTCAGCCTAGGGTTTCAACCTAGGGCTGACCCTTGAAAATATATTGCATAGCAATTAATCTGCAAAAGACCAGTCCCAGAGGGGGGGGGGGGGGGGGGGTGGCGGGCATCGTACATCTACAGAGTGCAGTTTTCTTCTTTTTGTTGTCTTCATCTTCTTCTTCAGAATGGGAATTTTTGGTATTCTTCATTTCTCTTGTCCTGTCTTCCACATTCCTCTCCTAAAGCTTATAGTTCAAGGCTTTCTTGTTAACACGTACTGTCCAGGTACGAGGCTATGTGTTCACTGCGTGCTTTTTTTTTGTATCTATGCAAGACTTGTATCAGATGCAGAACTGTCCGTCTCAATTGTTTACTGCAATTAGTGTATCTGTATATTGCATCGTTTGTGATGTATTTCAATGATGTAATGCCCACACCACTGAACGTACGGCATTAATTCTGTGTGTCAGCACTTTAGTGTGTAGACAAAAAGTAGTTTCTGAGTGTCTCTAGTACATGTGTACAACAAACTGAAAGTGAAGTAATACTATTAGCCTCGTTCCCAGGCCTCCACCCAGCTTTTGCCGCTTGCAGTACGAATGTGGGGAGCCTGGGAACGAGGCTATAATACTACTATTAAGGGTTTGCATGAACTCAACAGATTAAAAGTGCATGGGGGTTGGTGATAATTGTTAGTGTCAACAATCTGACAGTCTGAAAGTGACTCATGAGTGTGGCATGAATGTGATGGTTTTGTATGGTAGTCAAGATCACCAATCCTAGTTATTGTGACTATACATGCTAGTCACATTAATTTGATATTTTAGAACCCTGTAATTTTACACATTTTTGTCAAAAACGTTTCTCATGTATGCGTGAACAATATATACCAGGTGTTCCTTTCACATTTTTTTGCCCTTTCACATATTTGAGCACCAGTTTAAAGCCTAGGCACACATGCATTAGTACAGTAAGTGGTCGTAAAACAGCTGAGGGATGTGTAGGCCGGACCAGTATTGGCACCACTGCTGGATTTTTGGGACACTCTACTCCCCAGCTTTTTGCCTCGGTGTCCAAAAACCCTGGGAAGTGGAGCTTAGGTATAGGCAAGCATAGAAGGTAGTGGTAGAAGGAGACTGTAAAAGTTTCTTTAGGGACCAGACACCCATTTAGAAACACATATTCAATGCACCAAAGCCTAATAGACACCTATATCTGCCCTCAATGTGCTTGTACTTCACGGTTTGACAAACGGTTTTTGCTTGTTGCAGTAAGTTTTATTATTTTATCCTATCCCTACAGGGTCTTCTGCGTAGTGTGGTAGCATGGCGCCGTGCCACGCTACTGCTTCGTTCTTGTTGGCCACGCTAGCAACGGACATTATATAAAATAGTAAGTACTGCCTTCTTTAGACAAGTATGCATGCATGCATGAATGATTACTACAGTAACTAATTATAGAAGCATGCAGGTAGTTATGATATGCAAAAGGCAACAACAGATTTACAATATCTAGCTGACTTACGGTCAGTACTCCAATTAAAGGTTACCAATAATTGATTCTGTCACTTGATTCTGCTTACTGTCTTGGAATTTTCCATTTTTGACTGCAGGTGTGGCTGATACAGATGGGAGAAGATAAATTGTCCTGCCAGACCCTCCTAGTAAACTGCGCTTCGTGCTGGTGATCTACCATTACTGTGGTACTTTTCTTCTGTGGGGATGACCCTGCCCTAGAAGTGGACTTCAGGATGAAGATTCATGTAAGTGAGATGACAGCACGCATCACGTATCTAGGTGAGCTAGTTTGGTTTGTTTGGTCAGTGCAATGTAAGTTTAGCAATGTATCATTTCCAAGCAAAGTAATGTGTGCTTTTCCGCAGAAATGTGTGTTAGTTGTATTGATTTACATAGTGTGGCCTAACGTGCAAATTTGTTCTTTCCCACATACTTGTGTGTAGTCATTAGTGCATGCCCTACTGGAAAGATCTTGCAAAGATAACTGTCATAAACTTGGTGAGAACTTGGTAATATTCTTGCCAATTTCTTGAGAGAATCATACGTTATTTCCTGACAAGATTTTGGCATAGTTCTAACAAGATACTTGCAGGTTCCGTACGAGATCTTGGCATAGTTCTAACAAGATACTTACAGGTTCCATACGAGATCTTGGCATATTACTAACAAGAACAAGATACTTGTAGATTGTGTGTAAGATCTTACAGGTTCTGTGCAAGATCTTGGCACAGAAACTAACGAGATACTTGCAGGTTCTGGATAAGATCTTGCCTATGATTATGAAGATTCTGGCAAGCTTTTAATCATGCCTTGCAGGTACTTTGGAAGATCATGCAAATTCTTGCAATATTTCAAGAATTTCTTTCAAGATAAAATGAACATATGTGACCCGATTTGCGAAAACCCGGCACTTCGCGACAAAGAGGCAGTTACGTAATCTTTACCTTTTTATCGCTAGAATATCAAAATTTTTGTAGCGATCGGCCGTTCTATTCTCCTAATATAGGCGAGCAAACGCTGTCAACCCACGAGTAGCCTAGTTACTGTCAAGTATGCACAGCCTTTGTTTTTGATTGGAGGTGCTAGTGCTTACTCTGTGTGTGCTTCAGATGGTTGTGATGGTTTTGGTGTGGGTTCGGAGGTAACTAATCCAGTGGGCCACAGTCAGACTATATCCTGTACCTCCGGAGGACAGAATTCCCGGATTTTTTTGAAGAGGTACTGCTGTCGCTCTGTTGTTAGCCCCTCAGGCTGCAAAACTGCTGGTAGTTCTGTAGCTGTTGTCTCCCAGGGAACATGCAGTAGATTGATCACCTTCTCCTGTGCACTGCAGCTACTCTTAGACCTAGTAAACTCTTCCACCATTCTTAAACATCAGTCGTGTTTGACACATCCTCCACAGCAGCAATATACATTGGTAGTTCAAGCTTAAGGTTTTCCAACTTGTCACTCAGGAACGGGAAAGCTTAGTGGCAAATGCCTTTGTTAAGTGAATTAGTTTACCGATTGTTCTGGCATAATTCCTCAGTGCTAGAAGTTACCTATTATGCTCAAAACAATGCCAGCATAATATGGAAGAGCCTAATGTTTAGGTCTTCCAGCTATCCGTACAGGATGGCCTTTCTTTTGGTATATATGTGACTTTCCGGTGAGACTCAAGTTAAATAGAGCTCTCGTCAGTCCAAATCACATCTGGTAGTTCGAGGTCTCCCTCTGCAGTACGATCCATGCACCATGTCATTCTCTTTTCTTTGTTGATTTCGCTAATCAGTGCACAATACCGTGTTTTCTTGGCACTCCATTCTAGCGCTTTACGTGTCCTCTTGTATACTTATTGAAATACTGACATGTGAAAACTTCTCGGTTTCAGCTGAGGGTTTGCTTCCATAGCTTCATCCATAAACCAGAAGTGTTCGTTTCTTAACAGTCTCCTCCTTGGTGCTCTCTTCCGATCAGCTACAGAGCTAGTTTGATCTTACTTTTTCAGCAGAAAGTACAGGGACTTCCTTGAAATTTTAATCCCTTCCTCAAGAAGTCTTTCTCTAATCTTGATCACTGAAAATCCAGCCCTCCACATCCACACTACTCTTGCTTTCGTGTTCGCACACATACGTCCCATACTGTCGAGTGAGTGTTTGACTCTCGACCGTTCGTCTGATCTTCGCACGTTCTCGCTCTTTCCTGACGATCTCGCACCTCTCCCACTCAGTGGCACTTCTCGCTCTGCCAGCTGACACTCTTTGTCGACTTCTCACTGTTCTTTCTCAAGCTCTCGCTTCGATCTCTCTCAAAGGTCAAATTCGTTCTCGCTTGCTCTTAAAAACACGGAACTCTACTACCGATCTCGCACTTCTCCCACTGGCACTCTCTTGCTCTACTCACTGGCATTCTTTGACTTCTCTTTCATTACTCGCAACAATTTCGCCGTTCCAACTCACTGCTCTTTCTTTCAATCTCTCTCAAAGTTCAAACTCGAATTGTCACACGTGCTTTATTCACGTGTATTCGGCATGCACATGGGAGGAGCTCACTCTCGTGTCACACGCGAGTCACATGCGACATACTCACGTGTGGGATTGCGAGTAACCGCGAGTACTCGCGTGTGCACACCTACACACTCGCGGGTCACATGCTCGTATGTAAAAACATTGGAAGAAATCCAGTAGTGTTGTCAGGCTTCACCTTCGTATTGTATAATATGTATTCTAAATATATGTGACCAGACAGGGCTATAATGACATACTTCAGTATCTGAAGCAGGTGTCACAGACTGCTGATCACAAGGATATGGTGGATGAGACATGCTGGCTGGATGTGGTAAGGGAGTTGTCGCAGATAATTAGGAGCTTTTTGCCCCTCCAGGCGTGTCCCCATACCATGGCCATGACCACTGTCATGAAGAGCTCTTTCCACTTGTTTTTACAACCATTTTGATAGTGCTGCCACTCGTCACGAAGCCACTGACCATCCCTGTAGCTCTATTGTTTCTTCAGATTGAGGGGAACCAGCGAGCAAGTAATTATCTAAAGAGTGAATGATGTGCAGTATGTGTGCTTGATCTTTAACTCATTGCACGCCGTAAGCCACTATAGTGGCTATTACGTAATCATTCTTCGGTAAATTCAAGCCAACACCAAAGGTCTGCCTTCATCTCACGGTGATGTGAAGGTGATGGTGGTATCGGGCTACAGTCATGACGCATTAATGATCGAGCCAGCAGGTAAAGATGCGCCTGGCTGGGATGACCTTCGCGGCAAAAACTAGTTCCCTATCACTGACAGCAGTTTACGCTTGGTGCAAGACTTGCGACAACAGAAAAAGTCTAAGCTCTGACAGGAGTTCTGTAAGTTTGCCTTCTGGGAGTCGGGCGATCTGAGCAACGGTGTCTAGTTTTATTTCCAAGAAGGGTAGAATAGTGGTGGGGTCTATTATTTCTTCAAATTGAGGGGAACCAGCGAGCAAGAAATTATCTAAATAGTGAATGATGTGCAGTATGTGTGCTTGATCTTTAATAATCCATGCTAGTGCACGTGCAACTAAGTTAAATAAGTGGGGTGCTGAATGGAGGCCAAATGGGAAGCACTTGTTGATGTAAAACTGTTTTCTCCAATCAATACAAGGCAGCGCCAGTCTTCTTTCTGAACCGGACATTGTCGAAACGCATTCCTAAGGTCAGGAGTGTGCCGCATCCAAGCTTTTGGCATATTGAGATGGCATTGTCCACTGTGCTGTACCGCATTGTGAACTCGTCAGGGTCAATATGGTCATTGATGCTATGGCCAAAAGGAGCCGAAAGATGGTAGATTACCCTCCAGTCCCCGTCCTTTTGGGGGACCATACCTAACCCAAAACACCTCAAACCTGGTACTGCAAAGGGGCCTGCCATTCGTCCCACCTCACATTCTTTGCGTAGATGTGCATCAATGATGTCCGGGTGGGCATGAGCAGAAGGAGTTAACAACAAAAATGCATGCAGTTACCATGGTAACTATGATGTCATCCGTTCTTTTTATGCCCACTCAATTATTATCTAAAATGTTTGCGAATGTAAGTATTCACGCATACTTTGCACTTTCCTCATTTTAATAATTTTGCATGGTACAGTGTCATGCAAGAAACACTTCTAAAGAGGCTTTTTCAGATATTCTCTCCCAGTATGTTTGTACCTTAATTATATGTACTTCCTCATACACCAATGAAAAATTGACATATTCTACAGCACAGATACAAAAAAACTAAAGAGCAGAATTTGCATGTATGGTAAAGTTATGAAGCAAAATTTAACTTAAATTAGCTCATTCGCACCAACCCTCCGATGTGATGTATATATTTTCTTTTTACAAATGCTTCAAGTTCAGGACCAGCTGCAATTCCCTGGAGGTAGCCATACATGTACTGTCTGACCTTGCGGTAGTGTTTACGAATATTATCAAGTGTCACGGAATCCAGAGCATCAGGGACGGTTTCACGCAACCCTCCAATTGTGTGGTTAGTGAAGCACGAGTTTAGCTTGGGCCTCTCTATCGGATTTAATTCGCAATGGAATTTGGGCAGCATAATACACGTGTGCCCATAGGAATTGAGAAAATGTTCAATTTTTGTTTTCTCCTCCTTTAAGTCTGAATGGCTTGCCAGTTCACGTCTCATATCTTCCAATTTCATGCGACGGGTGTCAACTCCTTAAAACCTGTATTAAACCTTTGGGGACTCCTAATGAATGCTAAACACCAGTGACTGTTCTTTGCTCTGCCAAACTGTGTTTCTTATGCGTGGTTGTTTCCCAACCGGTTTTGCGTTCATTTTATAGGCATTGAGCGCATCTTCAGAATAAGCTCCATGATAGCTGCTGTGGTCGAAGATCCACGCTATCCTGTATCCCTTTTCACGAGGATATTTCACATCTACAATCTGGACAGCATCTTTGAGTTGGTTTATGAATTTGTCCGACGTCCAATACCCCTCTTTGTTCTCACCATATTCCAGAAAACTTCTGGCTTGTCGTTTGAGGCCTGGATATTTCTGAAGTCCTTGTGTAAATTCTTCTTCGGTTAAGCGCAAATAGCCATTATGCTCTTCAATAAAATCCGAAACCATTATACCGGCTCCTCTCCCTTTTGGACGGAGCAGGGGCATATCCTTAGTTGCCCAGAAAAAAGTCTGTCCATCATTCGCCTGGAAAGTGGACTCATCACGGAATATCACTACAGTCTTACTAATTTGCTCAGCCAAAGGACTTTCAAGATCTTGTGGGAGACATTTTTCAGCTTTAGGTGTAAGTGCATTGTCCTTGTTCAGAAACCCTAAACTAAACAACTGTCTCAGAATGATTGCCTATATTCTACTACATCAGACCGTTCATGTCCATCTACAGAAGTACCTTTTTGTGATTGAGGATCTGGAATCCCAGTTTATGGAGCCATTTGCGGCCTGTTTCAATGGAATATGCGTGGATATCCAGGTGCGAGGACATGATTTGGAGGAGAACTTCATTAACCCATTTGCAAAATGAACTAACTGTCATTTTGTGTCTTCCCTTCACACATGTGTTCTCCCTGATGTATTTGGTAGCAATTTTATTGAGCTCTTCATTGTGCTGCAAAACTCCGTCTCGTTGATATTTCCCTTGCATGGTGTCAGGAAATTCTCCCATATTGGCTATGAACATTGACCTCCACTCCCTCACAGTGCGATCACTCTTTCCAATTACAGTTCCAATCACCTTTGCAGCCTCAGTTAGCTGAAACTGCAAAATATTGACAAGCAAATACCAAAGGAGAATCGACAACAAAAGGATATCATCTCTGCTAAGTGATTCTACCCATTCTTGTGAATAGGTGTGGATACTGACTTCTTCATCAAAATCCTCCTCTTCTGGGTCAAAAGTAGGAATCATCTTCAGATTCATAATCGCTAAAGGTAGGGATTATTTCAGCTGCAGATGATTGCGGATCTCCACCATCAATGCTAGACCTGGATTCTTCCTTACTCCTCTTTGCTTGCCTAAGACCTTCCATCTTGTGCTTTCTTTTCGACTTGGGAGGCATTTTGATTACATAAAATAAAATTGTGTAGTCTACAGCACAAAGCGTTAAGAACAAGTCTCTTCTACCGTGCAGCGATCGAAAGTGGCTTTAATTAGAAACAACTGAAGTAAATCTGCAATCTGATTGGTCAAACCCATAGCAACAGTTCAAAGTTCTCAAAATGCAATGATTTTTTTTAAACCATTGGAAAAAATCAAAGCAACCACTTTTTTAATGGTTGTTACGGGGTACGACCCTTCATTCGCTTCATAATTTTAGTACTAGTTTTGGAAGTTTATGCCTTGCTGCACTACGGATGATAAATTATCGGTCATGCAGCTGCTCACCTGTTCATTGTTGTCGTCGAAGTTCTCATTATTAGCTCCATTTTTTTACATCTGCACCGTCATCAGTAATTACCCCTGGTCGTGTATGCGGAGGCGGGGTTGATCTTAAGCAGCAATGATCGCAAAATTAGCTGCTCTCCTAGTATCTGTTCCTGTGTCTCCCATCCACTTGATGATGAGTTAGCGGTATTACAGGCTGGTGTGGCCCTTTGGGATTTTAGGTGGCTTTGACGATAGTAGCAATGGTGGTCTCCTCTACAAAGCAAAGTTCACACCCAACAACATTATTTTAGCCACACAAAGGTCAACAAAAGGTTGCCACATCATGAATAATGGTGCTTTGTTTGTATACATGTATTTCCTACAAATTGCCAGTGCTTGACAGCATAAAGGCCCAAACTTTATAGCTGGGTTGCAACTTTTTTAGCAACAAAATGGTTAGGCCTTTATGTTTCAAACTAGAGGAGCTTAGTGCTGAAGGCATTACCAAATTTTTTTTTTTAATTAGCATTGATTATAGTGCTGATAAACTAGCGCGCATGTGAGTACAATAGGAAAATTCATTACGCAACATTTCGGCCGTTTGGCTTGAGGGAAATCCCCCAAATTCACTATACAGGAAGTACATTACGTTGACTATCAATTTGTCAGACAGTTTCTTAAAAATTGTATTTCTGTGAGCAGTAATGATAAGTCAATTATCCAAGTATGGTCTGGATAAAATCAACATTTCTCCAGACTGGCATGAGATGAAGAAATTTGCTGTACATAAAGACAAGCAATAAAACTGTAAGAGGAATTGAGAATAGTCCTTACAGAAAGAGAATTACACTTACACAAACAAAACAGAAATTGGAACACATATCTAACTCTCAAAAAAAATCCTCCTGTGTGATTTATACACTTTAACTGCCTGCTCAAGTTCTTTGCCAGATTCCTTTCCTTCAAAATATGCTCGCTCGTAATCTTGGGCCTTCCTAAAATACTTCCGGATGAGATCGAGGCTGACAGAATCGAGGGCAGGACGGATAATAAGGCGAAGTCGTGCCAGTGTAAAGTTCTTATGTTTACGGGAATATACCTTTGCTTGTCCCCACACACGCTCAATGGGGTTGAGCTCACAGTGAAACTTGGGTATAAAAAACACTTGATGGCCTCGCGCTGTTAAGAAGTGCTCAACTAGAGTTTTTTCCTTCCGAAAGTCTTCATGCAACGACAGTACAACACGCATATCATCTGCCACCATCCGCTCTGTATTGATGCCCCTCTCTCTGAGCACTTGTTTCATTCCTTTTGGCACACCATCCTTGTCTACAAGGCTCTGTGGTTGTCCTGCCCAAGTAGTGTCTCGCATTTTCGGCTGCTTCCCTCCTGGTCGAACATTCATCTTCTTTGAGTTCAAGGCATCATCAGCAAAAGCACGATGGCAGCTGCTATGATCAAACAGCCAAGCGATACTGAATTTTTCAGCTGAATACTTAAACTCAGCAATTCGAGCAGCATCTTCTACGTTCTTCATGAACTTGTCACTTGTCCAGTATCCCTCACGTTCTGCACCATATTCCAGCAAGGCTCGTGCTTCTACCGGAAAGTTAGGATCCATCCTTTTCGCACGTGCTTGCTCCTCCTCTGAAAGCCGCAAGAAGCCAGAGTGCTGGTCAATGAAGTCACTATCCATGATCCCTGATCCTCTTGTCTTTGGGCGCAACACAACCATGTCCTCTGCAGCCCACACCCAGAGTTGGCTATCATTGGTGTTGAAGATACTTTCATCGTGGTAAATGAGAACCAGCTGCTTCATCTCCTCAGCATCACGGGGAGGTGTTGCAGCCCTCTCGTCGCTGCATGGCGGTGGTGGTCGGTGCTGTTCCTCGAGCTTCTTCAGATCCTCAAGATATTCTCGCCGAGAAATAATGACATCCTCGCGCTCAGGACCATCTACATATGCCCCTTTCTTGCGGCTCTTTGGACGAAATCCAAGACGCCCGAGCCAGCGAGTAGCAGTGCGTACAGAAATTGATCGTGGGAGCTCTGGTGGTAAATTTTGTGTGGGAAGCAGGTGGTCGTTTACCCACTGGCAGAATGACTGCGCTGTCATGTTCCCCTCACCCTTCCGGTATGAGTTCTCTCGCACCCACATGGCAGCTTGAAGGCGTAGGTTCTCGTCATTAAACAGGCAGTGCCTCTCAAACTTCCCTTGCCTCGATTCAGGGAACTTTCCTCGGTTCTCATAGAACTGCTTCTTATACTTTCTCACAGTGCGTTCGTTGAAGCCAGTGATAGAGGCTGCCTCCTGTGCGGCACCAGTGACAGACATCTTCTGTCTCACCCTGAAGCTGTGCGTGAGCAGAACGGCAAGAGTCTTACGCTGGAGCAAGGGAAGGCTCACCATGAAGTCATCAAATATCTCCTGCGCTTGTTCCTCGTCAAACTCATCCTCCTCTTCGGAGCTCGAGTCGCCCCTTTCGTTCTCACTTTCACTATGTTTTGCGCTCGTTTCTTCATCGCCTTGATCCTCTGACGACGAAACACCAGATGCGGGATCGATTGAGCGGGACACTCCAGCTTCAGGATCAACTGACCGCGACATTCTGAGTTCAGGATCAACTGATGTCGAGGGTCCAGGTTGAGATACTTCCACATCACCATCGGAGGTGCGCTTCGCTGCCGTAACGGCACGGGCCCTGGCAATAGACTCTGCACGGTATCGCTTTCTCTTCCACATCGGCCTTGACTCTTGCTTCTCCGCATAACAACGCTTCTTTCCGCCAAACAACTTGCAAATACACAGAAAGCAAAAAGTTGACACGTACGCCGAAGTATCACGAACCACGAGTTTGTCACGTGCGCGGTGTGTTGCCATAGTTACAAGCCGAAATACCGCGATCTGATTGGTCAGATTTTAGTTTGGAGCAGCTAAGCCAAAAAAATTCCAGGAGATGCAGAAAAATTTAGTCTATGCACAAAAAACACTTCAAAAATTAGTGCATTTGAGTGTTAACTATAATTTTTTTTCCAATTTTTGGGCCTTTATGCTGTCAAGCACTGTATATAATGGTGTATAAACACAAATCTAAAGAGTAGGACAAGGTCATGTGTGCAAGCATAGATAATAGAGCTGAACAGGGATTGGAAACGGCAAATATTTTAAAGTGGATGATGTTGCGTTAAATCCTTCATGCAGCACGCTCACCATAGTGCGCATGCGTCGGGGACAGTCAACAGCCATGCCCAGATCAGTTCACGGACTTGGGAGGTGACTGGCGGAAGATTTAATATTCTGTACAGGTGCAAAGGCATTGGTGCTGAAAGAAAATTATCAATGGAGCTGTGGAGGTATGTATATGTGCACAGCAAGCACCTAAAGTGCAGATTTATGCTAAACGGAAGTTTTTCTGAATCGCTGCACTATGTTGCAAACTTTCATGATGCGTATTTAATAACAAAGAATGTAACTGAGTGGTTATGCATCTACAATGCAAACTTCACATGCCGCTGGGGGCCTTGAAGAGGGTAATGAATGTGAAGCTAAGGTTGTAACATTTGAGTACTGACACAATTGACAGCCTGAGTGAGCTACAATCTGCTTTTTCTCAATCCTTCAATAAACTAGTGTCCAAAGATGGTAAAGTTGTCGAAACAAACACAAATTAACATAACCACAGGCATACCCGTTTTTTTCGTCCTTATTGAGGACTCGCCTGATAGAAGACTGTGTTGGGGTAGGTCTTTCAAACACACACTTCACCATCTCCACAAAGTGGTGCTGGTTATCCAGCTGTGGAAGCAGTGGGTCTGTGTTAATATTGTGACAACCCATGTCATGTAGAAAACTCTTCCAATCACTTGGAAAGGTAGTTGACTGGATCTTGTGGAATTCTGTCCCCAGATTTTCACATCTAGACTCCAGTGAACGTGTGTGACTTGCTCTGGTGGTGCTCGAAGCAGCTCCACTAAATCCGCAGAGAACTGATTAAATCTGTCGTGTCCAGTCTTGAGAATTGTTTTCAGGACTCTTGTGCACCCCTCCTTCACAACAGCAGTCCTATCAGAAACTACTCAGCACTCTGGAGAGGAGGGGAGCAACACAATCATCGCTTTTACTGTGGACACTACATCACGATCAGTGTAACTACAATCACGTGACCGAAACAATGTTTCTACGTAAAAAATTTGCCGTTTCCAATCCCTGTTGGGCTCTATTATCTATGGTGCAAGCCAGCACCAGTTCACCAGCACTAACTTTCCCAAAGAGCTTTTAGTGACTTCAGAGCTGGAGAAAAATCTCTCTGGAACAGCCCACATCTGTTTTGATGGTAAGGCACAATAGAAGCATACATAATTTTCTGAACCCAGCATGCCATGCCATTAGTTGGTATGTGTCTTTCCTTCTGCACTTTCCAGTAAGCAAATCTGTTGGATGAGCTCCATTGCTACAGCTGGCTAACTCTGTAGTTGAGCAGTTCACATGTACAATGACATCACATGTAATAATATGAGTGGTGGGAGTAGCAATTACAAAGGTAGAATGGCACATCTCAAGATGTAAATATCAATTAGTAGTGAAATATACAAGATCCAAAACAATATCTTCAAACTGACTAGCAAATTCTGCAAAGTTAGTTGCAAAAATAAATTGGGTTCAGTTATAAAACAACTACTACAGTTATAACAGTATTTCATAGCAATAATTAGCACAGTTCACGAGTGCTTTACAAAACGACACTTGCATGAAAGCAGTACAGCTCATTTAAAGCACTAAGAAAATAAAACATCAAAAGAGTGGGATAAGCAGGAGTACTGTGGACCTAAATTATCCAAGCACGGGGGGATCAACCCCAGTTTGTATTAGTGAAAATACCCTGTCAACCCACCTGCTTTATCCCAGATGTGCTGGCAGTCCCAATGACCGCCGTCTCTGCTGTAATAGTGTAAGCCTGCCTCGGAGTTGTGGATGAAATCAGTTGCTTGATCCATTGTTGTTGCTCCTGGATGAAAGTCAGTAATGGCTGACTTTCCAATTCCGTACTGTTTAGCAAGTTTTGTGTTGCTATTCCTTTAGCTAGGCTATCTAGGATTTCCAGATAGTTTTCTATTGGAAAAACTACATGCTTACATTTTCTGTCTGACATTTAGTACCACGTGTAACAGTAATTAATACTTGCATAATGGCTGGAGAAGGCTGTTTGGATAATCTGGGTATTCGATTTGAATGCAATTTGAATACGTGAGTGTCTACTGTGCATGAAACTCAATGCTACTGAAGGCTTCCTGGGGATATCTGGTAGCCTGGCAATTATGTGTATCTGAAGTTTTTTTCTACATACAGCACGGCAAACAGGAGTGGCATCATAATAAAAAAAAGTGGCTCCATTGGTACTTTTAATTATAGCAGTATAATGTCACTCGAGACTAGCTATTATTAGTGCTAGCATACGGCAAAGTATGCAACTTTTACAAGGCTGCACCATGTAGCTGGCATTTCAAGCACAGCTAATATGGCCTCTGGTCTCGGGCAGTCAGTCTTCTGATGATTACCGTAGCTTCTTAGCTTCTTCACAATCTGAGCGACCTTTGATAACTCTCTCACACGGTCCCGTCCTGTTTCAATCTCGAGCTGGATATGACTCATGAAAGTGACATTCCAAGGATATGCTGTCACGGTGTTGACCGTGTTATGTGATTAAAAGTTTCGGGCTCTCACTCTGCTTTTTGTACTGCAAGTGGCAGAAAAGCTGGCTGGAGATGAGGCTATTCTTCAGTCAGCAGGTTACTTTATTTATGACAGTTACATATACGCATGCCTTCCTTCCTTTGTCTCCTTGCTCGCCAAAGGGATCATTCTATAAGTAATATAAACCACCTGGCCTGAGAACAGCTGTCTGTTGACATTAGCTGTGTAGGGTATAAACTGGTGTTTTTTAACCTTTTCGACGCTAAGGTCCAATGGAGATTCCTGTCACATTAACAATCCTTCCACATTTTAAAACATTCATACAGGATTGTTTCATTCCATACTATATTTCATATTCCATTCCATATTTCATTTCTGTCGGGGATCAAACACTGCTTTTATGAAGGCTTCACCAGAACTTGCAACCTTGTCTGCATGCCACATCATGTAGTATCGCCTATATCAATTATCGGTGCTCACTAGCACAACTAAACAGGCACCACCCCCTGAATGCTGCAAAAACGTACTAAAAATTCAACAGGTGTAGGTTTATCTCCCCAGAGGGTGTTTTAGATCCAGGTGTATAAACCACTGAGCCGACAGGGAGCAACTCGTCTGTATGTGTGAGGTGATGCGCCAGGAGTAAGAGAGGGAGCGTTTATTCGAGATGATTTTGCAGTCGAGCTGAAAACGGTCTTGTTTTAGATCCAGGTGTATGAACCAATAGGCCGGGAGTGATAGAGGGTGACTTGCGTCTGCATGTGTGAGATGATGTACCAGGAGTGAGAGAGGGTGCTGATTCGTACCTAAGTCAGAAGACTCAGGGTAACATGACTTAAAGTTCTTCTCTCATCCTCTCATACATCGATTTGATGGTGAAGGTCATGTGACTATCTCTGCCGTTCGCACACTCCTTCATCACTTGTTTGAGAATGTATTGCACGTGGAGTCAGGAAGCAATGGACTAGTCACTGAACTCAAGCTTTCCATTTCAAGAAATTTATCATCACGTTATGAAGACCTTGACATTGGTGAACTTCTAGACAAATGCTCATTTTTAGATCCTCGGTTCAAGACAGAGTATCTTCCAAACAAGGAACTCACTCTTGTAGAGGATACTACTTCCACTGCCCCTGGTGCCCCAGAGGATGAAAGTGAAGAGGCACCACCTCCAAAGAAGGCAAAGGGCCTGGCTGCTATTCTGGAAAAAATGCCAAAGACCTCAATCACCAAACTTTCTCCTGCTGAAATAGTGAATAAGGAAATCACCATGTATGCAGACTTACCTTTAGAAGAGTCAACGTGTGACCCACTGGATTGGTGGAGAGAAAACATACGCAAATTTCCCCTCCTGTCGCAAGTAGTGAAAAAAATACCTCTGCATCTGTGGAACAAGTGTCCTTTCAGAACGAGTGTTCAGTGCAGGAGGTTTGATTGTTGACCCTCATCGTGCACGACTGTTACCCTCACGTGTGAACATGCTTTTGTTTTTGGCTAAAAATCTGCCTTAAGATTAATGTGTTTGAGCGTTTGTGACATGTATGAACAATTTCAATAGTATTGAAATACTACCATACCATGATAACAATAACCGAACAGAGCAAAATGCAATACCGCCCGACTCTAATTAGCACTTGGGATGGTGACATGTGAGTAGTGCTCCTTCCACAAGCAGTAGAACTGAGGCTGGCTCACAACTTGTTGGGGTGACAGTTCTTCTCTCATCCTCTCATACATCGATTTCATGGTCCTCATGCTCGGGAGATGTATGGCACACTTGTCAGGAAGTTGATCTCCAATGCGACTGAAAGAGTTCCCATCCATGCAATAGCTTCGGTTGACTTCATACTCATCTTATGCCGCGAATTCTTCTCTACAACAACCTACGTACCTCTGTTTGTACTGGCTTAGTATTCAGTATAATGACATTGAGAGACCTAAATAATTATTGAATTCAGATTAAGGCAGCTACATGCATTGATTCATTAAATTGTAAAATGCAATGCTCGAGTTGCAACTCTCTGTTTGCAGTAAGGTCAATAGGTTAAGTTAGCTACGATCCATGCACTGATTCATTACACTGTAAAATAAAGTTCACCTAAGATCTCAAGTCACAGATCTCTGCACACAGCTTTGCCACAAATGATGTGATTGGAGGTATGGTCCGACTCGTGATGAGAATTGAGGCAGTCCAGTAGCCATTGTGTCTGGCTATGCTGGGGATGAGCCCTGAAATTGTTGTGGGCAAGAGTAATTTCTCCCAGAAGCAGGGTGGTGTATTTGGTAATTCCGTTGATCTGCTTTCAACTCTAGCCATAGCTAGCTTTAGCAACATCAATTAAGAAGTTCTCCAGTTCTTTTTCCTCCACTGATGATAGATATAGTCTTGAACCTGGCCTAGTACCATGGCTTATTCTACCAGACACCCTATCTCGGAATATTTGTCTCGGCACACCATGCTCTCACACATCTCGCAGAACACTTTCACCACTTTTCACAGCATCCAGAGCTACCAGCATAGACTCCTTTTTTTTATAGAACAAAATATTATGCTCAATAGCGTGGCTAATACAGAGCAAGCAGACAGTGTACATAGCATGATATAAGATCTCAATAAATTTGGTAATAGTAAAGTTTGCACAAATTAAACTTAAAGGAGGCGAGAGAGGGGCTGTCTTTCAGGTGAGGAGGTAGGGAGTTCCATAAGGAGCAGGTGCTGGGAACAAAGGAGGAGCGAAATGCTGATGTGCGAGCAAAGGGGATGATCAGATTATAGGGGTGGTAAGAACGGAAAGCCATATAAGGTGGAGGTTGGAAGTTAAAGATATCAGAAGGAAAGAAAGCGAGACCACTAAGAGCTTTAAAGAGAAAGACAATTTAGCATTCTTACGACGAGAAGAGAGAGATGGACAACTAAAGCAGTGAAGAAGAGAAGAGTAGTGAGAGGACCATTGTTTAGAACATAACTTAAGAGCGAAAAACTGGACCTTCTCAAGAGAAGAGGAAAGAGTGGAGGAGGAAGAGTCCCAAACAGAAGAGCAATACTCTAGATGAGGTCGTATAATAGAGATGTATAGTTTAAACAGAACAGAGGGAGATGAGTGACGGTAGAAGTGACGAAAGAGAATACCTATAAGTTTCCTAGCCTTACCACAGATAGTTTTAACATGAAGTTGCCAAGACAGGTTGCAAGAAATATGGACACCAAGATACTTAAAAGATTGCACACGTTCAAGAGGGGAACCATTTAGAAGGAAACGAAGAAAAGGAAGACTGTGATTTAAGGGAGACAATCATGTACTTAGTCGTGGAAGAGTTGATAGTCAGGAAGTGGGAAGAAATCCAAGAGGAAATAGAATTGATATTGGATTGAATAGAAGAAAAATCAGAGGCCGACTTGAAAGGTTGAGAAAGAAGAATGTCGTCGGCGTACATCGTCAATCTTGCATGGGAATGAAGAGGAATTTTAGCTACATTGTTTATATATATTATGAACAGAAGAGGTCCGAGAATAGAGCCTTGAGGAACACCAGAAAGAACTTTAGTTGTGAGAGAAGAACCGTTAACAACTACGAGTTGAAGTTTATCACAAAGATAACTATGAAGCCAACGAAGAAGAGCAGGATGGATGTTGAAGGAGGAAAGGGTGTCAAGAAGAGGACGATGTGGGACAGAATCAAAGGCTTTGCGAAGATCAAAGAAGACAGCACAGATAGATTTAGAGGAGTCAAATGAAGAGAACCAAGAATGAGTGATAGAAAGGAGTGCAGACTCAGTAGAAAATCCAGAACGAAAACCAAACTGTGAGTCAGAAATAAGATGATTATGATTACAGAAATCATAGAGAAAATTGAAAATGTGACACTCTAGAATTTTACTAACGATGGAGAGAAGGGAAATAGGACGAAAATCAGAACAGGAAGAAGGGGAGTTAAGTTTAGGAATGGGAACAATGTGGGAAAGCTTCCAGTCAGAGGGAAAGACACCAGATTGAATTGAAAGGTTAAAGATGCGTGTGAGAACATGAGCGATAGTGTGAGCAGTAGATTATAAGCATACGAGAAGAGATGCCAGAAGCAGTATCAGAGGGAAGATGGTGGAGAAGAAGCAGGACTTCTTCATCAGAGCAGAGAAGATCACCAGGACAAGGATAAGGAGTAGAAGTAGAATTAGGATGAAGAGGAGCAGATGAGGTGTTAAAACAGCGGGAGAAGAAGTCATTAAGAAGATTTGCCTTAGAAGCGTTGGAGTAAGTTAGACTACCAGAGGGTGAGAGGAGAGGAGGAATAGAGGAAGGCTTCTTACGAAGCTTTCTGACAGAAGACCAAAAGTGACGTGAGGTTGGGGAAGAGGACAGACGCGATTAAAAAGTTTGAGTTTAAGAGAGCGAAGATAAGAAAGTGTTGAGTTGCGAGAAGATCGGTAAGTGGACCAGTAAGAGGGGGAATTAGAAGATTTAGCACGTTTAAAGAGGGAGTTACATCGTTTAATGCGAGACTTTAAGGAACGATTAAGCCAGGGTGGATAGGAAGGAGCACACACAAGTTTACTCGGTACAGTGAGATGCATGATTTGAAGAAAAGTGTACTTATAAACTAACCAGGCAGAGTTTACATCAAAAGAAGAGAGAATGGAAGACCAAGGAATAAGGGACAGGAACTTATTAGCAAGAACAAAGTCAGCAGAGGTGTAAAGCCAGACACAACGAGAAGAAGTAGGGGGAGAGGGGAGAGCACTGGAATAAAGTGGAATAGAGAAAAGAATAGAATAGATTCAAGAACATTTTGCAAGGTAGTAAGAGTACCAGTACAGGAAGGAGGACGATAAAAAGTAGCCACAGTACAAGACCCATGTTGTAGCTTAATAGATAGTAAAAGTAGTTCAATAGGAGAAGAGGTATAAGGAATAATGGACGGAGAAAGACACGATTTAGCATAGATGAGGATACCGCCACCATGCCGATTGCGGTCCAGACGAAAAGTAGAGAACCCAGGGAGAGAGATTTCAGAATCACAGATGTCAGAAGAAAGGAAAGATTCAACAATACAGATAATGTCAGGAGAGTGAACAGAACAAATAACAGACAATTCATCAAGTTTGGGGAGAATACTACGAGCATTACAGTAGAATATTTTTAAGGAATTTGTTGAGGAACAAGGAGAGGTGGGGAGGAAAGGAAGCGAATGAGGTGTAGGAGCAGAGAGGAGAACTCGATTAATGGAAGGGATGGGTTGGAGGAAGGAAGCTGAGGTGGAAGAGGAAGTAGTGGTGGTTTGGAGACCGGGAATTGTAGTGGATGAGGAAGTAGAGGTGGCTTGGAAAGAGGGAGCTGAGGTGGAAGAGGAAGTAGTGGTGTCTTGGAGAAAGGGAGCTGCGGTGGACACGGTAGCAGTGGTGGGTTGAGCAGAGGCAGCTGAGAAAGATGAGGGAGAGGGTACGGTAGAGGTAGAAGGGGAGGCTTGGAGAATTGTGGGGGAGGTACAAAAAAGGGGGGAGGGAGGTACAGCAAGACGGGGGTGGACTGGTGGAGGAGGTTTGGGAGAAGGGGAGAGATGGTATAAAAAAGAACGGGAGACAGAGTGTGATTGAAATGAGTGTGGTTTAGTTGAGTGTGATTGAGATGTAGATGTAGATGGGAATGTAGAAACCGAAGCAACAACAACAGGTGAAGAGACAATAGAGGCAGAAGTGGTGGATACAGGGACAATAGAAGGAACAGAAGGAACAATAGGAGAAGCCAAAGGAGTTAATAAGCTACTAGAAGAGACAGCTTTAGAGGACGACATAGGAGGCCGAGAAGGTGAAGTACAGCACGAAACAACACTAGGACACGCAAGAGAAGCTAGTGAAGCCAGCGAGGGGATAGTATTAGAAACGGGAATAGATGTGGGAGCAGAAGAAACCAGGGAAGGGGCTGTTATAGAATCACGTTTTTGAGACAGGCGTAAAAGATTGCATTCCAGAGTATGTAGATAGTTTGCAACTAAGAGAAGACAAGGTAGCTAAAGAGGACTTAATTTTGGAATGTAATGAAGATAGACTAACAAGAGAAGACTTTATACAGAAAGCACAGACAAAAGGATAGGTAGAAGCGAGAGAAACAGGAATTTTTACACATTTACAGTGGGACCATGAATGACAAATCTCACATTCTAGCATGTTGCCTTCCTCCTTCGCATTGGCACAGACGCACTTAATTGAAGTGGCTTGGGGCGGGCCGGGGTTGCGTTCGACGTCGCCGCAGAGTAGTAGGAGGAGGAGCAGCAGAAACGAAGAGTGGCGAAAGGAGGAAAAACGACGAGGACGCCGATAGAAATGGCAGTAGGGAGGCAAACGAAGGGGTAGAAGAGGGTTCGAGATAAGCCGGCAGGACCAGGGCAGCTGAGTGGAGGCAGGGCTCGGAACCATGCCGAGAGGTAGGCAGACTACTCAGGCGTGCGAGCACGCACAGGAGGAAGATCTTTTCTGGGTATTCTAGGGACTTCTAAGGAGAGCAGGATACCGTGGTCTTCCCCTCCGCTTCCCTTGACATAGTGGAAGTGATATAGTGACATGCATGTAGTGAATGTCACTACATGCATGTGTACACGTGTTCACAAGTATAGATAATAAGAGATAACCATACAAGACCCCAGCCTAGAATTCAACAGTCACTTAACAATATAACTATCTGTGAAGTATTATTTTACATTTAAACGTAAACTAACTTTAGCTTCCACAAGGATAGGTTTCTCAATCTTCTTTAATCTACAGAGAAGGAAGTTCTTCAACTCTTTGCAGATGAAAAGGGTGTCCAAAAGCAATCGCCTACGATAGAGAGTGGTACATACGTAGGTCAAGGCTTGTGTAATATTTGTAAGTGTAGAGATGTAGCCCATGATCTTCAGGTCCGATACAACACATGTACACAAGACATTAAACAAATGCCTTTGCACCCCACTTGTTGGCTTGTTCTTTCAAGCGACTCATGAATGGGATCATGGCTTAATCTACATGTCACAGATTTTTGGAGGATGTACTCCAACTCAAAGTGAGGTAGTACCAGATTAAGGAGTTTTTACACCTTGAAAGATAATTGTGGATGGGAATTATCTGGCTGCTGTCTGCAAGGTGGAGATTATGAAATATTTGCTTGAAACATATCTGGCTCATTATGGATGCAATTCCTGTGTTTGTATGAGTGGTTTGCCAGTACATTTCTAGTTGTGTAAGGCCATGCCTGGTTGTTTAACGGTTTTCTGGAACATTATGGTTGGTGGGTTAGAAATTATGTTTCCATATATTTCTGCATATTCTCTTATTAAAACAGGAAGTACTCTCAAAAAAAAACAAACAGGAAATGCAAAAAATAAAAGAAAAAATTTCTTCTACCTTTTGCCAACATTTTCGACCCTCTAGTAACTACTTTTTTGCCAGTGGCTTTGCAAGTGCTGCAAATGGGTCGTACAGTATGGAACCTCTGCGGGAGTTCCTTCATACTGTCATCAAAACTCAATTGTCTTGATCACGGTGTACGCAAACAGCTGGGAAAGACATGTATGGTGCTCCATAGTAGGTTGCCTCAACTGTGGTGGAACACCGAAGAGGTTGGCAATCAGGGAAGAGAGGCGAACCACAGTGAAATGTTCCGTCTTCTTTTACTCTCTTGATTTCAAGCTTTTCAGGACTACCAAGTTTCGATAAAGGAAAAACCCACCTTGGCTTTCTATATTCTCCACAGACAATAGCTTGCCAGGCCCTTCCAGCCACTAGCAAACTGCGATGCTCTTTCAGCACACTGATGAGCTCCCGTGCCATCTCCTCGCCGCTCATACTCTTCATCAGAAATTCAAGATGAAAAGGAGCAAAAGATCCCTCAGGCCTTGGCACTCCAACTTTGCTAATGGAATTTCAGCTTATGTTAATTCCATTACCACTTTCACTCTGTCGAACTTGTGTTACTCAGTGAGAGTTTCACCTTTACGGTGAGTCTGTTCATCATGTTACTCAAAGGATTATGCTCAAGTTTGAGAGATATCCCTTTCTCTAACTTCCTTTTCCAGAAGTTTTTCCTTACCCTTCTGGTGCTTTGCACTCTTCACGTGCTACATATCTCTCAAACCTGAACATTCCCGACATGCTTTACAAAACATCTGCCTCCTGAGGCTGTCAACTGCTTGCCAGGAAAGTCACACACCCTTTGTGATGCTGTCAATGTGTTATATTCATGTTTCCCAATGCTGGTGCCGGCCTTAGATCACTTCTTTTGTGGGTTGAAGGCGATCTTTAACCTTTCGAGCTAGGTTTCAGGGCCTTGGTGATCGTAACATATCTAACGAACTCATACTCTCCACTCTCTCCAGTTAGATCACTCAATTGTGAGCTGTCATAGCCCTCACAGCTAGACTTAGGCTTTCCTCTATTACTCAAGATCATCGGCCGTGTCGCCTTTGGGGAGGTGGCCCTGCTTACAGAAGCTGGACACTGGACACATCTATGCCATGAAGATGCTCTACTAACCTGGGAGCTGTAGTAAACCTTCCTTAGTAAAAGTGTGTGGTAAACTTGTCCAGTTCTCTGACGCTTCGTGCGCTCTAAGTTCAAAGACGGCATGCATGTAACTACCAGAGGCACAATTTTGACCACGTGCTTTGTAGGGGCCCCATAAGGAGACATATAAAATGTATATAGTTTTGTTTTGGCCATAACTCATCACAGAAGCTGAAAGTAGATAAGCTTCTCATCAGTTTTCCTAGATTTTACCCAATGGTATATATTTCACTCCTCTGTGACCCCTCCTTCATAGCAAACATTATATTATTTATATCACATTACATTACACCCCCTTCTTATCTTTACACTTGGCAGAGTATTCTGCATATAACTCATGTTTATACTACAGTCACAGAACATGTATACAGGGATGCTTACATTTCACTTCAAATGCTTCCGTTTCATGAAGCCTGCCATGCAATCCCATCACAGAACACTGGTAATGTCCACTTGCTTCCGTATAAATCATAGGGTACAGGTCATCAGGTAGCTCTTGCCCATCTTTCTCCCAAAGATACTTCACTACCCCATGAAAGCCATTGAGGGCCAAATAAATCAGAACAGCCGTATTACGGGGATAGCCCTGGGCAAGCAATTGAAACTCTGCATCTACAAATTTAACCACAAGTATATATATAAACTCAAGGCTCGACAAAAGTGAAAAACAGCAATACTCTTACCTCTACCAGGTCCTTTGTACTTTACCTCCCCTGTCTCAAGATTGATCTCCAACAGCAAATCCAGGACATCATCCCCTGTACACATAGATGCATACAGAATAAAATGAATTGACACTCGATACTAGCTATTATTAGTGCTAGCATATGGCAGAGTATGCAAGGCTGCACCATGTAGCTGGCATTTCAAGCACATTTCAAGATGGGTTATGTAATAATGACGTATCTGTTTCTTGCGTATTCGTGTACGTACGTGTACATGTATATACGTGTGGACACCACAAGGTGTCGTCTGCATCCGCATGCTGTAGTCAACCGTCGCCAGACTGCTCTAGGAAAGGTTTGCAGCATAGACCGACTCGTGTTGGTGCTATAGACGTTCTGTAATTAAAGTGAGTTTGCAAAGTATTGATTCATTATACTTTGGACTGTTTATCTTCCACATGTTTGTAGATTAGCTAGTTTGCTACATAATGTGTAGTTGTCGCTAAGGCCTACTCTGCTATTAAAATGGTATGTGCTAATAGTCGGATGATAATTTGATTATGTCAATCTTTTAGATCAATGTTTGCCGAAACCTTTACACCATAATTTAGACCTCCTTGTCCTATACACTAGCTAATTTGTTCTGTTTTAGAATTTCTTGTTGCTAATGTACATCAAATGTTTTACTGAAACTGCAAACCAGTATATCATCAGACTTCAAATTAATAAGCAACATGACATCGTGATAAAGTATACACTGGTTTATGATAATTTGTGCAGCTAGCTTGGGAACGAGGCTAAGTATGAAAGTTCTCTTGCAGGTCCTGAAGTATAGCTGATGGTGCAGTACTTGTGAATGCAAGGCCATATTTGCTGTCTGATACATTGTGTTTCTTAAGTGCTTCATGACACTCTGGAGAAAGATCTGCAAAAGGGTACTTCCTGAAACGTTTCGCTAAGCGATTGTTTGCCGTGGTGATGGTTTCTACTGTACCAAATCCAAGCTACTCAGCCTCTCCCATTAACTTTCTCGGATATGTGCTTTTGAGCAATATCTGATGCTTTCAGAACACCATCGCCATGCCGGCTCTCAGCTGAAAGTAGGCGTATGATGCGACCATCAAGAGATTTGCCTGGATCTGTTCTTTGGTTGTCAAGCTCTAGCATGATGAATGTTTGAGCATTGCAGTGCTCAGTGATTGCAGCTGCACATTTGACAAGCTGAGTTGTCTACAAGCATGATAATTGCAGCTGAGTGCAACTTTAATTTATGTGCAACATACCGGCTGGTTTTTAGGTCAATCCTGTTTTACATGAGTAAGAACCAATCAAAAGACTGCTGTACTTCTCTACCCTTTCGACTAGTTTCAGCATGTGTGTGTAGTGCTATAGTACTTTTTCCAGTACAATCTCAAGAATGTAATGTACGTTTGTGTAGTTTATATGACTGATGAACTTGTGTAGTCATGAAACTCAATCTCATTAGTGGTTAAACCTTCCCCTACTTCGTTAGCATGTCTTGTATGTGCATGCCGAAAAGCTGTATATCGCTACATCATGTTCTGACGGGATTCACACATTTAAACTTTCCCTCTCCTCCCCTCCTCTTGCATGATTTGACATACTTATTGTTCAGAAAGAAGTGTTGTGTTTTGGCAGCTAACTGGAAGTGCTCTACGAAATTGATTCCATTTTCTTACTTACACTAATTAGGTTTTATCACTTATACATGTAGCCTCTAATGTACACCCCCCTTCCTTTCCCCTCCCCTTGGATGATTTCACATACTTATTGTGACAGGCAGCATGATTTTCTGAACGCAGGTTAGCCTGAAGTAGGTATTCTCATAGCCTTGTTCCCTGCAGTGGAGACTTTGTTTCAGCGGCTGGTCGAGATGCAACACTGCTTTTATGAAGGCTTCACCAGAACTTGCAACCTTGTGCATGCCACATCATGTAGTATCACCTATATCAATTATCAGCGCTCACTAACACAACTAAACAGGCACCACCCCCTAAATGCTACAAAAACATACTAAAAGTTCAACAGGTGTAGATTTATCTCCCCAGTGGAAAAAAAACTCTAAAAAAACAAACAACCTTTTACACATACGAATTTTCATAATACTTTGATCAAAATCACATTAGAACTCTCTGCCTTCTGCATCAAGAACCATTCTCCAAGTCTTGCAGACACGTCCATTCCAATCCTGTGCATTCTCACTGGAAGCGCGGGAGGATGTTTTAGATCCAGGTGTATGAACCACTGAGCCAACAGGGAGCAACTTGTCTGTATGTGTGACATGATGTGCCAGGAGTAAGAGAGGGAGCGTTTATTCGAGATGATTTCGCAATCGAACTGGAAACAGAGGGTGTTTTAGATCCAGGTGTATGAACCAATGGGTCGGGAGTGATAGGGGGTGACTTACGTCTGCATGTGTGAGATGATGTACCAGGAGTGAGAGAGGGACAGAGGCTGCTGATTTGTACCTGAGTCAGAAGACTCAGGGTAACATGACTGATCAATTTCTTTGATTCATGAACTACTCGCAGTATATAGGCAATGGTTCTCATTGGACGAGCACGAGAGAGCCCTACATTAGCACTTGGGATGGTGACATGTGAGTAGTGCTCCTTCCCAAGCAGTAGAACTGAGGCTGGCTCACAACTTGTTGGGGTGACAGCTCTTCTCTCATCCTCTCATACATCGATTTCATGGTCCTCATGCTCGGGAGATGTATGGCACTCTTGTCAGGAAGTTGATCTCCAATGCAACTGAAAGAGTTGTCCATCCATGCAATAGCTTCGGTTGACTTCATGCTCATCTTAATGCAGAGAATTCTTCTCTACAGTAACCTACCTCTGTTTGTACTGGCTTAGTACATGGTACAATGGAGACATTGAGAGACTTAAATAATTATTGAATTCAGGTTAAGGCCGCTACAAGCATTAAATTGTAAAATGCAATGCTCGAGTTGCAACTCTCTGTTTGCAGTAGTTGAAGGTAAGGTCAATAGGTTAAGTTAGCTATGGTCCATGCACTGATTCATTACACTGTAAAATAAAGTTCACCTAAGATCTCAAGTCACAGATGTCTGCACACAGCTTTGCCACAAATGAAGTAATTGAAGGTAGGGGGTCTTACTCGTGATGAGAATAGTTGGAATTGAGGTAGTCCAGTAGCCATTGTGTCTGGCTGTACTGAGGACGAGCACTGAAATTGTTGTGGGCAAAAGCAATTTCTCCCGGAAGCAGGTGTTGTATTAGTGATCTGCTTTCAACTCAAACCATAGCCAGCTTTAGCAACATCAATTAAGAAGCCTCCATGAAGCTGTTTCGAGAAACAAGTGACTTCGTCACTGCTGGTCTGCTGAATAGCATTCATCAGATTGGGCAGTAGCTGCATTCTGGTGTACGAAAATGCCAGCTGAAGAGAAAAGTAATAGACCTTTATCGTTATGATGTAATGGGGGATAAAAATGCTGAAAGCACAAGAAATTGCAAGCAAACAAGCATGTTCTTATGTTTTCATGTTAGAAACTACAACTAATGCATGGAGTGAGAGTGCATTTTACTGCAATATAATGAGCAACACCTGTCTCACTTATCATTATCAGTTGTCAAGTGTACATGTACATACCCCATCAGCCACTGTCCTGGTTCTGTGAAAGAAGGACTTGAGCTGCCCATTCATTCCCTTGAATGCAAAACAGGAGTAAGCCCAAATTGGGCCCCAGGCCTCCACCAAGAAAGGTATGTGGCTCAAATTGTGCAGGTTTGCTGTGGCATGCTGTTCACCTAATATAAGAAATCAGCAAAGGTCTTCACGTACACATACTGAACATATGCCTGGTTGTGAGTTCTTACCATAGAGCTCCTGGTACTCCCGGTAAAACTTTGCCATGAGCTGCTTTGCAAGCTGTAAGTCTGCTGCTGTGATGTTGTCAGCGGCAAGCAGGTGGATGCATGCGACTAGCAATGACAGATGGTTCAGGTAGGGCTGGGGTAGGTTGCCACTCAGCACAGGAATACTGTAATACAACAGCCATGACCGTAGCTCATGACCTAGGCTTAAATCGCAATCTACATTTTGTTCCCAACATACAGTGCATACTTTTCCACATGCCCTTGCGCTTCAAGGGACTCGGAGACCTGGATATCAAGTCCGGCACTTGAATCTTCCTCAGAGATCCAGCTAAGTAATAATTTTTTTTATTACTGGTTATTAAGCAAGCTCTTGCCCAAAGTATTGTGTACGTATACGTACCTGTTGCCGGATGCTGTGGTCTTTCCCATCGTGTTTTGGGTCAAACCACAGTTTGATTAGGTCAAGTGTGATCCCTTGGAACACACAATGGAGTGAATCAACAGCAAATCCCTTCACAAGGTCAAATTCCGGGTGGGTAGCAAAGACAGTGAGCCCTTTTACTCCCTCAACCTAAAGCAATAAAAATGATACGATTTTGTCATACTCAGTAACAAGCTGTTACCTTACCACTGTGCCAGTTGCCTGTGCTTGGATTGCATTCTTCACCTGGGCATCATGCGTGCGGATGACAGCATCATGGGAAAATGGCCAGTACCGAAACATGGGACATCCACGTCTGGATACCCCTTCGTCGTCGCAGTAGGAGCACCCATGTTTCCCATTGTACTGCTTCACATTGAGCACTGCAGCCTTGGCTGGAAGATCTACGCTACTCAGCAGGAGGACAGCATGACAGACTTTCAAGCCATCAGGGGTGTTTACTTGCATACCTAAAAATCAATTACACAGGTCAAGATGTATTCTGACAGGATCCCATTGGCTCTCATAAGCGTCTGATTCTGGTAATGGTATCTTGGGAGGGGCATAAAAATGTGTGACAAACCTGCAAGTTGTTGATGCAGTCCATCACAGGCTTCAGGAAGGCATTCATGGGGGGGCTTCTCAGGGCATTGCCACACCATAACCCAGCCAGAAGCATGTTCCTTTTAGCAAACCTATATTGTAGCAATGACACTACAGTGGTGAAAAAGTATACTTTTACCACAAGTAGAGTAAAGCGCATACCTCACTGATGCTGGTAACTCATTTATTACCAACCAGATTGGCGCCACATAGAGCTGGTCACTGAGGAGCGGAAGAGCTGCACTCCGTCGGTATTAACCAGGAGTGACACATTGGCAGGGTGGTGGCTGGACAAGAATCCTCCAGGCCCCGTGAACTTTGCATACTCTTCTCCATCATATATATCTTGGATGGTTCCAGGAATGACATCATGGCTGAATCTCTCCTGGAGTGCCTCCCACATTTTTGGATCTGAGTAAAGCAACAGTTAATCGCTAACAAGATAGAAGTATGGTTTAGCTATATAGGTTCCTGTACCTTCAAGTTTTCACCTCAACTGAGAAGCTACCGGAATAGAAACTAACTCTTACAAGGGATTGTTGATGCAGTATTGCCCTGGACACTCTGTCATAGATGGCTCCAGGAGTCTGTCACAGTGGCCACAGATGTGCTGCTTCTGGGGTACCACATCACTATATATAGAGTACAGTTGTGATGGCACTTAACTAACAAATTCATAGACACCCTCCCCCCCCCCCCCCCCCCATACTAAATACTATAACTGGATTACGGTTTTACCTCAAAAGCACATCGTAAAAAGCTTCTTCAGCTTATACTTGGACTGGGAACACTGAGAGGATCCGGATTTGGGGAGATGAAGTGTGAGCAGCTGAATCAGGTCACTCAGGGCCCTTGTCGACAAACTGTGTTGAATTGAAAACTGAAGCAGCAGTATGCTACTTTCAATGACGGTTACATCTGTGCCCTCATACAGTGGCTGCATCAGATTACTCGGAAGCCCTGTCTTATCTGCGGAGTGGCATTTGAATGCTGGGAGCCCATCACCACCGTCAAAAGATTGATCCAAATACGAAAAGTCCTCTAAACTGGACGATGAAAAGTCTAAAAATGAGCTATCACTACTGGTGGCTGCCATGATTCTTTCTGTAGCAGGTATGAGTTCTGAGAAGAACGGGTAGATTGCTGGAACTTTCTTTTAGAAGATAGAGACGAAGTACGAAACTGGAAACCAGAGAGAGACTCGGAGGTGGAAAATGCGCGTACGTGTATGGTCGATCGAACACGCCCTCTAGCTCCGCCTACAACATTGCACCACGTGCGATAATTAGACACTAGCGGCCACTAGCTGTACTGCCTGGTTTCCGAAAGTTACTATAGTTCCCGTTCTTCTCAGAGCGCATACCTTCTCTGGCTACTGACAGACGTTTCTATAGTCCACTTCAAAATTGAGCTTCCTTTGAAGATGTTAACTCTGCTATGTGTAGTGTAAACAGCTGCCTGGTAACATTGTTTTTGTACATATGAAAGCCTCATAGGCCAATTTTGGCCTGCTGCCCCGTGGCGTGGCTTAAAAATAGTTATCTATACCAGCAACAGCTGCACTTAGCTACAGCTACATGAGCGTAATAATAGTACATGTATGTTTTTGGCTCCTGTAGGGTTCATGCATACATAAATAACGGGTGGACAGATGCCATTGTAGACCCTGATGGACGCAGAAAAGCGACAAATGAGTCAGCATGTGATGTTAACATTCCTGAATTTATACCTGATTTGGGCTGGCATGACATCAAGGACATCTATAAATCGCCATCCACCATTCCGAGGTTCACAAATGCTCAGATATTGACTTACTTTGTGACAAGAACAGTATACGATAAACGTCAATGTGGTGATTTCAAATCACTTAATCAATCTGCTGTAGATCTCTTCCGTTGCGGCCATGTACAGCAGGTTGAGGCTTCATCAGTCCGAGGAAGTTTGTTGATACGAGCGAAGTGTCTTCCACAAATGAAGAAAGATCGGGTATACAGGTTGCTCATATCTCTCAGTGACAGGAGTTTTGATATTATCCATGCCCAGTGTGAGTGTCCAGCAGGTAAAGGGCCCACTGCTACTTGTAAGCACATTGGAGCACTGTGCTATGCTTTCCAGAATTTCTGTGAACATGGAATGCTCCCTGATTTCCTGACATGCACCCAGAAGCTACAAGAGTGGAACCGGCCTCGCCCAAGGAAAGTGGATCCTATTCCTGTTGTTGATATCAGGAGCCATCAGCATGCTGTTAGGGGTACTCCTCTTAAGCGGTCAAGAAATCCAAGAACTCCTAGTGAGTATGATCCTAGGCCCTTACACATGCGTTCTCCTAACCCAGATGCAGTTGATCAACTAAGAGTGGATTTACTCTCTCTAGCGCAGCCTTGTGCATTGCTTACCATTCTTGTGCCAAATGTTGAAAAAGCTCTACATGACCATACGTATTGTAAACAACAAAATGGCTCACCTAGAAAAGTCTGCAGCCCTCCAATAGTTCCTTGTCCGAACACATCAGAAGAGCTTCAGGCATTGTGTACACAGGTTGAAGAGGGACTAATAATCACTTCTGAAGAGAGGAGAAGGATTGAGCAAATGACACGTCTACAATCTGATTGTCCACTCTGGCATGAGGTACGATACAAACGAATCACAGGTTGGAAGTGTGGTCAGATTCTGTCGCAGAAATCGAAGACACCAGCTTTACTTAGAAGACTCTTATATCGCAAGCCTCTCTTTCCCCTTCCAGCGCCCATCAAGTGGGGATGTGACAATGAACCCGTAGCACGTCAGGCATGTATACATTTTATGCAAGATAATGGACACCCTTACCTGACTGTCAACCTCTGTGGATTTATTGTCCATCCTCAAGAGGTGTGGCTTGGAGCATCCCCAGATGGTATAGTGACCGAATCCCCAAATGAGCCTCCAAAGGGATTACTGGAGATAAAATGCCCCTTTTCGAAGCGAGATGTTTTGCCGAAAATAGCATGTGAAGACCCCTCCTTTTACTGTTTTGTTTCTAACGATGGATCATGTAGACTAAAAAGAGACCACCAGTACTATCACCAAGTCCAGTTGCAGCTCTTTGTGTGTTCAGATATGTATCAATGGTGTGATTTTTGTGTGTACACTACCAAAGGTATCATGGTAGAGAGACTGTATCTGGACACCAACTGGATTCAGGAGTACATTCCTCAGCTTAGAGATTATTATGTTAAGTTTATGCTTCCTGAGTTTGTGTATCCAATGTATAAACCATCGTATTTCCTGTGAAGAAATACAGTGCTGGCACTGATTTTTGTAACAAACTATGGGCCGGGGTATTTTGTCTGCCTACTTTTGGGTCATGAAAGTGGGTTTGACTACTGGAGTGGGTTAGAGTTGCTAATTAAGGTATTACTAGTGACAAATATTCATAGATAGCACTCAATTACACAATGGGGGCCAAAAGTTGCATAACACAGCACATACAAAGAAAACTTGGTCAGTTAAGTCAGTTAATGACGATGGTATCACTCTATCAAAAAAGTGGTAATTTTTTATACGCTCCATTGCCCGCTCAACGTGAATCCGAACTGATGCTATTCTTCGGGTTTCAACCATCTCTTTTTCATCAAGCTGACTTTTGCCCTTTAAAAAGGGTGGAATGTTCAACTTGACTCCTAGAGGAGTGAGATCATCCTGGATATCGAAGCCTCTGTCCGCCATGACAGAATCACCACTCTGCAGCAAATCTAACAGACCACTCTGCCTGGTAAGCTGCTTATCAGAAATGCTACCCGAAAAAAGTTGAGAGTATATTTGTCTCTCAACTTTTATGGACCCATACCTTCAACAAAGCTTTGTTCTTGAGTGGAAGACGATGGAACGACAGGTGAGATTGTTTAGCCGAAGTATTGCTACAGCCAGGAACAGCGCAAAAGTGAACCATGTTGACGGTTGTATTCCAATTAGAGCATAACCCCCCGGACCGTAATTTCTAATCTTTTAATTTAGCGTTATGCAAATCTGCCATTGACAGCTGCAATCTCGGTTACCAGTAGGTTTATTTACAACTGATGTTAATCACAGTCGCTAGCTAGCTGACTGTTGTACCTCTCAATATAGATAAATGGATGTTGGTGCTTTGGGTGGAGGAAGGCTTGAGAAGTGTGCTCAAAGTGAGCCGGTGTGTTGAACCCTTGCCATCTGTGCAAGTGCGGCGAAGGTGCGATTCACTGATGGCAAGGTCTATCCTGCCAAAGTTTTGGGGATTGGTAAGTCGCTCCAGACTTCTAGTTTCTCCTCCAGTTGTATTGACGCGCTTGGTATTTTATAGGTACTAAAAGTGGTATGGAGCAGTTGGATGTGGAGCAATTGGATGTAGGCATGGAGAGTGTAAGTTGGATGACCAAATCTGTTGCATGCCAGATCCGGTCATGTACTGTTTCATAATTTGCAGCAGAGCAACAGCAGCGCACAGAGGAAAAGGGAAGGACAAAGAAAATAATCCTCCAGAGTCTTCTCGTCAATTGCAGGTATGTATTTGCACTATGAGTTATCGGCAATGATTGAGCTTTTCTTAGTAGGTACCACCCTTCCTCCTTGAACAAGTGCACTCATTGATAATACAATTAACTTCATCAATTTCCTGTCTCTAAAACCATCATTTCCTGTTGGACTACATATATGTAAGTACAACCAAACAATAAAAACACAATTAATAAAAGCACTACAAAATTCAGAATTACACAAATGCAGTCAGTTCTTCCTATACTTAGGAGCATTCAGGGGATGTCGAGTAAATGGCTTCTTTCCCTCACTTTTGCAAAACATACAGATTGCATGAACAATCTGTGTAACACACCAAGGGGAAATAAACTAGTGTAGCAGAGAAGTACTGGAGTTCGATGGGGTCATTGCAGGTCAGGTTTTCTTTAACACATATCGAATTGGAAACCGGTAAGTTAGGGGGGAATAGGGATGATCCACATGTGTAGAGGTGAGAGTGCTGCAGTTCATCAAGAGTGGTCTTCTGCTCCAGAGATAGCTTGCTTCTCAAAAAACACAACATGGTTTGAAGCACTTTTGACAATTGAATACACGTCAAACTTTAGAGCTCACAAAAAGATCCTTTCTTTTTTTGTCTACTTCTTCGGCAGGTAAACTGGGCTTACTAGATGGATGGTCTCGTTCATCAACACCTTTTCCGTAGAAGTCTTTGAAATCCGAGTACTTGTCATTATCAGTCATCAAGGACAAAAGAGAGTTTCCGAAAGTCATCCATGGGCATTCTAACAGGATGCTGGATGCAGTATTAGCATTCTGCATCTAAGTCTCCCCTTGGTCTCACCTGTGAACTTTCTCGATAAGGGGCAATTGCTGTGCAAGCAGTGCAGTTGACAAACTATAAGTTGATTGTTGTGACTCTAACCTAGCATTCGTATGCACCATGCCAACTGACTGACTTTGTATGGGGTTTACTGGAGATTGTCTTGATGTCCGTATGTCTGGACACGTGTACCTCAGCATGCCTAGGCGTCTCACCATGCTCACTCTGGATATATTTGTGTCCCTGCCAATTCTAGCTCACCTCCAGCATTCCCTGTAGCTGTGTCCTGTTGCACCGGAGTTGCTGCTCTTTGCTGCCGACCTTTGACCAGTCGCAATTGTTCTAGAGCCTCTCTTCATGGGCCACCCACTTCTCACACTCTGCCTCCAATGCTTGGTATCACTTGAGCTCGGCACGAGTTTGTTCCTGCTCCGCTTCTCTCACCCAGCGGTCACAACAGGACTCCAGTTCCTCACAGCGAGCTGTCAGTCGTTCAGTGTCCACTTTTAGCTGTGCAGTCTGGTTTGTTCCCTGCTCTGGCAACTGGCGCTCGAGCGCCGTGATCTGCTCCTGTGCTTCTTCGTCTGTCTTAGCCTCCCATTCTCGGCTCGCATGCAGCTCTCGGGGTAGCTCCTGCAGTTCCGCTTGGAGGTTGTTGTTCTCCAGCCTGCATTGCTCTGCTTCTACTGTTGCATCAAGCTCAGCTGCTGCTTCGGAACGTTCGTTCTCGTCCTGTAGGCGGGCACTTTCAACTTGTACTTGTCACAACTCCAACTGCAAGTCATCCACCTGCATTCGTAGACTCTCTGTCGCAGCCATCTCTACACGCAGTACTGGCTATGGCCAGTAGGTCTATTCTCTTTGGAGCTGCCGAGGACGTGGTAGTGAATCCCGGACAAGCCCCCAAATGTATTTAACGCTCCGCAGGTCAATGAAACTCTATTAAGACTGAAATCATAACTCTGTAATACAATAATAGTACAGATACTATACCAGAAAAGTATCACCAGATCAAGTGTGAGAATTGAATATCTAGTGCAGAGCCTTGGTTTACAAGAAATCTTACGTAAGCAAGGTGATGGTGAGACAGTATCCAAATATTTAGTGAGAAGTCTGTGCATGCCCCTACTATGCTATCTATAGTCATGACTGATTTATCCACTTTTAGGCAGCTAGGAATACTTGTACAGTATTTAAGCATGGAGACTGGTATATTACAGTGCAACTGCCTAATATGTCACAGTATGTGCATGCTACTGCAGAAAACATTTTATATTGCTTGAAGAATCATATCCTGCAATGTGTCACTGATGGCATTCAACATTTTATGCAATGCTCTGCTCAGAAACCTAAGTACCTTCTTTTTCTTTCGACTGCACTCAATACCTTCTCTGTAGAGCTTAACATTCTCAGAATGTACGTACAACAGAATCGCTTTCATGCCTCTTCAGTGCATTAGGATGTATGCCTGTAAAGGGCTGGGTGACAAATGCTTCACTATCACTTTCAGAAGCTAGACGGTCCCAAAGTTGCCTGGCCCTGTATGAAATTTTGCTTCCTGGGAGGCATAATAACACAAGCAATGATGCCAACGAGCTAGCAGTAACTCCACCTAAACGGTAGTCAGCAACTATCATAATCGAATTGGGTATCGTAATTTCTTTTCCGTACAGGCACGAATTCACAGACAGTCCATACTCCACTTGAGTATACAAAACCTGGTCTTGTGGGATGTTAGTCAGGGTTTTATACGGAATTTTTCAGTGGGGGTGGGAAAAATGCTGTGCATAGAGCAACACCCTTCACAATATTCTTTGTAATGCTTGGTAATAGTGGTTGGGCACTACCAAAATGCATAAAGATCCCATAGGAAGTAGATTCATTGCAGCATCCAGTATGCACGACCAAACTACTATCTACTTTTTTTCCCCTGATGTGCAGAATATACAAAATAATGTCACTATATAAACAAGAATATAAGAGGAACAAGTATAAGTAAGGGAGTCGTGATGGACAAAATAAAATAAAAGAGTAAGGTTTGTGTTCGTGAGTTAAACAGCAGATGAAATGTTCGATTCGACGTTGACGCCGTCGACCACGGTGGGGATCCTGATGGCATGCCCGCACGATGATCGAGCTCCTGGATAGCAGAACGTAGGAGGGAGAAAGCCAGACGACAGCGCAGCCAGCATAATGTGCTGCTGTAGGGTGATCCCATTTTGAGGCAAGCAAAGAGGCCAATCTTTTGTAGAATGTGCTGGCTTCGTTAGCAAGACCTCCCGTGGCAGAGATCACTAGGGGGGTAAATGAGGCGTGTTCAACTTCTCTAATTCTTTGTTCATACGCACGCTTCTTCATCTGCTCATGCTTTCTGTAGCAGGACGAGAGTTGAGTGTGTCTATTCGACGGGGCGTGGGGGTTGAACACCCTGACATCGAAAAAGGTTCTTTCGAAGGTCCCTCCCCAGAATCCATTTGCTGCTATGTCCAGCCGAGCACCGTCTTGGCGGTTGGCTGAAGCACCCGTCAGGGTTTCGTTTGACACACACTGTAATCCTGATTCAATACACATGTCGTGGCAGACCTCTGTGAGTAAGGTGGCTGTCAGGTTGCGGATGTCGTTGTGTCTAATTGAGGGGAATCCGCCCTTGGCAAAGGATGAAGCATGTTCCACCGAGAACTTGCTGCCACAGGTGCACATTGATGGCATCTCAGACGGTGTCCAGCCATACCTGAGGGCCAAGGCATCATGGAAAGCGCCCTTGTGAAGAGCAAAGCCATGCTCTACTAGCGGTAGAGCGGTCAGCCAGGTCGACGATTCCTTCTCTTTCGCTAGATCAACAGCTCTCTGCAGCGAGACAGGCAGGAGCTCACAGATCTCCTCAGCATCTGTGGAGGTTTTCACATTATAGCACTTTGGCTTCCAGCTGCTTGGCGATGATCTCATAGCCATATTCGTGATCTTGGGAGAGAATGTGATCACAAAGGATGGGGGTGACGAGTAGAGAGGAATGTAGCTCCCAAGCGGCATTTTTTGACGGTATACCTATCCCAAGGCCTCCGGGCCTTGCTGGCAGGGTGAACAGTGTGCATTCCAGATCACTGGGTGGGGGCCTTCCAGTCGGAGCAGGGAGGAGAACTGAACGCAGGGCGTCAGCAAGGGGCCAATATCTGGGACGGTGCGACTCAAATATGTCCACTTGCTCATCAACCCATGTGTGAGGGCGGAGAAGGCAGCATGGGGTTGGGTCACGGCTATCGTTGCAAGACATTGCATGCTAGATATCCACTTGTTGACCTTTGACTCCACTTGTCCTGTAACATACTCTCGGGAGCCTATGGCTGTGCCAAGATAGGGTCTGCCATCAGGTGTCACATTCACCCCCGTGTTGGCGAAAATGGAAACAGCAGCATCGTGGAGTCCCTCTTTGGTGACTAGCTAAGTCTTGGAAGCATTTGGGAAGTAGCCGAAGCCTAGGCCAGAGGTAGATAACCTGTCCCACCAGTCACGCAGGTCTGCAATCTTCCCCACCACCGCCGCATCGTCTGCGAACCACACTTGTTTGTAGTTTCCGTCCAGCTTATTGATTAAAGGGATTGTTGCAAGGGCGTACAAGGGCATGGCAAGCGGATCTCCCTGGGTGGTGCCCTCTTGGGAAAGAATTGCGTCACCATCTACATTTTAATAGCTCTGTAGGGACTCTGTATGTGTTAATCAGAATGGTAGCGAGGGGTGGGCAGAGCCATCGGATATTGTGGAGGGCAACTTGTCTGTTCAGGGAATTGAATGCGTTGCTTGCTTCAGCTAAAAGTACAGCTTCGTTCTCATCCAATTCAAAGGCAGTCCGTACAGCATGCACTGCAGCCTCAATCCCAGAATCTGCCCGCCGCATAGCTAGAGGCATCCAGAAGTATCCTGCACATCCGGTCTTGCAATGAAGAGTATTGCTTTAGCAATTATTCGTCTGGCAGTATCTCCTATGTCTATCGGACGAACACCAGGGTTTTTGTCCAGAGCAATCAGGCAGCAAGCAAGGAGGGGTGAAACACACTTGGGATCCACATAGGATGTACAGAGCCTTTTTGCCACCAGGGCAAGTGAATTGCATAGGTCTGCAGATGCACCCTTGAAGGCAGTGCACAGGCGTCTCCATTCGTGTGCATCAACTCCAGAGGGTCCTGCTGACACGGTAGTCTGCACGGCGGCGGAGCGGATGATATTGGCATCAATTGAACCGAATACGACTGGGTGTACATCTTGAGGGGCGGAAGGGATGATGCACTCGTCATGGGCATGTTGGCCCTGAGGGTGCTTGCTGTTAAGCGTATCCCTGACCGTAGGGGAGTCAGAATTGTTTGGGTCAGATGGATCATCCAAATGAAGGACACCCCCTTTCTGCGCCTGTGAAAGCAGATCTAGGGCTGCCTTTGTTTTGCCAGCAAACATAAAGCTGACAAAGGAGCATGAGAGATTCTGTTTTGCCGTGGGTGAGTTAAACTTAGGCAGACGGCCCTGGATAGTCCTGCCTTCTAGTACCAGATCGTTTAGGTTGCCTTCCTTCCATATTCTCAGTCTCCTCTCAAGACAGGCGGCATGTTCCTTTGCCTTTGACTTACGATGCGGTTTTGGAGGAGCAGGTTGGGCAGTACTATGGCAGGCCTGGGGTGCCCATATCAAAATCTCTTTAAACATCTTACTGGCAATTGTATTAGCAGGGGTTCATACATTCACAACCAAATTTCAAACAGTAATTACTACATAACAGCAACCGCAGTAACTAAGTAACTAAATTAAAGTGAAATACATCTATTTTTCTGTTTTAAAATGTTGAGGATTCCATCAAAGTCAACGTCAGTTAACTGAGGTCCTTGTATTGCTATTTTCATTAAAATTTAATGTTTCAGGTTCGGGTCTGATAAGCGGCTACGTAGGCGAGTTTTGATCAGTTTCATCTGACTAAAGGACCGCTCAACAGATGCTGTCCCGACAGGCAGTGCAATCGTAATGTTCAAAAGCTTCCATGTCCCTGCACCCTGGCATCAATGAAAGATGGTCCTACTGAATGTCTGACTCTCTACAGAAGCAAGAACCTCACAAGTGTCAGTGAAGATGACAGCAGAGCCTGATTAGCCGTGTAGCAGTGTAGCCAGAGAAGGTTGGCCACACTTACGGAAGTATCCGGACTCGTGTAAACGGATCACTTCGCGATCTGATGGTTAACAAATGGCTACTGTTGCTAAATGACAGTATTCAATCCTCAGTAGTTGTGCATCAGTGACCCTGAGAGCCGTGTTTTTGTGACACTTGAAGATAAATGATGGACCTTAAGCTGCTGTGAGCTGTTAAAGCCCTGAGCGCTCTTTTTTTATTGGAGTCACGGTGAGCCAAACACGGGTGTGGGAAATGGGGCCTTAAATAGGGTGTAGCTGAGGGCTCATAACTCCGATACGCAAGGTACCAGAGACTCGCAGTTTGCGCCAAAGGAAAGATGGAAGAATACTAGTTCTAGTGAGGTACATTTCTAAGGCCTTAGTTTTGGAGCCATGAGCCTCTGAAGTTGGGCATTATTTGGAAAACATTCCGAGGTGGCCTTCATAAAAATAGCCATAGATTGCCTAGAGACATGAAACTGCAACAGTGTGAATGTACTGAGACTGAGCATTGTAAAAATAGTCCTAATGTCACTGACACCACCTTACGTCTTGGAGGTATGAGGCTCTAAAGTTGGACATTACTCGAGCACCTGCAAAAATGGCCTATGTAAACATATCTGTAGCACCTACATCAAATGGCCTACAGATAAGGGAGTTGCACCATATCAAGCTGCTATGTCTGGGGAGTATAAAAAATTACTATTGTCCTTGACATCCCCTTTAGGTTCAGAGGTATGAGCTTTTGAATCTTACAAATTATTGCTCATAATGACATCTGGATAGTCATGCGGGTGCAACAGTGGGAGCCAGTATAGAGATCCTGTATACAGCAGCTATTAAGTGTATGCATGCTTTTGTGTGCACATGATATTACGTTTTATAGCACACAGACATTATCATAATTTTAACACATGGAAATTATTATAATTTGAACACAGATGTGCATCCAGTGTGTGTATTATGTTTATTGGGTTATCGTGTCAAGCTTTATCAGTACTTGCATGTTTCACAACAGCATCTGACCGAAGTTCTCTCTTTGACATTTTCACAGCAGCATAGAAACCAGGCTCTGAATATGGCCACGACCAAACATACCTAATTGTTTTAAATGATACTTCTTGAATAGAATTGTCTTGCATTGCTTTATGTACATCAGCTGTTAACTCACGGACAATGTAGCCAAACATATTCCATTTGTCATTTAATTTATACTGGAAAGCAATGGTATTTTTATCAACAGGGTTGTCTGGCTCAGGGCACAACCTCAGGCACTTGTTCATCATTAAATTTTTCACGCGAATTGAATAAAATTGTTTATGCATTAGGAATCTTGGTGGAGCCCATGGTTTTGAAAGCAACAATATGCAGTCTGGTAGAAGTTGTTGTTTCTTCTGTGGTGTACACTCTGCCCCTCTAAATTGTTGCTCCTCTGCTTTGGAGGTGTTTCTGGAACAGTAGTTACAGTGTTTTCATTGTCACTGTCACTTGCTCTCATTGGAGGTGTTTTAAGACTTAGAGCCTCACTATTGCTACCGGTATCGTCTTCACTGATTGTCCAGTCATGTATGATTAATATTCCCTCATGTGGTAATGTCAATGCTTCTGCATTGGGTTGACCAACAGTTTCAGCAGGCTGCATGCATGGATGCAGGAAATTATTCAGTATTAGATCATTAATATGCTGAACACAAATTTATCTTTAAATCTCTTCATATTTGAGCCCTAAAGGGCCATCACATACATGATACACATTAACCAAATAAAGTGATAGCTAACACTAAGTGTCTATGCATAGGAGGGGAGGTACAGGGGGCGCTGGGGTCCAGGTACTCAGAGCGGGGCTTAGCTATAACCAACCCAACAACTCTTTCCTCCTCTTCCACCACACCAGCAACTCCTTCAACAACCATCCATCTATCACACCCATCACTTCCCTGTCCACATCCTCTACTCCCCTTCCTAACAATAATGCCACCTTCTCTAGCTCCTCTCCTCCTTCAAATTCTTCACTCCATTTTTTTGCTCCCTCTAGGTTCTCAATCTTCCTAACCAACTCTCTCCTCTCTTGAGTAAATTCCTCACATCCTAATACAAAGTGTCCTACATCCTCTGCCTCACCACTATTACACAACACACACCTCTCATCTACACAAATTCCGCACCTCCTTTTGTCCTCCAACAACCCAGCAGAGCCAGTCCGCAGTCGAAACCTTAACCTAATTGCTTCATGCACTTCCCACGATGCAATATACCTCTCCGCACCAAAAGTATCTTTCACTGCTCTGTACCATCCCAAACTGCTCATTGCCTCTACTTCTTTCTTCCACTCACTCCCATTCAGCTTTCTCACCCTGAATTCTGAATTTATTATAATTAACACACCTTTATGAAGAATCCTCTTTTAACGTAAACATCACAAGGGATGTGAAGCTGTGTTGGCTTTCATGCTGCGCTTATGATGGCATCAAACACAATAATATCTGTATCAGCTACCTCTTCTTCCAGTTTCACATGTATCAGTTCTACTTCAAACACAGGGTAGTCCGGTATGGTATACCTATGGTATTCTAGAACCTCCTTAATACGTACTTACTCGACCACTCACTATCTCTCATATGGAAGTAGTGACAGTGGACACCTCTGGACTTGCAAACTCAACCATTTTCTACATGTGCTATAATCAATGAATCTGCATTTTACAGTTATTTATGCACATTCACATTAAGCATGAATTATTGAAGCCATGGTTTATTAATAACAGAAGGTTATAAGTATCACGATGGTGCAAATTTACAATGTACAGTGCAGTAAAACTTGTAATGCACTGCATGAGAGAACGTACGTGACTATTTTCGCAGACATTTTCTTTTTCGCTGAACGCGTACACACATACATACCTGATAACTCGGACATGCAGGTTGGCCCTTACCGACTGATCACTTGATGGTCAATTCGCAAATTTGAAAGGCGACACGCGGTAGCTTACGGAGATATCCTGCCGTAAACGGACTGTCACGCAAAATTTGGTCCAGGGCCAAAAGTGGTTCGGTGGATCAAATTTATATTTTATTGTCAAGTGTTATTGTCAGCAATTTAATAGAGCAGGCAAATTTGCCAAGTACATTCAGTTTCTTGCGCCAAGCTGGCAGAAAGAACGAGGTATTTTTGTCACCTTTGAAGAAGTATATTATTATTATACTCCTAAATCCCCAGGAAACACAAATTATATGCAGGTCACATGTGTGCAAGTGGAGCTGGAACGGACGTGGAAGCCCATAAGCCTATGACGTTTACTTAAGTGTAACATGACCACATAATAATAGTATGTATTTAGACTGCCTTTAGGTGCTCAAGGTGTAATTATCTGAAACAGTGCACACTTACTTATTCATAGCTATACCACGGAAGGTTCGAAGGTACTCATCAGTGGAAGAACACAATGTTGGTGTCATACATGCAGTAGATTCTGATACCTATGTTGGGGATGTTGATGATGTGGAAGAAGACCTAGGTAAGTACAATAACATTGCCATAATTTATGGAGCAGCTGTACATCAACCATTTTTAGTGGAGTTTTTTTGGTATGAGAGACATAGATGAAGAGGTCATGATTATTAGGATTGATGTGTTGGAATGGTTGGGTGCAGCTATAGTCCCTGCTCCAAGTACCTGCCGGAACCCATTTCACGTCCCCCTTCATTTCCATGCATCCCACAGCATGATCACTTTTATTGTATTGTTGTACTGTATGTTATATGATGGTCCTGGTATATTAAACCCGGCTCCTGCGTGAGCCAAGCTAGGTCCAGACATGAACAATTTAATCATCACATAGTTCATTTGTTTCAGACATGCAACAACTGCTGTCAATAGACTGTGAGGGGGGTTTCTATCCATTCCCATCAAAAATGTTTGCCTTATTGTTTCTGGCAGCTAACAGCCCACGGCCGATTGTAAGTGACGATCATTGTTAGGAATATGCACGCAGTAGCTATAATATTATATGATGATTTTATGACTTTTGTATGAATTTTTTTACTTTTGTGTGCAAGCAACTTGATCCATCAGCACCAAGCTTGACACAGCTGAAAGCCTTCCATTTGCCTGGCCTTCCCTCTCCTCAGAAGGTCAAGCAGTGCTATATATAGATGCTGTTCATACAAGACTGAATCTTCTTTAATTATGCAGGGTCTACAGTACTGAAGGGATACCATTCTATGTGATTCTCCCATCACCAGTGTTGGCTAGATGCATGGCAGACCCTTCTGTAGCTGAACATCTACAAACATACCCTCATGTGACAGATGGAGAATATACGTTGGCATATAGGCATATATAGCTAATCTCACTTTGAGCATGGGAGGCTGAGAGCAAATAAGTAGGGAAAATTAGATTCATTACTATATTCGTATATGAATTCTCTTGTGCAATGAAATGTGTCAGGCCAAGCGGTGGAATGAGGATGATCGCTTCCAGGCACCCATGATAGCTCACGGAGATCAGCAGATATTTATTGGAGACCTTGATTGACAAACAATATGGCAGGAGCACCATTAAAGTGAAAGCATTCAAGACTGAGGTATATACTTTGACTGGCAATAACATTGTTAATAAGGCTTATATGCTTGCAATGGTCTCATTAGTACCTTTATACACATGGATGCATGCTTGTGCAATCTTATTGTCACATTTGTTATAGACAAGCTCTCAAGATATACTGATGGTATCTGAAGTGACGATAGTGAGCGTCACTGGCACCCTGGGGATGCCTGAGAATCAGTGGGTTGTGTACAAAAAAGTGGAAACGTGGAACACCACCACTATTGTGAGTATAGTTCATTGTCCACCACGAGAGAGACTACTGGAAGAACCTCAACATGTTGGTGGAGAACATTGGAGATGAGGTAAGATGTCTGCGCTGATAATAGAAACACATAATTATATGTTTCAAAAAGTCAAGTATAATTACACACTCCTAACAGATATACAGATCACCAATAATAATCCATGCTAATCACCTGTTGTCTACCCACCCACTAAAAACCAAAGCAAATGGCTTACCTGTTGTTAATGTTCCACTTCTGCCGTTCTCTGATGATCTTAGTGGAAATCGCAGTAAGAAGTGGAATAAAGTCGATGCGTGGTACCTTCTTCTGGCTGGCCTGTCACGAGCAGTCAATGCTCATCTCGACAGTATCCACTTTTTGACATGTTCAAATAGTGTATCCGCACTGGAAATGGCATGTCCCATTGTTGATGATCTGAACATCCTGGAGTCTGAGGGTTTAGTTACATATGATGCTCATCTCAAACAGCAGGTGCTGGTAGTTTGTCCAGCTTTATGTGGCATGTGTGATAATCCCCGTGCTTCTGAGTTGACAAATCATATGGGCAGTGCAGCAAACTTGTATTGCCGAATGTGCATGGTGAGCTGTTTTAATATTAACACCTGATTTAGATTTTTTTTATAACTTAGTCTATTTGTCTGTATATTTAGTGCGACAAAACTGAAAAGCCAGATGAGATATCATAACCTAGGACAAAGCAACAAGCACTGTGCCACATAAACATCATTGCACAGCAGACCAGCCGCAAGAACAAAGTAGCAACAATGAAAACCTATGGGCTAAAGGATGATGAGAATCCACTCTTCCAACTGAAAATGGACATGTATCAGTAAGGAAATAGTTGGCGTCAAACACTGCATAGTAATAATGCATTCCTTTGTGTCCACAGGAGTACTCCCATTGAATGCCTGCACACCATCCTTCTTGGGCCTTACAAGTACCTCACTGCAGCCCTAATGGCCCGTCTGAATATCTGTGAAAAGGAACAGGTGATGGCTCGTATTCGGGCATTCAATTTCTCTGGTTTCACAGTTCATCTAACTGGGAATATTTCCAGGTAAGCCATTATTGTAGTGACTTGCACGATACTGAAAGCATCAGTTTTCTGTTACGCATATACAGATACTATGGGTCATTTGTAGGGAGAGACTACAAAGCCTGGGCTCAGATGGGATCATACCAGAGTTCCTCACAAACAGTGAGAGGAAAGTGTAGTTGAGTCTTTCAAAGGTATATTGATAAGTCACAAATGTAATTTGTAAGCTTTGTACAGAACTGTCATTACAGCTGATGTTTTATAGGTGTTTAGAGCAGCTTACTGTGAGCACTTCCAAGCCCCAAGTAGAGACATTGCCCAGCGTTTTGGAAAAATAGAACACCTGAGGTTCCTTTGTCATGGAGGCGGGATTATGTAAGAATCTGAACCTGAAAGTGGATCTTACACTTTGATAAGGTGGTGATTATATCATGATATTAATATAACATTGTAAATGTAAAATACTTCCAACTGTTATAACCCATCTGTGCCTTGTCAGTGTAGCATAGCATGCACCTGAAGTGCACCATGCAGCAACTTTTTAAATTCATTTTCCACTACAACCCTGAATAGTCTTCTCGAGATTGCATACTTGTAGTAAAACAATTGGCTCATGCCGACTATCAATGTATTTGTTTGAAGGTGTGGAGAGGGTCTACAGCATCTCATGAACTGCACTGAAGTTCAAACACTTCTTCATGGAAGACCCATGAGAAATGAAGATTGGGCAATTTGCCAGCAAGGAGCTCTGCGCAAGGTTAAGGTATTATCAGTATGATAAATCTATAACCCCTCACCATAATGCTATTGGTTTTTCTGTAATCATATGCAGTTAATGAAAGGAACAACCACACTCTCAGATGTTACTATAACCACAGTTGATGAGAAAGAGAACAGTTTTTACCACCTCACCAGATCTGGGTATCTTTTATGTACAGATGTGAACACCTCCACCTCCATCACATGCTATGCAGGAGTAATGGATTCGAAGTGTACACTGATCAATGTAGGGGAGTTTGCAAATTTTTATCAGACCCCATCCAGCTGCAGTGATGTGGCCGAAGTGAGTTAATATTCACTTTATATACATTATGCCATATTGGATGGGTATAGCTACCCAATATTTCTGCAGACAAGTCATATGTAATATTTCAGCAAGTCCAAATGTTTTAACTCTTTACCGACCAATGACGCATATATGCGTCATGAGATATTGTACGCTAAACGACCAATGACGCATATACGCGTCATGACAAACGATCGATCACTAACGGCCAAACTACATTCCAGGGAGATCCCCACTCTAAATATTAGCGTCATAATGAACTAATTCTTTCATTTTGGTACCAATTCATCGGGGCTTCCCATGCAAGTCGCGAGATACTGCACAATGAATAATGGCTGCTCAGTAAACAGAAAAAATACGTCAACATTCTAGGCTTGTGTGTAATACTAGCACTTCTGCAAAGTGCTAAATTTATTCTCAAACATTGCTATAGATCTGGAAATAGCCTGATGATCCTTCATGGCCGTCTCAGTCTGCTGGATCTGTGTGGAGGTGCGGATGACACAGGTTATTATTAGTTAGCGATAAAAAATTTGGTCATCACAGGCAGGTAAAGCTGACTTTGAGGGGCGAGAACACCTGCAGAGGGGGAGAAAGGTTGCTGAGGCCATGACAGAACAACAGAGAGTGCATGTACTGCTTTGCCAGAGCCGTGGGAGCGTGTAAGACTATGCATTTCCCACGATAATCTGGTGATCGAGCCCCGTAATCGGAGGACGATACTGGCAAAGACAGCACCCCTGCCGTGACAGAAGCGCACAGGTTTCAGTCCCAAGCATCCTATATAAACCCCTTTATTCTTTTTATAAGCTACCTAGCTCTAAGATTACTTTATTCAATCATAATAGCAAGTTTATTTCACTATCGCTCTGGTATTATTACCTTGAGTTTTTTTAGTCCTGCTGTTGATGACTCTCTCCTTGCCAAATATACTTGAATGAGACATCAAAATGAAGCTAGGGAGCTCTTCTCTCCGATTCTGTCAAGTATCCAGCACAACTCGAGCTCAGTTTTTGGCCAGAGGCGGTAAGCGCTACCTACTATTCGACAACGTGTACCGATTAATTTCTGTGGTCACGCAATGACGCAATACGCATGCGCAATGGTTGGTAAAGAGTTAAGACGAGTGTGAGTGCGAGCAATATGGGCCTTCCCATCAGATTTATTATACATTATACATACACCACCCATGATTTTAACAGTCTATCAGTGCACATAATTATATTTTCATATTATGCAGTACAATATTATGCATATCCATTTCTTGCATGCGGGTTGTAGAATATGGCAAACTGGTTTGCTGCTTTGCGGAGGGAGGGCGGCAATACTGTGTGCTGCAGTTATTTGAGATGGTTGAGACATGCAACAAGTCTGAGCCACTCCTGAACTCCATTGACTGTCCCTTGCTCTTTCTTTTACATGTATTTATGGTTATTCAGAGTACATATATTATCTCAGCTGTGCATGAATGCTCTAGCCTATGCACTTATTGTACACACCATTCCACTTCTTACACAGTTGAACGAGGGAAAATAGATACCAATATATGTTGTCACTTTTGAGCATGACTATAGTAACAAGCTGTATTGTCTGAATGTACATTATCTCAAGACATGAAATACTTTATTTTTGTAGCTAATATTTCAATCTCATTCTTGATGTGAACTGAGGATTATTACCGCATAAATGCATCCAGCAATTATGAAAAAAATATGCACAATACGGATACATGCCTAATAATAATTATACAACCTGTGTCAGTCTTGTGCACATTCCCGTATCGGCATGTATAATAGGCCGCTACTGCCTGTAATACCACGGCTTGTTACAACCTACTGCCCAAAATCAACGTTACGGCCCGTACACGTGACCGTCACGGCCTGTGAATATTTGCTGTGTAGTGCCCAGACTCACTCCTCGTGTGCGAGTGAGGCTGGCCCGCGAGACTAGGGGGGCTTAGTCTCGCGCGCCAGACCCTCGCATCCCTGGAGTAGGGTCTGGTCTGCTTGCGATATAGCAGTTGTGTCCGCGTCAAGATCTTGGCGGGGCCAATCAGATTCGTTGATTGTTATGTGACGTCGTCCGTAGGCACTTCCGCTAAATTTCACAGCGTATCTGCGATAGCGCTACTACATGGCAATCCATTTTTGGCACTTAATTATTTGACCACGCTACATGATAAACTAGGCAAATGCAGGGCATTGTGGGGCGAGCCTGAGCGAGTGCACAGTATGGAGTTATTGGTTATTGCAATGACATGACCCTAGATTGTGATCACTATTTTAAATGGAGATGATCATACATGGACATATGAGGGGAAAAAACACTGATCACAAATGGGATGAGGGTCCCCAAGACAAGTGTCATTCCACGTGAGGAGTGGCAGGCAAATGATTCTGTGAGTAGAGGACACCTCCAGTGCAGCCATATGTGCATGGAACATTTGCATCTTGGCTTGTACGGCACGCTGTTGAATAAGTGGGAGATGTAACTGGCCGCCAAGTGTTTCTTGCACTCGCCGCTCCCTGTGGCTCACTGTCATGTTGTAGCCTAACCTCCCTCTCTTCCGCATTCTCAGCAGCTAGTCTCTCCCTCTGAGAACTACTCATCTGCTGCAGCCTCATCTCCATCCCTTCAACACTCTTAGCAGCTAGTCTGTCCCTCATTTGCTGCAGCCTCGACTCTCTCTCATCCAGTCTCAGCAGCTAGTCTCTCTGCTTGACAGCTTCTCATCTGCTACAGCCTGGCCTCTCTCTTTGGCAGTTTCATCGACTTTGCTGTAGTCACTAGCGTCTCGTTTCTCAGCAGCCTGAGTGCAACGCCTATCTCTTTGTCTTCTTAACCAGACATTAGACAGAAATAATATTTGAGCAGGGGATCATACTACCAGAATGCTGGTCTTCCTACCAACCTTGCTTCGGGTTTCTCGGAAGCACGACGTTCCATTTCACGATCTCGCTGTCTTCGAAGCCTATCCTCTCTCGCTGCACTGGTAGCTAATTGTTGTGCATCTTATGGAACCGCACGCGTACGCGATTAACATTGCTTACGTAATACGTATACGCAAAAATAGAATTTTGTACACATATTCGGTAAGACGTACGTACCATAATGATAATAATAATATAGACACGAGAGCAGAATTCGACTCGCTAGTGTGGGGCTCGCTCAGGCTCGCCCCAATTAAACTCTACGCATTTAGCAGACACAACTTTACTCATTCAGCAGGCACAGCTACTGTAGCGCGAGCAGACCAGATCCTACTCCAGGGGTGCGAGGGTCTGGCGCGCGAGACTAAGGGAGGCTAGGATCATGAAGGTTTGAAAAACATGCAAGCAGTAAGCCTGTAAGATCCGATGTGCCAGTGGGCTAGTCTCGCGTAGCCAGACTCTCGACGAGAGTCTGGCTACGCGAGACCGCCACTGGGCAGGCACTATTCCAGTTTGGTAGACCTTTCCTCCTCCCGAAAGGAAAGGAGGGGGAGGGTCTAGCAGAACCTATTTCCTTGTTTATGTAATGCAAATGTGTTTCTTAGGTATGGTGTGGCTGTGTTTTCAGTATCCAAATTCTACAATCTTTATGCAAAACTATTCAGTCACAAGCCAGTCACAAGTATATGTATACGGGGATTATTGAGGAAGTAAAAACGTGAGCAAAACCCTAATTAGCGGCACCATGCTTCCGGTAGGTTTACATCCAAGAAAGGAACAGCAGCAAGCACCAGGTTTGCCAGCGGTTTTATAGACCTATGTATCTACCATTCATATCCCACGAAGGAAGTTGCAGCCTCTTACCGCTTCACCTGGAGAAGCCGTTGTGTACGGACGGTTCGATCGTGCCTCTTGGAATAGTACACTTTTGTGAAACTGCATGAAACTGGTACCATTCTAAATAACTGGAATAGGACTACAATATATGTAAAAACCAGGCATGTATACGAGTTAGTTCTTGAGATACACGCGCTGGCCCTTGAGTGTGCAGGCTAAAAATTGTGATATAAACACTACGTTTACATGCACGGCAATGGCAAATCTTGTAGTACAACAAACACACAGTGCTGTTAGCAAAGTTGGAAATTTACCTCGTATACATTTTCAATAATTGTCCGTATACTGCCATTGGGGGGATGACTGTAGTAGCCACTAGCTGTATAGCGTTATGGTGAAACGGAGAGCTGTTTTTCAAGTTAAAACTGTGTAAGTATGTCAAGGACAAGGATTTACAAGGTTAGCCACTGACTAAGGACCGTTTTGTTGCATTTCGTGGTCAGTGCATGTCAACCCACACTGTTATCTTACCGTTTTGTGTGTGTGCATGTCAAGCCATGCTTTCAGCCCCGTTTTGTGCCATAGTAGCGCTAGCCACAGGTTCCATCATAGGTGCAAACAGTCTTGCACAGTCGCTGGGAGCGTTTTGTCACTTGTAGCTCTCATTTTGCGCCTCAAGGCTTTGTTGATGCTAGCTAGCCATGTCACCGTACGATCGGTGCCGAGTATACCATGACCTTCGTGCTTCTAATAAGTTCCAGCTTGATTTCTTTGATGCTTCTTGCAACTGTATTTGTTTTTTACCATACCAGATAAGTGTGAAGCATGGGTATTTGAACGTCAGTGCTGACATCAGTAAACTTTGCTGGCATGGAATATGTGTATATTCATAGATAATATTATCTATGGTATATTGAAGGTGAAACATAGGAGTAGACTCAGACTCTCCTCTCGTGACTGAGTAAGTATGTATATAATTATAAATAATCTTCAGGTTTTAACAGTGCATCTAACAATCCCCTCTGCTTAATAATCCACACAAAAAAAAGTTAGGTTATTTCTAAAATGCCAAACTTTGCCATCTGGTTGAGCTCCAACGACAGTCTGACCCCAATACTAATACTTACACAAGATAGGCTAGCTGTTGTCATTGATAAGTGGTACTGTATCACTTTGGCGTGCATGACCATGTGCATAGACTATATCTATGCATTTGACCCCAAGCTATCCAAACAGTGATAGACATGAAAGGTATTACAATCAGCAGAACATTGTTCCCTTATAAAAGCTGCATGCATGTAGTAATTAGGTGTAGACTTTGGTGTTGCCAACATAGTTTGTTTGTAGATTTGACCTGCAAGTCCCACCTTAAAAGATAAACATTCTAATGTTTAATACACATGCAAGCTGGAGAACAGACATTTTTTTGGATTGCACAATATAAACACATTGTATGTGCAATGACTAAGACGCATCATCCTTTTATATTCATAGGATGGTTAGGAGACGAAATAATTATATAACTAAAGTGTAACCGTTTTGTCAGGAAGTCTATTCAGTCAAGGCCAAGATTTATTATTTATAAACAACCATACACATTCTATGGAAGTCTTTCTTTGTCAGGATAATGGAGACCAGGGATTCATTTAGAAAAAACTGCAAGGGGGGGGGGGGGGGGGGGCAAAAGCACATCAAAAGACATTTGGGGGGGCGCGCGTACAGTGGGCAGTATTCAATTTTGAAGGGTTGCAATTCCCAAGGGGAGGCACAAAGTTTTCAAGGGGGGGCGAATGCCCCCCCCCCCACGTACACACACACACACACACACACACATACACATACATTAACAATAACATTATTATGTCACTCAGGATCATGTAGCTAGCTAGAGTTCTGTCAGTAAAATCTCTGCGTGTCAGGAAAATAGAGCACCCTCCCCACCACACTCATACACACACAATCATATGCACATACTTTACATCTAAAGTATGTTTCATTCCTTTGTATAATGTGTCTGTCAGGAACATCTCTGCTTGAGTCAGAAAAAGAGATCCCCCCCCCCCCCCCCACGCTCACATACACACAGACAGACACATGCACATATATACTTCATGGCTAAGCATCTTTCATCCAACGTCAGTACTGACAATTATGGTTAGTGAATGAACTTGTATATTGCAAATCATACAGCATATGTGCCAGATACGGCCCTTTTTGCACCATTTGTCTGCTTCACGGTATAATGCAAGTGACTACTTTCAGCTCAATTTCTAGATGGCTCCTACAGTCCTTCCTATACTATGTTTTACTGTTGTCTACATCAGATATAGCCACTCTTTACACCTGATATAGCCACTCTTTACACCTGCTATAGCCACTCTTTACACCTGATATAGCCACTCTTCACACCTGATATAGACACAGTTCACACCTTATATAGCTGTGTCAGCACTTCTGGTGGTAAGTTACCCATTTATAGGTCTACTTTGTAGCATGGTGAAGCCTTACATCAAAAGGGCCGGCTGTGCCAACATTTAGCATAAAGTAGCTGTTCTTGTGCAAACAATGCATTATCCAGATATTGGCATCGCAGTGACTCATAACGGGTCACAGCAGTGCATTATCCAGATATTGGCACAGTAGTGACGCATTATGAGTCACTGCAGTGCCACTATCCAATTAGGGCAATTATCTGTAAAAACTTTCCCAACCAAAGCACCAGTAAAGCGTGTAATGCACCATGGTTACAATCTAAAATGCTACATATTAGTTGTAGCATGGCTTCTCTCACGCCACATGGAGATATGGGCATAGTTGCCACAGGCCCTCGGGCTTCCTGTGTCAACTATGCCCATATCTCACATGTGGCACACTGAGGCCATGCTACAACTATTACATAATCTTAGCAACCACTATAATTAAATTTATGTAAGCGGTCAAATCTTTATGCAGGCGATGTAAAACTTTATGCAAGTTTCTAACGCTTTATTCAGGTTATGGATAAGGTATGAAACAGAAAGTGGTCTAAATAGTGGTCTTAATAGTGGTCTCTATTATTCAAGTGGTAATAGTTTACTATAAAGTGGTACAGTATGGTAGTCTCATTCCCAGCCCAGCTGGTCAGTCTTAGTCTCATCCCCAGAGTTATAGCAATCACGAATCACAGCTGACTTACATTTTTATGCAGTTATTCGGCACCACATAACGACATCACAAGAAATACCATGGTCTAAACAGTCCCCCTCGGGATCGCCACTTAGAATCCCCGGTTTCGCTCAAAATTCTAAATAGCAGAGATCCCTCATAGTCAGGTAATGATCTACATGTGTGTGATAATGTTATAGGCCATACCGAACGTTCATCATGGTATTTTGAACTCTTGGCCATTCTTATGTTCCTTGGGCCAGAAGACCTTAATTACTAATGATCACTCATTAGCTACCAGTGAAAGTCTCACAATATAATGTACACCCACACTACAAAAACATTAACTCAGCTAGTTGCAATTTAAGGGTCAATAACAATAACATGAGGGTTGTTTTTTATTCTTAAATTGCAACTGTGGCAACTAAGCTGGGTTAAACAACAGTTCATGTTTTTGCAGTGATGTGCACCAAGAGTTATGAACACTTACAGCTAACCATCTTTTGCTTTTGTATGATCTTTAGATCTTCTTCACCAGTACACTAAAGAAACTGTCTCACACAAATTAGCTTTATACTAAAGCATGTATATTAGAGATGATTATCCAAATTTTGGTTTGTCAGGCCCAAGCAAAATTGATATGGCCTAATTAGTACTTGCATAAGACTGAGTTGATTTTTTTCATTCACTATTACACAGGAATCTGGCACTGGTGATATAAAGCCATCCAATATTCGCCATTTGGTGGCTGTGGTAGCTGTACTAATGCTCATCATTATGGTGGTATTGCTAAACAGGAGTAGTCCAATGCCTGAAAGAATAGATCGACCAGCTACAAACTCTTTTATTCTGCCTTCTTTTACCTACATTGCCACAAGTATCAACTCAGTCACAAAAGAAAGAAACAGCCCAATGCAAAATCAGGATTCACTTATAACTGCTAGAATTACTTCCCATGCTGTGGATGTTGTCTTGTTGAATGAATCAACAGTAGGATTGCTGTCATCAAGTGGCTATTTGCTAGGAACTTCAGAGCCCATCAACTTTCCTAGTACAGACATATTTTTCTCAGTTAAGAGCACCGCAAAGTACCATGGACCAAGACTTTCTCTTCTCCTGGTGACGTGGCTACAGACTGTGGATCCATCACAGGTTTGTAGCATCAGTTTCTGAGAAGTACGAACGTGGGTTTCAAGCAACTCTGCTCTCCTGTAGCAACCATAAGTGGTCCTCGGAAGTGTGTTGTATACAGAGACATCCGTCTCCTGAAGGCCCATTCGCAGGCCCCATCTGCCATAGTAGAAGTGTTACAAGTGAAGCTGCAATTTTAACATTTCCATGGTTATATATATACCAATTTGTCATAAGTACACTGTAGTGCTACAAGCTAAACGAAATACTCTTGAGAAGTTGTACAAGTAAACCCCTCAGATTCCACTCTCTCAGTTTACAACTTCTCTTATGTATTTCTGATACACTTAAATAAAACTCACAATCCCCATCCCTTGGCTGTAACTTCTCCTACTCTGACGGTCTGTAATTGCTCACATCGAAGCCAGAATATCTGTAGTCTAGCTACTATATACTGAGCCATGCACTGAATATTAAAGATTCTATAGCTAGCTATGTTACCATGTAGACACTATTAATATTTGGACTAGGAGATGGTAGAGTATTTAGCCTGCCAAGATACTATGGCAATACAGCTAGCTGCAAACGATCAGATCTGACTTGTGGCAACAATATATAGCCCTGGCAGCTTTGTACCACTCTATAGTACTTATATATACTTTACCATTGTGTAGTCATGGTCTAGCCAAGTTCCCAGGCCTTCTTTCAGCTCTTCATTCTGATAGTAGAATCTATATATATGTCCCACTAGCAACAGTATTTTTTTTGCAGAGCACTAACTCCACATGCTCTGCTGCTAATAACATGTGCTGGCTATTAGATGCAAATGGCAAATCAGTTTGCAGTACTAGTCTTGAAAGGTTGCCTTAACGCTGAGCTTCACAGTGAATCACAGGAATGATAATTAGGGCATTTTATTTCCATTTGGAGCATAAAAGGGAGTGGTCTAATGAATGGTGGGATTAATTGAGATAATACGGTATATGTATATAGCCAAGATGTAAACAATGTATTTTCCTGGTACATGTAGTTGCAATAAGTTAGGAGACAAAACTACCAAGGTGGTATGGAATGGTGTTGGAGTCATTCACTCTTTATTGTCTAATTCGGGCATTCTGCATAGTATTTTACAGTATACTTTCTTTTATATAGCTTCACATTGTTACTGATTCAAGTAGCGATCTTTGGATACAGGCAATACAGAGTAGAGGTATGAATATCTTTTGCTATTTGTTAGCAAGGGTGCATCGAGCCACCAAAGGCAGTGAGAGCATGCAACACACATAGACAGTGAAGTATTGATATAATATTTACTACGTGATTCATTGAGCCACATGTGCATTCATAACGTATTGCCACTGGGAATGGCTGGCATCCTGTCTGCAGCTTCAGCGGCTAGATGTACCCTTGGTGTTAGGTAGTGCATGGTATGCATGCAATAATGGCACTATTGTTTCAATTTGTATGTGAGAAGTGTACTATGATATTTCTGAGTCACATAGTTTTGGCCTATAGCAGGACAGTCATGAATAATTACAGCACTTATTTATGCATGCAGGTTTTTCTGTCCGATATTTTTGTACATATTTGGGTGTGGTAACTTAAAATTTCTAAAACATCTACTCTTTAGACTAGGAATCTGCGAAGATTGGTGGGGGGGGGGGGGCGGGGAATAAGAATGAGAAATGCGTGGGCAAAATCCATGGCTGATTTATGTGTGTGAAACAGTACAGATCGGAATATTGTTAGTGCAGTGCGCCAGTTTCTATTTGAGTACGTACAAAGGGTACTTAGCTGGTAGCAACAAGATACCTAGCAATAATTGGACATGCAGAACTCGCCTGTAGCCATTGGTAAAAGCGAGAAAACTGAGTGACTTAGAGGTGGAATTTCTGTATTCTGGAGATATAACATGCAGAGGTGACGACGGTACTCCACTTGAGTAATACTTGGCACTCCTATAGGAATACCGGTTTGAAGTTTCAACAACTACATTTCCAACACAAGCTGAGCATCCCTCATACTTTACCATCCAGGCCCAGGGCCTAAAATTAGGGCTAGTTAGCAGTCAAAAAGCCAGTACTTTTTCTAGTAGTATGACTCATTGGGCTAGTAGTCACAAGCATTAATACAAACTTACTGTAGAAATGCTTACTGTAGAAATGCTGCCCTAGTGGTGGATATGAGCTTTCACACCCATTAAGTGTAAATCTTGTACTTTAGGCTAGTAGTAAAACAGACAAATTTTAGGCCCTTTCCGGGCCTATATTTTTACATACAGTCACGTCCTACCTCATTGGTAGTGCTTTATCTAGATAGCCTTTTCTCAATGCCTGACTGCTTTTAGATTTGTACTTATTCAGATATCAATAGTCCATGCATATTGTCACGTAACTGGTACTTGTTAACCTTGTGTAAAAGTATACAATGAGTCCATATCAAGTATGTATGCCACTCCATTGTTCATGCATACGCATAACAGGTATCAGCATTACTGTAGCAAGACAGTGTGATAGCAGACACACAAGGTAAGTCATTGAATAAAGTATGTTTTCCTGGTGTATCTTATTAGACTCTCCACTAGTGTACTGCCGGAACATATAGGACTGAAACACTGAACTAGCCTGGAGGTGATACTGGATCCAGGACTGGAACATTGCACTGGTCCTAAAGCTCTTGAAATGGTGCCAGTGATCACAAGCTACTTATCAGTACTGCTGCCGTAACTTGTAGTACATGTATTAGATAAACCATGGCAACAAGGGCTCTACGTCATAACCGTGCCAATATCTGGCATATAGCCCACGTTGCCATGGTTTATCTAATTTATTGCATGTCATTTCCGGTGATGTCAGAGAAGCTTATAAAAAGCAGTTCAAACTCGCCATTTTGTTGTTGACAAGGACTGCAAGCTATGGAGGATTCTCTCGATTTGTAGGAGCGATGCTGGCTAGAAACCCAGCGAACAGCTAGTGCTTAGCTTCAGAAAGCATTGGGATCAGCTGACAAATAGCCTCGTTCCCAGGCTCCACTACCCAGCGTTTTTTGCACTTTGGAAAAACACGGGTAGGGAGCCTGGGCTCCTTGGTACGTCACACGACGTCACGTACGTGACGTAGGGTGTGTGGTTTTGCTAAATCAAATTATACGTGACGTAACGCGAGCAGGAGACGCTCTTGGCTACTGCTAGCAGCTAGCTAACTGTACGGCCAAGTACTTAGATATCGCGCTCTATATAGCTGTTGTTCAATGAGACAGCGTTGTATTCAGCCATTAGCTACAACAACGGACGCAACCAGCAGCATGAACAAACCTCGGGCGTTGTGAACGATCAAGCGCCTCTTGAAAACACCGAGAAGGCATGGCAAGACAGCGAAGGATGGAACCTGTAATGTAAGTCCTGTTATAGATTTGTGTATACTGATAAGGATAAGCAAGTTCTAAGCATAGGCTTACTGCTAGTCGGTTCATACTCTCGCTAGATCATAGCTGTCTACACGGATCTACCTTGGCGGTGGTCCTTGGCAAACAGCCACTTCTTTGTGCTACATCCAGAAACAGTTCATGTATCATCACTATTAAGTCATCTTTGCCTTGTCATCTTTGAACGCGCAACGGCTAGTCTTTTCGAAGCAATACTGTAAACAACGAAGCAATATTATACGTCACGTATAATTTGATTTAGCAAAACCACGCACCCTACGTCACGTATGTGACGTCGTGTGACGTACCAAGGAGCCCAGGCTCCCTACCCGTGTTTTTCCAAAGTGCAAAAAACGCTGGGCAGTGGAGCCTGGGAACGAGGCTACTGACAAACGCAACTCGGCTCATATGGCGGTGAGTGACTTTCTAAGCTTCTTTATCAACGATATGGGCATGTAGCTGTTGGTGTTGCTACCTTCTGGGTACTGTATTCGAGTTCCTGCGTGCTGGAGAGCATGGATGCTATGCAGAAAGAGCAACAAGCGACTGTCAGGTGAGCGCTCTCTGCTGCAGCATGATTTGGCCGACTTGCTGTGTCTACTGTGCTTTTCAGTCATTGTTGCTGTGTCTACTGCTGCTTTTTTTAGCCGTATTTCTTGAATTTGTGGCTGTGATTAGTAGTATTTTGCTACGACCTTGTGACTGCAAGAAAACTGCAAATTTGGTTATCTTCGTGAACTGTGCCGATATCGTGACCAGTGCCATATATCCAGATATGGCACGGTTAACTGTGCCATATGCCAAATATTGGCATACGCGGTACCTTTCATCCGCCCACGCATCATGCAATAGGTATACCTAGCTTGCTGTAACACAAGTCTACATTAGTGCTCAAAATATGAAGTTAGCATGTATGTAGTTTCATAACCAGTGCTCTTGTTAAGAGATATAGTCCTGGACTAATAACAGGCTGTTCCATGCGGTGTAGGCTATGTCCTTTCATAGCCCAATGTGGTTCATTGTTTTGAAGCTCACATTCATAAAATGCATAAGAATCACACTAAGAAACTAGCCAAGTTATGCAAGCATATATTCAGTCTCCATTTTCATGTCAATCTTATGTTCAGTCCTATGTTTAAGTGCATATAGATAGTATCCAGTACAGTTAGTAAATACATTAAGGTTGTGTGAGATCCACTGTATGCCTCCTCCAGTTCAGGGCTGTGTTGCAAGTCAGGAGAGGAGTATAGAGCATACTTCAAGGCTAGAAAAAACACACAACACAAATACAGGTTCTCACCAGAATTACTTTCGTAATGGTGAATAATATATTAGTTTCTACTCTTACATGCAGGTGGTTCTGTCATGTAGATGATGATGTATACGTGAATATGGTACCATTAGTGAGACTGCTTAAGCCTTACGATCCCACTACCCAAAAGCTATACTTTGGACACTTCCCAGAATCTAATTGGCATAACAACATGAGATTTCAAACCAGTAGCCGTGAATTAATAGTAAGTAGTTAAATGAATCTAATAATTATTTTATATAACGCCTCCTTTTTACATAACACTAGTCTGTACAATAAGAAGCTATATAATACCTAATGGTAGTACAGTGCTGACTATCATGATAAGTTTCTGTCAGACAAAACACATCTGTAGAGGATCTGTAAGAAGTGTCATTGCCTGAAACTTCAATGGTCCTGACGCAAAAAAACTCCGCCCCCTTCTACCCTACTGATTATGAATGTGAGAAAATTTACCAACTCTATATGAAGTGAAGTGTGCATGTGGGCCTGGGGATGAGGCTACCATGCACATGCAGTAGCATGTACGTAATACTGTTCTTCAGAGTCATCAATATTCTTATCAATCTCTACTCCAGATTAAAGAAGTCACGAACTTCCTTACATGGGTAAGATGTTACACTATAATACTGTGCTAGAGACATATTGTAAATATTGTTTACTCTTTTGCAGAAGAGCAATACTTTCAAATATGCAACTGGAAGCACATACTGTATCAGTTCTTCCCTGATGAATGAGCTAGAAATATATCTAAAGTGAGTCTGTAATTAAAAGTCACAAAAAAATTGAGGTTTGATATACCAAAAAAAGCAACCGAACAAGGTAGGAACAACAGTAGTCTTGTTCCCTCGTTCCCGGGAACGATGCTAGAACAACACCACAATACTTTTACGGATTATCATTCTATATCTTTTGACATATTTTCAAACAGGTCTCGTGGTGCTTGTTGCATGCGATGATGACAGAATATTAATACATATTATACCATTGGTTGAAGATAGTATTTTAAAGTGTGGTAGGATGCCATTATACAAGCAGATGGGGATTGTGGTGTAGGATGTGGGGTGTGCAGTACAGTGCATATGGGTACAAAGGATTATATGTGTTGTGAAACGCTGCAATCAATTATTATTTGCATGAATATGCATGTGGTTGGAAATAAGGATGACAATCCGTAAAGGTTTGTTATATCATTCCTACCTTGTTCGGCTGCTTTTTAATTTTTTGCCGACTTGTTTTGTTTTTTTGGGTGGAGAAAGTATGGATGGTTGTGGTTGCACAGTTGCTGCTTGTAGCTATATAAACTATTACGTTTAAGTCAGGTGCGCAGGTGATAGCTATACAGTGCACAATGTACACCAACAATTCATTCACAACTTAATTATGGAGTTTTAGCAGGGACAGTTATAGTTCAAAGGACACCATAAACAACTGTAAGGCAATGTGCGCATGGACATCATCGAGGTTAGTATGGTCTAGCAGTTGTATCACTGTGTTCTACACGTATATGACTTACAACAATTGCACACTCCAAGTATTAAGCTGCATCAATACAAGAACAGTATTTAACAAATACCTCACAATTCAACACAACAACAGTTCTGAGAAACTAGAGTCAATAGCTATTGTATCACCAGTTTCACATGCTTGCTACAGAAGCCGACAGCTCTCAATTAACGTGCTCAAGGTTGAGCTTCAGGTGTAGACGTAACCTCTGTTACCGTGTTGTGCTCTATGAATCTTTAATGGCATGGTATGTAGCAGCATGAACTCACCTGAGAGCACTTGAGAATCACTCCTGAACAATTTAATTTCTTTAAACACTATTGTGTGAGTGAAATACTCCTTAAAAATGCCACTTCTTCGCATTTGAATCTTTGTAATTGCTTCAGTCATTATTGTGCTAGCTAGAGCAGGTATGATCACGTTCCAAAAATGGAAGGTTTGAGGTGGCTACAAATCATCCAAATCATTGAGAACAACCAAACATCTTCCAATTCTGGATGAAATTTGATGGAATTTAGCTCTATAAAGACTGAATGAAGAAATATCATCCAAAATGGAAGGGTTTTATCTTCTATTTCTGGAAGCAATTTCAAATCTTCCATTATTGGAAGATTTCAATCACCCAGTTTTGGAAGTTTATTTAAATAGATCTAGTCTCCCAACATTGGAAGGATTTAGTCATCCAGTTTTGGAACATTGATCTAGCTATCTTGTTCCGAACATTTCAGTCATTTAGTTTTGGAAGTTTATTTAGTGTCTTCCAACATTGGAAGGATTTAGTCATCCAGTTTTGGAAGTTTACTTAATAGGACCTAGTCTTCCTAGACTGAAGCATAATTTTTCATGAAAGTTGTGGAAGATGTCGCCTGCGACGATGATGGATCTGTTTAGATATGATATGAGATATGATATTCTGACTGGAGGCATCTTTTTACTGGGTCGTAGCTCCCAGTCACTAAATACTGTTTCCAAAAATGTTTCTGGGAGGGCATTCCCCCAGACTCTCCTAGTTCGCTTTGTCAGTGTTCCTACGCCCATGTCAACATCCAGACCACAGCGGCAGCTTTTCCCCATCAGTCCTCTACCAGCAACGCTACGACATAGCCGGGCATCATCACCGTCCCCTCCACCCCAGAGATAATTAAGCTGTTTATCTTAGTAATTATTATGTAACTATTAGTTTCTTGCCACTATCTGATGTACTGTTGTTATATGGCTTTTTGTGTGTGTGTGAATGATGGATGACTAAATTCTTCCAAAACTGGATTACTAAACTCTTCCAATATTGGAATATAGGAAGACTAGATAAGACTAGAGCTAAACTTCGGCTAGTACTTCATATAAGTCTCACGAAATATGCTTGCTTAGGAACTGTATTAACACTGAATGAATGTCTGGTTCTCAGGGTTCCTAGGATTCCTTTAGTTCCTATGATTCCTATGGTTCCCAGGGTTCCCTGGGTTCCTTTAGTTCCTATGGTTCCTATGGTTCCCTGGGTTCCCATGGTTCCCAGGTTCCTGTGGTTCCTATGGTTCCCGTGGTTCCCTGGGTTCCCGTGGTTCCCAGGGTTCCTGTGGTTCCCTGGGTTCCCCATGGTTCCCTGGGTTCCTGTGGTTCCCTGGGTTCCAGTGGTTCCCATGGTTCCTGTAGTTCCTATGGTTCCCTGGGTTCCAGTGGTTCCCAGGGTTCCCAGGGTTCCAGTGGTTCCAGTGGTTCCCGTGGTTCCCATGGTTCCCAGGGTTCCTATGATTCCTATGGTTCCCAGGGTTCCCAGGGTTCCAGTGGTTCCAGTGGTTCCCGTGGTTCCCATGGTTCCCAGGGTTACTATGATTCCTATGGTTCCCAGGGTTCCCTGGGTTCCAGTGGTTCCCATGGTTCCTGTTGTTCCTATGGTTCCCTGGGTTCCAGTGGTTCCCATGGTTCCTGTTGTTCCTATGGTTCCCTGGGTTCCAGTGGTTCCCATGGTTCCAAGGGTTCCCTGGGTTCCAGTGGTTCCCAAGGTTCCTGTGGTTCCAGTGGTTCCCTGGGTTCCAGTGGTTCCCATGGTTCCCAGGGTTCCTGTGGTTCCTATGGTTCCCAGGGTTCCCTGGGTTCCAGTGGTTCCCATTTTCCCAGGGTTCCCTGGGTTCCAGTGGTTCCCATAGTTCCCAGTGTTCCCTGGGTTCCTGTGGTTCCCAAGGTTCCAGTGGTTCCAGTGGTTCCCATGGTTCCTGTGGTTCCCTGGGTTCCCATGGTTCCCAGGGTTCCCTGGGTTCCAGTGGTTCCTGTGGTTCCTGTGGTTCCCGTGGTTCCCTGGGTTCCAGTGGTTCCCATGGTTCCAAGGGTTCCTGTGGTTCCTATGATTCCCAGGGTTCCCTGGGTTCCAGTGGTTCCCATGGTTCCCAGGGTTCCTGTGGTTCCTATGGTTCCCAGGGTTCCCAGGGTTCCAGTGGTTCCCATGGTTCCCTGGGTTCCTGTGGTTCCTATGGTTCCCAGGGTTCCCTGGGTTCCAGTGGTTCCCATTTTCCCAGGGTTCCCTGGGTTCCAGTGGTTCCCATGGTTCCTGTGGTTCCCGTGGTTCCCTTAGTTCCAGTGGTTCCCATGGTTCCTGTGGTTCCTATGCTTCCCTGGGTTCCTATGCTTCCCTGGGTTCCAGTGGTTCCCATGGTTCCCAAGGTTCCCAGGGTTCCCTGGGTTCCAGTGGTTCCCAAGGTTCCAGTGGTTCCAGTGGTTCCCAGGGTTCCTGGGGTTCCTATGGTTCCCAGGGTTCCCTGGGTTCCAGTGGTTCCCAGGGTTCCTGTGGTTCCCTGGGTTCCCAGGGTTCCTGTGGTTCCCATGGTTCTCTGGGTTCCTGTGGTTCCCTGAGTTCCCGTGGTTCCCAGGGTTCCTGTGGTCCCCTGGATTCCCCATGTTTCCCTGGGTTCCAGTGGTTCCCGTGGTTCCCATGGTTCCCAGGGTTCCTGTGATTCCTATGGTTCCCTGGGTTCCCGTGGTTCCCAGGGTTCCTGGGGTTCCTATGGTTCCCAGGGTTCCCTGGGTTCCAGTGGTTCCCAGGGTTACTGTGGTTCCCGTGGTTCCCTGGGTTCCAGTGGTTCCCAGGGTTCCTAGGGTTCCCTGGGTTCCAGTGATTCCCATGGTTCCCAGGGTTGCTGAGGTTCTTATGGTTCCCAGGGTTCCAGTGGTTCCCAGGGTTCCTGTGGTTCCCTGGGTTTCCGTGGTTCCTGTGGTCCCCTGGATTCCCCATGTTTCCCTGGGTTCCCTGGGTTCCAGTGGTTCCTGTGGTTCCCTGGATTCCTGTGATTCCTCAGGTTCCCCGGATTACTGGGTTTTCTCTGAGTTGCTTTGGCAGTGTAAGAGGTTAGTGGCAAGCTAAGGCGTAATCACATGCAGACACAGCCCTTAAATCTATAAGCTATCCATGGTTATGGCTGGCAGCTGTACTGGTCAATGGAGTACTTAGGGCTGTGTAAATGGAGTAGTTTGCATTTGTCTAAACACAATATATTATGTTCCTTCAAAGAACTCAGGGAACCACAGGAACTCTGGGAACCACAGGAACCATAGTAACCGTGGGAACCACAGGAACCCAGGGAACCAGAGGAACTCTGGGAACCTAGGGAACCATAGGAACCGTGGGAGCCATGGGAACCCTGGGAACCACAGGAACCCAGGGAAACACAGGATCCAAGGAAACTCTGGAACCCTGGGTACCACGGGAACCATGGGGAACCCAGGGAACCACAGGAACCCTGGGAACCATGGGAACCACGGGAACCCAGGGAAACATCGGGAATCCAGGGAACCACAGGAACCCTGGGAACCCAGGGAACCACGGGAACCCAGGAACCCTGGGAACCACGGGTAACCTGGGAACCGTGGGAACCACAGGAACCCTGGGAACCATGGGAACCACTGGAACCCAGGGAACCCTGGGAGCTATAGGAAGCACAGGAACCCTGGGAACCATGGGAACCACTGGAACCCAGGGAACCACGGGAACCACAGGAACCCTGGGAACCATGGGAACCACTGGAACCCAGGGAACCCTGGGAACCATAGGAACCACAGGAGCCCTGGGAACCATGGGAACCACGGGAACCACTGGAACCACTGGAACCCAGAGAACCCAGGGAAACATGGGAACCACAGGAACCCTGAGAACCACGGGAACCCTGGGAACCACAGGAACCCTGGGAACCACTGGAACCCAGGGAACCCTGGGAACCATAGGAACCACAGGAACCCTGGGAACCATGGGAACCACTGGAACCCAGGGAACCCAGGGAAACATGGGAACCACAGGAACCCTGAGAACCACGGGAACCCTGGGAACCACAGGAACCCTAGGAACCACTGGAACCCAGGGAACCCTGGGAACCATAGGAACCACAGGAACCCTGGGAACCACAGGAACCCTGGGAACCATGGGAACTCAGGGAACCACGGGAATCACAGGAACCCTGAGAACCACGGGAACCCTGGGAACCACAGGAACCCTGGGAACCATGGGAACCACTGGAACCCAGGGAATCCTGGGAACCATAGGAACCCAGGGAACCCTGGGAACCATAGGAACCACAGGAACCCTGGGAACCACGGAACCCTGGGAACCACGGGAACTCAGGGAACCACTGGAACCCAGGGAACCACGGGAACCACAGGAACCCTGGGAACCATGGGAACCACAGGAACCCTGGAACCCAGGGAACCATAGGAACCCTGGGAACCACGGGAACCACGGGAACCACAGGAACCCTGGGAACAATGGGAACCCTGGGAACCATAGGAACCCCAGGAACCCTGGGAACCATGGGAACCACAGGAACCCTGGGAACCACGGGAACCACAGGAACCCTGGGAACCATGGGAACCACAGGAACCCAGGGAACCCTGGGAACCATAGGAACCACAGGAACCCTGGGAACCATGTGAACCACTGGAACCCAGAGAACCATGGGAACCACAGGAACCCTGGGAACCATGGGAACCCAGGGAACCCTGGGAACCATAGGAACCCAGGGAACCCTGGGAACCATAGGAACCCCAGGAAGCCTGGGAACCCTGGGAACCATAGGAACCCCAGGAACCCTGGGAACCCTGGGAACCATAGGAACCCCAGGAACAAAAGGAACCATAGGAACTAAAGGAATCCTAGGAACTAAAGGAATCCTAGTGTTTATACAGTTCCTAAGCAAGCATATTTCGTGAGTCTTATATGAAGTACTAGCCTAAACTTCATCAAATTTCATTCAAATTTGGAAGATGTTTGGCTGTTCTCAATAATCCATCATAGGTAGTGGTAGTGTACAGTTGCTGTGAGGTTTTGCTACTTGTACTAATTTCTGTTTTGAGAACCTTTGTCTTGTTGCTAGCTAGCTAGTTCACCACATCATGCCAAAGTGGCGACTTTTGAGCTTGTATCCAAGCTCTAAAATAAGCATAGTATAAATCCACCTGAGCATGAGGCAAAACCTGCTATATCCCTCACTACCCTTGTGAAGCATTGCAAGTTTGGATATAGCCTCATAGCCAGGCCGCGCGGGGAAAAAAGGAGTGGCCTGATATCCATTGTTCGCACATGCTCGAGAATTTACGGAATAGGGTCAGTAAATGCATCTGCGAACGGTCTTGGTCACATGCCTAGGAGTAGTACGGAGACAGTATATGGTACAGTAAGCAAAAGAACTAAACTGTTATGGTACAGTAAGCAAAAGAACTAAAAAACAGACTTTCTACAACTGAAATAGCAGTCACACTTGGTAAAACAGCCTATAAATGCTACAATTAAACTCTGGTTAATAAGCGCATGCGCTTATGACCCTAGGCGGTAAACAACCATGCGCCTAATAGAGGATGTGCCCTAATAAGTGGTGCAATTATTGAAGCTTACCGTAAAAAGTCAAAAGTGCCTCTCTCCTGACAATAATTGTGAGCTGCTCTTCAGCTTTTCAGTGGCAAACAGTACCCAAGAGTTGAACTATCACTCACTTTCTGGACATCTATCTGGCGAAAAACCATTCTACTGGCTAGCAGAATCAGCAAACTCGCTGCCATCATCAACAATATGTAAATAAAATGGACGTATATGTATCGATTATATGAACCATTTCCAAACAAACGCGGATTCCCAGGTTTTTCTAGGAATGGTCTCACGTGTGCAAACAGTGGATACCAGGCCACTCTTTTTTTTTCCGCGTGGCCTGGGTACGAGGCAAATTTGGATATGCCCAATATCGTCCCCATACATGCATTAATTAACACTTTAGCTACCTGTGGTCCTGGTATTCATTGTCTCATGTGCGACTGCAGGGTCGAAGTTTAGACAGATAGATACTTAGATAGAGGAAATGTCCCCTCAGCCAAGGGTGGCTCACATGTAGCTAAGTAGTTACTTCATGTGAGAAAATGTACCAAGCTCCGTAATAGCAAGTGAAGTACCTAAGAGCCTAGGGACAAGATTAGTACCTTGGCTCACAATAGTTAAGGATGTCATCACTAATCACTGAATATCAGCTCTAATACCATATTATGTGTCAGTGGCATGAGGAATAGTATTGGCTGCATATACACTCATACTTTTACTGTTTCTGCAGCGGCGAAAAATTTGTGTCGACTTGCAATAAGCTACAAGCTACTGATGATTTAGTAGTTGGAATAGTCATTGGTGAGTTAACACATTCAAAGTTCAAACATATGCTACCATAATTATGTGTTTTGGTAACTCAAAGTTACAAAAGGTAGTGTTTACAGAGTTACTTATTTCTGTATTACTGCATATTGCCTAAATATTTGGCAGATTTATTCTCGCACCGGCCTCCCCTGGAAGCAAAGTAGCAACTTTTGTGTAGTACATTTTTATGTAATGCAAGCGCAAGAGACAGATGAAGCAGTCAATAAGTATGGACTAACAACGATGTTTACCAACTGTCTTTGCTACCTTGTACTATATGTACATTTTACGATTTACTATCCAAAAACATTTCACTCCTGTCTCTTTATCATAAGTTAAACTGGGCAGCTATCGCATGCATGTCATGACTCATCCTCTGATAATCTTGAAACACAGGAATGATGTCTCCTCAATTGTGTGTTCTAAGCAACCCTTCTCTGTGCTCTTTGGCAGAAATTTATGTAAAAAGTATACATTGTGGGTGGGGATCCACTTTTCCATAATTAGACTTAAATATTGGAAGTGTCAAATTTGTATAGAATTTAAATGCTGACTTATGATCTCAGTAGAAATTTACTGCATAACTATATATAGTTCATATACATAAAGTATATATCGAGGTTTATTGCTCTTCATAGTGCAAAGTATGGCGGGCAAGTAGAGATGCGCATGTAAAGAATCACGATCTGGGCAGGGTGATTGCTCGATCGTACAAAGGATGCGAAATTGCGGATGCAATTTCGCATACGTAAAATATGTGGCACAGAAATTCAGGGCCATGAGGTTAAAGTGTGCCAATTCCGTGTTAATAGTGAGCTACAAACACTTAGATCCGAGAGCGATGTGAATTTTAAGAGTGACTCAGGGTCTTTAGGTCTCTATCTGCAACATATTTTCAAGATTCAGCCATGGCTACTACAGGAGAGTGGAGAGACTGCTCGAAACTTACATCCGCATCGATCGATCATGCCGTTCGTTAATCGCGCTATATCTTTACTTATACAAAGACTACACAAACTCTACTAACCTGAGAGCTGTAGTAGGCCTCCCTTGGTAAAACTATATGATAGACTTGTCCAGATCTCTGACTCTTCATGCGCCACAAATTCGAAGACAGCATTCCTCTGTGACCCCTCCTTCATAGCAAACATTATATGTATTATATACTCTGTCAGATAAGAAGGGGGTGTAATGTAAATAAATAAAATTTAATACTATAATGTTTGCTATGAACAAGGGGTCACAGAGGAGTGAAACATATACCATTGTGATCCTTGGGTAAAATCTAGGAAGACTGGTGTGAAGCTCATCTACTATCAGTTTCTGTGAGAAGTTATGAGCAAAACAAAACTATACACAATTTACATGGGTCTTTATGGGGCTCCTACAAGGCTCGTGTTCAAAATGACTCCTCTGACAGTTACACGGATGAGCGCTATTAACGAATGGCATGATTGAGTGATGTGCGTGTAAGTTTCGAGCAGTCTGTCCACTCTCCCGTAGTAGCCATGGCCGATTCTTGAAAATGTTGCAGGTGGAGACCTAAAAACTGAGTCACTTTTAAAATCCACGCTGCTCTCAATTCTGAGTGTTTGTACCTCACTTTTAATACAGAATTGGCGCACTTTGACCTCAAAAAAAAGAAAAGGAAGCTGTTCGGTCTCGTGAAGTAAATTCAATCTCACATGAAAGTATACGCAGGATTAAAATCCTACACAGGAGTACCTAATGATATGATTACCTATGTACTGCAGCAGATGCACTGCACAAATGAATAGATCACATGTGCAGCTATATATGTGATGTGTTTGAATGTGAGGAGTGTGATAAAATTTTCCAGGAGATAGTAGATGCCATTGAGCAGGCGGGGTTGGGGAGGCAGAGACTTTTGTTTGCCAGCTACAAGTAGCACTGAAAGGTTTACCACCAGAACACTTTATGTTGATTAGTATTAACATTGACTGCTTCTAATATGTTGCCTGAGAAGCAGAAGGGGTCACATACCGATGCTATAATCTTGAAGCTTGTGCCACTTTTCCGGTTTACATACCAGTAGAAGCTTTTCTATGGCAGAACCACCACTCAGTTTTAGTCGCTTGGTAGTTCCTATTGCTGTCATTTCTCTTCAGTAAATGATGGCAGCTAACAAAAGTGTGCACATACTGTACCCATACAATAGTTATCCATCAATCAGGCAGACGACAATATCACTACTGGTATGGCTTGTGGAAGGATTTAGATGACAAACCAAAGTACATAATAATATGCATTTCTAGGCTTCATGCTGGAGGGTCAATACCTTAGAAGATCCTTGCCAGCTTGTATTCTACAGACACGGTTTTTCATCTTTGAAGTACTATTTTTCCACACTTCTGCAGTGGAAAATGCTGAGGTCACTTACTACAACACTTCTGTTTCATTCTTAGATGCAGTGCTTGGATATAGCTTAACAGAAGTAACTGCTATGAGGAGCCAGGCCCCGGATCAGCTGCAGATAAATCCTAAAAATCTCACAAGAATGGTTAGGTGTATCTACTATTATGTTTGTAATGTTTTTTTTCTGTTTTAGAATTAACGTGCGGTTCTGTTATATGAGTTAGATGCTAGGCAAGCATATTGGGTCATGACACAGCATTTAAGAGGCAATATTTGCCCTTTATGGAATCATCTACATGCAAAGAAAGCATCCAGTATCATGTTTGCTGTAGGACAGTATGGCAACTTTTATAGCTACGTACAATGTGCTAGCTTCCGGTAATTAATCAAGGTGACTTTATGCCCTAAGAATTATTATATTTGCAAATTAAAAGTTATATAGCTTCTACTTGATAATGAAAAGTCCATTAATGTGCTGGGTGTACTATAGCGTCTTGTAATTTACACTAAGAGAAGCATTACCCTTGGTGGCTCATGCACTTCAGATATTGATAACATGCATTTGTGGTTAATGTACAGATCAGTATTGGATACCTTATCTCCACGAAGAACAGAATCTCTGTACCTGATTCACCATTCTCTAAGGAGGAGGACCCAACAAGGTAGAGTGGCTTTACGTAGTTTAAATACTCTACCAAGTATAAAGATTTAAGGGGGCTGTAATGTAATATAATATAATATATTATAATATAATGTTTGGCATGAAGGAGGGGTCACAGAGGTTCGAAACTTATACCATTATGATCCTTGGGTAAAAACTAAGATTTTGAACCTAGGGTTTCTCTACTTTCACTTTCTGTGAGGAGTTATGGCCAAAACAAAACTATATACATTTTATATGTCTCCTTATCGGGCCCCTACAAAGCACGTGGTCAAAATGGTGTCTCTGGTAGTTACATGCATGCCATCTTCGAACTTAAAGCGCACGAAGCGTCAGAGAGTTTACCACATACTTTTACTAAGGAAGGCTTACTACAGCTCCCAGGTTAGTAGAGTAGTGAATGGGATTGGTCAGATTCAAACAACCATGGTACAAGTAGAGATATGAGCGCAATTAACGGACAGCACATTCGAGCGATACACTTGTGAGTTTCGAGCAGCCGACCTCGTCTCTCCACTCATCCGCAGCAACCATGGCTGATCCTTGAACATATGTTGCAGACAGAGACAGTAGTCTCCCAAACACCAGTCGCAATTTCGTAGCTTCTCCAGCAGCATTATGTCATGCATGGTTCCGGGTCAATTGTTATTTTCGCGACAGGCTGGCTCGCGACCCGTCTCACCCCACCCAAGTTGCGATTCAAATACCGTAATCTCCCGAAAATAAGCCCATGGGCAATGAACTTTAGTGGCTACTCAAAGAGGGTGGTGGGCTTATTTTCGAGTGTTTTGGTATTTCACTCGAAAATAGGCCCACCCTATAAGTTAGTATACACCCACACAGACGTAACAAGATGTGAAGGGCTTCATAAGGTTTGTATGCACAAGTGTTGAGTGTACAAGTATTTGAGAGCCAGAACAAAGTAACAACAATCAATAATGTAGGCTACATGCCCCGTGAAATATCCAGAATATCGTGGTACTTTCTTGAGCAAGGGACCAACAGGATCAGCTGCAAAATCACCGACAAAAGACAGCGCTCTGAGAAGGGTCTTGAAGTTCCGTGTACCTATGTGTTCTCTGGAAAGCCATCCCACATCCACAAACTGATTGACTTTTTCTTGAAAAATTCATAACATTTAAATAGTTATACTGTTTACCAGGCTTTTTTCAAAGCCAACACACACACACAGAAGATTTCATTATGCAGCATGCTTGTGTGGTTAATGGGGTGGGCTTATTTTCGAGAGTAAATGACCCTCTACAATAACTTTTGGTTGAAGAGGGGGGTGGGCTTATTTTCGGGAGATTACGGTACATCCGCTTCTACTCGACCGCTATACTTTATATTTGGTAGAGCGATTACCCTCGTTCTTATACAACACTACTAGCATTTAATTTCTCTCCTTTCTTTACAGCTTTCTATCATATCATTGTCTACTATATCCAACAACTTCTTGGTGTTTAGCAAAGATGATCTCTTAACGGGATTCATGCACTGTATGACTGCTCAGCTATAGTATCCCCGTACAAAGCAGCACTAGATGCCAGCTACATGTTTTGCTGAGTATAGCTAATATTTATTTACATATTTTGGTCTTGGTACCGCTGTGATTAACAAACAGTGATCCCCAACCTGGATTTGCTGCTCCAGCTATGTATGTTTTTGCATTTATATGATCATGTGACACATAATAATTTCAGTGTTGTTTTAGTTAATGATTTAGTAGTAGCCAAAAAGGGTTCAATTGACATACTGAAAATGAAATTTTATCCTAAGAAAAAATTATACACAAACTAATATTTTTGGCTCCAAAATGAGCACATTTTGTTAGTTAACTGAAACTAAAAGTAATATAGTAAGATTGATAGTAATAGTTTAGAAATTTTAGTTAGCCAACTAAAATCAAAACTAAATTTCACACTCAAAATAGAGATTTAACTAAAACTAAAACTAAGTTATGTGAAGTCATTGATTTTCTTATAATGGATACTGCGAAACATCAAAATAAGTATTGCCACAAGTTTAAACGACAAGGGGCAATGCAGGTTTAGTAATGAGTGATATTTCAGAGTAGTGCAAGAGTTATTTGATATGCTGAAGTGTGCAACCGAAAAACATTTCAAGAATATTTAATTGCCTACTGTGCCCCAGTATTCTGTGAAAGGAAACACAATGCAGTGAAGTTTAAATTTATGAACTTACGGAAACTCTTAGAGAGCGCTATAAGCAATCCTGACTCAATACTTTTGCAGTACCAGGATTTGTGTTATCATGTGAAATGTACTTCTATCGAATGATGTTTGACAGTAACTCTGACAGCAGGGTCATAGCTAACACTAGCTACGACAGAGCTACAGCCATGTGGCGAGAATGATAGCTACACCATGGTTGAACATTCTATTCAAGTCCAGTCCACCAGCCCACTGATTATATACAGCCCTGAGATCATAACAGATGATAGCAATTAGCTAATACAGCACATGCTTTAAGGAGGGAGGGGGTAGCATGCAAACAGGACATTTGTATGCACAGGTGCATGGGTGGAGCTAGTATATTATAGATACTAATGATGATATCTTACAGTCAAATTGTGAACTAGTTTGTGGTTCGATACTGACACAACACAGGTACCTCTAAACCCAACAGTTAGCCTTTAGGCTTAACCCTTAATATTGTTCTAAACTAAACCATTGGTTTACCGGCTCTCTAGCCACTTCATTCTATATAATATGCTTCCTGTACCTATGAAGTACATGGACCGCATTGACTACACTGATACTATGCTTTTTCAATACCAGTACTCCTAGATGTAACTAGCTATTACTAATCTAATCCTCTACAGTTTAGAAAAGGTATTTGATTCAAGGATAGTTAGTGGCCTGTCTGATATCACATTACCGGGCACATGTACAGCACCATATTCTGAGTATGCTAAGTAAATCAGATACTTCCATGTGAAAGGCAAAGGCGCCTATATCTAAGCTAGACCGAATACGCGTAAATCGCGGGAATTCGCTTTGGAACCAGTGTAGTCAATGCCGGTGTCAAGTGAATATAGGTATCCCCGAAAATTCGTGTGTAAACAGCTGGCGCGGAATAGCTATAAGTTCGGAGAAGTGGAATAGCTGTATTAAAGCTCAGCCCCACCCACCTTTGTGCAGCGTTGAGCCCTATCCACCTTTGTGAAGAGTTCAATCCCACCAGCTTGTGCAGAGTTCAGCCCCACCCACTTTTCGCACAGTAAACACCCACCTTTAGGCACCGCTATTGTAGTATGCACTACGTAGGGCAGTCATTCTGCTGGCTATACCTGGTGCAATGCCCATCTGGGTATCAGGACTATAATACTGTAACTATATATATATATACATGTGGCCATAGTGAAAGACTATGTAAATACACCTTTCCATGGTATGCTAATAACGGGGGCATAGCCACGAGATTTAAAGTGGTCCAGTGAAATGTAGGAGTCACATTAGCACATTGCCACTGGGGGGTAGGGGGGTTGGGGCATGCCACCAGAGGTCTCAGGCCTTCTGAGATCGTTTCTGATGCAATTTTGGAGTAAAGTACCAAGAGTCGGATGACCTGCTGCCAAAGTGCTTCCTCATGCTCAGCACTTGCAAAACTTGAGAAGGTATGGCTCCACAAAAAATGCCTCGCGTATGAACGCGCATAATGCATTGTTTCACGTAGCCTGCCAATGGATGAAAGAAATTTTCAGTGCCCCAAAAAGTGGTCCAGTTGAAACCAGGCCAACTTCTTTTCAGTCATGATCGTAGATCTATTGTACAGGAAATGGAGAAACACCTTTGCAAACTTCTGTCTATGTGGTTAGTTTCTTTCGCCACAAGCAGATGCATGCATATTATAATTATTGCAAGTCAAACAGGTTCTCCTAATCACATAGTCTCGTGCCCAGACGTCCACGAGGGCGTGGACGTCTGGGCAAGAGACTACTAATCACAAGGGTGTGCATGGAAACCATGCTTGTGACTTCCTGCAAGTAGATATTTATTTTTTCCATTAGCACGGGGGTCAAGCACACATTATAGCATAGATAGTAGAGTACTCTCTACTATCTATGATTATAGGGAGGTGTATGTATCCCAGGGGGTCTTATACTAGTAAAATCACTGGTCTCAGGCCTATATGGACTTTGGTGAGTATCTGTTACAGTGCACCTTGGAGGTATCTATTAACAGTGCCTTCAGCCATTCTAATTTAATACTGTACTAGGTATACGCATTGCCTCGCGCAGAGATATGACGTAAGTTAGTTAGCACAAAACCACACCCACTAGAACGTTTGGGAGCTGCATCGCCCACGCAATTGCCGGAGAAGCTACTCTACACGAATGGGCCGTCAGGAGAGTCTCAGACGAATGTCTCCGTATACAGCACAGTTCCAAGGACCAGCTATGGCTGCTACACGAGAGCAGAGTTGCTTGATACTCACGTTCGTATCGCTGGCGATCGATCCGTGTACCGTCTATCTCCAGCAGGCAGATCTCTGCTGAAACAGAGTCTACACAAACTCTAATCGCGTTGGAGCTGTAGTAAGCCTACCTGGGTAAAAAGAAGTGATCGATTTGTCCAGATCTCTGATCCTTCGGGCGTCAGAAGTACAAAGGCGGCATCGTCAGGACGCCATCTTGAACACGTGCTTGCCCCCCGGGGTGCCCCCGGGACCGGAAGCGTTTCGTTACAGCTGTAGTAACAACACGTATACGGAACGTACAGACGTAGTAATAATACGTATACGGAACGTAACCGGAGATTTAATTGCATTCCTAAGCGTGACGGAAGTTGCGCACATATATTATATATACGCTAGCTGAGATTTCAGCCCACAATGCACGATTAGTTGCCTCGCGCTAAGGCGCTCGGCAATTAATCACTACACTGTAGCATACACTGCAGTGAAATTAAGCCATTATGATAATTGTTAGATAGTAAATATACTGAGATTGTTCTGAGAACCATAGTGTTACGATATTGACTCACACAAGCTACCATAACATGCTCAGCATTCATATATTTCTCAAATTCTTTTCCTACAAGTAACAGCAGCAGCAGCAATATACATTCATGCAGCAATAGCAGTAAGAAATAAGTAAGAAGGCAGTCCAGCTGCAAACCAGCTTGATCTTGGCTGCCTGTATTTTCTTGCCTGTCACACACAATGGCATGCGGAAACAGTAAGACCTTGGAGTTCCACTATCACAAAAGTACCATTAGTTTTTAGGAGTACTTCTAGTGACCGATAACCGGAAGGAGCACAGCATTCCTCACGTATAGGTAGGTGTACGCGTGGGGATAGTAGTCGAAGAAAACCTCTGCGTATTGCTGGTGCGGGAGGACAGACGCCATTACAATAACCGAGATCGAAACTCGATGGTGCAAGGATGAAATCAAACCCGAGATCTTCCTGGAAGTTAATGACTAGGGAGTGACGGAGACATTGTTGCATGCTCCTATCAGCAGACCCATCTTCTTCCTCTTCTCCTGTGTGTGGACTAGGTTGTAGTCGTGTTTGGCGTTTGTCAATCCTTCCAAAACTTAGTTTGTCGATTGCAACATCGATTTTGGTGTCTGTAAATAGAAGGAGTAAGGGGTTTGCAAGGTAGACAGTTTCTTTGCAGTCCAGCTTGGCCTGGAGCGTTACTTCAAGGTGGCTAGCACCTGGATTTGAGCTAAAGAGTGTTTGAAGTCCATCGGTGACTGATATTTCTACCCAGTCATTTGAACCTCCAGTTGCAGTGACTTGGTGAGTCCCTACTGGCATGCTGTCAGAAGTTGCATCGTTGGGAGTATTTTGAAGTATTTTTGCCAATATTGCTATTTCAATTTTGCTAGGCAATGGCATACCGGGATCCACTTGCATGTGGAAACGCAGGAGAGCTTGCTGAATGCGAATCGGGTCATCAAAGGGCCGCTTTGCCTCTGTCAGAGCCCCCAGGTTGAAGATATACTTGGTCAGAGATGTGCACTTCTCTTCTGTTTCGTCAATCTGCATGGCTGCGGGAAGAAGATAATCATAAGACTGAAGGCAGGATCCTGAAATCAGGCTATGCACAATCATTCAAGTGTTAAAGAGTGTCCGGTTAAAAGGGGTGGGAGTCGCAAATGATCATTAGCTAACACTACATGACGATGTGAACAGAAATACTTTAAGGAGGAGAGTATCAGTAACTTGCCTTCCCCTGTCAGACACCAGATAGAAGAAGATTCCTCGCTGAAAGAGAGTCTGTCTTCGTCCACCATTTCCCGGTAGAGTTTCTGCATGTATCCTATTGCAGGGTCGTTAGCTTGGTGGCCGTTGTTTGGATTCTGTCGATTCCGGAAACTTGCAGCGCAACATTGCCTTGCTACGGAGCAAGCAAGTAGGAATGCAAAGATGCTGGAGACTCCATTTTTCATAGCTCAGATTGGGTTCGCTTTGAAGGTTCGTCCAAGGATACGTCGTGACTGTACAGGCTCGATCGCCGGTTTTATGCAGCGTGCGAGTTCAGCCCCACCCACGTTCGTGCGGGCGCGGTTTGCAGCTGCAACAATGTGTGGTCGCAGTACAACATCCTCTACGGATGCACCTTTCCACTTTGTGCTTTTATCTTTTTCTAAATTGCATTTAGCGTGTGTGAATTTATATTTTCAGCACCAGGTGTTCCTTCCTGTTATTGCCACTCGAAATGTACACGTGTAGCTCCAATTAGCCAATGAAAGCTATGTGGCTAAAGGTTGGGTTCACATGTGATAACACAATACTCTTTTCACATGGGGCAGCAGGTGGGTAACTGCATTAATACACAGGATGCCCTATATTGGTTCTTGCCACAAACCAGATGTGCGCTCACGTATGTGTGCATCGCCTAAAAATTGCTTACTTTTAATGTAGTAGTACTTGTCAAACAGGCTTGGATGTGTATGGGTGTTCTTGTGTACAATCACACACATCAAACAGGTTTATAATCTAATCAACTGACGTGGGTGTATGTGTGACCCTTATCAAAAGCTTCACCACCTGCAGAGGAACGAACCAGATGTAATCTACTGTTGGTGGCCACAGTGCCGCCTTCTTAATACATCAAAAGGATTGTGTAATTAGATCAAATGGACGTGGGTGCTTGTGGGACACTTCTTTTGTGATTTTCATAGCAAAAAAGCAAAATCCATAACCTGTGATGCTAAGTTTTAAATTCCGCAAGGAAAAACCATATTGAGGAATAGAGAATACAAAGGCCTTAGTGATGAAATTGAATCTGTACAAGTCTTTTATAAGAAAATAATTACTTGCAGGTTTCAAGTTTAAGTCAGGTACAAACGATCTGAATGAAGAGTTAGGAAGACGGGTAAAAACAATGATCGGCAGTGGATACAGGCAAGAAGAAGCAATCAGGATTGTGTAATCTCTGGTTGCTCTTATCCTCTGACTGGAGATCTTACTAGCTCCACCAGCATCTATGGGTAGCTATGTTGTAAATGGCATAAGCGCTACGGCAGCAACATGAGCACATTACTGGTTTTGCCTAGTCAATATTATCCATTTTTTATAAGCAGATAGAATATTATTGTAATTCAGAGGTGATCATCAGACACAGACTGATGATCTAGCAGCCACAGGTTTCAGCCCTAACTCTTTATCTCTTGACATGTGACTGTCTACAGAAAGGACGGGGGCCACTCTCATGGGGTAGAGTCCAGCATGTGTGATTCCTTTGAGATCTCCAGTTTTATTAACGTGTGTTTGTTTAGTTCATACATCATAATTATCTTTCATTATTGACTACCTGGTTATACATGCTGACAATGGCCTAAGGCCAGACGCAGTGTATCGTCCCCACCTGCATGATATTTAGGGGATTCCAAAATTTTTTCATTTTTCATTTGCATCAACACATGTGCACACTACATATTAAGGTGGCGGGATACCAAAACATAGTTTAGTTGCCTCAAGCAGGATTCAATTGTGAATATCTCATTACTCATGCTACAGAGCTTCATACTTTTTACAGCACTAATACTGCAATATGTGATCACTTAGTACTCCAACCCGAGATAAGAAAGCAACCAAAATTCCACCACGGTCAAAATTCATTTTATACTGCTACTGCTGATGACAATTAGTAACCGGAAGTGACGTTTAGTAGTATAGTGTGGGTGTATGTGCCAGATCCGCCCCCACATTTTCAGCAAAAAAACAATTTAGTAGCTATACCATAGATATTAGAGTCCACGTACGTACGTGGACTCTATTAAATATCTATGCCATATGGCTATACTACTAGGCCCTGAGTGGGGTCTAGAGAATTTTTGATAATTTCAAACGCCATAACCCAGCAACCAGGTGTAAATGATTCTTGGTACAGTACAAGTGTTACCCTTCAACTGATAGCGACCTACCCTAGAAGTCTGTGGCTCTCTCCCTTTCTGAGATACATGCTGCAGTAGCACCTCCATTTTTGCCACATGGTTGAAAATTCTGCAGACTCGGCCCTGTATCTCCCTTGTGGTATGGCCCAGATGTAGCTGCGGCAATGGCTCCTATAGACACCACCTGCATTTGATTTAGTTGGTGTCTAGCTTAGCCTCGTTCCCAGACTCCACTCCGGTCCCCAGCTTTTCTCGCACTGTGGGAGAAAAGCTGGGGAGTGGAGCCTGGGAACGAGGCTAGTCTAGCTAGCATTCTGGAGATACGCGTTTTGAAGCATGTTGCGCTTCCAGGTTATGTTTAGACAAGGTTAGGTTTGTAGTGGTGTACATTCCAGTGTATAGTCTAGCTAACAGGTTGTGTGCTTCAGGTTGTGTGGCTTTACTTCTTTGGTCATTATGGAAGTTTTCAAACATTGCAACAATCGTGGTCTGTGTTTGGCAGGTGCTGATAGCCTACAGTAATGTCAAGTGACCAGGCCATCTTCTAATGTAGCCTGTCATGTTGATTGATCACATTCTCATTCTTGGATCCTGAGTGGGGTCTGGGAATGAGACTGGAGATAGCCACTGGTCAAGTGTTTCTATCCTTGAGGTTTCTAACTACTTAGATATACTCCATTTCGACATCCGTGAGGGTGCCCTTTTTCAAGTGGTCAAGCAATGCCAGGAGCCATGCATGAGTGCCGTGAAGCTTCTGGCAGTACAGATTAAATTTCACAATATACAAACGTAAATGTCTGTATTTTTCAGGGTACATGTACATTGCATTCTTGTTTCAGGGGGCCCTGATTGGAGAATGTGGATACAACACCTATGCTACTAATTGTAAAATTCTTTCATTCGAATTCTGGTGTTCTAAACGAACTTTCTTATCACAGACTCCATGTTTGCTGATAATAAATCTTGTATTTGATTTGTCACTGCATATACAGTATATTTTGAATTTTCATTCTAATTCATCTAACAGACCAATAGTACGAAGATTTATCGAACTAACGTCATGGCATCTTTACGGAAGGACTAAAAGCTGCAATCTGATTGGACCCTTTGTAGTTCCAAAGGGGAAAGGTGTCTGTGACAAGAAAGTTCGTTTAGAACACCAGACGTTCTTTCGCCGGGGGGGGGTGAACGTCTGGGCACGAGACTAGACCATAGGGGCTACATTGTCACGGATACAACTTACATCGGCAACCAGTGGAGCAAAGACTCCTGAAGTGCATATAGGATGTACTGTGCTCTTGTCAGATAGTGAACTACTCTTCGAAAGCATCCTAATGTTTTTGGATGTTGCAACAAACTTTGGTAGGGGCTAGGGTCGTGACCTCTGTACATATGTATGTAATTACAGAAATGATGATGAACACGTGTTCTATTTTGGAATCTAGTGTGGGACTTTCAAATTTCAAAGTTACTGCCATTTCCCTGATCCTGCTCTTCATGCTCACCTGGCAATATATCTTAGCGGTAAGAGTATAATGATATTCATGGGAAACAATTGCACTGATTACTGGACCACCCCTCTCGGTGTTCAGTACAGCTAATGTTATTCATTTATGAAACCCATACTCTTTTCAAACCTACTGCAGTATAAAAGCTGAGTCAACGCGTTCAGGTACCGCTATTGGTGTGTCTTCCATGAAAGATAATTTTTGGAAGGGGGTTACATTTCCCCCATCACTCAAACCCAAGCCTACACGTATATAGCTTGTGCGTAGCGTCCTTCCCAGCAGTATGTGTGTGTGTGTGTGTGTACCGTAATGGAAGCGAGGGTGTGTGTGTGTAACGTAATGTAGGCGAGGGGGTGTGTGTGTGTGTAACATAATGCGAGCGAGAGTGTGTGTATGCGCGTGTGTGTAACGTAATGCAAGCGAGTGTGTGTGTAACGTAATGCAAGTGTGTGTGTGTGTGTGTCTGTGTATGCGTCTAACGTAATACGAGTGAGAGTGTGTGTGTGTGTGTGTAACGTAATGCGAGCGAGAGAAAAGTGGGAAGGCCTGGTATCATTTATCGCGTGACGTAGGGAAGACACAATTAACCAGTTTACTGCACACTTTAATTGTGCTGCCATGCAATTGCAAGCTAACAAAGAAGTAGAGAATAGTTACTGGCTGTGAGTTGCTGATGCCTCTAGGACTCCAGGAATCGAGAGATAGACAGGTATCAGCCCTAGCTTGGAGTAAAACCTATGGTGAAGCGGTACTCTAAGACTGACCGTCAACTACCAGTGAACTAAAACCAGCTAATTAAAGCAGCCTCTATGCTTAACTTTAGCAATCGAAGGGTATAAAAGATTAGACTACCGGTATGTGTGTTACCTATCTAGTATAAATCATCGTGTAACATGGCCATAAGCTTACCTCATGCCCGCCTGGTCCGCCAAAGTCCTGCTGCTTCAGCTCAATCTCACGGCTGGTACAACTCTCGCTTAATTAGTCTTTTACTAATTTACAATCAACTCGGTTCAGCCTCGAGTCCAACCTTCTGCAATATCTAGCTAGGTACATTAGCACGCAGAAACTTTTTCGTGTACATGCAACGTGTAGGGCGGCAAGATCATAGAGCCCGTGGGGCAGGATGTACACTCAATTGGTTAATTGGGTCTACCCTACGTCACGGCGCATAATAAAATAATATCAGCCTTCCCATTTTCCAGTTTCAAAGAGCTCGCTATTGTCTCGCTGAATGGCAAGAAGGAAGTTAAGTGCGCAAAATCCTGTTGCACAAAACTGCTGTCTCGGAGAATCACGGGGTATGGGTGGAGGCCTGTGAACGAGGCTAGCTTGGCATTGTGTATCTTAAAGCAATATTCCTGTTATGGAGAGTGGGGGAGGTGGTATTCCCCCTTTCGAGCGATGGGTGGAAGCCCAGGCACAAAAAAAAAGGCCCAAGAAGCTAGCGTGGTCATCGCTCTCGTCATAATGCAGCCATTTCCACCTCTGCAACCATTGCGGCTGGAAACTTCTCTTCCCAAAATCTCGCACTGGAGACTTGAAAGCCGTTGGCTGGTGTGGAAACTCTCCTACCGTTGGGGTCAGAAGCTTCTCGGCCACATTGTCGATCTCGATCTCATTGACCGCGCTGGGCCTTCGCCCCTCCCACTCTGTGAGCAGCTGGCCCACGAGAAAGGTAGGGGGTCGTAAATAAATTTGGACAAAAAGTGGGTGGGGGGGGGGGGGGGGCATCGACCCTCTGCCCCCCACCCCCATCTCACGTCCTTGGTACATGTATAGTAATTTTGGTGGTGAGGCTGCACACTCTTCAAGGATTCTCTCGGTTGGCTAATAGAATTCATGCCGAAGTTCTTCAATTCCAACCCGAAATACTTGTCAAAATCTTCATCAATGCCCAAGCCTATGTTGCACACCTACATGTATAAGTTGCATCAATGCCCAAGCCCAAGTTGCGCACTACCCTTCAAGACATGCAATATAGCATATGCGCAAGCTAGGCTCGGGTCTGTAAGAGGTGGGGGACTGGAATCCCCTTCCAAAAATTGTTTTATACTGACATCACTAAACTGAAGACAGTTCTGAAGGGACATAACTGTGCTCCCTTGGCTCCGGCTTTTATACCTGCAGTTGGTTCGAAAGGAGTATGGGTTTTGTAATGAATAACATTAGCTGTAGTGAACACCTGAGTCGTGGTTCAGTAATCAGTGCCATTTTGCCCCGCCCAGCACAGTCCTAGCCTCATATGCTACTCGAGGCTTACTCCCGGGTCTGTACAGTAACCACTGTTGCACGCATGTACGGCGAGATCCTACGTGAGGCTACTGAATGAATTTACCCTAGTTATCATGCGGTGATCAGTGCTTGGTAGTGATATAATTGCCCAAGATTTCTGGGAAATTGCTTGCATGTGCAAACATCGGATACCAGGGTGCTCTTTTCTTTTGGGAACGAGGCTGTGCACCATATATCCTCAAGTTGTCAGGCTTGCAGGAGTCAGACTTGGGTTATGAGATATTGGGGAACAAAATCCCCTTCCAAAAATTTGATATTGGATGGACCAACGAATTGGGGTATACTAGTAGGTAAAGGGTGCCCTCCAGCTTTTATATTGGCTTAGGTTTGAAAGGAGTATGGGTTTTATGAATGAATAACATTAGCTGTACTGAACACTGAGAGGATGGTCAAGTAATCAGTATCATTAGCTCCCATGAATATCATTATAACTTGCCCACAGATTCTGGTCAGCAAGTTAACACACTGAGTCATGCATGTACATGTAATTTCTGTATAACATGATGTCACATCCTTGGCACAATACACACACACCCATACACACACACACACACACATACACACACACACACACATACACACACACACACAAGGGTCGTAAATAAATTTGGACAAAAAGTGGGGGGGCCATGGCCCCACCCCCATCTCACATCCTTGGTACATGTATAGTAATTTTGGTGATGAGGCTTCAAGGATTCTCTCATTTGGCTAGCATGCCAAAGTTCTTCAATTTCAGTGCCCAAGCCTAAGTTGCACACCTAAGTTGCATCAATGCCCAAGCCTACGTTGCACACTACTCTTCAAGACATGCAATATGGCATATGCACAAGCAGAGGAGGTTGGACACGCATTCGTTGACGTGCGTAGTCACTCGCCATTTACTGCCGTTAATTACATTCCGCATTGGATTCCAGAGTGTCATTTGCTCACTGAGAAGCTAAAATGTACCGACTAAAGCTACATGTAGGTAAGGAGTTAGGAAGCGCCGAAATGACTTATCATTGAATTTCGAGTGATTCTCCATGATTCCATGGAGCCAGAGCTGTGACAGAAACAACACCGATTGAAAGCTACACTGAATCAAAAATCTGGTAAGCAGAGCTCGTTCTACAGTGCAATAACCTGTAGATAAATGTAAGATACTTGGTACAGACCTAGAAGGACAGCATCTTGCTGTTTGTCAATCGAATCCATGTAGGTACTCCAGCCTTGCCGATAGCTAGATAGTTTAAGGACTGTAGCGCAACTACGCAGGGGTTGAATGGGGTTGACTCGCTTTCCTGAAAGCGCTTCACAAGCGGATTCCAGCCATATACATTTCGTGTGTGTTGACAACAAAACTTCACCAAAACTGAACCAAACTGTTTTTGCATAGGCAGCTCCATAGAGAATCCATACAACTTCATAATCACGTAGACTGTCACATGACCGTGCCCAACCTCCTCTGATGCACAAGCTAGGCTTGGGTTTGTGACAGGTGGGGGACCAGAATCCCCTTTCAAAAATTGTTTTAAACTGACATCACTAATCTGAAGACAGTACTGAAGAGCAACAGTGCTCCCTTGGCTCCGGCTTTTATACCTGCAGTTGGTTCGAAAGGAGTATGGGTTTCATAATGAATAACATTAGCTGTAGTGAACACCTGAGTCGTGGTTTAGTAATCAGTGCCATTAGTACCCATGATTATCATTACTTGGACTTACTACAGAGATGCCTCACAAAGAATGACTCTCATGTGGGTGGAGTTGCTTACTCTGCGCTGTTTGTCTCCTGTAGTACTATAGGAGACAAACTGCGTAACCCTACACAGTTTGTTTCCTATAATATATAGGCAACTGACACTAATGTTGAATATACCTGGTCTGCATCAGGTTCCGGTAGTATATAGGGGACAAACTGCGTATCCCTACGCTATTTGTCCACTATAGTATTACAGGAGCCACTGAATGCCTATACACTGTTTGTTCCCTATATTACTATAGGGGACAAACTGCGTACCCGTACGCTATTTGTCCCCTATATAGTACGGGCAAAGACACCCAAACTGCATACTTTTGTACACACCCGAGTTGCTGAATTTTTTGCATAGCTACCAGATGCAAGCTGGCAAGTCTTGTATATGGCTAGTCTCACCAAAGCGGTAAATTTTATGAATGAAAATAGTTGACATAACTCAAGACTCCCTATATATCTCACAGCCATGCATGTTCAGCTAGTGAATGAAATTGTATCTCACGCCTGTTTGCGACCCGCTCAGGAGTGCTGGCTATCAGTTATAGTTTCTCTGTCATCGCTAATCGCCTGGAGTATTCAGCAGGTGAGTCGGGCATCAGCAGTCCAGTAGGAGACTCCAGCGTTCATTCAGATGGCATGTGCAGGTAGTCTCTTTGTCAATAAAGGTCGAGAGTCAGGGAACATTCAAACTAACAAGCCTCCAAAAGGGAGCCCTCAAGTTATTACCTACCTTCTGGCTTTGTCTCTCATCCCAAACAGTTCTTTCACTCGTGGAGAAGCTTGAATGTGAACTTTAGCTACTCTTATGGCTCTCCGTGTGTGTTACAGTAGTGCGGCAAGATCACAGAATTCCACAAACCACTCACACTTCCTGCGAATATGACGCACTTCATTTGATGGATTTAACTGGGCTCTCTCCCACTTATTTTTTACTCCGTCTGAAAAAAAGCTGTGAGTGGGGGGACTGGGGATGAGGCTATCCATGTTTAGTACCACTGCTTTGTTTGGTGGCCATGCTACACACGATCCTTCAGGATACACAATGTGATGTATGCACAAGTCAGGCTTGGGTTTTAGATGGGGGACGGAATCCCCTTCCAAAAATTGTATGTAAATGAGGGAGAAGTTCCCAGAGAAGACAGTCCGACGGCAAGCTTGGCTCAGCTTTTATACCTGCAGTAGGTTTGAAAGGAGTATGGGTTTCGTAAATGAATAACATTAGCTGTACTGAACACCCTAAGGGTGGTCCAGTAATCAGTGCCTGTACTTTCCATGAATATTGTTATAATCCCTCCACCACCAGCATAATATTGTCAGATGTTTCTAGAAGAGCAACCAATTCCCTGCCCCTACCCAATATCTCAGATCAGCATACTACACCAGATCTTATATGTACTCCCCTCCCCTTACTTTTTCAACACGTGGGAGGGGGGAACCTGGGGACGAGGCTAGGAGAAATTCCGTTCGAAAAATTGTATTTATGCTGCATGAGTCTAGGTTACACAAACAGTAAATGCCGGCTAACAATATACATGTAGGTTCATACTCAGTAGTGAACGCTCAGAACCAGCCGCTATATCACAATAAATTGAGAAGACCACATTTATTTAATTTTCTTGCCTCTGTTGTTGTTCAGTTAGTCTCGTGCCTAGATCTTGTGTTCCGGGTTTAGTTGTTATTCTCACAGCCTTGCGAAAATACCCCCATTTCGCCCCGCCCAGCACAGTCCTAGCCTCATGTGCTACTCGAGGCTTACTCCTGCCTATAAGTTCATACTCAGTAGTGAACACTCAGAACCAGCCGCTATATCACAATCGATCGAGAAGACCACATTTATTAATTTTCTTGCCTCTGTTGTTGTTCGGTTAGTCTCGTGCCTAGATCTTGGGTTCAGGGTTTGGTTGTTATTCTCACAGCCTTGCGAAAATACCCCCATTTCGCCCCACCCAGCACAGTCCTAGCCTCATGTGCTACTCGAGGCTTACTCCCGGGTCTGTATAGTAGCCACTGTTGCACGCATGTACGGCTAGATCCCACGTGAGGCTACTGAATGAATTTATTATCATGTGAGTGATATAATTTCCCAAGATTTCTTGAAAATTACTTGTGTGTGCAAACATCGGATACCAGGCTACCCTTTTCTTTTGGGAACGAGGCTAAGCACTATATAACCTCAAGTTGTCAGGCTTGCAGGAGTTAGTCTCGTGCCCAGACGTTCACGCCCTCCCGGCGAAAGAACGTCTGGTGTCCAATAGTATTAAAGATTTATCGGACTAACGTCATGGCAACTTTACGGAAGGTCTGAAAGCTGCAATCTGATTGGACCCTTTGGCATTCCAAAGGGGAAAGGCATCTGTGACGAGAAAGTTCGATTAGAACACCAGACGTTCTTTCGCCTGAGGGGGGGGCATGGACGTCTGGGCACGAGACTATGCAGGAGTCAGACCTGGGTTTATGAGATATTGGGGAACAAAATCCCCCTCCAAAAATTTGATATTGGGACCTATCAACAAATTGATTGAGTAAGGCAATGTAGTGCAAGTGTGCCCTCCTCCAGCTTTTATACTGGCTTAGGTTTGAAAGAAGTATGGGTTTTATGAATGAATAACATTAGCTGTACTGAACACTGCAAGAGTGGTCAAGTAATCAGTATCATTAGCTCCCATGAATATCATTATAACTTGCCCACAGATTCTAGCCAGCAATTTAACACACTGAGTACATGTATGTACATGTAATTTCTGTATAACATGATGTCACATCCTTGGCACAATACACACACACACACACACACACACACACACACACACATGCACAACACACACATACGCACACACACACACAACACACACACACACACACACACACAAAACACACATACACAATGCATACACACACACACACATGCGCAGGCTGGCCAACAGATCTCGGACCTCTACGAAGACTTCACAGATGGCAGCAAACTCTGCCTGCTACTGGAGCTGCTCACTGGGGAGAAAGTGGTATGTATCATATACATCGCAGCCATAAGTTATCATGATAGTATTTGGAATAAGTAGCCTCATTTCCGGCCCTCCACCTCAGTTTTTATCGCTTGCTTTTCGTATTCCAAACGGTGAAAACTATCTGTGAATCAGGCTAGATGGAAGAAGAATCGGGTGGAGTACAGTAACTGTACTGGTAGCTTTTATCTCTGGATTTCTAGTCAGATTTACAGCTACTGGGTTATCATTGTCAGAAGTTTGTGTTTACGACCTCAAACAATCAGTCCCAGCATTGCACGTAGCTATTCTTGGCCTGTGGTGTGTGTGATAAACTGGCCACTTTGCAGCAATCCATTTGCCATTGCAGATTAATTCTGACATCATCATTACATCATTGTGGCCATAAATTTTGGGTGTTTCCCCCTTTTTGCAGCCCCGTGAGCGGGGGAAGATGAGAGTGCACAAACTGCAGAATGTACAGAATGCTCTGGACCTGCTTCAGAGAAAGAAGGTATGTGCTAGCCTCGTTCATCCCCAGCTCCCCACTTTTTTGGCTATGCGAAGGAAAATCTCCACTTTTACCTTTTGTGCAACCGAATAAGCGTAAGCCTGGAATCAAGGCTAGTATGTGGTTAGGGTTTCTAGGGGTTCATTTAGAAAAATCCCCATATATGGCAGTGCTACCAAGGCATGTATCACAGAAACGTAGAGAGCTGCAGACCTCTAGCGTGGGATTCCTTTAGTGGAAGGTTGGTACTTATACTGTACCAAGAATTTTGCAAAATTCTCAGTTTTTCAAGCTGCCATATCTTAACAACCATTAGCGAGACAGGAACGATTGTGAGAAGTGCCGGATTTTCACAAATTCAGTCCCATATCTACATGTATGTCCCAGCTTAATGGTGATACAGACACTCAAGTAATCATCGCCTGCTACTTGCCCCTCAGATCAAGCTGGTGAACATCAGGAACAACGAGGTAGTGGACGGTAACCCCAAGCTGATCCTGGGGCTCGTCTGGACTCTCATCCTGCACTTCCAGGTACGTACGGTCACTAATTAAGGTGACTGCCTCATTGGTAGGCAATAGAATAGGACACTCATTCTGCATTTCCAGGTACGTACGGTCACTATGGTGACTGCCTCGTTGGCAGACAATAGAATAGCCAAATTATAGGGCCTATAGCCTCATTCCCAGTCTCAGCTCTACGCCTTTTTCATACCGCAATAAAATAGACTTGAGATGGAAACTGGTTTGAAGACCAGATGAAAGTCATCCTTTCCCTCTCCCACCTCCCCTCTCCATTCTGCTCCACTCCATGCTCCTTCCCCCCTCTCCCCTCTCTCCTCCTCCCTCCCCCTCTCCCCTCCTCCTCTCCCCTCCTCCCTCTCCCTCCCCCCTCCCTCCCTGTACCCTCCCCCCTCCCTCCCTGTACCGTCCCCTCCTCCCTCCCCCTCTCCCTCCCTGTACCCTCCCCCCCCTCCCCCCTCCTCAGATCTCCAACTACCTGTCCGAAGACTCCCCAAGGTCACCCACACACCAAGTCTCGGCTAAGGAACTGAAGCAGCAGCTACTGGACTGGGCCAAGAGGGCCACCGAAGGGTGAGAAATGGCCTCCTTTTAGCCCCACATGTGTGTTTCATTTAACTCCTTGTGGGCCTGGTACTAGCCTCGTTCCCAGGCCACACCCCTCCCCCCCTCACGAAAGATTGGCCTAGTATCCACTGTTTATGCAGAAATCTCTCTCTCTGTTTCTGTGATACGCGCCTTAGTAGTAATGCCATTCTTCGACAATTGTTGTGCGATTGAAAGTTCTGCAAACTCGGTCCTGTATCTTCCTTGTGGTGTAATTGAATGGCTTCATTTCAGGGTTATTACTGCAGCAATGCCCCCTGTAGAAGCAACCCATGTTTCGTTTTAATAGTACTTAGTATTCTGGAGATACGCTTCTTTGAAGTATGCGCATTCAAAAATGCTGCGTTTTTGCAAATCCGTTAACAATTATAGTTTTATACTATGGTGATACTTATACAGTGCACCCCTTTTTATGTATTTGTATAAATATTATGTGCCGAAATTCTTTTGTTGGAGAACTTATGAAGTTCTCCTTCCAAAAATTGTGTTTAAAAGAAGTTGAATAAGTACTGCAAAGGTCATGGATTGGGGATCTCTCTTATATACCCCAGGTTGTGCAAAAGGATTATGGGTTTCGATTATGAATAATGTTTAAGTCTTTGATTATTGCCACATTAGATCTAGCCAAAGCCTGACTGTTTATGTAGCAATTTGTTATGGGCAAGTAGTACATTGTACATATAAAAGGCAGGCACTCCTTATATGGAAGACAGTGCACTTTCAAAGCCAAAACAGATTCTACATAAAAGTCATAAGTAACAAAATATCTCCCCCATTTTTGGGATTGCCTGGGGACTAGGCTAGGCCTGATACATTTGTCGCAACCTTCAGTTGGATGATTTATTGTGTGCACCGAGTAAGCTACTGGAAGTTTGCAGGCCCAATACTTGGTAAATCAAGCTAGCTTGGTTTTGTGTTGCCTCGACGGCTAAAAAGTAGTAGGTATACCGATGATACTTCTGTTTTGGCAAGTTCTGGCAGCTAACTGGAAGCGCACTACAAAATTCCCGAGTCAGCACTTTCGCTGTAAGTTCTGCAAGATGAGACAACCCGATTCGTTCCACGACTGCATTCAGCTTGGACTAACCTGTTGCTGAGTACAACCTTCAGTTGGATGATTTATACATGTAATACCCGGCTGGTTTTAGATGTGAAATATCAACCTTGCTCCCTAGCTGATGCGGGAAAGAGGATCGCTGTAGGTATGCACTTCAGCAGTGAGATGTATCCAACATGCAAGACACTTTTGCTAGTCCTAATTTTCACTCACTATTTGACTTTACCAATATCTTGTGGATATTATACTCAGAATTTTATATCTGCTAGAATCATAGCTATACTTTTGATGGGGAACAGTTGAGTTCCCTTCCAAAAATTATGATTATAAAGTTCCTACATGAGCACACTGCCAATCCAGGGAGTGTGTTGGTCGATCTCTCTTATATACCCCAGGTTGTGCAAAATGAGTATGGGTTTTGATATGAATAATGTTTAAGTGCTCAATCTCTGCCAGAAAGACTTAATTATAGCCAAAGCTTGAATGTTTACATAGCAGCTTGTTATGGGCAAGGCCAATGCCCTATGCAGTGTGCAAAAAGCCAAGTACATGTATGCGGTATCTGTCAAAGTGGGTCTCAAATACTACATATAAGTCACAAAAAAAAACATAATTTGCGTAGTGACACCTAGCTATTGCTGAGTATAATCTTCACTTGGATGATTTGTAACAGGGTTATGGCCTCCTGTTTGTAATGCCCGGCTGGTTTTTAGACAACCTTGTTCCTCAGCTGGCGAGTGAAAGAGGATTGCTGTATGTGTGTACTGTGTAGCCTCATTCCCAGGCCCACGTGCGCGTTTCACTTCGGCGCAGCTGTGGGCCTGGTACCTTTTCTCATGTGTGTGACATGTAGGTACAAAGGGTGGTAGAAGGGTAAATTTTTGCGTGGGCAAGGACCACTGCAATTCTCAGACAACGAAGGAAGGCAGCAAATCTGTACTACTTGTAGTTACTCTTTGGAGCCTGTTGGTACCACAGACTGAGCGCTGAAACACTGTCACCAGCAAAAGGCAGAGAAGTGCACCCGTCTTTCGAGCGATCCCTGGCCACGCACAATTGAGTCACATGAGAAAAAGTACCAGGCTCTCCAGTAGCAAAGCGCACGAGAGGCTGTGGACGAGGCTAGTATGTGTACACTTCAGCTATGAGATGTATTGAATGTACAACTGACTTCTGTCACTTCCTGTTTTATGTGCTAGATAGATAGTAGTAGTAGTGGAACAGAGTAGCTATAGGGAACTTATGCAAGTTCCCTTCCAAAAATTGTGGTAAAAATCCAGCCGTTGATGGGAAAAACTGTACCTGATTGGAGTGCAGGTCTTGCTTATATACCCCATGTTGTGCAAAAGAAGTATGGGTTTTAACCATGAATAACTTAATACTGCCATAATGACCTAATTAGGTGCACTCCCTTATATGGAAGGCATTACAAGTTTTTTTTACGTGCAGCAGATGGTTACTTCTTGACCACAGCATTTGTTAGCTCCACACCTTTGGCTAGGGTTGCACAGTCAGCACATTATACTCGCAAATGTCAGGTGCATGACATTGTGGGGGAGAGCCTTTGCACGAGTTGCATTCACATACACACACTCACACACACACACACACACACACACATACAACACACACAAACACACATACATGCACACACACAAACACACACACACACACACACACACACACACACACATACACACACACACACACACACACACGCACGCGCACACACACACACACACACACACACACACACACACACACACACACACACACACACACAGATATGAGGAGGTAGAAGTAAAAAACTTTCACACTAGCTGGCGTGACGGTCTAGCCTTCTGTGCCATCCTAGACCGCCATCGTCCTGACATCATCAACTACGATGACTGTGACCCTGACAAGCCCCTGGAGACTCTAGAGAAGGCCTTCAAGATAGCGGAATCGGAACTGGGAATCGTCAGGATTGTAGACCCTGAAGGTTAGTGATCAGTGTTCTTAATGATGTCATAATGCTGTCATGATGATGTCATAATGATGTCATAAGTAGGTTAGTGAGCACCTGGTCCAGCCCAGTCTCTGTGTTGTTAGTAGATTGTAAGGCTGTACTGATACCAGAATATTATGCCTCCAGCTCTGATCACGATGTTTGAAGGTTACATGTACATACAGCCAATATTAAGATTGTACCATTTTTAAGCTGGTACACCCACTACAGTGTATTTGACAGTACATGTGTGATGCACAGGTCGATGCTCCTACTGGAATCCTTTCATTACAGATCTTGCTTTGAATCGACAGATTGCTGAAATGCGCCCAAATTGAACCTTGTGACCATCAGTAGTAAGTTCTAGCAACGCAGGGACTTACTCTCAACTTCTGAATAACTTCTAACTTATTAAGCCACGTGCTACAAGTCATGTGAGTATTGGCTATACATACTGCTGATTACTTCGATACTGATATTGGCTATACATATTGCTGATTACTTCGATACTGATATTGGCTATACATATTGCTGATTACTTTGATACTGACATCGCTGATATCGGCTGCAATACTGGTATTGGTACAGCCTTACTGGGCTGTTTGCAGTGGGGGTACGACATCATTGTGACATAAGTAATATGGCATAACACTAGCCTCGTTCCCAGGCCCACGTACGAGTTTCACTTTAGCGCAGCTGTGGGCCTGGTACTTTTTCTCATGTGCATGATGCGTTGGGTAGAAGGGTCAATTTTTGCGTGTGCAAAGACAGCTGCAGTTCTCAGACAATGAAGGAAGTCAGTGAATCTACACTTCTTGTAGCTACTCTTCGGAGCCTGTTTGTACCACAGACTGAGCGCTGAAACATTGTAACCGGCAAAAGGCAGAGAAGCGCTACAGTCTTTTGAGCGATCCTGCCCACGCGCAATTATGTAAGTTAAATCACGTGAGAAAAAGTACCATGCAGGCTCTGGGGACGAGGCTAGCATAACAGAGTACCTCTACCAATGTAGAGTGAGCATATAGGCAGTTCATTTTCACAGCAGCTGAAAGTGTGTTACCCCCTAAAGTGTAGCTCTGATCGGTATTCTCACTCCTCCCTCCCTCAGACATCTGTGTTGAGAAGCCCGATGAGAAGGCGTGATGACGTATGTGTCCTTCCTCCATCATGCCTTCCCCAGCATGCCTCCTCCACACAGGAAGAAGGCGAGGGACGAATCTCTGTTTGTTAAATACCACAAGCCAAAGGCAGCATTCATGTCACTGCTGCCAGCGGTGCCATACATGCCTAAATTGTCCCTGGAGGAGGTTGCGCTAGCTTCTGAGCATTACTGTAATTGTCAGTATTTCACACTAGGTATTAGTGCCTGTACATATATGTGTGGCAGTGGGATAGGAAACAAACATTATTCCATCATGTATTTTGGTCACATCAGCGCATTCAAAGTGCTGTATCTCTGAACTTCCGTTAAAGGCAGGGCTCATACGCACTGCGTAGTAGCGTCAATATGTGAGGCTTCTACGCAGCACGTATGAGCCCCACCCTTAACAGAAGTTCTGAGATACAGTGCTTTAAATGCACGAGTGCGATCGAAATATGCGACGGAATAATGTTTGCCACGTATGACTTTCATAGCTAACTGACTCCATCTAAGACCGGTTAGTTTGTCCACATGTGAGACAAGAGGTCTGCTGGGTAATGTGATCCTCACATGACTACGTTAGTAACTAATAATAATTGTATACTGGCCTGACACCTAGCTGGTTAAACGATGATTATCCCTGTAGCCTTAGCTTAGGCATCATTACAGTTGGCCTAGGCCTTGAACGTCATTGTTTTCAAATATTGTCAGCAGCAGGCTGCGTACGATGTACATGTAGTTAAATTTCTATCAAAAATTTCTCGTACTATATATGTTTTTTACAGTGATCACTTTCATAAAAGAACCTCACGTGGTTTTCACATGACTTTCACATGCCTCCCCTAGGCCCCAGTGGTATCCCTTGATGACTACCGCGAGTTGTACGAAGCCACAAAAGACTGGGTTGATTCCAAAACCGCTGAAGTCAAGAGCAGAGACTTTCCCAACAACACCAAGGATATGGAGGTAGGTGGCATGTGAGCAACAGTTTGTATAGCCCATGCTTGGTACGCAGTCTGGCTACTCTACAGCATGGGTGTTGTTTATTATCAACTTTCGAAATGTTTTCCCCACGTACATGTAACAAAATCCCATCCTCAGCTTGTGATTCTTCTTGCAACACATTACCACTACGTTATTACACACACACACACTCATACACACACACACACACACACACACACACATACACACACACACACACATACACACACACACTCACACACACATACACATATACCCACGCACACACGCACAACACACATACACACACATACACACATACACACACGCACACTCACACACACACACACACACACACACACGCACACACACACACACTCCTACAATCACCTAGACCCGCATAGCGACTTTCAAGAAGTACCAATCTGGAGAGCTACCAGTCAAGCAACGCGACATGACCACCCTGGAGGACCTTTACGGCAAACTGGAAGCACAGAAGAAGAGAAAGCCAAGTGCCTCACCTCGTTCTCCCACTGTCCCCATCCAGCTGGCGTTTCCAGCACTGCAGATGGTAGGTCCAAGGGTTGACAGTGAAGAGGGTACTCCCCTGGCCTTCGGTGGGTCACCTCTTTAATGTGGTTGTTAGAATGTGATAGACCATATTCGGTTAAGATGACTTCGGGCATTTTTGCTACCATGGCAACAATAATTCCTTGCATGTAATGTTTATCACACAGAAATGTCATCTTTCAAATTTGAAGTAAATTGGACATTAAATGGAGTGGATATGACCTCACAAACTTATACGGATTTTAAATATGCTCATATGAGGGATTTGGTCTGGAGGCGCCTCCAGTGCAAATCCCTCATATGGGCTCATGTAAAATGTGTATAAGTTTATGAGGTCATATCTCTCTCACAGATCTGATAGAGACCCTCCTTTGGGCGATAAAAATCAATGTTAAAAATGGGGAATGAGATAGGGCATGTATGTTCATGTATGTAGTTGTTACCATGGTTTTTGTTAAGCTTTACTTGAACAGGTAGTCTACTGACATGTTATTCATGCCCGATCTCCCTGGCAGGACTGGGTGTGTTTGCAGAAGGAGACGGAATACTGTGAGAGAGCCATGCAAGAGGAGCTCCAGCGGTAGGCAGTAGAGTGGTATTGTTACTAGAGCTACTAGGCCTTGGCATATAAGGCGGGCATTAAAACGAGCATTATGCATAGTTGTAAGCATCAAGCATAATGCGAACATATTAATCAAGCAATTTTTGAGAATTACATCATTTTTGATCACGTGCTACACACAATGCGGGTATCCCGCACGCTGCTGAAGAGAGTGACTGAGTGAACCTATTAGCATAGCGGAGTATTACTATATATTATCTATGGTATTAGTGACAGATCCAGTGCTAGTCAGACTTCGAGTCCGACTCCTACGAATGCTGCAGTATAACAACAGAACGTAAATTCACAATGCTCTCACTACTTTTTTGTCGTTCTCATGCTTTTTTGACGTTATTACTGACATGTCATTTGTATTGTGTCATGCCAATCCATTCATTTGACTGAGCATTATCTGAGCATTATCTTTTAAACTCTGAGCATAATTGGGTAATTTAACGAGCAGTGCTGCATAGCATTATTTTTTTAAAAAATGAGCATTATATGCCCAGGCCTATATACTACCCATTCATGCATATAATTATGGCAGACCAAGAGTGCTTTTATACGTCTTTTCTGGCTACCACAGGGCTCTGGCTGCTGGATTCGAGGCATATCTGCATCTAATAATACTTTCCTTCTTGCAATCCCGAGACTGTGAGAGATGCAACACCTGAGCTGTAGCGATCTCAATCTATGCGACTTACCTTACGAAGTCAAGGTGGGAGTGGCTAATCATCTATAGAGCTTTGAAGAGCTTTTTCAACATTTGGGAAATTTACTATCATGAAGACATCAGGAGAACTGTCACCAACCATTTTGGAGCATTAATATCATAATGAATAATGAAAATTGTACTTCCTCCCACATGCTAAAATTTGAAACTGTTGGAAGATAAACTGTGAATTAAGTCTTCCAAGCCTAAAACTAAGGATATGGTCCATCATAGTATATCCCGGTGTTACCCAAAGGTCTGGTTCCTATTATTTAGGTTCTGCTTTGTGGCTAGATAGATAACAAGAGTATGGACTAATGCTGATTTATGTCCGCTCACAGATGTATGTAGTTGGATTTAAACCTTTCTTCTCAGTGAAACTACATTGTACTGTAACACTGAGTATGTGGTTTTTTGACTCTTATGTCATCATTTATCTAGCATAATTATGTTTACATACAAGAATAAGCTTGTGGTAGTTCCAGAGCAGCATCCCTCAGTGATTACAGGGGATGGGATACTGTGAGAGATGGTTTTTTGACTCTTATGTCATCATTTATCTAGCATAATTATGTTTACATACAAGAATAAGCATTAGTAGCTTGTGGTAGTTCCAGAGCAGCATCCCTCAGTGATTACAGGGGATCCCAACTTAGTGAGAAGACAGTACATAATAAAAATAAAACAAATGGGTGTAGCTATGTGTGTGTGAGTTTGTCACTCTGTGTACATGTGTGTCTGTCTGTCTGTGTGTTGAGATCTGTCTGCTGGGGCCCTTTGCAATGGATGATACATACTCCTCACTTCTGCAGTGGCAACAAGGAAAATGCAATAAACTATAAGATAATAACAAGAAGGTACTGTGATCTCTTAATAATATGCTTCCTGTACATGGACCGCATTGATTACACTGATACTATGCTTTTTCAATACCAGTACTCCTAGATGTAACTATAGCTATTACTGATCTAATCCTCTACAGTTTAGAAAAGGATTGAAGGGGCAAAATATAGTTCGTGGCCTGTCTGATATCACATTACCAGGCACATCTACAGCACCATAATCTGAGTATGCTAAGTAAATCAGATACTTCCATGTGAAAGGCAAAGGCGCCTATATCTAAGCTAGACTCTCAATCACAAACCAATGGCTTTTGTATACTATATTATAGAGATGGCCAAGATTAATGGGAGCTAATTACTTTGGTAGCAAGTCTTTATCGAGACCAAAAGCCTGAATAATGTATTGACTTTAACACAAATTCCTAAAACCACAGTCCACAGTGTAGATGTAGCTACCTACTAACAAGATCCTGCCTGGGAAACTAAGCTAAACTGTCAATTACAAACTAATGGCTTTTCTAGACTGTAGGAGCTGGCCTAGATAAATGGGATTTGGTAGAAAGTCTCTCATCAAGACCAAATGCCTAAGCTAGACCGTCAATCACAAACTAGTGACTTCCTAGAGATGGCCTAGATTAATGGGAGCTAATAGCCTTATACCCAGGCCACACCCCCCCCCCCCTGAAAGAGTGGCCTGGTATCCACTGTTATACCATACTTAAGTCATTCTGACCAGTCAGCGTACAGTATTCGGGTGCAATAACAGGTCGTATATCCCGTTGCTAGCTAGCAACCGTGTTGCAATGCAGCAAACCAATCGGATTCACGCAGCACCGGATGGGAATTTCGGTACCCGATTCCGTTCCATTCATTCAAACGCTCAAAAAGCTGTGGCAGGGTAGGTTGCTGTGCGAGCGCTCGTGTGTAGGCAGGACAGATGGCGGTTCTTGCTCATAGATTGCTGGAGAATTGCTGCAAGAAGGCACGGTAAGCTATTGTTCTCCATTTATAGCGAGTTTTGTTGTGTTTCCGTGTGTCTATGCATGTAGCCACGCTGCCAGCCTACCGTTTTGTGGCAAAATAGCGCTAGGTTCAGGCTAAATAGTTCGCTATCGTACATACTAGCCACCTTTCATGCTTTGCTAGGTTTGGAAAGGATGTTTTGTCGAGTTTTAGAGCCTTTGTCTTGATTCTAGCTAGCCATTTTATCGAATCGTGCCACGATTGTGGCCGCGATTTTCGCCGTACTAAGCTGCAGCTTACTTGCCTTCATTTCTGGATGCCTTCTACAGACCTTGCAACTCTTGTCTGAATGACTTAGGCATGGTATAAGTTAGTTGTATCCCTGCCAAGCGAGATATAAGACCCTTGTATCCCTTGGGAAAGCTTTCGTGAAGCCTCGGAAGTGCCTAGGGCGAAGCCCGAGGCACTTCCTCGGCTTCACTCAAGCTTTCCCAAGGGATATAACGGGTCTTATATCCCGCTTGGCAGGGATATAACCTATACTTAGCACGCGCCCGGCTGGTACTCGTTCCCGCGTCTGTGTGTGTGTGTGTGTGTGTGTGCATTCGTCCGCAATTATCACATGCACTAAGTTACTATGCCACTATAGCCACAAGCACAGTGGAAGTTACTGGAAGTTTACAGGCTCACTAGGCCAAAGTATCTCAAGGTAGATTAGTTTTGTGTTGCCTAGACGGCGAAAGAGTGGTAGGTAACGATGATAATTCTGTTTTGGCAAGTTCTGATCGCTAACTGGAAGCGCGCTACGAAATTGCTGTGTCAGCACTTTCACTGGAAGCTGTATATAATGAGACTGTCTAGCCAAGCTGATCCATTCTACAGCTGCATATAGCTTAGACTGACCTGTTGCTGAACACAACCTTCAGTTGGATGATTTTTGTTATATACATATCCCAGCTGGTTAGGATAGGTAAAATATACGACCAATATGAAGATTTTAGGGTGAGGCACCATACACTGACCACCACATTACTCAAACAGGGCTACAAATATGATCAAATATGTTCCTACTTTAAGAGGTTTAGCAATAAATGTAAGAAATATAGATGGGTGCTCTAGATAGAAACAGGAAATGATGTCGTAGACTGCTCTATTAACACCTGCTAATGTTTTTAAATTTGAGTCAGAGTTTTCATGAGAGGCTAGGAGCTGAACTCCAAGAGAATACAGCAGTCAACTGGAATTTAAAAGCTAAGTACATTTGCTGAACTTTATCTGGGATGTGGCTGGGGGCTGCTTGGTTTGGGGCTGCACTGAAGTTGTTAATTTTAAGTGTATGAGATTTTGAAATCTGATTAATTTCTGCTGATTCATTTCTGCACTGATTTCTAGTGACACAAACATAGTATACAAAGTTGGAAGGTCCCGTATACAGTGTTGGGCATGGCAATTGGGCAACTACGGAAGATTCTAATTTCATTTACCTGATTTCAGCTACGATTTCAAGTGATTTCAGAACAAGGTGTACGAGATTTGTTCTGTGTTGGACCCCTTGTTTTTAATACTTTTGATGGAGGCCCTGCTGGTTTCAACAAGACCTTACGGTTGAACCGGGACTGAGGAACTTTCCTCCTGGTCATTCTGTTTAATAGAGGGATGACCTCTTTTGTCCCATTTTACCTTTTTATACAAGTTTTTAAATCTGCCTCAAAAATTTTTACCTCTGTGCGGTTGTGGGCTGAGTGGCTTCTGGTTCTTTCCTGGCCCTGGGCTCTCGGTTGGTTGCGGTACGCAGATATACAACAGTTTAGTGTGGAGGTCAGTGCACAAGATAGCGCTGCAGTCTTAACTGGCCTATACCATGGGAGCTCAGTATCCGTTTGAAGTTCCTGCATGTCTGAGAGAGGGAAACATAAAAATTCAATGTAGTAATGCGAGTAAAGCATGTACTTCAAGGTGTATAAACTTTAAAATGTATAGTACGCTTAGGTAATTCAAGCCTCTTCCTCTGATTTTTAATTAATCTGGCCACAGGGTATGCATGAACTGAAAAGGAAACTAGCAAACAAATTGGAAAGTCTTGTCAACTCCATTATTGAATGGAGATTGTACTCCTACTTAGTGGTACACAATATGGGGATACTTATCGATATCGATGGTATGTGTCCGCGGCGATACATTATTAGACTTGAATGATTTTAACATCATTAACGTTGCACATGACCCTTGACCCCAGTCAACATTTTGAAGGCATTGAATGACAAGTCTGCCGAGCCTGCTACTGGCGGCAAAGTCGAAGCTGAACCCGACAACTCGTTGCTAAGAGAAATACAGCCGCTCCTGTTTGGAAGCAGTTTGGAGTCGAAGCAGACGAGAAAGGCAAACCACAATCACCAGTCCGCCCAAAGTACCATGTGGATTATCAGGAAGTGGCAGCGAAGGATCGATGGCCAACACTTCCAATCTATACAGACACCCTGAAGTGTACTCCCGGGTAGAAAATAAGAGGCCAAGCTTGGGTAAGCATGATCGTCCAGAAGGTCAACCATCATTGTCAGAGGCATGGCAAAAGACGCAGACGTTTCTGTCGAGTTCTCAAAAGTATAAAGAACTTACTAAACCTGTGACCTACTGTTTGACCAAGGATATGTTTCCAATTTCCACAGTTGATAGACCTGGATTTAAGCCCATGCTACAGAAATTTAATCACTTACCGAGTCGTAATTATTTCACTAGAGTGCTGATACCAGCGTTAGTTTCTGAAGTTAGAGGTGCAATTGAGCTGGTGGAGGATTGGAGATTTTTTTCTGGTACCGCTGACCTTTGGACTTCGACAGCAGATCATCCGTATCTCACCTTCACATGCCACTTTATTGACTACCACTGGGAGCTGCAATTGTTTTGCCTTCAGATGCACTGCATGCCAGAGGATCACACAGCTGCTAACATCCAGGATACACTTTCTGAAACTCTATAGCAGTGGAAGTTAGCAGAGTCCCAATTGGTTGGAATCACGACTGATAGCGATTCGAATGTGAAATTAGCATGTGAGCTTCTCAAGTGGAGAAGACTGAGCTGCTTTGGTCACAATTTGGCAGTTGAAAAGGGACTCAATGATGCACTTGTGAAACAAGCTATTCGTCTGTGCAAGAGTGTTGTTGCCACCTTCTCTCGAAGTCGTAAAAAACAGCGTAACCTTGCTACTACCCAAGAGCAGAAAGGTCTTCCAACCCACAAGATGTAGTTACCCAATGGGGGTCCTCAAATGAGATGGTGGAGAGGATTATAGCAATTAGGGTCGTTTTAGCCAGTGATAGAAAAACAACACATTTGATGCCATCCTGGCAGGACTGTGACGTTTTCGATTCTATTTCTGCTGCTCTGAAACCTCTGAAAGAGATGACTGATGCTCTTTCAGGTGAAAAGTGTGTAACAGTATCTGCAGTAAAGCCCCTCTCGATTTACATCACCTCAGATGTCCTAGTTGAAAAGGAAGGTGACACTGAATTGACCAAGGAGATCAAAGAACGGGTGAAAGTGGATCTGGAGCTGTGATACTCAAATCCAGAACTAAGCCAACTGTTGGAGCTTGCTTCGTTCCTTGATCCCCGCTTCAAAGTGGGGTATGTCAGTGACAGAGAGAGAACTTATCTTTTATCTGTTCCTAATTTTCTGCTAACATAAATACACAGATAAATGTCACCGCACACATAGATACATGTATGGTGGTGCCATGAGTAAAGTCATGGTGAAAGTAAGGCCTTGGTTCAAGGCTAGACTAATATACTTATTGGACTGGTTGGCCCACATACAAAGCCAAAATACAATTTAAGTTGTGGATGGAACATCCAATGGAATCACAGTCGGCCAAAGTATATAGGCATATACAGAAGCCAACCAGTGATGTGTTTACTGCTAATCAAGACCTGGCCATTGAGTGACTACTGGTATATATGCCACTTGACACATTTTGATTGTGTACTGTCTCTTCCACTTGACATAAGTGGCAGGTACTTAATTATAAGTGCCTGCCACTTATGTCAAGTGGAAAGTACATGCTCCAGACCTAACCAAATCTGCAATCAGACAGACATCAACTCAAACAGATCTAGAGGAAGGCTGTATCTGAAGCAAAGTAGTACTTTAAGCAGCTAAATGTGTTTCAAATTCTTTGAATTTTCCGAGAGGAGATCTTGGTATCTGAAACTCTCGCATAATATTATGACATTGCTTGAGGATGTGGCAATATACATGTACACCTATACCGTAAGGTACATGTATGTAAGCTAATTTTGAGTGTTGATAACTTCTCAGCAATCCATGGTGACCATGAGCAAGCCCCACACGTCATCTCAACGGTCTCGGTATGATAGTATGCTGTGTCTAAATTCTGCAAGTCTACATGTATGCTTACCTAATTATAGATTCCACATATGGCATAGGGTCTGTATCTTCACAACCCCAACCTAAAGCGCATGAGACTGAGAGGGCAAGAAGGCCATGAAGTAGGTCAGACGAGGTAGGGAGGGTCAGGTGGAGCATGAACGCTCACCCATACCTGAACAGCAAGGGCATAAAGTGTACAACCAATGGCTCAATTGCATAATGCTTCATTAGAAATAAGATATTTACAGGTCTGGGGGTTATGGGCTTTAAATAGAAGAATATTCATAACATGAATGGGCAAGGTCTTCGTGAAGATGACATTCCTGGCTCCGCCCTGAACGGAAGGGAACCCACTTCACTACTAGTGGCTGAACTCAAGTGTTGGCTGGAGTGCAGGAGCGCATCTACACGCAGAAAGAAAGCAGACCTCGTCGCAAGATAACCGTCAAAACTTCAACAAGGATCTCGGTTGGTTTTCAGTATTCATATCGATCAGGTTCTCTTTCTACCAACCACAAATTGGCTCACAAACATATCATCAAATGCCAACGTTTCAACTGCTGGGCTGCAGTCTTCATCAGGGCAGAACATCAACAGCAAGTACAACCGTCAAGTTAGCTGATATTTATACAGCGTAGCCATAGTGTAGAATAAAATGCACCTGTTATAGTATCCAGCATAGACAACAGCTATAGCTATAGGGGGGGAAGTAATATTATCCATGCTTCTAGTCACGCATAGCCTTGCAACCCTCTCGCTCTGCAGGAGGGGCAGGCAGCGTGAAGCTACCGTAGACTCAGGTTAATAAGCGCACCTCTGAAATAAGTGCATACTTTTTAATAAGCGAACGTGATGTTGTTGTTAAGTGCTTACACGGTAACTGCGCACTGCATGGCTTCCCAAGCACAGTTCGTCATTGATCGATAGTTCTCGTGTGGAGATGGCTTCTGTCAGCAATACGGATTCTGCAGCTGGTACATGCAGCCAGAAGTTGAAGAGAAAGAAGAGCGCTTCCTTCCTTCTACCAGTCACTTCACAAGCTATTGTGCCACTGTGGCTTGCGTGGAACGTGGCCGTTTCTTAGCATATAGGAGACTTTAAGCATTTCTTAAGTGTTTCTTAAGCATATAGAAGACTTCAAGTCATTGGCTATTAATCCATTCCGCTGTGGTCATATTCAGATGATTCGTGTGGCTACTAATGAGAATGTATTGTGGGCAAAAGCTAATTGCTCATCTGAAATGAGAAAGGACCGGCTGTATAAAGTGATAATGAGCCTCAGAAAACCAGGACTTGAGGTAATTTCGGCACAGTGTGGCTGCCTAGCTGGCAAGGGACCTAATGCCAGCTGTAAACACATAGCAGCATTACGCTATGCTCTTGTGAACTTCTATCAGTGTGGTAAACTTCCTAATTTCCTAGTCTGTGCCCAAAAGCTCCAGGAATGGAATAAACCAAGGGCAAAGCGAGTAGACCCGATACCTGTAGAGAATCTAGGAGCTCGGCGACAGGAGATAGCGAATCCCAACTTATAGCGAGCGAGACCTACTCCAGGTGATTACGACCCTCGTCCCCTGCATTTGTGTCACAGTGATGTAGCTGCATTAGAACAGTTGAGGGTCACTCTGCTTTTCAGTGAAGATTTCAGTGGCATCAATGATAACTCTGATTGTTGGATGTGCTTCTCGAAATCAGGAAGGCATACTACCCTATACAACTTCCTTTGGGGGCCACAGAGGGATCTCCTTTAATTTCAGTTGAAAAAAGTTAAGCCAAGTTTTACATATTCTTGAAACAGTGGATATCAATACTCCAAATCGATCAGCAAGATCTTGTTCTAATAGGCCGAGGTGCAAGCGTACAAGGGCCAAAAAAAATTCCTCGAGTGGGGGAAAAGTTCTAGTTCATCCTTTTTTAGTGCTAGACACAGGTGAGTTATCAGAAGTAGCTAGCCGAGGATCCCAGTAAATTAACTGATTGACAGCAGGACCTAGGAAGCTGAAACAGGCTTTCAGAGAATTGTATGTTGGAAACCCAGTATAGAAAGCAATCTTCTGGTCACTACCAGCAATGCTCTTCAAAGAGAACTTTTTCTCTTTCTGTAGCTTTGTTGTTTTCTCTCTGAGCTGCTCATTCTCGCTCAATAGTTGCTCATAGGTCAGTTTGGGCTCCAGCATCAACAAGAATGGGTTCGTCATGAGTCAGGTGAAGCACAGTCTTTAGGCTGCAAGCATGGAGCTCTCATCTTTGGAGACTTCCCTTTTGATGGTGTAGAACTTGGGTAGGGAGTTTTGGAAGCTTTAGATAAGGACTTTCATTTGACCTCAAAATGTTCACTGCAGACTCACGATGAATCGTTTAGCGGTAGATTCTTCCGTCCAATCTTGTGTATCCACATGAACCAATCGCTTGTTATTGAGGGGCAGTTGGTGAAATGACAGTTGCTTGTTTCTATTGGACTTGTTTTTACAACCTGGTATAACACAAAAGTGCACAATTCTAACCGATTCGGCAACAGCAATCGCTCCTCTCTCTTCGCGCTATTGTTCTATTTAGAGCCCATAACCCCTGGACCGTGAGGGTTTAACATCTAATTTCCAATTACGCATTATACAATTGAGCCATTGACTGACATACATATCAAACCTTCGGACATTGCAAGCGGGACTGCTACAACTAGTCTGGTTGCAGAGAGGAACCCCGTACGTATTCAAGACAAAATTTTAGACGCTGCGTATGCACACAAACAGACACGTGGCTGTTCTTGTGTGACTGTTAGGGGCTGAAAGTGGCAGTATAAGGTGAGTCCGTGAAATAGGGTATATTGCCATCTATATTGCCTCAACTTTTGTTTGTTGATCTAGATTCAGAAGTTGAATTGGACCGTTGACGGCTGTGTACAGCGGATTGCAGTTGTGTTCGAAAATTCCGTGGCGTACGGAAATTACACAATTCTACCATAGATTATAGAGTAGAAGGAAAGGGATGGGAAACGCCTGTATTTTTGCGTACCCATCCGTGTTTCGCTGGTACTAGGTGTACTGCCATATGTTCTGTCATATTACAGGAATTGACACAGACCTGAGTGAGCAGATCTTCTGTTTGGCATCATCTGTGCTTGAGAAGAGTGCTTTGTCCATTCTTTTTGGGAGAGACTTTCAAATGAAGTCAACTCAGTGCACAAAGGTACGAGCTACTGCTGAGACACTCACTAAGTGGATGAAGAACCACAGGGATGAAACTGAGGGATTTTCGAGAATTCTATCGTGCCTCCTCCTTCCAGCCATCAAAGCCGCTCACTCTGCCAAGACTTGTGTGAAGCAGCGAGAAAAGATTTGGTCTAACCTTGATAGGATTCGGCACTCTCCCGAACTAGCTCATGCTTGGAATTCGTTCTTACGATCTGCTGTTGGGCCAAGCGTGGACACTCAGTATGTCACACAGAAGATCCTGGAGGAAATGATACAGATCACTTTCCCCATACCAGTAGAAAAATCCCCGGTCCAACCCACTCTTGCAGTCAGCCACCTCACCACCCTCGAGGTAAATGCAGTGAGGTATGCTGCTGGATATGTACCTCGCGCCCTGCAAAAAAAGCTCCAGAAGTCAACTCATCCCCTCAAGGATAAATTGTCTTTGTGTTTGTATGAAATGCTGGAAAGAGTCGGGGAATCATCAGAAGATGAATCAGACCTTGAATGGACCACAGAATGGACCAAAAAGGTGGATCGTGGACAACTGAACAAGGTGACAGATTCTACTTACTCCTTCATGGCAGTGGAAATGTGTGTGTGACAATTTTTTAACACAGCAGAACTAGAGAAGCGGACCTTCAATCCTCAAGAGGCACCTTGTAAGAAGCCAATGACAGCATCCGTTCTTCAGAATGACGACGTCCAGTTTTACTGGTCCCTCATAGCCATAGACCTTGACGAAGATGGTGCACAAGGCCTCCTCCATATGGCAGTTGAGCTACGGATTACTATGTGTGGTTTTTCATTTGCTTCATGTTGGCTAGAACTATACTAGCAAAGTAAGAGTAACAAGACCAGCAACTACAAGAAAAAAGGATTGCGTAAACAGCTAAAGAAGAAAGACGAAAGTGGTACTACTGATGCCAACAACTGAAAACTAGCAAGTGTACATAGCAGTCAATCATGCGTTATTAATTTTATTTAACATTGATTAGATTACTTAACATTGATTATTTAACAGCATGCATGATGGTTCTGAATATCATAAACTTCCACAGACAGTGCAATATCAATACATTACTTAGTTGATGACCTATACCTAGGTCGTTTAGGAAGGGGGGTGTTTGGTACAGTCATATCTGTGTTTGTGTGTGTGTGTGTGTGTGTGTGTGTGTGTGCACACGCGGTGTGAAAGTACGGGTACACAAAAAATGTTTTCATCCAGTGGACAGCAAGTGGTTGGCTATCACATCACTCATTCTTATCATTCCCTAAATGAGTGTTGGGATGATTTGGTATTGGAATTGTTCGTCTCTGTAGATGAGAAATTGGAGTTGGCCGGGTGTTATGAAACTGATAGTGGAGCACAATTTTGGGACAATAACTGTGGAGAAAACTTCAGTGTAAGCAGATAGCATTTTGGCCTATGGTGTAATAGGTAGTGTTGAGAGTACTCAGTTAATGTATATGTACATGTATGCACTAGTTACCTCTTGTACATATATGTATACTTTACACGCTTAGTTCTCTATACTCATGCAATAGTATGCAAATGCAGTTATTGTATATCACATCTCATTAAGCACACATCATCCATATACATCATGCACACACTGCCATGCTATCTGATTTCATGTCTATTAAACTACCTTCTAAGTTGATTTTTACTATATAACCCAAGACAGAGATAAGAAGTGACTATTGGGGGATAGTTTTGATCATCATGAAGCCAAGCCATGTTGCCATATTCCTCCGCTTTCGCAGTTCACACAACCCCCTCAATTCTAACACTTGGTCTGCACATCTTTTCCTTGACCTGAACCCACCTTGCACCACCGCCAAAATCTTCTCCTTGGCATATCTTCCTAGCCTATTAGTCAACAATCTCATCCACACTTCGGTAACGCACCTCCCAATGATCACGTGAATCCTGTACTTAGCTCTGTACTTTTTCCTCTTACCATACACGTTAATAAGCGCATATAATCTACCCTTACTTATGGCGTTGTATACACCTTTTGACATATGGGTCAATGGTGGCCCGCTGCCTTGTGGCACAACACTAAAAACATATTCATAGCCATCAGTTGTAGCAACATGAAGCTAGGAATCTCAAGCTTAAAACAAACGGCCCCCCTTTTTGCAGCCTTTGATCGTGACACATATCAGAGAATAATCTGTAATCACCTAGCTAATATACAATACCCCCAAGAAATTCTAGATTTACTGTCAGCATATTAACTGGAAAAGAGTGGCATTCTGTAGCCTTGGACACAGCACCAGAAGACTACTCGTCTTTAACTACTGAATATTGGCATACTCATTCAGTGCCTTTTTTCAGAGAGAACACCCCAGCAAATTTACACAACCAGAGCCCTCCTAAACAAGACTAAAGCAGGCAAAAATAACATCCAAAATGTGTCCTTGGAAATAACTAATAAATAATCTACTGCCACTCTCACTAACGTGGGAGGTCAGTTATGCTTAAATGATGATACTTGGTTCCTCCCAGTCCCATCTGTGCAGGCCGTGCTATTGCAACAACCACATGTTGCAATCTCTAAAACTACTTATTTCTGCTTATGCAGGTACAGAAACTGGTCTATTCTCATCAATCCAGATACTAACGTGGGAGGTCTTGTGAACACATTCACTGGCCAGAATAGTCCTCATGTAGGAAAATAAGCTTTCAAACAATACATCACGTATCATATTCTCAACCCCAACCAATGCCCCCATTTGAAGGCATAAATTACTCACAATGGCACCACTCACAAAGAAAAATAAGAGGGTATCACAGAAAAAGAAAGACGCCAAGTTGCTAAATGTTTATGAAGACGATTAGCATGGTGCAATCAAACAAAACTACCATTTGATGCAACTCATGAGCAATACTCTCTATTTCCTGGAGCTCTAGCAGACGAGGAAGAATATATTAACTAAGAGGTAGCAGTACCAGTCAGCTGATCACCACAAGGATGGCCTTCCCAGATGGTTATCCTCGATGTAATGTTTTTAATTAAAACCAGACCCCTTTTCAAACCCTAGCAAACTCCGCTCGACTGGTATTTGACCAATTTGCTTTAGAGCATTGCAAAGCTGGAGTAAGATAGGTTCATTTGATAAACCACGTCAACAGCCAAATGATTTGAGCATGCCAAAGAGATTGCAAACAGAAATCTCCAACACAACGAGGTACTGACTACATGTACAATGCACCCTTCCATTAGTTAGTATCTTTAAAGTGTCTTCCCCTCAATCAGAGGAGCTCGGAACACACCTTCACATACTAATTCATAGTGGCCTCGTAGCCCGCCTCCAGCTGATATGTACAGCCAGGTGTGTTGATAGTAGGTTTATACTGATTCAGAGGACTGCATGCACTACCCACTTGGATAGACCTTTTCCCATAAACTGTATACTAGCAAGTACTGCTGAGGAAGGGTGAGTATGACAATATACGGGCAATCTCAGCATACAGCTGCAAATAAGTACCTGCATGAATAACTCAGAAGAATTCAGCTCACTTTGAATAGGCAGCCTCTGACTCATATACGTATATGGTACCAGGATGCTATGACAGACTTGCCAGAAAAATTTGTCCAGTTGATGTGTATGTATGCGGATGTATACTAGCTAGTGGCACCAAGAAGAAAATATGGGGCGATAGCATCTTTCAAGAAGTGGCAGTCAAGAAGGGCAATGTGTGGAGTGTCCAAGGTTGAAGGCACTCATCAACTGAGGTTTGTCTCTAATATGAAGTCCAGAACTGACCCACATTTGAAAGCCTTATTAAAGAACTCCGTGGCTAATAAAACTTAATTTTTAAGTTTGGTGTCTGTTCATGCATTATCTCCGCACTATAGGGCCCGAGCCTCCAGGCTCTAGTCTCCAGGTTCTGGGCTCCAGGTTCCAGACTCCAGGCTCCAGGCTCTAGGCTCCAGGCTCTAGGCTCCAGGCTCCAGGCTCCAGGCTCCAGGTTCTGGACTCCAGGCTCCAGGCTCTAGGCTCCAGGCTGAAGATGTCACAGCTCAAGCGGGAGCTCACCAAGGAGCAGGAACTAGCCAACACTGAGTTAGCCAAGAAACAACGTTTGGAGAACTTAAGCCGCCCGTTTTCAAGAAGAAGAGCCATATAAGAAGCAGTTTATCCACAACATGAAAGTTGCAGCCGAGTTCTGCCAGAGGTGCGATGTTTGCAAGAAATCATCGAAGAAAGGTCCAGCGTGTGCCACTCATTCCCCTACCAATTGTTGAGGAGCCATTCCAACGGACAGCAATGGACATTGTGGGGTCCCTGCCCCAAAGCCGGCCAGGGAATCGCTATATCCTGGTTGTCTGAGATTATGCAACCCGTTACCCAGAGGCCATGCTGAACACATCACGGAGGGATTAGTGAAACTGTTTGCTCGGGTAGGGGTACCAGAAGAGATATTGACCGACCAGGGTAGCAACTTTACATCACTGCTATTGGTGGAGTATTTACACATAGAGAAGAAGAAGAATGTCAGTGAGGCAGAAGTCACTCCTGAGGACACAGGTAAATGAGCAAGCTTATTACAGGCACAGTAAACAGAGAGTATTTCTACTGCCCATTCTACTCCCATTCTATCACACAAGCCCCTACCACACACAGACGGATTGCCTTGTGGAAAGGTTCAACCAAACCCTGAAGTCCATGCTCACCATCTGTTCATTTTAAACTCTACCTTGCTCTCGTTCGGCCACACCTCGAGTATTGCTCCTCAGTTTGGGACCCTTCTTCTCTTTCTCTTATTTCCACTCTCGAAAAAGTCCAGCACTTTGCTCTTAAACTCTGCTCTAAAAGGTGCTCATATTTCTCTATAAAGTTCTACATGGTCTCAGTTTCTTCCCATCTGGTTCTTTTCATTTTCAACCTCCCTCTCGTATGTCTGTTCATTCTTACCACCCTTTCAATTTACTCATCGCCTTTACTCGCTCTTCTGCCGTTCTCCATTCTTTCGTCCCTTGTACCTGTCGTCTCTGGAATCTTCTGCCTGCTGCTCTTAAAGACTGCCCATCTCTGCCTAGCTTTAAGTTTAATTTACGTAACTCAGTTAGCTATCCTTGTTTCTATTTGTAACTTGATTATTGTGTTATTTAACAATTGTTACTTTGGATCTCTTTATACTAGCTTGTGCTATTGAGATTCCATTTCTGCTCTATAAAAAAAAATTACCCCAGCCCATTCAGCAAGAAAAAGCTAAAGTAGAATAAGACTTTGACAAATTTGTACCTCTTAGCCCAGAAAGTTATGGTGGCAGAGAAAGAAGCGCTGTAATCGTGGACGCACAGAGCAAAATTAATTTACAGCGCCGGAAAGACTTTCAGAAGAGGAGAAACATTGTCACTATTGACTGTGAGATGTACCTCGAAAAATGGTTTGTGTGGCATAGGATGAGTTAACAGCAAAAGCCATTTATACTGAGAAGTCCCTATTCTTTTATCTTTATTTAGTGCACTGACACTCCAGTTTTTGGGCACACCAGGTGTAATATACATGCACGTGTTAAGTGATGCCAACACCATGTTTGAGGCATTCTTCAGAAGATAGAGATACCAGAGAAGCCATAGTGATAACCCATCAGCAACTTTGTGCCTCTGTGGGTATACGTATAGCTGTAGATACTTTCTCCAAACTTAGATCTACTAGAATGGTAGAAATTATCTGATTTAAGTGAAGTTTAATTCTGCCCTGATTCTTATAGATAATCAATGGTGGAAGAGGCAGAGGACTTCAACGTTAGTGCTCTTCTGTTTAGTTGTTAACTTGATATAGGGATGGATGGATGATTTGGGGGTTAGCTGGTAACTCTTCCACCTCTTCCAGGATCATTACCAAATGCTTATTTCCCTTAGGCTTTAATTTGCTGGTATGTTTGGTATAGTATGAAGGGTAATTCAGAAGATAAATAAAAACACCTCAACCTATTAATAACACCCCCCCCCCCTCCACCCAGGCAAAAACTAACACACATCAGGAGGCCACAGCAAAAAAAGTCCAAGACAGACAGCCCCATTTTTGCGGAATCCCCAAAACAACTGACCAGTTACGTACGTCACAGAGCGTCATAATCAAATAATTACGTCGTGTCAAGGGTTTGCTCCAGTGGTACCAGATTCCTTTGTACAAAATTACCCTTTTCAGCTGCACGCTTTCCAGCCCCTCCCATTTTTCTTCAGTCAATTTGCACTACATTCAAATCAGTGCAGGAAGTGGTGAATGAGCCAGACCAAATATGTAGCATGAGCAAATCTCTCAATGGCTCAAAGAAGGTTGAAGATATTGTGAGACGTGCCACTAGCTGTAGTCTCCATACAAACCATCGCTTTCTGACCTTCACTCAGAAGAATGTTTTGGGCTTATGAAAGAGGAGCAAACAGCTCTTTGGTTTCAGAAGCTCAATGTCACTCGTAAAGTACAGCATCTGAGATGAGAGAGTTGATACAGGAGGTGGCCTCAGACCCATGCACATGCATGATGTCATCTCACGCATGCATACTCTCAACCTTGTGTCATCCAGTCCTGTCAAGAATTGGTCTGCTGTGGCTGGTTCACTGTTTTTGTTTTGTGTGTTTTTTTGTAGCATCGAACGTTTCCTTTCTTACTTCTCAGTCATGCCTGACACCCCCTTGAGATCGACAGCCGCCACGGTGATGGAAACAGCCAATCCAGAAGTCGGTTTGTTGGGGCAGACAGAGCCAACTGCCATGGCAGCCATCATATCATCTGTTCAGGCAGCTGTCCAGGAGGAGGTCTGTGCGACTCAGGTCTCAAAAGCTCAACCAGTGATTCCTATGACAGTGCCAGGGACACCAGCATCAGTACCTACAAGAGGCACTGGTGAGTTACTATGGCTAGTGGATAACTACTTTAATAATTAACTGCCACAGGCTGTAGGCATTAGAGCCTGACAAGGGCTACCTCATAGTAGCAGATAAAGCACAAACAGGGCTGACATGCTATAGTGCAGACGCTAGCAAGGCAAAGTATAGAGCTCGGTCAGGGCCACCATGCTCTGAGAAGCAAGAGAGCAGGCAAGAGATCTAGAGCCTGCATTCAGGACCATCATGCTAGGCCAAAAGGTACACTGCAAAAACAAAAGGGTTGATGTAATCCATCTAGGGTTATCTGAGTTGCATGTGCACACAAACAGATCAGATATATTTCTTGACCACTGCAGGTCTCCAATTTCAGACAAAAGATACTCAATTAAGCTAAGTCACGCATACCAATTAAGCAACTATAGAAATGTTAGAAGTGAAGCAGCCCTTATAACATTTCCACTACTGCTGCAATTAAGAAACATCATAAGTGCAGCACTTCTGCAGCACTTCTAGCATAGCCCCACCTGTCATACGTGACCTAGCTTAATTGTTTACTACCTATAGTGGTCAAACAATGTAATTGATCTCCTTCTAGCATAGCCCCACCTGTCATACGTGACCTAGCTTAATTGTTTACTACCTGTAGTGGTCAAACAATGTAATTGATCTCCTTGTATGCACATTCTTTGATATTGATGCTGAAACTCAGGTAACCCAAGCTGGGTTAAACCAATCCTTTTGTTTTTGCAGTGTAGCAGGGGAGCCCAGGAGAAAGCAATTATCCCCTGTGTAGCTGTGGTTTAATAGGGGCCATGGACACGGAGAAGTTGACAATCCTCTCTGGCAACTGCAGTGGAAACGAGCTCAATCCCAGTTTGTTTGGATGCCCCCAGAGTTGGCAGTGCACAGTAAGAACGTGCACCAGCCCCACCCACCAAAGTTGATAATAGATATAATCTACCAAGAGAGTTAAGTGAATTTTACCCAGGAGCTTCAGAGTGGCTAAGCCATGATACACCATACAAGAATGTCTCCTGTAATTTACAACATACAGCCACCACCAGGTTACTGGTCTGGCGTTGTCATCATTAGCCCCCCACCAGGAGATCTAGAAGTGAAGCTGGGAGTGCAAGTACTTGTCAAGTTCTTAAGACTTTAGTTAATCCTTTCACCAGTGTAATCAACTAAAGTCGATTTCAGGTCACGGCCTCACATACATGACGTTCAAGCATATTATATTTAAAGCTAGCGGCTGCAATACATATCGCAGCAGGCATAATAAATTGTTCTTTCTGTGAGCAAAAGCTAGCGCTCGCACTCTCCGTATCTGGGCCAACAGGAACAGAACCAGTCTACCTCCATAAACTCACGTAACATACATAGTCATAATCATCATTATTTTTTAACTTAATACATCGTGGTGTACCAAGTAATTGTGCACCATAGTTGTCATATGCTCAGACAATGTGATCTTGGACAATGTCACCCCCTCATGTGTTGTACTATATTGTATGACTCAATGATGGTGTTTATTATATATATGGGAGGGAGAATGTTTCAGACTACTCACAACACCATCATTAAGACTATTCAAGAAGGGAATTACAACAAGGGACTGCTCTAGTGTTGGTGCGTCTGGTTGCATGAGATAGATTTTCTGAGGTGAAAACATTCGTGCACTTTTAAAAGCTGCCAAAGAAGCCTTCAAGCTGCTTCCCACCTGCCGTTCAAAGTAATTGAGTCCTGGTTGAGCGCAGCTCTTCACATACGCTACCAATTGCTGGTGACGTGGGTCTGAATGTGGTGCACCAGACAACCGTTGTGCAATTGCTGGAACATTCGGGGTGTGTGCTGTGTGCACAGCAGCAGACACTTTCTCGATAGCTTCATAGCACTCAAGTGCCAGCGGACCGTCCCCAGTTACTAAGGTAAGGTTGAAGTAGTATCCAGGCCATCCCAAAAGTAGCACGTGTGTAAAAATGGCTTTGCAATATACTGTTGATGATGCATGGTCTCGAAGCTTTTCTTGACAACAATTTCGGCCTCTCCGATGGCCATCTAATCGAAGGTGAAGACATACATGGCTACGTTGGTGAGCAAGTTTTGGGTCATACTGATATTGAAGGGGGCTCAGCAATGAGATTGTATGCACCAATGAGGGCGAAGACAAACTTAATTTTTGTATAACGGCGATATAGTCAACAATTAAGATTAGCTTCCTACTGACAATGCAGGGCTCTCCAGAGCAGTAAGTGATGTAAATGAATGTTGTATAAGTTCAGAAGCTAGTGAGCCAGACAATCAGAGGAATAGTGAGAATGCGACTGATTGTAAACATTTCCTGGGTAGTTCACAGCAATCTGAAGACAATCTAAATAGTGGCAATCTGTCTGATCAGTGAGAGTGAAACTCGTGATGGAGATGATGTGAGTGCAACAGCTACCTCACATCAAGCCAGAGCAGTCCATCCTCGTGGCCGTGCAGCTTCAAGAGGGAGGTGGAGGTGGAGCCTCAAGGGGATTTGAGCGTGGCCATGGAGCCTCATGGGGAATTGGGTGTGGTCGTGGAGACTCAAGGGGAGTGGGGCGTGGTAGTGGAGTCTCAAGGGAAGGTGGGCACAGTTGTAGAGCCTCAAGGAGAGGTTGGTGTGGAGCTATGAGAGTGGGTGGTGGGATACTGACACACGTATAAGGTGTACGGAAGAAAGAGGAGTCTACAGCAATGCGCTCAGTCTACAAGGTAACACCTTGTCCATCATCTCCATTTGATGGACTTCCTTAGTGATGAAAAACAATGAATCTCATTGTTGTGGCCCTATCCTGTAATTATCTATGCTGTGTCTGCCAGTTCACACGATTCACTCCTTTGCTTCCTAGTGGTAAGGCTAGAGGTTTGTGCTGCTACCTCAGTAGTGCAACTACCTTTGAAGTCTCTGCCCATGGGTTAGGCCGTTAGGTGTTACATCATCTTAGTATGTAACCTCAGATCCAATTTGTATCTAGAGGTATAAGACACTCAATTTACCAATACCATCAAGTGAGATGTGAAGGCAAAAAAGACTTTCTATGTTGAAACGATCCGGATTAAACAAGCTCCATGCCATCCCAGAGCTTCTGAACAAGGAAACATTGAAGACGATGGAGCAAGGGGATTACATGTTTCTTACTAAGGGAAATGTGACAGAGATGGTCTGAAGTACAACAAGGACATTTACCTAATCTCCAACACATAACTTGTGTCCAGAGACATGACAGTATACCCAGAACGCAAAAACAAGAAGGAACCGTTGATCAGGTGCCTTGCCCTCCAGCCCTGACAGGATACAATAGGTTCACGAGCGGGGTAGACCAAAATGATCAGAAAAGGTCTTACTACGCTATAGTAGAAAGTCTCGGTGTTGGTGGATCTTCCTGGGTGAAAAGCATAGATAATATAGCTTCCCCGGGATTGGAAACATCTCACGTGATGTGCATGAGCCCTGTACTTTTGCACGCGGGCAATCCGTGTTGCTGTTTGCGTCACCTTCAAAGTGTTAAATAGTCTGCAGCTGGATTATACCCACGAACGTTTGGAGAAAGAAAGAAAAAAAAGCTGCAGAAGGAGACATCTACTCAAGCTGGTGAGTTTTGAGCAGCGCTGTGCGAGTTTGGAGGGGTTGTGCTTCAATTAGAAAAATTATATTTGTCGAATAATGCAATATAATGAGCCATATAACCACTCCGCCTCAGCTGTTAAAAGGTTAGTGGTACAAGTTCTATATATAACTTCATATGTACTAGATACAGCTACTCCTAACTCAAGTTTTAGCTAAGCAAACCCGAATAATAAATGGTTTCTTTTTATAGCCCACCTCCCAGCCCTCAAGAAGGATGTTGAAATCTAGATTGGAGTATCCTTTTGGTGGGCAACAACTAGCAGTCTCTACGTCGGAGTACTGTATCGGTATAAACACTGCCAGTCATTCCACTCAGATTACTGTGTCGATCCCACGACAAGTAGCTGACATCCAACCTTCCAATCTGGTTGTTTCCCTGCCTCTTAGTACCTTCACTGCCTTCACTTCATCTCGACAGCCGAGTCTTGAAGCCCTCCACTCCCGTGTAGCTGCATTGTCACTCCCTTCCCAGTGGGTAATTGCTTCCCAACAGCAAGGCTCACACATGACATTGTGCAAACTCATCACTACCCGGCCTCAGTTCCAAGCCAGTGTTAGCTTTCCCTCACCATCCATGACCAATTCTCTTGGACCCTATCCATAGGGAAGTTCCAGCCAAATGTCCAGTATTGACCTCTCAGTCAGTTACTTTAGATAGTGTTGCTTTGATTCTGAATCTGCTTGAATTAGTGGATTCTTGTAGGATCTGCAGTGGGAATAGTGAGACAGAGTACCTTGATATTCTTGCCCACCGCCTGACAACACCCTGCAGAAGCTCTGGTAAGTCGGTAAAGATTATAGGTAACTTTAACTGTCAATTTATGTATTTTATGTCGTTTGAGCATAGTGAATTAGACGGAAAATAAGCTCTCATTGGTAGACAGAGCATGCACGTTGGATGGGCGCATGCGTATTGGTGGGCGCATGCGTGGGGAGGCATGTTAGCTGGTGCAGCTGCGTACCTGGGTTGTCAGGGTATTTGGGGGTACTTAAGGAGCTGCACTAGGACGGTAGTCATTCTCGAGCAACTGCAGCAGTATTCTGGCAAAGCGAAAATATTTTCCTTCCTTCTCGCAATTTTTTTCGGCGTTTTCGTCAGTCCTCGAAAACGTTTCGTCGCCCTGAACGCGCGCAATGGCCACTGGCAGAGGAGAAAGCTCTACAGCATCCCAGTTTGCGGAGCTACTCAGTGCTATAAAGGGAGTCGAGTCGAGTGTGGACGAGAAACTTTCCCAATTGCGTCGCGAGTTCAGAGACGAGCGAGAATCAGCCGACGAGCGACTCATCAAGAAGATGCACATCGAAAAGAAACCGACATTCAAGAAAGTAGGGCACGAGAAACAGTACGAATTCAATGAGGAGGTGCAGGACAAGCTGGACTCCATGGATGCTGCTCTGGCGCAGCGACCGCCGGCGGTGGAGAAAGCGAGGACTCTGCTGCAAGGTCAGAAGCTAATTGTAATGAGACAGAAAAAGATTAAAATAGCAGATAGAAGTGAGAATGGGTGGGCTACGGTAAAAGAATATGAGGAAGATGAATTAGCTGATAATTCAGAGGATGAGAAGAGGCTTTTAGAGCTGAAGCGAGGGCTGGGAGAAGCAAAAGGCAGAAACAGAATGCCAAGAATTCTAATGCCCGAAGAAAGGGGCAGCCACCTAGTGGAGCCACTAAGGTTCCTGTTGGTGGTGACCTGGCGCAGGCCGCCATGCTGTTTCGGAACCTGGTCTCACCGGTTAGACAGAACACCACCAGTAGTGGGAGGTCCCAGTTGGGACCTTGTTACATGTGCGGGAAGCTGGGGCATTTTAGGAGGTCATGCCCATTGTTACAAGGTGCAGGACCTTCAAAGAGCTCCTGAACTATTAGGCTTAGCATTATGACATTATTATTTATGACATTTGAGTGTCTTTGTGTGGTGGCGTAGGCAGGTGCATATTGAATTGTTTATATGACTAAGGCTAAAAATTGCATTCCTGCATGCACTTCTAGGCAAGGCAGTTCAAGGAGATAACCTTGAGGAAGACTGTAGCAGGGCCTCACCTGAAGTTCAGTCCCGATATTTTGAATGGGAGAGCCCCGCCAGTGCAGCCTCAGATTCTGAGATAGTTATAGAGCAGTATCCCTCCGTGCAGGGTAGACTGAGGAAAAACGTCGAGTTTTGGCTCAATGAGCTTGAGCCCTCCAGCTTTGTTGCAGAAATTGTTTCTGTGGGCTACCGCTTGCCCTTCATGAGGCTACCAGAGCCTAGGTGTCAGCCCAACCATAAGTATGCTCTAGAAAATGCAGCCTTTGTTAATGATGCAATTCGGGAGTTGGTTACGGGGCATTGTGTGGTGCAGTGTGAGGTATGCCCTATTGTGTGCAGTCCTTTGTCAGTGGTAACAAGTGCCAAAGGCAAACAACGCCTGGTCCTTGATTTGAGGTATTTGAACCAGTTCCGGCCTGATAGAAAGTTCAAGTATGAGGGGTTGCAGCTTATTCCATCACTGTTTCAACAGGGTGATTATTTCACAGTATTTGACCTCAAGTCAGGCTATCACCATGTAGATATACATGAAGAGTGTTGGGCATATCTAGGCTTTGAATGGGGTGATAATAGCACAAGAAGATGGTATGTTTTTCGAGTGCTACCCTTTGGTTTGTCTACAGCATGCTATGTTTTTACGAAATTGCTGAGACCTCTTGTCAAGAGATGGAGATCTATGGGTCTCCGATGTGTGGTTTACATTGACGACGGAATTACTGCGGCTAGCTCAGAGCAGAAATGTAGATCGGACACATCTGTAGTAGTCTCAGATTTAGAGCGAGCTGGATTTGTGCTTAGTGTCCCCAAATGTAGACTGAAGCCTGTACAAGTTGGAGATTGGCTGGGCTTTATCCTGGATCTGAAGGAGGGTAGATTTATGGTCCCTGAAGCTAAAGTAACCAAGCTCATAAAGGCAATTGACAGCGCCCTGATTTCTTCGCCAGTGCACGTTCGATGTTTAGCTAGCGTTGTGGGGCAAGTACTTTCGATGAGCCTGGCTGTTGGTCACATTACTCGCCTTCGCACAAGAGCTCTATATGCTGTTATCAACAGCCGTCATTCATGGGCCGACAGGCTTATCCCCTCAAAAGATGCACGAGAGGAGCTGTTATTCTGGAGGTCGTGCGTACCGCAATTTAATGGACAGCCGATTTGGTTCTCACCCGGAGTTACACGAGTAGTGTACTCGGATGCGAGCTCTTCTGGTTATGGTGGTTGCCATGCAGTTGAGGTCGGACTCGAAGTGGCACATGGGCAATGGTCAGATTACGAGGCCTCACTTAGCTCTACATGGAGGGAGTTAAAAGCAGTTTCCCTAGTGTTAGGTGCATTAGCCTCTAAGCTGTCTGGCCATAGGGTCAAATGGTTTACTGACAACCAGAATGTTGTTCGTATTGTGGAGTCCGGTAGTAGGAGGCAACATTTGCAACTATTGGCCCTAAGCATTTTTGAGATGTGTTTCAGGCATAGTATATGCTTGAACATGGAGTGGATACCCCGTAGCCTTAATGACAAGGCCGACTATATTAGTCGAATCAGAGACTTTGATGATTGGAAGGTTAATCCTCAGTTTTTTTCCTGGATTGATGGTTTGTGGGGACATCACACGGTAGATCGGTTCGCTCATATTGACAATACACAATTACCGGTATTTAATAGCAGATTCTGGTGTCCAGGTTCATCTGCTGTTGATGCTTTTACGGTGAACTGGTCAGATGAAATTAATTGGTGGGTGCCCCCTGTCCACTTGGTCAGTCGCATGTTGCGGCATGCAAATGAATGTAAAGCAATGGGTACTCTGGTAGTGCCAGCCTGGAAGTCGGCTTCATATTGGCCACTGCTATGCCCAGACGGTTGTCACTTAGCACCCTTTGTTCATGAATGTATGTTCATTCCTCATTTTGCAACACTGTTCTTGCATGGGAAGAGTGGAAACAATATTGGAGAATCATTGCATCCTGACTCTATCATATTGTGCCTATGGCTAGATTTTTCTGCCCCCCCTAGAGGCTACAATGCTGGGTTTTGTACCAAAGATTTCACAGGCTCTTGTATGGATTGTATAGTGTAATTTGAAATTGCATTAAATTGAAATTGCGAAAGATAGTTCTGTTGCGACCCTGGCTTAAGCTCAGTTGGTCTAGGCCATGGGGCCATTGGCATAACCCTGATAGCCAGTTAGGAAGGGTTTTCAGTGGTTGATTATGACCTCAGTGGTCAGCCAACAACGACCTCGGTGGTCGTTGGTAATGACCTTGGTGGTCGGTGAGAACGACCTCGGTGGTCGTTGGTAATGACCTTGGTGGTCAGTGAGAACGACCTCGGTAGTCGTTGGTAGTGACTTTGGTGGTCAGTGAGAACGACCTCGGTGGTAGTTGGGAATGACCTTGGTGGTCAGTGAGAACGACCTCAGTAGTCGTTGGTAGTGACCTTGGTGGTCAGTGAGAACGACCTCGGTGGTCGTTGGTAATGACCTTGGTACCTCGGTGGTCGATTCGGAACGACTCAGTGGTCGTTGGCTGTGACCTTAGTGGTCTGTAGGGGACGGCCTCGGTGGGTGGTCGTTGCTTATGCCCTTAGTGTGGTCGTTGAATATGACCACAGGGGTCAGCTGGGAGTGACCTGGGTGGTCATTAGGGTTGTGACAGTGGTGGTCAACCAAACACAGCCGGGGAGGCTGTGATTGGTGTCCAGCAGTGCCCAGAGGCAAGGGGCAGGTGCACAAGCTGCACATTACATTCCATAATACACCTGTTAATGTAACATAGAAGGGTAGGTATTGGGTTGTTGTTGTTTTTTTCGCCACCAAATGCATACACATCGAATAGATGTCTTTAAGACGGGAGTCTGGCCGGGGCTATCCAACATAGAGGACCCCGAGTTAAAGGTTCTGGCAGAGGCTCTCCCCAGCATTGTGCTACAGAGCAAAGCGCCAGCTACAATTAAGAAATACAGTGGGGCCTTTAGTCGATGGAAGAAATGGACAGAATCCAAAGCTTGTTTAGAGGCCTTCCCGGCAAAGCCAATACAGGTAGCCTTGTACCTAAGCTTCCTCATAAGTAAGTCCAAGACTAGTGCCCCAGTGGAAGAAGCTGTTAATGCCCTCTCTTGGGCACACCAGGTGGCAGTTGTTGAAGACCCAACTGACCATCCATTGGTGAAACAGATTGTGGCTGGAGCTAAGCGGATGCTGGCCCATAGAGTCACTAAGAAGGAGCCTATTACAGCAGAGATTCTGCACAAGCTGGTGGACAACTCCATCAGTGACAATGCGGAATTACCTGCAGTTAGGACTATCGCTATATGCCTCCTCGGCTATGCTGGTTTTTTCCGTTTTAGTGAGATTGCATCATTGAAGGAGTCTGATATAGGCATATACAACGATCACATGGAAGTCTTTGTAGAGTCCAGTAAAACGGACCAATTCCGGGATGGAGCTTGGGTGCCTATCGCTAGTACACATTCTAAGATCTGCCCGGTGGCCATGATGGAACGGTATTACTGCCTAGCAGAGAGTAAGGGAGATAGCGATAAATACTTATTCAAAGGTCTCTCCCGTACTAAGACTGGGTACCGTTTGAGACCTTCTGGTGGTATTAGCTACACTAGAGTACGAGAGCTAGTGCTAGAGAGGATCAAGGCCATTGGGCTGGACCCTAAACAGTTTGGCCTTCATAGTTTGCGTTCTGGTGGGGCCTCGGCTGCAGCTAATGCTGGAGTCCCAGACAGGTGGTTCAAGCGCCATGGCAGGTGGCTCTCCGAGAATGCCAAGGATGGCTACATCAAGGACAAACTGGAGGATCGACTTAGTGTGTCTAAGAATATTGGTTTGTAAGTTCTGCAGCAAGGAGCCCTTAACCGGCTTTCTTTGAGCCTCGATTTCTGTACGTTGCCCAAAACCCTTTATTCAATGGATTGGCTGCTATACCGGGTGCATGGGGGCTGTAGATGAGAGATGTATTTTATGTCGTTTGAGCATAGTGAATTAGACGGAAAATAAGCTCTCAGAGCATGCACGTTGGATGGGCGCATGCGTATTGGTGGGCGCATGCGTGGGGAGGCATGTTAGCTGGTGCAGCTGCATACCTGGGTTGTCAGGGTATTTGGAGGTACTTAAGGAGCTGCACTAGGACAGTAGTCATTCTCGAGCAACTGCAGCTGTATTCTGGCAAAGCAAAAAAAAAAAAGAAAACAATTTTTTTTTCTGCCACGGGTACCCTATTAGCTATTCTCACCATGCTCTGATTTGTTTCTCTACATGCTCTCTTGGGAGTGTTCTGACTCCTCTGCGAGTCTCCCCACCTGCTGTGGAGCCTATGGACCCGTTGTATATACTGGCTACCTGGAGGAGGGTCTGCTTTCAAGTACAGACGAAGCAAGCATGCTTGTAGCCTGTATTTGTCTGCATACAATCTGCAATTCTGGGATGTGTGTCTTTATTTGGTTTTTTCCTCTCTTTTTCCTCACGGAGGTTTTTTGGAGAGGTTTTTTCCCATGGGCATGCTGGCCACATGTCCTAAATAAATTTGTTTTCTGTTGGTTCATCCCAGGTTTGAGTGTGGGTTTTTCTTTGTGTATAGTCTGGACCCTGTTTTGTTGCTTTGCCTCGATTTCTGTACGTTGCCCAATACCCTTTATTCAATGGATTGGCTGCTATACCGGGTGCATGGGGGCTGTAGATGAGAGATAATTATTCTATTCTACCGTAGGTCTACAAACCGTTGCTTACTGTGACGATTCCTTGTCAGCTGTCCCTACCGTGCGACACAAGCATTGCCATTTTCTCCTACAAAGTCAGAGTTCTTCCCGCTGTGCCATTTGCATAACATACAGGAGAACGCTAGCGATTCAAAGTAAACATCTGGTGGAATCACAAACATTTGCTGGTCCCACCGAACCTAGTAGCCACATCAACTACAGGTACCTCTAGTCTGCTCCTCAACTTGCAACCCGCCTCCAACACACCCACCACCAGATTAGAGTAGTATCGAAGCAGGTGGCTCGTCTTCAAGAGAAGATCTCAAGAGCTACCGAGGAGAGTGGTATTATGGTGGATGACGATGTGCACACTGGGCTCCGTGACATAATGCACGCAGAGGCACCCGAAATCTACAAAAAATACCAACCCGATTCATTTCACCACCTATTCTGGAAGCAGCAAATGGATGCTGCATCTCGCCATGATGCTAGGGGTATGCGCTGGCATCCATCCATGATACGGTGGTGCCTCTTTCTACGACACAAGTCTAGTGGGGCGTACGAAGCACTACGTGAGTTGGGGGTGTTGAAGCTGCCCTCTCAGCGAACTTTGAGGGACTACACTCACTACATCAAGGCTTCTACACGTTTTTCCACTGAGGTCGACAAGATGCTAGTTCGAGCAGCCAAGGTCGAATCTTGTGCCAAACGGGAGAAATGCATCGTCCTTCTCCTAGACGAGATGCACATCCGTGAGGACCTCGTCTACGACAAGCACACCGGTGAACTAATCCATTTCACCAACTTAGGCAACATCACCAATCACCTATTGGCTTTTGAGAAATCGCTCTCCAACAGCACTTCTCTTGGTCAATCACTAGCACGTACAATGATGGTGTTTATGGTCAGAGGCCTGTTTACCAAGCTTCAATTCCCGTATGCACAGTTCCCATGTGCCCATATCACTGGTGACCTCCTGTACACCCCATTCTGGCAAGCAGTGGGGAGAATAGAGGCCTGTGGATTGAAGGTTAGAAAATTGAACACACTGTCAATATACATGTAATGACATTAAACTACTTTCAATGACTACAGGTACTTGCTGCAACCCTAGATGGGAATTCTGTGAATCGTAGAGTCATCAAGATCCACGAGCCATCAAACCGCCTTCTGTACAAGGTCTCTAACCCTTTTGCAGATGATGGTAGGCCTCTACTATTTTTTTCAGACTCCCCTCATCTCATCAAGACTGCACGGAATTGTTGGTCATCCAAGCATCAGAATCTTTGTGTGAGTATAATTTATTATGCACAGATCCTTGTGCTTGCTTTCATGTATGCATGGGGATTATCACATCATGCAAGCCCCAGGCCTACATCATAATTCCCTAACCATGTATACACATTCATTACCTTAATTCCTAAACTAGTGTAATGGAAAGAAGATTTCCTGGAACCATTTGGTGAGGCTCTATGAGGATGACAGGAAACCAGGAGTGGGGCTGTGCCTCCTAACCAAACTCAAGTTTGAGCACATTAGGCTGAACACATTAGGCTGAACTCCTTCTCAAAGATGCGAGCGGATCTGGCCGCTCAGGTTAGAGATAAATGCATGTGTGTTGTCTTTAGCTATGGTTGACATTATGTAACTACTTATCATAGGTGCTTAGTGACTCCGTTGGCAAGGCTCTTTTGCTAACTGGTGTATGAGCTATCGTCTGAAAACAGCCCACTTTGTCCAGATGATGGACAAATTTTTTGACTGCCTCAACGTCCATAACTACACCCATGGGTATCAGAGCCGAAAGCCTTTCCAGTTGCCTTACAGGTCTGGAAATGATATCCGTCTCCAGGTATTTAGGCGTAACTGCTTGTATACTGCACTTATGTGGCTTAAATATTTATATTGTCTTTTATAGTGGTTGGACAATGATTTTCTTGGGTACTTGGATGAGTGGGAGACATGTGAATGGGCTACAGGGGCTCAAAAAGGGTGAGAAGAAGATCCTTTTGAGCAATGAAACCCTCCTTGGCCTACGAATTACAAGTAAGCACTTACGTACATACATACGGTGTCATTCCCATTACACTGTGCAAAGAACACTGGTGTAAAACTGCTGGGGAATTGAATCTGGGAATGAGGCATGATGGCAAGCCATGCAATGACATTTATACATGTGTGTGATTTTAACCCTTACAGCCAAGTCCTTCATAGAATTGGTACGATACCTATTCACACTGCCAGATGTCTCCTCCTTTTTGAGCCAGCGGATATGCCAGGACCCACTTGAAAAATTCTTTGGGTGTCAGCGTCAGAGGGGCGGCACGCACGATAATCCAGACGTACAAGAGTTTGTGAAGAACACCCAGGCTCTAAGGGTTATCAACAACTTAAGCAAAGGACCGATTCAGGGAAACTGTCGAGGGAGCAAGCAAGATACTGCTGGTGGCATAGCAAATGAACCACTGCCAAAACGCCATGCTATTCGGAAAACAAAGGCTGTCTCTTCTCTCTAGAATAATAATATTATTGAACATTTATTTATCATTCATCAACAATAATTATTTACAACAATTCATACATAATGCATTACATAATCATTATTTCTGTCACTTATTAGTAGGGGTTGGGGCTGGTAGAAGTTGTTTTCTAACACCCTTTGACTTTTGTACGGATTTCTTATGTTCAGCTTTATACTTCTCCACCCATGCGCTGGTATATGAGAACCCCCGGACTGTAACCCACAGATTGACCACCATAGGTAGAAGTGCAGCACTCTCTTCTTCCTCCCAGTCTGATAGACCAGTAGAAGAGGACATCTTCGTTACGCAGAATTGAAGCCTGTACTTCAATTGGTTTGTCTGGATTAAGGTGGCGTCTAATTTCTATCTCCATTGCCTCAAACAACTGATAGCAGATGTTGTTGATGTGTTTTACCCACCCCCCCCCTGTCCAGCTTGAAGATCCACTCATGGGATTCTGTGCACTCATCTTCGAGCAGGTCTAGTAGGCATATAGTGAGCTCCTTCTTCAAGGGATGAGCGGACTTCTTTAGTTTTTTCGTCAGAGCCCAGGGTACATACCCAGCTGCATAGCAAAGGGCATTTGCTTCATAGAGGTTCAAACTCGGTTCGTATTCATTTCTTGATGGAGGGGCTAGTACTTCGAAATGGCGTTCTATTAAGTCTTTCAGCATACAATCTCCAACATGCTGCACAAAAATTGCACAGCTGCTTTTCCCAACAGCTTTGTGGATAAAATCTTCCCAATCAGGTATGTACGTCTCAGAAGTACGTAGTTGGTGGTATGCTCCCCACAACTTCTCTCTTCTAACTTGCTGCGACAAGCGAGGAGCTGGTAGGCAGCTTTTCAGGGCAGCAGTGAGCTGAGTGGCGAACAGCTCAACCTGTGGATGGGTGTGCGGTTGTATCAGCCATTTGCTCAAATCCGTAGCAACTTTGAGGGTTGCTGCTGCAGGGGGTGTTTCTAGTGAGAATAGATCATTTTCAATTACAGCTGCTACTCCTTTGTGTAGCAATTCCACATCACCTATCAGTGTAAGAATGAACAAATTAATTTCAGTAGCTATCATCAAAGATCAGTAGCTAGTATCGCGGATAATAGTTATTTATAGTAGGATAATACGTATACAAGTCATAACCTACCAGAACTGGATGGAGTTGCCATAGCTGAGCGTGGAGTCTGATAGAAGTGAGACTGGGATTGTACTGACTGAGTAGAGTGGAGACTGACTGGAGGAGACTTTGAGAGAGCAATAGTATGGCGTACGATGAGACTGGACAGTAGGTAGGCGCTGACTGCAGAAGACTTCGGGAAGTACTACATTAAGACTCGCCGCCCTTCCTATATGATATGCGATTATGACAGCTAGTGAGTGACACGCTCTAATTAGAGCTCACCTCAACGGAAGTACTACTTCCTGCAACGCGGAGTGGACGTGAGAGGGGTTGTTAATTGAGACGTTTCCAATCCCGGGGAAGCTATATCTATGTGAAAAGGCTCGCATGATTGCGCCGTGAACCACGTTATTATGGTGGTATAACACGTGATTACCTCCCATTTTCTCACGTAAACACGCCTTATAACGCCATATTAACACTGAATACCGCCTTGTTCACACCTTCCAGCACACGAGAAACCGCATGAACCAGTATACGGCGGCACTTAACACTTGCATAGCATCACTAACAGCAGTAAGCGAGTTTGTGCTCCCTTCAGCATCAGAAGGAAGGTAAAATACTGATATACGTATATGGTAATCACGCGGCATACCCTATCTAGATGAACCAGTGTGATGAGAGGCTAACAAGAATTCAAGTGCCACATGATTTCAACAGAACAGTCAAGGAGCTGAACCATACTGTTGTTGACTCCTTACATTCTTGGCTTACCACATCCTGTGGCTGTCAGCCCGGCAGCAGTAGTAGGGCTTTTAGCATGTGCTGTGCAGCCAAGTGAGTGGAACCCACAAGCCATTGTCTTTCTTTGCACAGAAGTTACTCAACCGTTTCGAGCTTTGTAGACCTTTACTGTATGCCAAAATACTAGTAATCAATGAGCAAATGTTCGAGTTTCATGGGTACTATCTTTGTGGCACTCGGTCCAGGTAATAGAGCTATACTACTCTGCTACCTATACGAACACACATAAGAGTACACCTCCACTTCTTTCCTTTGTGAGCTCCGCTGTTAGTTTATCAGAGTGACTCATCCATTTTCCACCATGGATAGGTCTGGCTGCTGTTGCTTCCCAGATACCGGGACTGGACCAGTTCCGCTGGCCTGGCTACTGGCTCGTTTTCCACTCTGCTGTGCTAGTCCATATCAACAGCTTCTCTTCGAAGAGCTGAACAGTATCTTCATCACTTTTATGAGAGGTATGCTGTACTTTATGGTAAGCCTGCGTTGTCTCTGTGTGGATTAATCTCTTTTGGGGTTTATAAACATACTCACTTCCAATTGTACGTACAGGTAATGATGGCTGCACTATGAATGTGCATATGCTTAAGCACATCCCAGCCTGTGTACAAAACTGGGGGCCACTCTTGGGGTATTCATGCTTCTCGTTTGAGAGCATGAATGGGCACATTTTCATGGAATGAGACAAATGAATGCTCAGGTATTATTGTTTTTCATCTCATTAGCCAAATTTGCCAACTTTATATTGACTTTGTCTTCATATAGCTGGCTTTTTCACATGTCATGCTGCAAGTACTACCAAAGGGTCCTATCGAAACCACCCGAAAACGTAAGTTAATATAGCTATGCTTAGCTCTAGTTTGTATATTAACTTTCTTGTAACTTGCATACGTTGCCACTCCTAGACTGTTCGGTACTCAGACCGATGCACACTACCACCCACCATTCTGAAATATGAAAGCCACACAAGACAAATACCATATAGATGTTAGGGTGGCTTCCATGCTTTATAGAGCAGTAATAAAAGGAAAGACTTACCACAGTAAGGCCTACCAACGAACCAAGGTTCGAAACAGCTATAGTATTTCCTATATTGATGATGACGTACAGAAGTATGGTTTTATACATTACTTTCTTAGTTTAACATCTTTTTCCATTGCAGTTATCACATCCCTCACTCAAAACCTTTCTGTGCTTTGTAAATGTCTTGTTCCTGTTGTTATTGAGTCATCTGTTGTTATTGTTTCTAAGTCCCTGTTAAACTAATTAAGTCCCTGTTAAACAAAACAAGTGTGTGTGTATTGATCTTTGTAGTTCCATGTTTATATCTAAACTACCTAGCCAACTGTACTGTGATTGAACTATATATAGACTATCTCAGTGTTTATACAACACTCAGATATTAAAACTTTTGTGGGTAGCTGGCTAAAAGGCAGACTTTAGACGCGTAGGCTTTAATATAGGCCTTGCTTCTGCACGCTAGCGTTGTATCATGAATGCATTCAATATTAACTCCCTTCTAGGTGCCTGCGTTTATTGAAAGTGTTGATAGAACGTACACGTTATACCGCGAGTTACCGTAGATTGGTAACACCGCACCACTATTTCGCGTGTGGTGGTAAACATGTGCGACAGTGTGTGAAGTGCGAAGAACCACAAAATACCGCAGCTTAACGCATCACGCAACTTAACACGGACCCTTTCACCCGGGTTCTGGTTGGCAATCCCTGCCTCGTCCATGTAGGTACGCTCGGCATGCCCAAGCAAAGGTGTCAGCATTGCACACTTCAAGAGTTTCACCGACGATCGAGCATTGGGAGGCCCAGAAGGCACAGAGAAACCCTTATGCTTGTTTTGTCCGTCTTATTCGTCTTTGTAAAACTCCGTGTTACAGCTTGTACCATCGGTAGATTCTATAGCCTCTCCATTCACTTTCCGTGTCTGTATATACTCATGATTCTCAGTGCTTCTGCTAACTACCCAGAAAATCACCTGATTTTACAAAGCGTGTACAAGTCAAGTGACCTAACACGTGTTCCCACGGCAATGCATCATGCATCAGGGAATTTCTACCGGGGCATCTTGGCTCAGTCAGCTGTAAGGTCCCTGAAGGAGACAGTAATAAGCTGGAGGTAAGCTCACACATGCATATATTTTGGGTGAATCATGAAAGCCAAAGGGTAGAAAAATGTCCACAGGCTTATTGGCACCTCCAATGCCTTTGTGTTTAGTGTCCTGTGAGGGAGTCAACTGACAGTACTCCCATCCAACACAGATGTCATGTACAGATGTCATGTAAAGTTTATGTGCATTTACATGTATCTTTCATTCATAACCATCCGGAGTCAATTGAACAAAATACCACAGTACCAGATAGAGGGCACCCACATTAAAGGCAGGCGTTTACTGTTATTTATATTTGTATGGACTATAGGATCAAACTTTCAACATCTACAAAGTGGATATTAATGTGGGTGGAATAAAGACCTTTCCCCTCCATTAATGTACGGTACGTAGGAGGGTAAATGCCAAAACAGTATTATCCATAGTTCCAAACATTTATAATACAGTACACATCTACTGTATTTGTTTTAATTATGGTATCTCTCCAATGAACGTGCCCCCAGCAGCTAGTGTCTCAAAGCCTTGTAACAATTTTCATGGAGTGCCCTTTAATCAGAAAAAAATTCTTTTTTTATAGTGAAGGTTTGTCACAGCAAACGTACAGCTACACATACAGACTGTTTCAAGTCTAGCAACTCTGAGTTCCAGGACTCAGGTACTAGGTAACGTACATGGGAATCACTATAGGTTGTATATGCATGCACTCCTGTCGGTAGATCTAACCACCACTGGGCTAGGTTATGTAGCACTGGCAGACATAGAAACATACGGTGATCTTTGTTATCAAGGTCGACAGCCACCTTCACTTCTTCACAAATGGCTTTTGCTGCAACTAGAATGCACCTCTCCAAACAAGTGTATCCAAGATCCCGAATAATTTTCCACTCCAAGGAAAGCAACTTTTGGAGCAGTAATTATTTTTAAAGGCACATTAATATGACAACATGTGGACAAGTGTGCATACTAACTGGGTATGGTGACCAACAGAATGCTTCTGATAACAAACATAACAAAAAGTGTACTCTCCATAGATGATGGTACACTTCGCAGTACATACATACATCATGCGACTACTAGTACTAGCATTCATACTCTACAAAAAGAAACTTGACAATGGAAGTACAACGCATGTGTACCACAAGTGCAACGCATGCATAACACAAGCATAACGTGTGTACAACGCAAGCACAATGTGCATGCAGCACAAGCATGTAATGCAAACAGGAAGTGCAATGTATGTGTACGTGTACCACAAGTGCAATGCATGTGTACCGCAAGCACAAGCAAGCACAACGTGTACATAGTGTAACGTGTGTGTACTGCAAGCGCAACACGTGCTTGCAGTACACATGTATACTGCAAGCGCAACGCATGTCCCGAAAGCCCTACACTTGTGTACCACAAGCACAACACATGTGTACCACAAGCGCAACATATGTACCACAAGCACAACGCATGCGTAACACGAGCACAACACTGTCAAGTATTTTTGTCAGTAGTGAAAGTATTTTACGTAATTTTCTATTTCATTTCACATCCATATTTCATGATTAAATATTTTGATCCTGCACAATTACCATAGGATGGCCTGCAAGTGGCTGGCAACAACGCAATTTACCTAAAACTCCATACTCATTAAATCTCCAAGCCCAGACCAGATATAATCGCCGGCAAGATATTTTCAAGTTATACAGAAATTGTACAATTAATATGTGACAATAACTAAAACAATACATTGTAACTAACCATTAAGTTCCACTTTTTATTAATGCAATCACTAAACATTGGGGGAAGAGCATTAGAATGTCAAGCGAGAAGATGAGGGACTAAGTTTTAGCAAAACATGGACACAGCCATTAGGCAAAGCATTACATAAAACACTACGGGGGTACAGTAACCCCTTAATCACGTCTTGTGACTATTGCCAACATTTTGCTGCATCTGCCAGAATGTTGGCAGAGTCAATCAGATTCAAGCAGCTGTCTTTAGTCACATGACCACGAATTCAAAAAACGTCTGCAAGCTTGTTGGTACAGCGATTTCGAAAGCCACAAAGCTCTTAGCAGATGTATCTATTGGCAAAGCAAGAGGTAGTAAATAGTCAAGCAATTTGCACGAGAGAGAGATGTGTTTGTAAGCCTTCCAAAGGATAGCGGCAAGTTTCTATGCTGCCATCTGCTAGCTACAAGCAGTATTCGAAGAGTTACGGAAGGTACGAAACTCTGTCATAGTTATCTTTAGCCCTCTCATTGCTTTGATGAAGCATTAGGCATTTCGCTCACTCTGTCTGGGAACCAGATTAGCAAGGGCCGTGACAGCCGGAAATGTCACTGCTGTGTATGCTAGTCATGCCCAGACAATAAATGATATATGCAAGGAAGGTACCAGCTGGTGTTCACGAGCCCTGAGCTGCTGACCGATATGCTATATAAAGCCCCACTTACCCAATTAACACGACTTTTCAAAACAGTTACATTTCATTACATGACGTTCAGTAATAGTTACATTCCATTGCGGAATGGAATGTTAGCAATAGTCACCAGACTATTTTTCACTCCCCCCTTCCAAAACATTGGCTGGCTCGCAAGACTAATTACCCTATAAATACTTTAACCCATCACACAACTAAGTGAACTAACTATACATAAACTGCATGTTTCCATTGCATACGTTATAATATGCCCAGGAGGGATGTTGTTGATTTTCCAGTAAGCAGGAGCCTGCAGATGGCCAAGCCTGAGGGCGAGTGCTAGGTAGACATACATTTACATATAGCGCGTTCTACTACTGTATTTTTTAACCATGTCGTAATTAACTCCCTAAATACAATTACCCATATAATTACACGAATAGAATGACCAGTCTTTATACTCCCGAGTTTACGGTATCTTAAATTCCCAGGTAATACATATTATTGGCGATTGATCAAAAGTAGGAAGTACTGGAATGGACATCAGAAAACAGAAGGCTGAAAAGTAATCATATCCCAAAGTGAGAACCCACTAAAAACAATTTTTCCTGAGGTAATAGTAAAACAAAACAAGTTTAAATTGCTAAACCCTATTCCATCTTAGGACTAGAATTAATAAGAAAATGACAAGTAATACATAACTCTGAACCTGTTAGTTCATGTACATGTAATATGTATCCCCAGTGTAATAATTATTATAGATAATCTGGCAAGTCAATTTGCTTTAGTACTGCAAGCTAATCTTCATTGTATATTGCCCTTTTAGTAGCCATGACAGTGAGGAGTCAACAGTTGTGATATGGCATAGTTAATTTGGTATACTGTTACTGATTGCCAAATCACCAAATTTAATTCTCTGCTGCCAAATTTTCCAGCTATTTGGTCCTTACTTTTTTACAGGAAGGAGTAGGAGCATTCCAGCAACAGCCGAGGGCAAGCTAGGCTCAGTCACTCAGCGCCGGGATCGTTTATGTGGAACAGCTGTTGCATGGTCTACGGTTTTCAGATGAATGATTTTCTCTGGCCACTTTTGGGAAGTGAGTCGGTGTATTGGATGTACTTTACACCTGTGGGAGAGGAAGTGAGATAGTCAGTTTATACGAAAACTAATTCATACTGGCTTTACTAAGTTATAAAAAAACAAGAACCATGTAGGGATGGAATCCCAAAAAGCAATCAAACAAGGTAGAAACGACACCACAATACTTTTACGGGTTGCCATCCCTACATCTTTGCCATTTTTCCAACCACACATATACCACAACCTACCTACATGCCACACCCCTATCCATAGCCAATAAATGATTGCAGCACTTCATAAAGCGACCTCACAGTAACATGCAGGTAGACTCAATACTGTTCACCCCACATCCTCGCACACAATGCACACCATGTTGAGCGGTAATATCTAAATGATTGTATCTGCTCACAATGCAGACCTTTGTCTCCCTCATGCTATACATAGCTATATACTACACAAGACTACAAACTGGGCAACACTAAAAGTACCACTTACAAAACATCCTGACTCCTCCCCCATTTGTGATTATAATTATACAAAACTTTCGAAAAAATGCCTGCTCCATGATGGGCTCTGGAAGGAAACTACTATAACTGAGGGGCGAGGACCCAGAAATTATGTTAGGCCAATTACTGCTAATTTATTGTTAGGCTTCTCAAACACTTTCTTATTCAGCACAACTTATCTCCCTATTCAAAACCTTATTGCTGGTCATGTTTAGACAAACTATAGAATACTGAGATGGTTAGACAAACTGTAGAATACTGAGATAATGGAGCTTGACCAGCAGGACAACGTAACAGAGTCCACAAATCTTGACTGAGCTGCTTTTGGAGCAGTATCAGGAGTTCATACGAATATGTATGATCCTCAAGCTCACTTTCAGCCATTACTAATTACCGCATGGCTGGAAAATTTGGCGGGAATTTAATTTGGCGGATTGGTTGTGAATTCAAGTTGGCAGATGTTAATTTGGCAGTTTGGTTTTGTGCAAGCAATGACGTCACGCAAGGAACTGCTTGTACAAAGCTGTGTTTGAGGACAATGCATTTAAGGTTCAGCCATGGCTGCTACGGGAGAGTGGAGAGTTGGGCTATGTTGCTTGACCCATGTTTGCATCGCTCAATCGTGCAATCTCCAGTGCTCATAATTTCTATCTACACAGAGGCTACACAAACTCTAACCTGGGAGCTGTAGTAAGCTTCCTTGGTAAAATTATGTAATGAACCTTTCCAGATCTCTCTGACTCTTCTTGCATAGACTTTCACCAGACTAATTCGCGTGCCGTTTCCAAATCCCACCCACCAACGATTACAATGACATCATGCAAAAATATTGGTGGAATTTAATTTGGCGGTGCACTCACCAATCCACCAAATTTTCCCACCATATGGTATTCAGTGAAGTTGACACTCAACTCTTGACTCCAGTAGGAGGGAATCAACCACAATGGATATACCAATTACCCCTAGTTAGGCAATTAAAATTATAGACAAAACAATCATTTGCACGAGTGCTCACTTATTGGCTAAAGGGTCATCTCTTCAAGCTACAAAAGAAGTACAAAGTAGATAAAAGAGCACCAGAATTCAAGACACATGAAATGTGATATTATGAGCCTATAGTGACCAGGTAACTGGGATAACTTGTTCTGCTAGCTTGAACAAGAATATTTACAAACCAGCTGAGCATTTTTGTTACACTCAGCAATAGGTCAGGTCAAGCAGTTGCACAACTGAACTTACAGTGAGAGTATTAATTTTCATTTTTCATTTTTCATAGTATGTTTCCGGTTAGCAGCCAATCCATGATCACACTACTTGGACACTATCCATTTAGAACATCTGCCACACTAAAAAAGTTGTCTGATACAGGGCACTCCCTTAAGTCTCCATACAACCACACATTGCATCTTGGACATAGGTGATGATCCAGAATCAACATTGACTTTGCAAGTAAGCTATTAAGCAACATTAGGGTTTCATACAGGGGGGGGGGGGGGGGCTGGCTGGGATCTCCCCCCACCCAGAATTTGCCTAAAACAAGGTATAACAGCAATTGGAAGGTATTATGAAAATGAGGTAAGCATAACCGAATGGTTAGAAAGCCATTTCAGTAGCAGGAAGTCTGGTTTTTAGTTCTTCCGCTTACTATACTCGTATACTGCCTCCATACTACTCCTGACCATGTGACTAAGACAGTTCACAGATAGGACCCTGTTCCGTATATTCTCACAATTATCTCGCGCATGTGCAAACAGTGGATACTAGGCCACTCTTTTGTGGGGAGGGGTGTGGCCTGGGAACGAGGCTAACACTAAGCCATTGGTAAAAGAGGGGTGTCACATGAGTGCAAGACACCATGTACAAGTACATGGGTAATCTAGGAATACGCAAGCGTAATATGCCTCGCGTGGCTACCAGAGGCTTGCATAAACAGGTAGTTGCTATGTATTAAGGCTACACTACCTAAAAATGACTGTAGAAAAAAACTGGCCTTCAATAGTAGATCTCTAAGCTGTTCATGCGAATCTTTCCTGGGAGGCATGCCTGCAGACCTTTTCCTGACATTATCACACCCCGGGTTGCATACGGGATGTGGACTGGGGCTGAGGTAGCCCCCGATGCACTGGGGCTGAGGTAGCCCCCGATGCACCCCGGGTCGCACACGGGATGCGGACTGGGGCTGGGGTAGCCCCCGATGCACATGGGGCCAACTATTTTCGCGAATCAGTTAGTCGTGAGAATAATAGCTGAACAGGGAAGCTACGAAAACGACTGACATCCAGGTGAATTATGTCTCTATCTACAAGCGTTTCCGAGAATCAGCCACGGATGCCACAAGAGAGCAGACAGAGGGCCCTGAGAGGGGTTGAAGTGCTCGAAACTCACGTTCGCATGGCTCGATCGTGATGTCCATGTCCAGCGCTCATATCTCTGCTTATACAACGGGTACACAAACTCTACTAACCTGGAAGCTGTAGTAGGCCTTCCTTGGTAAAACTATGTGGTAGACTTGTCCAACTGTCTGACTCTTCGTGCGCTACCAGTTCAAAGACGGCATCACTGTAACTGCCAGAGATGCCATTTTGCACCTGTGCGGCCCCCCGGGACAAAACGTGACGGCAATCTCGATATACCTATATATATATATATATATATATGTATAAACGCTAGCTGAGATTCTGAGCCCATAGGTCGCGATTATTGGCCTCGCTGCGCTCGGCAATTAATTAGCAGTTTACAACAACACCTTTATACAGAAGTGTGATTGCGTGACGTTACATAACTCACCCTGCTGGAGCGTATGAAAGAGCTGAAATTCCTTTTTATTTCACCGTATTTCGGCAGCACAGACATGATATCTGGTAGGCATTACACAGGTGACTTAATGCAATCTCACATGCATGTGGTGCAAGTTTTGTCAAAAATCAAAGTTAGCCCAGTGGTATATAGATTTAAGAACTTTTAATGGCACATCTAGCTAAGGTAGAAGAAAGCTCTGCCGTTTGTTGCTTGTCTGCAAGCCGTACTTAGGCCGAGTTATGAGCGTGCAAATTATTATATTTTTCACAAAATTCACTGGACCACAACATGACATGCACAGGTAGTATACAAAACCTAATGTGTTGCTACCTGATTACCTTACTTCACTCAGCTTATATATATCCATCCCCCCCCAAACTCTACTCTCTAACAACCCATTTTACTGTGGATGCAATTTTTCTGGATTTTTTCATATTGACCGTCAGCAGAAATATTCATGGTTTTTTATTTCGCGGTTCGAGCATGAAACTTCAATTTTTGATTTTATCGCACACTAAATCGATTGAGTCAAGACTGTTCTGGGTAAAAAAAGCCATCAGGTAAGTAACAGCATGCTTTGTTTCATGTTTCATAGCTCCTACAAAGATTGCATGTACTGCTAGCTAACTAAGCTAAAGGCTTCCACCTAATCTAAAGCCGGCTCGATCACTACTAAAACTTCGATAGGTCCGCCGTTTTGATTCTTACCCACTTTCTTTTTAGCCAGTTTGCATTTAGCCAGAACTATCCTTCCACTCTTAGAGAAGCTTGGACAAGACTGCAGCTGCTCTTTCTTTGCTGGTCCAAGCCAAACATTTTGCGGGAAGAAATTTTTGCGGTTCACAACAACCCCACAAATATAGGAAAATTAGAACCCTGCAAAATTAAGTGACCATACAGTATATCCAATCATTTATCTCTTCCTTTCCCTACTCTCATAATACACACACCTCACCTCTGTAAATGCATCACTGACCCCCAGCTTGTACCCTCATCAGTGACTTCAGTAAACAACTGCAGGCAGTGTCTGTGCACATGAAGCATCTTATAGTAGCTAAGGGTTAAAGACGAAATAGTGTACGTAAGTGCAATACCATGTGGACTCAAGAGCATCTATGAATAAAATTAGGGTACTGTCATACATACCTCATACTACATTCCGTTCAGTATAACACCAGCAGCACTTGGTCACAGGGTTCAGCAGTACCCTTTCACTTTGGAACAAAATTACCACAGCATTACCTCATGGATACAAGTTACAAATGGTACATAAACAACAACTAGTGCACTAACTTCAAACGAGTATCGTCGATGTAGCACTGTAAAATCATTTTTAAATAGTTACAATTTTACACTACCCTATTGTGAATTCGGAACACCTGAGTATTCATTATTAATGAGCTATAGTACTGCATAAATTCTGGGGTGTTTGTAATCCATGTTTTCGAATCAGAACTGGTTGAAGCAATGCAAAAGAATTTTTTTGATATCTGGATTGATGAGAATGGACGAGTTTCCGTACCCACATAAGCGAAACATGTGGTACTGTTTTATAGACATGTAGCCTCGTACGCAGGGGGGATGTGGCCTGGGTACAAGGCTAATAGAGTTGTTCTCTACAAAAATTTGGATTACAACTACAGTAGTTTCTATAGAAACAATACAATTTATATAAGACTACAACAAAGTATTATACATGTACAAACAACAGAGAGGCCATAATTGTTTATATTTATGGAATCTGGATTACCTAATTCCAGCATAGATAATAGAGCCAAACAGGGATTGGAAATAGCAAAATATTTTACGGGCAAACACGAATGACGTCACGTTAAATCCTTCATACGGCACACCCACCATAGTGCACATGTGTCAGGGAGAGTCAATGGCTTGGCGGAAGATTTGATATTCTGTATAGGTGCAAAGGCATTGGTGCTGAAAGAAAATAATTATTGATGGAACCTTGGAGGTAGGTATAGCATGCACCTAGAGTTCAGATTTATGTTAAACAAAGTGTTTTGTAGTTTTTGCTTGAAAATTGTGAATCGCTGCACTATGTTGCAAACTTTCATAATGCGTATTTAATAACAAAGAATGTAACTGAGTGGTTATGCATCTACAATGCAGATTACACATGCTGTTGGGTGCCTTGAAGAGGGTCATGAATGTAACTCAATTAAAAATAGTTTCATAGTTTTGCAACTCTGATCTAACCTGGAAGCTCTCTGTACATGGTCACGACGTGAACAGAGATGTGTGTGCACCAATCCAAAAACATCCCAAATCACCTTAACTCAAAAAGTACAGTGACTAAGTTGATGAGTGTACTGCATACAGCCAGTGTCCGCTCAGGTCATCCTGATTTTATTGGGCCACCCATAATCAACTGATGCCCAAAGTTGTGTCATATACATAGACACTAATGCTAGTGTCACGCCAAATGGACAAACATATGCAAAAACAATTCGAACAGCTACATGTCAACTTCTAGTCCATGGAACAAAATGTGCATCGTGTGTGGAGTACCGAAGAACCTTGAGAGGTCTACATAGTAGATGGACTAAGCGAAAACGATCACCCTCAAAACACACAATACCCAGCAGCCATACACCTCTTTGCCACCTCACCACCCCAGAGAGAAGTGCAAAATTTTCCCATGTGAAGGCAGGAGCAGATGCAGTAGATAGGAAGGTTAAGTGGCTACAGAATATTAATGCCTCAACTGAAAGGATTGGGGTCAATGTTGAGGAAGAGCTTCACAATGGACTCACAGGAATCATGAGGGAACGGAGTGGAGAGTAGTCTAGCTCGCTAGACCCTGGACTGCGCAAAGGGAGCATCTTCAGTCCTTTGCGTAGTCCAGCACTTTTACGTCGAGTGGAAGTGTTCATGACTCTTTTTTTTAGTCCTCTAACCAGGAACTAGCAATCGAAAAGCCTCTTATTGTTAGTCACAGTTCAATTATGCGATGAAGGAGCTCTATACCATCTTCCTCATTCTCTATATCAACAGACTGCATTGCCCAATAGAACTGAACATCATCATTAGATGTAACTGAGTTCAAATAGAGAGGATTTGTCAGACTGTAGCTCAAGTGCAGTTGTACTCTGCAAATGGTACTTGAGTTTGTCACCAAAGGTTTTCTCAATTGCAGCAAAAAAAATGGTAACAATCATCGCAGACTTCAAAGAGCCCACCTCTATCAACTTTCTGTACCCATTCCTGAGTGTACTTCAAACGTGACTCGTCTGGGCCTTCAATTGTCATGTGCAATAGGCACACAACAAAGGTTGCGGCCTCCAGCCTGTTTAAACTGTCGAAGTAAATGCATAGTAATATAACCACAGGCATACCGGATTACATTTTCTTCATCCTTATTGAAGACTCACCTTTTACTTGCACGTTTTTCCACAGCTGCGAAAAAGGCTGCGAGGGAAGGCCTGAGCACGAGGCTAGGTTGGCCACGCTTACGGAGATATCTGGACTCGCGTAAACGGACCGCGTAAGCGTCAGCGAAATAGCAAATGTCTGCGGTTAGTATCCTCATCCCTGATTCTGTCAACATTTGGCAGCGGTTAGGACGAATTAGCAGTTAATGTTGTTCTTTATGGATTGCCGCTAAGAAGTTAGAATAAATTGTACTGTACAATTTTGTAGCTTTGTAGCTAAGGACTGCCTTCCCTACGTACGATTGCACAAGAATGCACACTAGACGTCATACGGCTTTAGTAGTACAAATTGGTATATACAGGATACCATAGATAGTAGAGCACGTGCTCTATTATCTAATACGTTTGACGTCACACGTAATATCGACAGAATTCAAACGTCGCCTTGTGTAATAACATTCCAGAACGCAATTCTAACAAATCCTGCAATCCCATCTTACCACATTCTAGGAATAAGCCCTAGAAATTTGATTTGGTGCGCTAGACCATTCAGCAGGGGGGGGGGGGGGGCTAGTGAGACTAAGGATGTCTTGTCGCTCACAAGTCAGCACTCTTTTGTTGTGTATATAGCTTACTTAAGTAATATTCTTATATAATTACACTAGGTTTTACATGTGCATGTCGTGCGGGACACCGACTTGGTGTTTGTGAAAGCCTGCACACAGTTCAATTCAAGCATACACACATACATAGCTACATACATACATACATCTACTATCGTAATACTGCTGTATTACAGGATGCTATTCACATCAATGTATAAAATGGGAAGATATAGCTACTCAGAATGTGACCGAATAGAAAAGAAAAAAGCCTTTTTTCAGAACATTCTCAAAGCATGAAGATACTAATTTACCTGTATGTCTTCCTAACTCTTCATTCAGACCGTTAGTACCTGACCAAATTTAAACGATGATCTTGTACCCGCATCACCTACCCCCTGCAAGTAATTCTTGTAAGTGTGCATGACCTTGTGATCACATTCGTATGGCTGTGCAGGTGAGGGAGAAAATACGAGTAGGTTACAATAACAATCAAGTGCAAATGCCACCCTTAGTAGCTAATTGCGAGGCTAATTAAACATCACATCAGACATACTGCCACATTGATTATGTAATATATATCAACTAAACTAGCCAAACTAACATGTGCAAATACTACAAAGCAAATATATATGCAGAAAATTTCATACACGATAGTTTTGAATTGCTCAAGCGCTGTGGAATTCTTTCCTAGAAAAACTTCAGAGAAAACCACAGCACTTTGAGAATTAATTATCAGCATACCAGTTCTTGCAACTTCTTTGCTGTGGGCTCCAACCTATTGAACTAAAATAATGCAGCTGTTAGTACTACTTCAACATAATAGCAAAGTCTCTTGTTGTGTGCTACTTTTGTTTAAAATTCCAAATTTGATTGTAGTCATAATGTCTACACGAAAAATAGAACTTCATCATGTACATGTACACATCCACTGTATTGCTTTTGGTTTGTATCGTATGTATCTGTATCATCAGAACTTAATGTATAATATTTCTAGTTAATAAATGTTCATGTGCTGTGTCATCAACGTAATGCACATAGGGGTAGGAAGTACTGTCAAAATGTCTATAAAGCAGTTGATTATGTCGATTCCCATGCCTATATGCGCACTCCAGATTTGCTTTGAATTTACTATCGTAATACTGTTGTATTACAGATTGCAAGAAGAAACAGGCAGTAAAAAAGAATATAGTAAGTATAAATAAACAAAACATGTAGATTCATACATTCAATGATAAAGTTATCTAATTATGCAGATCAGAAGCCAACATCAAATTATAGAGAAGTAAGTAACTGCGAAGCAGCCGAAAATTTTTGACCTTTATATTAGTCAGGAAGCGCTGTCTTTGCATTTCAGCTGCAAATCGCCACTGGTTACATAATATTGTAACACAAATATCAGTGGTGGTTCTAGAATTATTATCGAGTAGTTCCCATCGGGATTTTATTTAGCGTAGGGAAAAGGCCGTGAAGCAGCAGTTTATAAATTTCCTCGCTTTGCGCGGAAAAAAATCTTATTACCAGTCAGGAAGCGCTCTCATAGCATCTGATTCTGGTGTGGAGCAGTTAATGTAGGCAGTAAAAAATAAGCCAGTTGCATCAGACTCAGCAGCGGAAGGTACACTTCTGCTCGGCCCACCATCGACGTCGGTAGGAAAACGCCGTACGTCACGTAGGAAGGGAAGTTAGTAGGGTTGAAGCCGAATCTCCGAACCAGTTGATGGCTTTGTTGGCAATACTAATCCTAGCCTACACCCACATGACAATAGGTAAGAACCTAATTACCCACTCTGCTTAATATTCACAAAAAAAACTATTTTGCTAAAATTGCACTCCCCGCACAGTTTCACCCCTCATCGTCACCTACACACAACCTACACAGGACAGGCCAAAATCCTACGCATGCTTTTTCACAGAAACACTTTAAATCCGGTTTTACAGCTAAACCTGCCTTGCTATTCACACATACACTAATTTCGCAATACGGACTCGCCAATCAAATATTGCAACAATCCACGCCTGCTACAGTAGATTCACCCCAGGGTTATGACAGTCAGCCTACTCACAAGAAAACTACGCATGCTTTTCTCCCCTAACCCCTCCCTTGCTACGTTACACACGCACACAGCCTAGCTACAACTCACCACTGTTTTTGCCAGGACCCCACAAACGGCAGCTAGCCGCGAAAATGGGTGGAGTCTACGAGCTAGAAAGGTCACTTTCCTAAAGACAACTGACTAGAGAAGACTGGATGACCATCTGTCTGGCAAGCTGCCTGCCAGCCTTTCAGCTACACTCACAAACACTACTACAGACTTCAGGCTGGATTTTACACACAAACAGCATACTCAGCACTACACACTGCCTAAACGGCATCTTATTAAAAGATAAGAAAAAAAAAGAGTGTTGAAAGTGAACATCAAAGTACCGCTCGGCCACATCAAAGTGCCGAATTTGCCCTTGAAAGTGCCGCTTTCCACATCAAAGTGACACATCCCCGCTGTTGATTCCGGTTACCGCCATGGGAAAATGTAAATAGTGCAATGAATCTCATTAACTTTACGTAGCTCACGTGACCTTGCTGGTTGCTCATTAATTATTCATGAGCAGTTTTACGGGGATTTTTTCAATTTCCCTTCCTACCTTAAGTCACTACAGTTGCTGTCTTGTCTACGACTATATGCTTGTTTATGCAGACACGCCCACTATGTAACGAGGATAGTGTCAAAGTTTGTTCGCGTGATACTAACCTGAATCACCCACAGCTGAACAGATAAAATTTAGTTTAGCCCTGACTACTTTCTGGAAAACCTCGGAAATTCCTCTAAAATCGCGCCTGCAGATTATACAATTTTGTAATAGCGTAAACTAAGCTGAAGCTCCATCCCTATTCATAATGTACCAGTATCAGCACGTGATCGAGTACTTGCGCCATAGTGCGGTATAACGATTCACGACCCCACGACTGTAGGAGAGATCTGGAGCCGATTTTAAACTGCAGTACAGTCACACTGGCAGTAAGTATACTATGCTCATAAGTGCTGGCGCTGCTAAAAAAAAAATAATACACTAGGCAGAGGGCCTGGGGGGGGGGGGGGGGCATCGGCCCCCCTGACCCCTCGATCCACCACTGATATGGATAAAAAAATATCGAAACATCGTTGACTTGCAGCAATATGAAGTTCTGTCCTCTGACTGGACTTGCTATATAGGTAAAGCCAAACACACATTCGTAAAGTTTAATGAATACGCACAAATTAAAAAGGTACCTTTCACCGTGTATCACTCTCTTGGCTTATACTCAGTAATAACGTTGGCAATACGTGATACAATCCTGATGAGTATGGGCAATTAATCAAGTGTAATTTGGATAGAGGTAACTGCATGAGCAGCAAGTACAATAGCTACTAGCTAGTTACCGTGATTAATTTTCCTCCTCTTATAGTCAGTCTAAGCTGTGTGCATGTAGCTAGGTGATGTTGAGTCAGACATCTTGAATACCATGAATGGAGTACTATAGCTGGTGTCATTGACTAAATTAACTATCTAGAAACTCCACGTCAGAGTCCAATGTCAAACAGTAGACATAGCATTTGAGGATGGTGTAATGTTAACACCCACATGAAACCTTTGTTGTAATATGCACAAATCAAAATCGTTTTGTCTATGCTATGTGTGTGCGGTCTAGTGCTACTTGCTTTGAACAGTACTTGGTTCCCATGCATAGCTTTTTACGTGCGCAATACATAACATATTATGCAGAGCACACATAACATTTTATGCAAGGTAGCTATATATTAGATCCACTGCAGTCCGCAGCTAGCCTGCTAAATAATAGCTAAGAGTTACAAGTGAGCATCTAGCTATAACAATGAGGAAAGTACAGGCAATACTATGCTTGTGTATGATATTGTTGACTACTGTTACAGCAATTCATCACGTATGGGAACGATCAAGCAGCAAGTCTGAAGGTAATACTGGCAGGAAGCTCATCGCAGTGTTATAGTTTATGATAGTGGAGATGGTCATGTAGCTGAAGTGTAGGTAGCTATATATAGTATGCAGCTATAAAGTTTGTACCATTAAGTTCTGTATATACTGCCAGGGTAAGTAAGCACTTGGCTAAATACTGCACGATCTTTTCTAGATTCCGAAGAAAGTTCTGAAAGTGAGGATAAAAGTACTGACAGTCAAAGTAGTTTTGCTACTGAAGAGAGCACTGAAGCTGCTACTACATCTAGCAATGAGGAAGGTGAGTAGCTAATGGAACAGCATGAGTTAAGTAAATAACACTTGTACTATGAAGGTCAGCGATCAATGATATGCACATGTGACAAAAGCCTCTTTTAAAAATATCTATATAAAAAGGCTACCATATTGTCTACTCTCTTGGTTTTCTCTCCCAGGCCTCGTCCACAGATCAGTTTGCGCACACACCACACAGATAGTACAATCCTTCCTTTACAATATATGTACATGTAGTAGGCTTGTCAAATCCAGCCGTAATGATAATGTAACACAGGACAACTGCGGCAGGAGAGAGAAGAAGGCTAGAGCTAGCTAAGAGAGCTGCACATACTGGCGGTTACCTCGCTCACGCTTGCCCCACAAAGTATGCTCTGCATTCACCTAGTATTTCAACCCTATTGAAATATTTGCCCCACCCCCCCCCCCCCCCCTTCACAGAGACATAGCTAGCTACTGCCCTTGACATTTTTGAACAAACTGTGAGATTTCAATAACTACAAAAGTCATGAACAGAGAGTCTGACATGCTAAACAAAATTTTAATGCACGTATATCCAGTATAATAACCTAAACAGAGATGCAAGCAACACAGTACCACTGATATGTCAGGCTGCCTCTGTTTTCACAAAGCTGGTGGTGCCAATGCAGACACTTATGGCACTGAATTAGGCCACCTCTACTGTCGTCAGTCTTCACCCATGGAAGCCAGTAGATGCAATAAACCATCAACAATAGCAGTTCAGGCCAACAGATCAGAGATACACAGATGCGAAAATCATGTGGGAGAGAGAGACAAGCATAGGCGTAGCACGCGATCCGGCTGGTCCGGTTTTAGCCGGACCACTTTTCGACGCTGGTACATTTTTTTGGCCAACTCGCGATCGAACGTACGCAAGGCGTGCTCAACGCTAGCTCCGTATCCAGGCTTTCTCGTCTGGGAACGAGGATAGCAGCTGGGATGTACGCCACGCTTATATTTTGGACGAGCTAATACTTCACAGCCAACTCCATTGGCGCTACGCGCGCTATATGCGCGTGGCAAAGAGATTTCCGGTGAGGTAGCGAGGTCCACGGCCATAGGCCTACTTTTGCATGCACGACTTACCAAGAGCACCTCCATTACTGACTCGCAAAGACCCCATGAGAGCGATTCCTGACCCCTTTAAAAGCGTAATGGAAAAAAAATTCCGCGCGAACGCGCTGGCCTGACACTTCTGAGCTGGACCACAAGTGGAAGCGCTCCTATACGCCCCTGACAAGTATGAGGATACATGTAGTTAGCATGCATTACACAAATAACCTTGCCTTTGCCAAGTGATGCAGTGCGAAGTATGAGCTTTGCCAGCAGTGGTCCAGCTTGCTCCCTTTGCATTTTTTTTCTAGTGAAGGGACCACAGAGCCGACATTGAAGCAAGATGCAGCACCTTATTTCAAGTCATAGTGTTCCTTTGGCTTCTTTTGTGCTTGCTTGATGTTCCTTTTATGGCTTCTTCAATTTTTGACATTTTGCAGCACATTTAAATTTTAAAACTACCCTGGATTTCAGCATCCATAAACTCTTGTAGTTTCACATCGGCGTCATAGTTGCTGATGGCATTTCAATCAACCAGCAGGCGAACAATTCTTCCAAACATTGGGGTGTGTGCTTATTGGGTTCCTGCACAGCTGTGTTGTATGCATTGACGATCTCTCACAATCCCCCCCCCCCCCATTCCATGATTGTCCTGTGCAAACTTGGCCACACTTTGACTAAGGCCTGATTTAACTGCTCATCCAGTCCATTATATATCTTGTGGGTGATATAGCTAAGCTAGATGATGGTGTAGCTATTGCAAAGACCTTAAACAGCTCCTCGTTCACACAGTTACAGAACTGTTCTTTGCTCTATCGTCATGACAGCAGGTAGGCCCATGATGTAGAAGAGCTGGAAAAGATTCGAATTTTAATAGATACAGTTATTTTATTACTTAATTATTGTGAATTTTATTGTATATGTGTTCATGCTCCTTGTGGGCGTTATTGATCAGACTTTGACTTTGACTTTGACTGTATAAATTGTATATAGTTTACCGGCTCTCCAGCCTTACATGCGTTGATCGGCCCGTATAGCTAGGATTCTCAAAAGGAGAGTTACTTAGCAGTTAGCCGTGATCGCCTTGCGCCCCTAGTCTAACGTAGCCAGACCCTCGCTGCGAGGGTCTGGCTACGCGATTCTAGTTTTAATATATATGGCGAACCTCTCTTCTTAGGCGGCCCATTGCAGTGTACATTATGCCTCCATGAATGTACCTGCTGCATTTATCAAATGCACCAATCAAGGATACAAACAGTGAAGCATAGGTCTACCCTTTCCACTTCGAATGTCTTCCATGGTGTTAATAAGCTTCTTGCTTTCAATCCGCGCCAATGCGTCAAATTCTTACAGCCAGCTAGCACACATAGCTCGGACTATTGGATGGGAGAAGTTGTGGGATGCTGTCCTGGATGAGGGACCTCGCTGCATCCAACAGATGAAGCACCTAGTGAAGACACTGTGTCACCGCTGAATTTGGCGGTACCGAGCAGGACTGTCCATGTGTTATGAGAATAGTGGTATTTTTGGCTAAAAAAAAAGTTTTCTGCGATCGCTTTCTAATAGGGTTTGCGGTTCTGTAATCGCGTTCGAGGTTCTCGAATCGTTGGCGGTTCCCGAGAATGCCGAATCGCGTTTGCGGTTTGTGATCGAATTCAGTGCACCACAGGGGCCACTGTACCTCTATATAGCGAAAATGATCGCACTGCTGCCGTTTCATCACCTTTACAATACCATGTACCAGTCCCTTCTCTCGCAATCACAATTTCGCGTCCCCGTGCCGTCACGTGGGTCTATGGCGTAGCTGTATGTAGTGACTAGTGACGGTGTGTCGCTCTCACTGACACTATGGACCTGCCGCAGTCGGCCGTTTGCAAGCAGCTGCATAGTAAGTTCGTGCGATGCTAGACCTTGTAGTAGTCTTTAGGCCTTCGGGGCGGGTTCGTGCGAAGTGCGAACCCCCTCGAACCCCCCCTCCCTACGAGCCTGACTTGCTACACCACTGGAATCTTATTTATAGGGCAGCTTAAAAACAGATTTTATACTATTTGAAAACAGAAATTGAGTGGAGAAACCCTAGGTTGAAAATCTTAGTTTTCTACATGTATAAGATTGTGAGTTTCGATCCTCTATGACCCCTCCTTCATACGAAAGTTTACTTTGCACTTGGAAGTGTACAAGTTCCTAAATTTGGCTAAGAAAGACAAATTAAAGTCCACAAGTCGATGCAGCACCTCAGACCTAGGCTCAGGCCCCAGCTCTCTAAAGTGCTCACAGTGCACTCTCACAAAGAGGACATGGTCGGCGCATGCGCACTCGTCAACTAGCACGTATCTCGGTGTTGATGCAACGCAGCTAGCCCTAAACCTAACGGTTAGCCTCTAGGCCCTATCTAAAGCCTAGCCCTATCCTAACCCTAACCCTAACCCGTCCTCCTAAACTCAACCGTTGAATTTACCGGCTCTCTAGCCACTTCGCTTTAGCATTTTGGGGGGGGGGGGATCCCCAGGCACGTGTTCAGTAATACAGAGATGCCGTCTTAGAACCTGTGGCGCACGAAGAGTCAGAGATCTGGACAGGTTTACCACACAGTTTGGTCAAGGAAGGCTTACTATAGCTGCCAGGTTAATACAGTTTGTGTAACCAAGGCTCTGTGTAACATGGTGTAAGTAGAGACAAGGGTACTTAATTAATCACTAACGTGGATTGAAAACTTCCGGAAATTTGATGACGCTATCGTCGTTGGGTATCTAGTGAGCAACGGTCGATGGGTAAAAGACTCTAGAGCACCTGTTAGTAATTAAGCATCCTTGGTAGAGATATGAGTAACCGACAGCACGATCCACATGTGAGCACGTCTTATCATTCTTGAAATACATTGCTGATAGAGACAACAATCTTCCAAAAACCCAGTCACTTTTCGTAGATTCTCCAACCAGTCTCCAGCAGTATTGTTATGCATGGTTCGGGGTCAGTTGTTATTTTTGCGAAAGGCTGGCTCACAACCAGTCTCATTCCACCCATGTTGTGATTCACTGATTACATTTGCTTCTGCTTTCCTACTGTAGCTAGCTACTTTACACTTGGCAGGGCAAATACCCTCAATGATGAGATAATAATGTACTCATGTTGCTGCCATAGCGCTTAATACGCCATTGACCATGCACCCACAGACGCAACCTGAGGACAAGCACTACAGCAACCAGAGATTGCACCACCATATAATTTCTTCTTCCTAGTATTCCGGATTAATATTATGAAGCTATTAACTAGTCTCGATAAGGCTTTAAAATCATACCTGTCTCAAAGCTCGCACCCCAAAATAAAGCCTGCCTTATTAAAATTATTGAGCGTACTACTAAACTCTTCAAACCCCCCCCCCCCCCAACAGCTTTTACAATGAAAGTATTTCTAATGCTGTCATATGCAGGACACTCCCAGAGCACATACACCATGGCACACTCTCACATTCATCCCCACATAATTTACACTGCCGATCCCACTATACCTTCCTAACTCTCCATTCAGACCGTTAGTAGCTAGCTACGTGACCTCATTAATCTTGTACCCGGATCACCTACCCCCTGTAAGTAATTCATTTGTTACACAAAGAATTGTACAAATTCAATTTAACTTTACTGTTAAGCCATCAGTCAAGTCTTTATATTCTCTATTCCTCAACGCTTCGTCTACCATATCTATTAACATTGTAATCTTCAGCTAACACCTCTTGACTATCTACTGCAACAATTACTTTCATCCGAGTCTTCCTCTGCCTACCTATTCACTTCCCACTCAGTATCTAATAGTATCTAGGATACCTTTCATTATCCAATTTATTGACTTTATACTATAAACAATTTGTATAACTTCACATTTAAAACATTGCTTGCATCATTCTCGCTCTACAGCGCTGTGTCCTGGACCAGCTGAAATTTTGAATGGCATGGTGACATTCACTGGCAACTCAATCGGTGACACTGCTACCTACACCTGTAACTCAAATTTCAAGTTAATCGGAAGTGTATCCACGACCTGCACACCAGTTGATGTTAACTCTGCAGCATTTTCTCCAGCAGCACCAGTGTGCAGGCGTGAGTGCTGTATGTTAATGTTATTACCAAAAGTTTATGTTACCACATTCATTGTATAACATCAAATTTATTATAATGTCTTGCTCTACAGCCCTGTGTCCTGATCCGGCTCATATTGTGAATGGCATGGTGACATTCACTGGCAACTCAGTTGGTGACACTGCGACTTACACCTGTAACTCGGGTTTCCAACTGATTGGAAATACATCTGTAACTTGCACACAACTAGATATGAACATTGCCACATTTGCTCCAGCAGCACCAGTATGCAGGCGTGAGTACTATGTGATCATGAATACACATTTATACTGCCATGTAAAATGTGTAAATTCACATTCATTGTCTGCATCACACTTACTTTGCAGCCCTGTGTCCGGATCCAGCTCACATTATCAATGGTAAGGTGACATTGACTGGCAACTCAGTTGGTGGCACTGCTACCTACACCTGTAACTTGGATTTTGAACTGATCGGAAATGCGTCCATAATGTGTACACAACTAGATGTGAACTCTGCAGCATTTTCCCCAGCAGCACCAGTGTGCAGGCGTGAGTGATGTGTGAATATAACTAACAGATGTTTGTTACCATGCACATTATAATTAGTAACTAGTGAGACGCTGGTTATCCTCGAGGGGCGAGCCTGATCGAGCATTGTACATCCACTCAAACCTATTCAGGAGTAAAATATCATGCAGGTGGTGTTGAGGGATGTACGTGCTTATAACATTTTACCAGAGCATGTAATTTAAGCTGCAGAATGATACATATTCAGGACGTAACAAACAACGATACAGCCGGTGTTCCACCAACTGAATGATACATATTCCAGGACAGAAAGATGAGTGAGATGTGCAGCTGGTTTGGAGAATGCATGTGCTCATTAAACTTCAACTCAGAAAGACCTAGTGTTGTTTACAGTGATGTCTGTTGCCTACTAGTGCGTACATGGTATTCCATGCAGAGTGCCTTGTGGGAATCGAGTTGCATTATGCTGCTCAGCTGACCGGGCCAGTCCGAGGCTTTGAGAACGGTGATCATCAGTTTCCTGCTGCTGAATCAGCCTTATCTACTGTCGATAAACCTCCCACCGATGTCCCCTCGATCTCCTAGCTACCACTCCTCTGGATTGCTGTACACGTAGTCTTAACAATCGCTGTCGCCTCTCTGTAGGGTGACTCCATCATAGTGCTACTGTGCACATGCAGGAAAGCAGTACCGCGCCCACAGGAAATATGTTGCAATAATTACATTCATGTAGCATTAGTTACATACTCATTTGAAGAACTGCATAAAAGCGATAAAGGAGTATAAGAGTAAATGGGCTAGAAAAGAAAAGGTTGATACACGAGTCCTAAATGAATGGGAGGGTACAGTAACTTCTATAGGATTGAATGAATCAGAAACAAACATAAACAATCCCACAGGCAATATCGTAAACAAGTACTCAGAGATAAGGCACACCTTAAATACTTGAGTGAATTACATGAAGAATACGTTCCAGTTCCTGCAGATAAAGCTGGTAATAACGTCTTGGTAGTCTGTAAGAAATACTATTTAGATGTAGTAGGCTGGTTAAACATACCGTTAGATACATTGATGACTTACTTACGCTTAATAACCCCAGCTTTGAACGAGAAATACCTAACATATACCCACCGCTTTTAAGTTTCATAATTATAGTTAATTTTCCATTTTTAGATAGTAATATTCCCACTAAACCTGCTTATGGTGTATACAGCTCCCAGTTGGTTAGGATAGGTAGGATATGTGATGATTTTAGGGAGAGACACCGTATACTAACCACCAGATTGCTTAAACAAGGCTACAAATACGATCAATTATGTTCTTACTTTAAGAGGTTCTAAATTAATATAAGATAGTTTTGCTAAATTTAAGATAGGACTAAAACAGCATATTAAAGATAGCATACCACTGCCACTGAATACCGTGAATAGGCTTAACAGGCTAGTTACAGTTAGATAACGAGTGAAACGGGGTGCTCTAGATGGGAACAGGAAATGATGTCATAGGCTGCCTTCTATTACAGCTGTTAATGCTCCTCACAAAAAATTTAAGTTTGAAATGGAAGGCTGGGTGATGGTGAATTGTCTGAACTCTTACCACAGATCACTAAAACTTAAAGCTAAGCAACTATAAATTGTATACCACTACATGAACTAGGTCCCACCAGTCCTGGTTCTCAAGGCTAGGCATTCAGTGCTTTTTATTTTTATTATTCTAGATAGCGTATGTTTTATAATAGTTCTTTTTATCTTTCCATTTTCTGCTGCTTGGTTTGGGGCCGCTTTTACGTTTTTAATCTTTTTTAACATTTTGATGGAGGCCCTGCTGGCCCTGTGTTCTCTTTGTTGCTTTTTTTCTACTTCATTTGTTATGTTGCTATGTGCCTAATTAGATTCACTATACATGTGTAATGAGTGTATGTGGAAGTACATGTTAAGGGTTAAGGGAGTCTAATAATTAGGATGGGTGGGATTTTCTTAGGCCCAGAGCTTAATGATTGCATTTGATATAGCGATTAAGATGCCTTTTAGTTTTCATTGATTACTCTTGCTCTACAGCACTGTGTCCTGATCCGGCTCATATTGTGAATGGCATGGTGACATTCACTGGCAACTCAGTTGGTGACGCTGCTACCTACACCTGTAACTTGGGTTTCCAACTGATTGGAAACGCATCTGCGACTTGCACGCAAGTAGATATGAACATTGCCTCATTTGCTCCAGCAGCACCAGTGTGCAGGCGTGAGTACTATGTGATCATCAATAGAATTATGAGCTGTTATACTACCATGTACTTCACATTCAACACATTGTACTCTTACTTTTGCAGCCCTGTGTCCTGATCCAGCTGGCATTGTCAATGGCATGGTGACATTGACTGGCAACTCAGTTGGTGACACTGCTACCTACACCTGTAACTTGGATTTTGAACTGATTGGAAATGCATCCATAATGTGTACAAAAGTAGATGTGAACTTTGCAGCATTTTCTCCAGCAGCACCAGTGTGCAGGCGTGAGTGATGTGTGAATATAACTAACAGATGTTTATGTTACCATGTACATTATAATTAGTAACTAGTGAGATGCTGGTTATCATCGAGGGGCGAGCCAGATTGAGCATTGTACATCCACTCAAACTATTCAGGGGTAAAATATCATGCAGGTGGTGTTGAGGGATGTACGTGCTTATAACATTTTACCAGAGCATGCAATTTAAGCTGCAGAATGATACATATTCAGGACGTAACAAACAACAGTACAGCCGGTGTTCCACCAGGTTTTATCAACTGAATGATACATATTCCAGGACAGAAAGATGAGTGAGACGTGCAGCTGGTTTGAAAATTGCATGTACTCATTAAACTTCTACTCAGCAAGGTGCATGATTATAAAAATTGTCCATTTTTGATTATACCTAGTGTTGGTTAGGGCAGTGATATCTGTTCCTATGATATTCCTGATTCTGCTGGAGGCTTTGTTCTGCTCTTCTCGTTCATTTGTGCTCCCTCTCTCGGCACCTGTCCTCTCTCTCCTCTGGGGCAATCCTACCATTCTCTGTTGTTGATGCTTCCTCTCCCAGTAACGCCTGGCCTCGTTCTCCTCCGGGGTACCTGCAGTGTTTATTTCAGGAACTTATGCAGTTCCAAAATTCTAATATCCCCCAAAAATTTTCAAAGTGACCATGTGAGACTATATACAGTAGATGGTACGTATTTAGCATGGCACTGAAAAAGCGTATGGCTTAATAATGTCCAGTGGAAGTGGAGCACCAAAACGTTCCTAGGGATCGAAGCATGTCCCCAGACTCCAGGCCCTAGGCAAGCAGCTCGCAGCTTTTTTCCACCTCCCCCTCTATACATGATACAAGCATCCCAAACTAAACTTCTACTGAAAACAACACTGGATACCTGCTACCTTTCTCAATCATTGACCTACCTCTCCAGTTGGCGACTTGCCTGTCTGTCCTCCGGGGTACATGCTACCCTTCTCTCTCATTGGCGCTCTCTATATAGCTATAGCCCATTGGCGACTGACCTTTTTCTACCTCTGCAATCCTCTCTGTTGATTCACTATATCCCATCATGGCATCAAAGTCCACTAACATGAATGCGCACTTGAGTATAACATCTGGGTACCGAGCAAATGTCAGAAATTTGGAGCATAAGCGCATATGCCGTATGTGTGTACAGACAGAACTACAATAGTTTGGGAAATTTCAAAATTATTTTCGTAGACCTCGACAGTTACGTAATTTAAAATCACGAAAAAATATCAACAACTAATTATTACGCTTCATCTACCATATCTATTAACACTGTAATCTCCAGCTATAGGCTATCTATAATATTCAACTGCATGCAGCAACAGTGCAATAATTACTTTCATCCAAGTCTTCCTCTGCCTATCTCTGCATGGCTTCACTTCCCACTCAGTGTCTAATAGTAATCTAGGACAGTGGCGTAGCCAAGGTAGGGCCAGGTAGGGCACAGGCCCTACCAACTCGTCCCGGTGCCCCACCAACTTAGCGCAATGAAAAGTGATGGAGCGGTTAAGTCTCACAGGCGGGAGAGGCTGCAGATCGGTAACGTATACTTGTAGCTCTTACAAAATACTCTAATAATTATGACAGCAGAAATAGCCAAACTACAAGAGTGCTTAATTGCCAAGTTACTGCAAAAACATTCCGCACTTTGTGGAGGAGCGACTTTATGCGGATAATCTGCTCTACATTAGGCCAGTAATTTACTTGTGCCCCACCATTCACTACACTCTAGCTACGCCACTGACCAATTTATAACATGGGCATTGTATAACTTCACTTTTAAAACATTACTTGTGTCATTCTTACTCTGCAGCCCTATGTTCTCATCCGGCTGACATTGTGAATGGCATGGTGATATTCACTGGCAACTCAATCGGTGACACTGCTACCTACACCTGTAACTCAAGTTTCAAGTTGATCGGAAGTGTATCCACGACCTGCACACCAGTTGATGTTAACTCTGCAGCATTTTCTCCAGCAGCACCAGTGTGCACACGTGAGTGCTGCATGTGCTACTACCAAAAGTTTATGTTACCACATTCATTGCATAACATCGTATTTACTATAATGTCTTGCTCTGCAGCCCTGTGTCCTGATCCGGCTCATATTGTGAATGGCATGGTGACATTCACTGGCAACTCAGTTGGTGACACTGCTACCTACACCTGTAACTCGGGTTTTGAACTAATCGGAAATGCATCCACAACATGCACACAAGTAGACGTAAACTCTGCCGCATTTTCTCCAGCAGCACCAGTGTGCAGGCGTGAGTGTAGTGTGATCATGAACATAACTACCAAATGTTTATGTTATCATGTACATTGCTTATTTACATCACTCTTGCTCTACAGCACTGTGTCCTGATCCAGCTCATATTCTGAATGGCATGGTGACATTCACTGGCAACTCAGTTGGTGACACTGCTAACTACACCTGCAACTTAGATTTTGATCTAATCGGAAGTGCGTCCGTAATGTGTATACAAGTAGATGTGAACTCTGCAGCATTTTCTCCAGCAGCACCAGTGTGCAGGCGTGAGTGCTGCATGATCATGAGTATAGCTTACCAGATGTTTATGATACCATGTACATTGTGTAACTTTACAGTTTATGCATTGTTTACATCACTCTTGCTATGCAGCCCTGTGTCCTGATCCACCTGACATTGTGAATGGTACAGTGATGTTTGCTGGCAACTCAGTTGGTGACACTGCTACCTACACCTGTAACTCCAGTTTTGAACTAATTGGAAATGCATCCACTACATGCACGCGAGTAGATATGAACTCTGCCACATTTTCTCCAGCGGCACCAGTGTGCAGGCGTGAGTGCAGTGTGATCACGAACATAACTAGCGGATGTTTATGTTATCATGTAGGTTACAGTTAGGTAATAAGTTAAATGGGGTGCTCTAGATAGGAACAGGAAATGATGTCATAGGCTGCCTTCTATTACAGCCAGAGGAGATTGGAAAGTATCACGTGTCTTTCAAATATTGCACGATGTCACATAAGTTAATAGCGTTCCATGGAGAAGAATACGGAAGGTATGCAAAGTTATACGGTATCTGGCCCAAAGAACGCTTTATATCTCCACAACCTTTGAGGGTACGATTGGGTACACCCCCTCAAAAACCTTGGCTTGCGAGTGTGGAACTGTGATGCAGAAAGATTCAGCTTGAATACTGTGGATTCTCAGTGAGCTTGAAAAGTATTTCTTGAAGCTATGCTATTGAAGATATAACGGTTTTACAGCTCAAATTCTAACTATTTTACTTTAGAAAACTGCTAAACTTACATAAGATCACTCGCACAGTGGCTATACTGCTCCTTTCTGCTCGAGACTTTTGTATTACATCATCTGACAGTATAATGCAGGTGATGCTTTCCAACCTCCTCTGTATTATAGCTTTAGTGTTCTTTTTACATTTGAGACAATTTTTAAATGAAAGGCTGGGAGATGGTCAAGTGAAATCCAACCACTTACCACAGTTCACTGGAGTTTAAAAGCTAAGTATACCACTACATGAACTAGTTTTTTTGTTTCCCGTTTCTAAACACGCTTCTCTCTATTCCTTTTTTTTATTCTAGGATGTGACTGGGTGGGGGGGGGGGGCTAGGGGCTGCTTTGTTTGGGAATGCTTTAATCTTTTATACTCTTCTTAACCTTTTAACATTTTGATGGAGGCCCTGCTGGCTTTGGCAAGATCTTATGATCAAATTTTTTTAATCATAAGATTAAGAAGCTTTTTTAACCAAGGGAAGACCTATTTGGTCCCCTCTGTTTTAACCCTTTTTAACAACTTCTTAATTAACCTTCAACGTTTTAATTTTGTGCGGCCACGGACTGGGTGGCTTTCAGGTTCTTTCCTGGTCCTGGGTTCTTTTTGTTGCAATCAGAGCTCTTTTCTACTTCATTTGTTATGTTGCTATGTGCCTAATTAGATTCACTATACATGTATATAGTGTTAGTATTTAGGGTATGTGGATGTACATGTTAAGGGTTAAGGGAGTCAAATAATTAGGATGGGTGGGTTTTGCTTAGGCCCAGAGCTTAATGATTGCATTTGATATAGCGATTAAGATGCCTTTTAGTTTTCATTGATTACTCTTGCTCTACAGCACTGTGTCCTGATCCGGCTCATATTGTGAATGGCATGGTGACATTCGCTGGCAACTCAGTTGGTGACACTGCTACCTACACCTGTAACTCGGGTTTTGAACTGATTGGAAATGCATCTTCGACTTGCACGCTAATAGATATTAACATTGCCTCATTTGCTCCAGCAGCACCAGTGTGCAAGCGTGAGTACTATGTGATCATCAATAAAATTATGAGCTGTTATACTACCATGTACTTCACATTCAACGCATTGTACTCTTACTTTTGCAGCCCTGTGTCCTGATCCAGCTGACATTGTCAATGGCATGGTGACATTGACTGGCAACTCAGTTGGTGACACTGCTACCTACACCTGTAACTTGGATTTTGAACTGATTGGAAATGCATCCGTAATGTGCACACAAGTAGATGTGAACTCTGCAGCATTTTCTCCAGCAGCACCAGTGTGCAGGCGTGAGTGCTGTTTGAATATAGCTAACACATTTTTATGTTACCATGCACACAATAGTATACTCATGTTGCCATAACACTTACGCCATTGACCACGCACCCGCAGTCGTAGTCCAAGCTCATAAAATCTCCAGTCAGAGGACGAGAGCAATAACAACCACAGGTTGCACCATTCTAATCACCATACACTTTCTTCTTCCTACTACATGTATTCCGGATTAATATAATAATAAAATAAAGTTTCCTTAATATAATTGAATGTACTAAACTCCTCAAACCCGTCCCCCCCCCCCCCAACGGCTTTTCTAATTCTACCATGAAAGTATCTCTAATGCTGTCATATACAGGACACTCCAACAGCACATGTACCACACTCTCACATTCGTCCCCACATAATTTACACTGCCTATCTCACTATATCTTCCTAACTCTTCATTCAGACCATTAGTACCTCACCTGAATTTGAGCATTAATCTTGTACCCGGATCACCTACCCCCTGCAAGTAATTCTTGAATTCTATTTCTACAAATTCAATGTAACTTTACTGTTTAAGCTGTCATTCAACTCTCTATTCCTCAACACTTCATCTACCATATCTATTAACATTGTAATCTTCAGCTGACACCTCTTGGCTATCTATAATATTCAACTGCAGCAACAATTCAGTAATTACTTTCATCCAAGTCTTCCTCTGCCTACCTCTACATGGCTTCACTTCCCACTCAGTGTCTAATAATAATCTAGAATACCAATTTATTGACTTTATACCATGCACATTGTATAACTTCACTTTTAAAACATTGCTTGCATCATTCTTACTCTGCAGCACTGTGTTCTGATCCGGCTGACATTGTCAATGGCATGGTGATATTCACTGGCAACTCAATCGGTGACACTGCTACCTACATTTGTAACTCAAGTTTCAAGTTGATCGGAAGTGTATCCACGACCTGCACACCAGTTGATGTTAACTCTGCAGCATTTTCTCCAGCAGCACCAGTGTGCACACGTGAGTGCTGCATGTTAATGTTACTACCAAAAGTTTATGTTACCACATTCATTGTATAACATCGTATTTACTATAATGTCTTGCTCTGCAGCCCTGTGTCCTGATCCGGCTCATATTGTGAATGGCATGGTGACATTGACTGGCAACTCAGTTGATGACACTGCTACCTACACCTGTAACTCGGGTTTTGAACTAATCGGAAATGCATCCACAACATGCACACAAGTAGACGTAAACTCTGCCGCATTTTCTCCAGCAGCACCAGTGTGCAGGCGTGAGTGTAGTGTGATCATGAACATAACTACCAAATGATCATGTACATTGCTTATTTACATCACTCTTGCTCTACAGCACTGTGTCCTGATCCAGCTCATATTCTGAATGGCATGGTGACATTGACTGGCAACTCAGTTGGTGACACTGCTACCTACACCTGTAACTTGGGTTTTGAACCGATTGGAAATGCGTCCACAACGTGCACACAAGTAGTTGTGAACTCTGCAGCATTTTCTCCAGCAGCACCAGTGTGCAGGCGTGAGTGCTGCATGATCATGAGTATCGCTTACCAGATGTTTATGTTACCATGTACATTGTGTAACTTTACAGTTTATGCTTTGTTTACATCACTCTTGCTATGCAGCCCTGTGTCCTGATCCACCTGACATTGTGAATGGTACAGTGATGTTTGCTGGCAACTCAGTTGGTGACACTGCTACCTACACCTGTAACTCCAGTTTTGAACTAATTGGAAATGCATCCACTACATGCACGCGAGTAGATATGAACTCTGCCACATTTTCTCCAGCAGCACCAGTGTGCAGGCGTGAGTGCAGTGTGATCACGAACATAACTAGCGGATGTTTATGTTATCATGTAGGTTACAGTTAGGTAATAAGTTAAATGGGGTGCTCTAGATAGGAACAGGAAATGATGTCATAGGATGCCTTCTATTGCAGCCAGAGGAGATTGGAAAGTATCACGTGTCTGTCGAATATTGCACGATGTCACATAAGTTAATAGCGTTCCATGGAGAAGAATACGGAAGGTATGCAAAGTTATACGGTATCTGGCCCAAAGAACACTTTATATCTCCACAACCTTTGAGGATACGATTGGGTACACCCCCTCAAAAACCTTGGCTTGCGAGTGTGAAACTGCGATGCAGAAAGATTCAGCTTGAATACTGTGGATTCTCAGTGAGCTTGAAAAGTATTTCTTGAAGCTATGCTATTGAAGATATGGTAACGGTTTTACAGCTCAAATTCTAACTTTAGAAAACTGCTAAACTTACATAAGATCACTCGCGCAGTGGCTATACTGCTCCTTTCTGCTCGAGACTTTTGTATTACATCATCTGACAGTATAGTACAGGTGATGCTTTCCAACCTCCAGCTTTAGTGTTCTTTTTAAATTTGAGACAATTTTTAAATGAACGGCTGGGAGATGGTCAAGTGAAATCCAACCACTTACCACAGTTCGCTGGAGTTTAAAAGCTAAGTATACCACTACATGAGCTAGTTTTTTTGGTTTCCTGTTTCTAAACACGCTTCTCTCTTTTCCTTTTTTTAATTCTAGGATGTGACTGGGTGGGCTGGGTGGGGGGCTGCTTGCATTTTTAATCAATTATACGCTTCTTAACCTTTTAACATTTTGATGGAGGCCCTGCTGGCTTTGGCAAGATCTTATAATCAAACCAGAACCAAGGAACTTTCCTCCTGGAAGCTTTTTTAACAGAGGGAAGACCTATTTGGTCCCTCTATTTTAACTTTTTTTAACAACTTCCTTCGACGTTTTAATTTTGTGCGGCCACGGACTGGGTGGCTTTCTGGTTCTTTCCTGGCCCTGGGTTCTCTTTGTTGCAATCAGAGCTCTTTTCTACTTCATTTGTTATGTTGCTATGTGCCTAATTAGATTCACTATACGTGTGTATAGTGTTAGTATTTAGGGTATGTGGATGTACATGTTAAGGGTTAAGGGAGTCAAATAATTAGGATTAGTGGGATTTGCTTAGGCTTAAAGCGTAATGATTGCATTTGATATAACAATTAAGTTAGTTTTCATTGATTATTTATATCACTCTTGCTCTACAGCACTGTGTCCTGATCCAAATCATATTGTGAATGGCATGGTAACATTCACTGGCATCTCGGTTGGTGACACTGCTACCTACACCTGTAACTCGGGTTTTGAACTGATTGGAAATGCATCTTCGACTTGCACACTAATAGATATGAACATTGCCTCATTTGCTCCAGCAGCACCAGTGTGCAGGCGTGAGTACTATGTGATCATCAATAGAATTATGAGCTGTTATACTACCATGTACTTCACATTCAACGCATTGTACTCTTACTTTTGCAGCCCTGTGTCCTGATCCAGCTGACATTGTCAATGGCATGGTGACATTGACTGGCAACTCAGTTGGTGACACTGCTACCTACACCTGTAACTTGGATTTTGAACTGATTGGAAATGCATCCGTAATGTGCACACAAGTAGATGTGAACTCTTCAGCATTTTCTCCAGCAGCACCAGTGTGCAGGCGTGAGTGCTGTTTGAATATAGCTAACAGATTTTTATGTTACCATGCACACAATAGTATACTCATGTTGCCATAACACTTACGCCATTGACCACGCACCCACAGTCGTAGTCCAAGCTCATAAAATCTCCAGTCAGAGGACGAGAGCAAGAGCAACCACAGGTTGCACCATTCTAATCACCATACACTTTCTTCTTCCTTATACATGTATTCCGGATTAATATAATAATAAAATAAAGTTTCCTTAATATAATTGAATATTTTAGGGTTTGAGAATTGGAACAGGGATGATTTTAAAGCATTATTAAAGCTAGTTAAGAGCTTTGTATTACTGATATGGGAGACTAGGAAGAAGGAATTGTATGGTGATCAGGATTGTGTGGTCTCTGGTTGTTCTTGCTCTTGTCCTCTGACTGGAGGTCTTACAAGCTCCGCCTGCGTCTGTGGGTGCGTGGTCAATGGCGTAAGCGCTACGGCAGCAACATGAGTATATTATTATTATTATTATTATTATTATTGAATGTACTAAACTCCTCAAACCCCCCCCCCCCCCCCAACGGCTTTTCTAATTCTACCATGAAAGTATCTCTAATGCTGTCATATACAGGACACTCCAATAGCACATGTACCACACTCTCACATTCGTCCCCACATAATTTACACTGCCTATCCCACTATATCTTCCTAACTCTTCATTCAGACCATTAGTACCTCACCTGAATTTGAGCATTAATCTTGTACCCGGATCACCTACCCCCTGCAAGTAATTCTTGAATTCTATTTCTTACAAGAAGACTTGTACAAATTCAATGTAACTTTACTGTTTAAGCTGTCATTCAACTCTTTCTATTCTCTATTCCTCAACGCTTCATCTACCGTATCTATTAACATTGTAATCTTCAGCAGACACCTCTTGGCTATCTCAACTGCAGCAACAATTCAGTAATTACTTTCATCCAAGTCTTCCTCTGCCTACCGCTACATGGCTTCACTTCCCACTCAGTGTCTAATAATAATCTAGAATACCAATTTATTGACTTTATACCATGCACATTGTATAACTTCACTTTTATAACATTTCTTGCATCATTCTTACTCTGCAGCACTGTGTCCTGATCCAGCTGACATTGTCAATGGCATGATGACATTCACTAGCAACTCAGTTGGTGACACTGCTACATGCACCTGCAACTTGAATTTTGAACTGATCGGAAATGCATCCATAATGTGTACACAAGTAGATGTGAACTCTGCAGCATTTTCTCCAGCAGCACCAGTGTGCAGGCGTGAGTGCTATGTGACTATAACTAACACATCTTTATGTTACCATGCACACTATAATATAGTAACTAGTAAGATGCTGGTTATCATTGAAGGGCGAACCTGATCGAGCATTGTACATACACTCAAGCATATTCAGCTGCAAAATGATACATATTCAGGACGTAACAAACAACGGTACAGCCGGTGTTCACCAGCTGAATGATACATATTCCAGGACAGAAAGATGAGTGAGACGTGCAGCTGGTTTGGAGAATGCATGTGCTCATTAAACTTCAACTCAGCAAGGCGCACGATTATTAAAATTGATTACACCTAGTGTTGATTACAGTGATGTCTGTTGCCTACTAGTGCATACATGGTATTCCATGCAGAGTGCCTTGTGGGAATCGAGTTGCATTATGCTGCTCAGCTGACCGGGCCAGTCCGAGGCTTTGAGAACAGTGATCATCAGTTTCCTGCTGCTGAATCAGCCTTATCTGCTGTCGATAAACCTCCCACCGATGTCCCCTCGATCTCCTAGCTACCACTCCTCTGGGTTGCTGCACACGTAGTCTTAACAATCGCTGCCGCCTCTCTGTAGGGTGACTCCATCGTAGTGCTACTGTGCACGCGCAGGAAAGCAGTACCACACCCACCGGAAATATGTTGCATTCCTGTAGCATTAGTTACATACTCATTTGAAGAACTGCATAAAAGCGATAAAGGAGTATAAGAGTAAATGGGCTAGAAGAGAAAAGGTTGATACACGAGTCCTAAATGAATGGGAGGGTACAGTAACTTCTATAGGATTGAATGAATCAGAAACAAACATAAACAATCCCACAGACAATATCGTAAACAAGTACTCAGAGATAAGGCACACCTTAAATACTTGAGTGAACTACATGAAGAATACGTTTTAGTTCCTGCAGATAAAGCTGTTAATAATGTCTCAGTAGTCTGTAAGAAATACTATTTGGATGTAGTCATTAACTTAAGGAGCTAATTAACAAAAATAAAATAGGCCCAAGTACATACATGGAATGTAACTAGCCTCGTTCCCAGGCCTTCCCGCTCCGTGCATATTATGTAATACGCACGGAGCGGGGAGGCCTGGGAACGAGGCTAGAATATAACGATAGCATAGATAAAATACTAAAGGACCACATGCAATACATGAATACTAACAATATTAAAATACCTGAAATAATGATTCAACTACCAACATTTTATTGGCTTCCTAAGATGCACAAAACACCAGTTGGCAGTAGATTTATAGCAGCCTCCAGTAGCTGTACCACAAAACCTCTGTCAAAGTTACTAACTAGTTGTCTTAATCAAATTATTCAACACTTTAAAGAATATAACAAAGGCATAATTAGAAACTCTGCGGCCAATTGTTTTTGGATTATTGATAATTCTACCCAGGTACTCTATGACACAACTATAGCTACTCATTTTGATAGTTTCGATTTTTCTACCTTATATACTAATATTCCCCATGATCTATTATTAGATTGCCTGGATAATTCAGTTAAAGAAGCCTATCGGGTCAGGGGGGCTACATATATTTCAGTAGGTCATAATTTTTTTGGTCAGATAAAGCATGTAGAGGTCATACTAATATTACTATAGAAAACTTATAGAATACATACAATTTTTAATAAACAATATATACGTTAAAGTGGGCAATAGAGTTTTTAAACAGACAATTGGTATACCAATGGGTACAGATTGCACGCCCTTATTAGCTAACTTTTTCTACGAATATAAGTATGTTAAGGGTAAACTAAAGGATAACCATAAATTGGCTAGGCTGGTTAAACATACCGTTAGATACATTGATGACTTACTTACGCTTAATAATCCCAGCTTTCAACGAGAAATACCTAACATACACCCACCTCAATTACAATTAGAGAAAACCACAGAAGCACCTGATAAACTATCTCACAATTGCTTGCAAATACACGGGAGGAAATTAACTTTGGTTTATGACAAAAGAGATGCTTTTAAGCTAATTTAGATAGTAATATTCCCACTAAACCTGCTTATGGTGTATACATCTCCCAGTTGGTTAGGATAGGTAGGATATGTGATGAGTATGAAGGGAGAGACACCGTATACTAACCACCAGATTGCTTAAACAGGGCTACAAATACGATCAATTATGTTTCTAGGTTTAGTAGTAAATATAAGGATATTTTGGCTAAATTTAAGATAGGATTAAAACAACATAATAAAGATAGCATACCATTGCAACTGAATACCGTGAATAGGCTTAACAGGCTAGATAATGAGTTAAACGGGGTGCTCTAGATAGGAACAGGAAATGATGTCATAGGCTGCCTTCTATTACAGCTGTTAATGCTCCTCACAAAAATTTAAGTTTGAATGGAAGGCTGGGAGATGGTGAATTGTCTGAACTCTTACCACAGATCACTGAAGCTTAAAAGCTAAGCAACTATAAATTGTATACCACTACATGAACTAGGTCCCCCAATATTAGGCCATAAGAGCTTGCACTGAATGAGTGGGGAGAGTTGGCTAGCCATCACAGACTCTTCAACCCACCAGTCCTGGTTCTCAAGGCTAGGCTTCAGTGCTTTTCATTTTTATTTTTCTAGATAGCTTATGTTTTATAATAGTTCTTTTTATCTTTCCATTTTCTAAACAAACTTCTCTCTCTTTTTTATGATCTTGGATGTGACTGGGGGGCCTGGGGCCGGGGGGGCTGGGGGCTGCTTGGTTTGGGGCTGCTTTTATGTTTTTAATCTTTTATAAGCTTTTTAACTTTTTAACATTTTGATGGAGGCCCTGCTGGCTTTGGTGAGATCTTATGGTCAAGCCAGAACCGAAGACGTTTTCTCCTGGAAGCTTTTTAACAGAGGGAAGACCTATTTGGTCATCTCTATTTTAACCGTTTTTAAACAACTTTATAATTAACCTTCAGCGTTTTAACTATGTGCAATCACGGACTGGGTGGCTTTCTGGTTCTTTCCTGGTCCTAAGTTCTCTTTGTTGCAGTCACAGCTCTCTTTTCTCCTTAATTTATTATGTTGCTATGTGCCTGATTAGATTAGTGAATGAGTATAACATCTGGGTACCGGGTAAATGTCAGATATTTGGAGCATAAGTGCATATGCCGTTGTTTGTACGGACAGAAGTACCATAGTTTGGGAAATTTTTGGTGTAAAAATATTTTCGTAGGCTTCGACAGTTACGGAATTTAAAATCACGAACAAATTTCAACAACTAATTATTACGCTTACATCTAAAGTATCTATTAACATTGTAATCTTCTATAGGCTACCGATAATATTCAACTGCATGCAGCAACAGTTCAATAATTACTTTCATCCAAGTCTTCCTCTGCCTATGGCTTCACTTCCCACTCAGTGTTTAATAGTAATCTAGGATACCAATTTATTGACTCTATACCATGCACATTGTATAACTTCACTTTTAAAACGTTGCTTGCGTCATTCTCACTCTGCAGCACTGTGTTCTGATCCGGCTGACATTGTGAATGGCATGGTGACATTCACTGGTAACTCAATTGGTGATACTGCTACCTACACCTGTAACTCAAGTTTCAGGTTGATCGGAAGTGTATCCACGACATGCACACCAGTTGATGTGAACTCTGCAGCATTTTCTCCAGCAGCACCAGTGTGCACACGTTAGTGCTGCATGTTAATGTTACTACCAAAAGTTTATGTTACCACATTCATTGTATAACATCGTATTTACTATAATGTCTTGCTATACAGCACTGTGTCCTGATCCGGCTGATATTGTGAATGGCATGGTAACATTCACTGGAAACTCAGTTGGTGACACTGCTACTTACACCTGTAACTTGGTTTTTGAACTGATTGGAAATGCATCTTCGACTTGCACGCTAATAGATATGAACATTGCCTCATTTGCTCCAGCAGCACCAGTGTGCAGGCGTGAGTGCTGTGTGAATATTACCAATTAAATGTTTATGTCATAGGCATGCACATTATAATATAGCTCATTGTGTGCCGTTTAGCACTTGACGCCAATTTTTACCACGCACCCACAGTCGTAGGCAGAGCATCACTGGAGCTAAGTATACCACTACATGATTTAGGTTTTGCACCGTTTCCTAATCACTATATACACTTCTCTTTCTTTCTTAGTTATTCCAGGATGTAATATTACAAAGCTCTGGGGGGGGGGGGGGGGAGCACTGTGTCCTGATCCGGCTGATATTGTGAATGGCATGGTAACATTCACTGGAAACTCAGTTGGTGACACTGCTACTTACACCTGTAACTTGGGTTTTGAACTGATTGGAAATGCATCTTCGACTTGCACGCTAATAGATATGAACATTGCCTCATTTGCTCCAGCAGCACCAGTGTGCAGGCGTGAGTACTATGTAATCATCAATAGAATTATGAGCTGTTATACTACCATGTACTTCACATTCAACGCATTGTACTCTTACTTTTCCAGCCCTGTGTCCTGATCCAGCTGACATTGTCAATAGCATGGTGACATTGACTGGCAACTCAGTTGGTGACACTGCTACCTACACCTGTAACTTGGATTTTGAACTGATTGAAAATGCATCCGTAATGTGTACACAAGTAGATGTGAACTCTGCAGCATTTTCCCCAGCAGCACCAGTGTGCAGGCGTGAGTGATGTGTGAATATAACTAACAGATGTTTGTTACCATGCACATTACAATTAGTAACTAGTGAGATGCTGGTTATCCTCGAGGGGCGAGCCTGATTGAGCATTGTACATCCACTCAAACCTATTCAGGGGTAAAATATCATGCAGGTGGTGTTGAGGGATGTACGTGCTTATAACATTTTACCAGAGCATGCAATTTAAGCTGCAGAATGATACATATTCTGGACGTAACAAACAACGGTACAGCCGGTGTTCCACCAGGTTTTATCAACTGAATGATACATATTCCAGGACAGAAAGATGAGTGAGACGTGCAGCTGGTTTGGAAAATTGCATGTACTCATTAAACTTCTACTCAGCAAGGTGCATGATTATAAAAATTGTCCATTTTTCTAGTGTTGGTTAGGGCAGTGATATCTGTTCCTGTGATATTCCTGATCCTGCTGGAGGCTTTGTTCTGCTCTTCTCTTTCATTTGTGCTCCCTCTCTCGGTACCTGTCCTCTCTCTCCTCTGGGGCAATCCTACCGTTCTCTGTTGTTGATGCTCCCTCTCCCAGTAGTGCCTGGCCTCGCTCTCCTCCGGGGTACCTGCAGTGTTTATTTCAGGAACTTATGCAGTTCTAAAATTCTAATATCCCCCTAAAATTTACAAAGTTGACCATTGGAGACTATATACAGTACATGGTACGTATTTAGCATGGCACTGAAAAGGCGTATGGCTTAATAATGTCCAGTGGAAGTGGAGCACCTTTCTAGGGAAGCATGTCCCCAGATTCCAGGCCCTAGGCAAGCAGCTCGCAGCACCTCCCCCTCTATACATGATACAAGCATCCCACATAAACTAAACTAAACCTCTAGGGAAAACAACACTGGATACCTGCTACCTTTCTCAATCATTGACCTACCTCTCCAGTTGGCGACTTGCCTGTCTGTCCTCCGGGGTACCTGCTACCCTTCTCTCTCATTGGCGCTCTCTATATAGCTATAGCCCATTGGCGTCTGACCTTTTTCTACCTCTGCAGTCCTCTCTGTCGGTTCACTATATCCCATCATGGCATCAAAGTCCACTAACATGAATGCGCACTTGAGTATAACATCTGGGTACCGGGCAAATGTCAGAAATTTGGAGCATAAGCGCATATGCCGTATGTGTGTACGGACAGAAGTACCATAGTTTGGGAAATTTGAAAAATATTTTCGTAGACCTCGACAGTTACGTAATTTAAAATCACGAAAAAATATCAACAACTAATTATTGCGCTTCATCTACCATATCTATTAACACTGTAATCTCCAGCTATAGGCTATCTATAATATTCAACTGCATGCAGCAACAGTTCAATAATTACTTTCATCCGAGTCTTCCTCTGCCTATCTCTGCATGGCTTCACTTCCCACTCAGTGTCTAATAGTAATCTAGGATACCAATTTAATCACTTTATAACATGGGCATTGTATAACTTCACATTTAAAACATTGCTTGTGTCATTCTTACTCTGCAGCCCTATGTTCTGATCCGGCTGACATTGTGAATGGCATGGTGATATTCACTGGCAACTCAATCGGTGACACTGCTACCTACACCTGTAACTCAAGTTTCAAGTTGATCGGAAGTGTATCCACGACCTGCACACCAGTTGATGTTAACTCTGCAGCATTTTCTCCAGCAGCACCAGTGTGCACACGTGAGTGCTGCATGTGCTACTACCAAAAGTTTATGTTACCACATTCATTGTATAACATCGTATTTACTATAATGTCTTGCTCTGCAGCCCTGTGTCCTGATCCGGCTCATATTGTGAATGGCATGGTGACATTCACTGGCAACTCAGTTGGTGACACTGCTACCTGCACCTGTAACTCAGGTTTTGAACTAATCGGAAATGCATCCACAACATGCACACAAGTAGACGTAAACTCTGCCGCATTTTCTCCAGCAGCACCAGTGTGCAGGCGTGAGTGTAGTGTGATCATGAAAATAACTACCAAATGTTTATGTTATCATGTACATTGCTTATTTACATCACTCTTGCTCTACAGCACTGTGTCCTGATCCAGCTCATATTCTGAATGGCATGGTGACATTGACTGGCAACTCAGTTGGTGACACTGCTACCTACACCTGTAACTTGGGTTTTGAACCGATTGGAAATGCGTCCACAACGTGCACACAAGTAGTTGTGAACTCTGCCGCATTTTCTCCAGCAGCACCAGTGTGCAGGCGTGAGTGCTGCATGATCATGAGTATCGCTTACAAGATGTTTATGTTACCATGTACATTGTGTAACTTTACCGTTTATGCATTGTTTACATCACTCTTGCTATGCAGCCCTGTGTCCTGATCCACCTGACATTGTGAATGGTACAGTGATGTTTGCTGGCAACTCAGTTGGTGACACTGCTACCTACACCTGTAACTCCAGTTTTGAACTAATTGGAAATGCATCCACTACATGCACGCGAGTAGATATGAACTCTGCCACATTTTCTCCAGCAGCACCAGTGTGCAGGCGTGAGTGCAGTGTGATCACGAACATAACTAGCGGATGTTTATGTTATCATGTAGGTTACAGTTAGGTAATACGTTAAATGGGGTGCTCTAGATAGGAACAGGAAATGATGTCATAGGCTGCCTTCTATTACAGCCAGAGGAGATTGGAAAGTATCACGTGTCTGTCGAATATTGCACGATGTCACATAAGTTAATAGCGTTCCATGGAGAAGAATACGGAAGGTATGCAAAGTTATACGGTATCTGGCCAAAAGAACACTTTATATCTCCACAACCTTTGAGGATACGATTGGGTACACCCCCTCAAAAACCTTGGCTTGCGAGTGTGAAACTGCGATGCAGAAAGATTCAGCTTGAATACTGTGGATTCTCAGTGAGCTTGAAAAGTATTTCTTGAAGCTATGCTATTGAAGATATGGTAACGGTTTTACAGCTCAAATTCTAACTTTAGAAAACTGCTAAACTTACATAAGATCACTCGCGCAGTGGCTATACTGCTCCTTTCTGCTCGAGACTTTTGTATTACATCATCTGACAGTATAGTGCAGGTGATGCTTTCCAACCTCCAGCTTTAGTGTTCTTTTTAAATTTGAGACAATTTTTAAATGAACGGCTGGGAGATGGTCAAGTGAAATCCAACCACTTACCACAGTTCGCTGGAGTTTAAAAGCTAAGTATACCACTACATGAGCTAGTTTTTTTTGTTTCCTGTTTCTAAACACGCTTCTCTCTTTTCCTTTTTTTAATTCTAGGATGTGACTGGGTGGGCTGGGTGGGGGGCTGCTTGCATTTTTAATCAATTATACGCTTTTTAACCTTTTAACATTTTGATGGAGGCCCTGCTGGCTTTGGCAAGATCTTATAATCGAAACCATTCAGCTAGGAGCAGCTAAGAAGATACTTTTTTAATCATAAGATTAAGAAGCTTTTTTAACAGAGGGAAGACCTATTGGTATAAAGTCAATAAGTTGGATAATGAGCGGTATCCTAGAGTACTATTAGATGCTGAGTGGGAAGTGAAACCATGTAGAGGTAGGCAAAGGGAAACTTGGATGAAAGTAATTAATGAATTGCTGCTGCAGTTAGATTTAGATAGCCAAGAGGTATTAGCTGCAGATAATATTAATTTGTTTTTAGATACGGTAGACGAAGCGTTGAGGGATAGAGAATACAAGGACTTTAATGACAGCTTGAATACTAAAGTTAAGTTGAATCTGTACAAGTCTTTCTGTAAGGAAATAGAATTCAAGAATTATTTGCAGCGGGTAGGTGATCCGAGTACAAGATTATTGTTTAAGTTTCGGTCAGGTACGAACGGTCTGAATGAAGAGTTAGGAAGACATAGGGGTAAAAATGATGATAGGCAGTGTAAATTATGCAGGGGTGAATGTGAGAGTGTGGTACATGTTCTCTGGGAGTGTCCAGCATATGACAGCATTAGAAATAATTTCATGGTAGAATTAGAAAATCTATTGGGGGGGAGGTTTGGGGAGTTTAGTACACTTGATAATTTTAATAAGGCAAGTTTTATTTTAGGATTTGAGAATTGGAACCGGGATGATTTTAAAGCATTATTAAAGCTAGTTAAGAGCTTTGTATTATTGATATGGGAGACTAGGAAGAAGGAATTGTATGGTGATCAGGATCGTGTGGTCTCTGGTTGTTCTTGCTCTTGTCTTCTGACTGGAGGTCTTACAAGCTCCGCCTGCGTCTGTGGGTGCGTGGTCAATGGCGTAAGCGCTACGGCAGCAACATGAGTATATTATTATTATGCGGTCACGGACTGGGTGGCTTTCTGGTTCTTTCCTGGTCCTGGGTTCTCTTTGTTGCAATCAGAGCTCTTTTCTACTTCATTTGTTATGTTGCTATGTGCCTAATTAGATTCACTATACGTGTGTATAGTGTTAGTATTTAGGGTATGTGGATGTACATGTTAAGGGTTAAGGGAGTCAAATAATTAGGATTAGTGGGATTTGCTTAGGCTTAAAGCGTAATGATTGCATTTGATATAACAATTAAGTTAGTTTTCATTGATTATTTATATCACTCTTGCTCTACAGTACTGTGTCCTGATCCAAATCATATTGTGAATGGCATGGTAACATTCACTGGCATCTCGGTTGGTGACACTGCTACCTACACCTGTAACTCGGGTTTTGAACTGATTGGAAATGCATCTTCGACTTGCACGCTAATAGATATGAACATTGCCTCATTTGCTCCAGCAGCACCAGTGTGCAGGCGTGAGTACTATGTGATCATCAATAGAATTATGAGCTGTTATACTACCATGTACTTCACATTCAACGCATTGTACTCTTACTTTTGCAGCCCTGTGTCCTGATCCAGCTGACATTGTCAATGGCATGGTGACATTGACTGGCAACTCAGTTGGTGACACTGCTACCTACACCTGCAACTTGGATTTTGAACTGATTGGAAATGCATCCGTAATGTGTACACAAGTAGATGTGAACTTTGCAGCATTTTCTCCAGCAGCACCAGTGTGCACGCGTGAGTGCTGTTTGAATATAGCTAACAGATTTTTATGTTACCATGCACACAATAGTATACTCATGTTGCCATAACACTTACGCCATTGACCACGCACCCACAGTCGTAGTCCAAGCTCATCAAATCTCCAGTCAGAGGACGAGAGCAAGAGCAACCACAGGTTGCACCATTCTAATCACCATACACTTTCTTCTTCCTAATACATGTATTCCGGATTAATATAATAATAAAATAAAGTTTCCTTAATATAATTGAATGTACTAAACTCCCCCCCCCCCCCCCCCCCCCAACGGCTTTTCTAATTCTACCATGAAAGTATCTCTAATGCTGTCATATACAGGACACTCCAATAGCACATGTACCACACTCTCACATTCGTCCCCACATAATTTACACTGCCTATCCCACTATATCTTCCTAACTCTTCATTCAGACCATTAGTACCTCACCTGAATTTGAGCATTAATCTTGTACCCGGATCACCTACCCCCTGCAAGTAATTCTTGAATTCTATTTCTTACAAGAAGACTTGTACAAATTCAATGTAACTTTACTGTTTAAGCTGTCATTCAACTCTTTCTATTCTCTATTCCTCAACGCTTCATCTACCGTATCTATTAACATTGTAATCTTCAGCAGACACCTCTTGGCTATCTCAACTGCAGCAACAATTCAGTAATTACTTTCATCCAAGTCTTCCTCTGCCTACCGCTACATGGCTTCACTTCCCACTCAGTGTCTAATAATAATCTAGAATACCAATTTATTGACTTTATACCATGCACATTGTATAACTTCACTTTTATAACATTTCTTGCATCATTCTTACTCTGCAGCCCTGTGTCCTGATCCAGCTGACATTGTCAATGGCATGATGACATTCACTGGCAACTCAGTTGGTGACACTGCTACCTGCACCTGTAACTCAGGTTTTGAACTAATCGGAAATGCATCCACAACATGCACACAAGTAGACGTAAACTCTGCCGCATTTTCTCCAGCAGCACCAGTGTGCAGGCGTGAGTGCTATGTGTACTACCAAAAGATGTTACCATGTAAAATAAGCCCTGTGTCCTGATCCATATTGTGAATGGCATGGTTAACTGTTATCATGTACAGGTTTTGAACTAATCGGAAATGCATCCACAACATGCACACAAGTAGCTAACTTTTTCTACGAATATAAGTATGTTAAGGGTAAACTAAAGGATAACCATAAATTGGCTAGGCTGGTTAAACATACCGTTAGATACATTGATGACTTACTTACGCTTAATAATCCCAGCTTTCAACGAGAAATACCTAACATACACCCACCTCAATTACAATTAGAGAAAACCACAGAAGCACCTGATAAACTATCTCACAATTGCTTGCAAATACAAGGGAGGAAATTTAAAACTTCGGTTTATGACAAAAGAGATGCTTTTAAGCTAATTTAGATAGTAATATTCCCACTAAACCTGCTTATGGTGTATACATCTCCCAGTTGGTTAGGATAGGTAGGATATGTGATGAGTATGAAGGGAGAGACACCGTATACTAACCACCAGATTGCTTAAACAGGGCTACAAATACGATCAATTATGTTTCTAGGTTTAGTAGTAAATATAAGGATATTTTGGCTAAATTTAAGATAGGATTAAAACAACATAATAAAGATAGCATACCATTGCAACTGAATACCGTGAATAGGCTTAACAGGCAAAGTTATACGGTATCTGGCCCAAAGAACACTATATCTCCACAACCTTTGAGGGTACGATTGGGTACACCCCCTCAAAAACCTTGGCTTGCGAGTGTGGAACTGCGATGCAGAAAGATTCAGCTTGAATACTGTGGATTCTCAGTGAGCTTGAAAAGTATTTCTTGAAGCTATGCTATTGAAGATATGGTAACGGTTTTACAGCTCAAATTCTAACTTTAGAAAACTGCTAAACTTACATAAGATCACTCGCACAGTGGCTATACTGCTCCTTTCTGCTCGAGACTTTTGTATTACATCATCTGACAGTATAATGCAGGTGATGCTTTCCAACCTCCTCTGTATTACAGCTTTAGTGTTCTTTTTAAATTTGAGACAATTTTTAAATGAAAGGCTGGGAGATGGGTCAAGTGAAATCCAACCACTTACCACAGTTCACTGGAGTTTAAAAGCTAAGTATACCACTACATGAACTATTTTTTTTGTTTCCCGTTTGTAAACACGCTTCTCTCTTTTCTTTTTTTAATTCTAGGATGTGACTGTGTGGGCTGGGTGGGGGGGGGGGGCTAGGGGCTGCTTGGTTTGGGAATGCTTTTACAGTTTTAATCTTTTATACTCTTCTTAACCTTTTAACATTTTGATGGAGGCCCTGCTGGCTTTGGCAAGATCTTATGATCAAACTTTTTTAATCATAAGATTAAGAAGCTTTTTTAACAAAGGGAAGACCTATTTGGTCCCCTCTGTTTTAACCTATTTTAACAACTTCTTAATTAACCTTCAACGTTTTAATTTTGTGCGGCCACGGACTGGGTGGCTTTCAGGTTCTTTCCTGGTCCTGGGTTCTTTTTGTTGCAATCAGAGCTCTTTTCTACTTCATTTGTTTTGTTGCTATGTGCCTAATTAGATTCACTATACATGTATATAGTGTTAGTATTTAGGGTATGTGGATGTACATGTTAAGGGTTAAGGGAGTCAAATAATTAGGATGGGTGGGTTTTGCTTAGGCCCAGAGCTTAATGATTGCATTTGATATAGCGATTAAGATACCTTTTAGTTTTCATTGATTACTCATGCTCTACAGCCCTGTGTCCTGATCCGGCTCATATTGTGAATGGCGTGGTTACATTCGCTGGCAACTCAGTTGGTGACACTGCTACCTACACCTGTAACTCGGGTTTTGAACTGATTGGAAATGCATCTTCGACTTGCACGCTAATAGATATGAACATTGCCTCATTTGCTCCAGCAGCACCAGTGTGCAGGCGTGAGTACTATGTGATCATCAATAGAATTATGAGCTGTTATACTACCATGTACTTCACATTCAACGCATTGTACTCTTACTTTTACAGCCCTGTGTCCTGATCCAGCTGACATTGTCAATGGCATGGTGACATTGACTGGCAACTCAGTTGGTGACACTGCTACCTACACCTGTAACTTGGATTTTGAACTGATTGGAAATGCATCCGTAATGTGCACACAAGTAGATGTGAACTCTGCAGCATTTTCTCCAGCAGCACCAGTGTGCAGGCGTGAGTGCTGTTTGAATATAGCTAACTGATTTTTATGTTACCATGCACACAATAGTATACTCATGTTGCCATAACACTTACACCATTGACCACGCACCCACAGTCGTAGTCCAAGCTCATAAAATCTCCAGTCAGAGGACGAGAGCAAGAGCAACCACAGGTTGCACCATTCTAATCACCATACACTTTCTTCTTCCTACTACATGTATTCCGGATTAATATAATAATAAAATAAAGTTTCCTTAATATAATTGAATGTACTAAACTCCTCAAACCCCTCCCCCCCCCAACGGCTTTTCTAATTCTACCATGAAAGTATCTCTAATGGTGTCATATACAGGACACTCCAACAGCACATGTACCACACTCTCACATTCGTCCCCACATAATTTACACTGCCTATCCCACTATATCTTCCTAACTCTTCATTCAGACCATTAGTACCTCACCTGAATTTGAGCATTAATCTTGTACCCGGATCACCTACCCCCTGCAAGTAATTCTTGAATTCTATTTCTTACAAGAAGACTTGTACAAATTGAATGTAACTTTACTGTTTAAGCTGTCATTCAACTCTTTCTATTCTCTATTCCTCAATGCTTCATCTACCGTATCTATTAACATTGTAATCTTCAGCAGACACCTCTTGGCTATCTATAATATTCAACTGCAGCAACAATTCAGTAATTACTTTCATCCAAGTCTTCCTCTGCCTACCTCTACATGGCTTCACTTCCCACTCAGTGTCTAATAATAATCTAGAATACCAATTTATTGACTTTATACCATGCACATTGTATAACTTCACTTTTAAAACATTGCTTGCATCATTCTTACTCTGCAGCACTGTGTTCTGATCCGGCTGATATTGTCAATGGCATGGTGACATTCACTGGAAACTCAGTTGGTGACACTGCTACATGCACCTGCAACTTGAAGTTTGAACTGATCGGAAATGCATCCATAATGTGTACACAAGTAGATGTGAACTCTGCAGCATTCTCTCCAGCAGCACCAGTGTGCAGGCGTGAGTATTGTGTGAATATAACTAACAGATGTTTGTTACCATGCACATTACAATTAGTAACTAGTGAGATGCTGGTTATCATCGAGGGGCGAGCCTGATTGAGCATTGTACATCCACTCAAACCTATTCACGGGTAAAATATCATGCAGGTGGTGTTGAGGGATGTACGTGCTTATAACATTTTACCAGAGCATGCAATTTAAGCTGCAGAATGATACATATTCTGGACGTAACAAACAACGGTACAGCCGGTGTTGCACCAACTGAATGATACATATTCCAGGACAGAAAGATGAGTGAGATGTGCAGCTGGTTTGGAAAATTGCATGTACTCATTAAACTTCTAATCAGCAAGGTGCATGATTATAAAAATTGTCCATTTTTGATTATACCTAGTGTTGGTTAGGGCAGTGATATCTGTTCCTATGATATTCCTGATCCTGCTGGAGGCTTTGTTCTGCTCTTCTCGTTCATTTGTGCTCCCTCTCTCGGCACCTGTCCTCTCTCTCCTCTGGGGCAATCCTACCGTTCTCTGTTGTTGATGCTTCCTCTCCCAGTAGCGCCTGGCCTCGCTCTCCTCCGGGGTACCTGCAGTGTTTATTTCAGGAACTTATGCAGTTCCAAAATTCTAATGTCCCGCAAAAAATTTACAAAGTTGACCATGTGAGACTATGTACAGTAGATGATATTTAGCATGGCACTGAAAAGGCGTATGGCTTAATAATGTCCAGTGGAAGTGGAGCACCAAAATTTTCTAGGGAAGCATGTCCCCAGACTCCCAGGCCCTAAGTAAGCAGCTCGCAGCTTTTTTCCACCTCCCCCTCTATACATGATACAAGCATCCCACATAAACTAAACTAAACTTCTAGGGAAAACAACACTGGATACCTGCTACCTTTCTCAATCATTGACCTACCTCTCCAGTTGGCGACTTTCCTGTCTGTCCTCCGGGGTACCTGCTACCCTTCTCTCTCATTAGCGCTCTCTATATAGCTATAGCCCATTGGCGTCTGACCTTTTTCTACCTCTACAGTCCTCTCTGTCGGTTCACTATATCCCATCATGGCATCAAAGTCCACTAACATGAATGCGCACTTGAGTATAACATCTGGGTACCGGGCAAATGTCAGAAATTTGGAGCATAAGCGCATATGCCGTATGTGTGTACAGACAGAAGTACCATAGTTTGGGAAATTTGAAAAATATTTTCGTAGACCTCGACAGTTACGTAATTTAAAATCACGCAAAAATGTCAAAAACTAATTATTACGCTTCATCTACCATATCTATTAACACTGTAATCTCCAGCTATAGGCTATCTATAATATTCAACTGCATGCAGCAACAGTCTAATAATTACTTTCATCCGAGTCTTCCTCTGCCTATCTCTACATGGCTTCACTTCCCACTCAGTGTCTAATAGTAATCTAGGATACCAATTTAGATCACTTTATAACATGGGCATTGTATAACTTCACATTTAAAACATTGCTTGTGTCATTCTTACTCTGCAGCACTGTGTCCTGAACCGACTGACATTGTGAATGGCATGGTGATATTCACTGGCAACTCAATCGGTGACACTGCTACCTACGCCTGTAACTCAAGTTTCAAGTTGATCGGAAGTGTATCCACGACCTGCACACCAGTTGATGTTAACTCTGCAGCATTTTCTCCAGCAGCACCAGTGTGCACACGTGAGTGCTGCATGTGCTACTACCAAAAGTTTATGTTACCACATTCATTGTATAACATCGTATTTACTATAATGTCTTGCTCTGCAGCTCTGTGTCCTGATCCGGCTCATATTGCGAATGGCATGGTGACATTCACTGACAGCTCAGTTGGTGACACTGCTACCTACACCTGTAACTCGGGTTTTGAACTAATCGGAAATGCATCCACAACATGCACACAAGTAGACGTAAACTCTGCCGCATTTTCTCCAGCAGCACCAGTGTGCAGGCGTGAGTGTAGTGTGATCATGAACATAACTATCAAATGTTTATGTTATCATGTACATTGACATCACTCTTGCTCTACAGCACTGTGTCCTAATCCAGCTCATATTGTGAATGGCATGGTGACATTCACTGGCAACTCAGTTGGTGACACTGCTACCTACACCTGTAACTTAGATTTTGATCTAATCGGAAATGCGTCCGTAATGTGTATACAAGTAGATGTGAACTCTGCAGCATTTTCTCCAGCAGCGCCAGTGTGCAGGCGTGAGTGCTGCATGATCATGAGTATAGCTTACCAGATGTTTATGTTACCATGTACATTGTGTAACTTTACAGTTTATGCTACATCACTCTTGCTATGCAGCCCTGTGTCCTGATCCACCTGATATTGTGAATGGTACAGTGATGTTTGCTGGCAACTCAGTTGGTGACACTGCTACCTACACCTGCAACTCCAGTTTTGAACTAATTGGAAATGCATCCACTACATGCACGCGAGTAGATATGAACTCTGCCACATTTTCTCCAGCAGCACCAGTGTGCAGGCGTGAGTGCAGTGTGATCACGAACATAACTAGCGGATGTTTATGTTATCATGTAGGTTACAGTTAGGTAATAAGTTAAATGGGGTGCTCTAGATAGGAACAGGAAATGATGTCATAGGCTGCCTTCTATTACAGCCAGAGGAGATTGGAAAGTATCACGTGTCTGTCAAATATTGCATGATGTCACATAAGTTAATAGCGTTACATGGAGAAGAATACGGAAGGTATGCAAAGTTATACGGTATCTGGCCCAAAGAACACTTTATATCTCCACAACCTTTGAGGGTACGATTGGGTACACCCCCTCAAAAACCTTGGCTTGCGAGTGTGGAACTGCGATGCAGAAAGATTCAACTTGAATACTGTGGATTCTCAGTGAGCTTGAAAAGTATTTCTTGAAGCTATGCTATTGAAGATATGGTAACGGTTTTACAGCTCAAATTCTAACTATTTTACTTTAGAAAACTGCTAAACTTACATAAGATCACTCGCGCAGTGGCTATACTGCTCCTTTCTGCTCGAGATTTTGTATTACATCATCTGACAGTATAGTGCAGGTGATGCTTTCCAACCTCCTCTGTATTACAGCTTTAGTGTTCTTTTTAACAATTTTTAAATGAAAGGCTGGGAGATGGTCAAGTGAAATCCAACCACTTACCACAGTTCACTGGAGTTTAAAAGCTAAGTATACCACTACATGAGCTAGTTTTTTTGTTTCCCGTTTCTAAACACGCTTCTCTCTTTTCCTTTTTTTATTCTAGAATGTGACTGGGTGGGCTGGGTGGGGGGGGCTGGGGGCGGCTTGGTTTGGGAATGCTTTTACAATTTTAATCTTTTATACGCTTCTTAACCTTTTAACATTTTGATGGAGGCCCTGCTGGCTTTGGCAAGATCTTATGATCAAACCAGAACCAAGGAACTTTCCTCCTGGAAGCTTTTTTAACAGAGGGAAGACCTATTTGGTCCCCTCTATTTTAACCTTTTTTTAACAACTTCTTAATTAACCTTCAATGTTTTAATTTTGTGCGGCCACGGACTGGGTGGCTTTCTGGTTCTTTCCTGGCCCTGGGTTCTCTTTGCTGCAGTCAGAGCTCTTTTCTACTTCATTTGTTATGTTGCTATGTGCCTAATTAGATTCACTATACATGTGTAATTAGGGTATGTGGATGTACATGTTAAGGGTTAAGGGAGTCAAATAATTAGGATGGGTGGGTTTTGCTTAGGCCCAGAGCTTAATGATTGCATTTGATATAGCGATTAAGATGCCTTTTAGTTTTCATTGATTACTCATGCTCTACAGCACTGTGTCCTGATCCGGCTCATATTGTGAATGGCATTGTGACATTCGCTGGCAACTCAGTTGGTGACACTGCTACCTACACCTGTAACTCGGGTTTTGAACTGATTGGAAATGCATCTTCGACTTGCACGCTAATAGATATGAACATTGCCACATTTGCTCCAGCAGCACCAGTGTGCAGGCGTGAGTACTATGTGGTCATCAATAGAATTATGAGCTGTTATACTACCATGTACTTCACATTCAACGCATTGTACTCTTACTTTTGCAGCCCTGTGTCCTGATCCAGCTGACATTGTCAATGGCATGGTGACATTGACTGGCAACTCAGTTGGTGGCACTGCTACCTACACCTGTAACTTGGATTTTGAACTGATCGGAAATGCGTCCGTAATGTGCACACAAGTAGATGTGAACTCTGCAGCATTTTCTCCAGCAGCACCAGTTTGCACGCGTGAGTGCTGTGTGAATATTACCAATAGATGTTTATGTTACCATGCACATTATAATTAGTATATGTAATAGCATGGTTTGGAGTGAAATTTGGGATAAATCATACGAGTAATGTACCAAGGATGGGGTTAAATTACACGAGGCAAAGCCGAGTACAATTTACCATCCTAGGTACATTACGAGTATGATTTATCCCAAATTTCACTCCAAACCATGCTATCACATGTTAATCTTATAGCTCCCAACAACAGTGAAATTTCACATAGCAACAGTGAAATATCAAGAAGAGTGAAATATCAAAATAATTTCATTGCTTCAAATAGGAGTTTACCATTAGCTCTACAATAGCTATGAGATTAATAATAATATACTCATGTTGCCGTAACGCTTACGCCATTGACCACGCACCCACAGTCGTAGGCAGAGCTCGTTACATGTACTTCTACTCAGCAAGGTGCTTGATTATAAAAATTGCCCATTTTTGATTATATCTAGTGTTGGTTAGGGCAGTGATATCTGTTCCTATGATATTCCTGATCCTGCTGGAGGCTTTGTTTTGCTCTTCTCGTTCATTTGTGCTGCCTCTCTCGGTACCTGTCCTCTCTCTCCTTTGGGGCAATCCTACCGTTCTCTGTTGTTGATGCTCCCTCTCCCAGTGGTGCCTGGCCTCGCTCTCCTCCAGGGTACCTGCAGTGTTTATTTCAGGAACTTATGCAGTTCCCAAATTCTAATAAAATTTACAAAGTTGACCATGTGAGACTATATAAAGTAGATGGTACGTATTATTTTAGCATGGCACTGAAAAGGCGTATGGCTTAATAATGTCCAGTGGAAGTGGAGCACCTTTCTAGGGAAGCATGTCCCCAGACTCCCAGGCCCTAGGCAAGCAGCTCGCAGCACCTCCCCCTCTATACATGATACAAGCATCCCACATAAACTAAACTAAACGTCTAGGGAAAACAACACTGGATACCTGCTACCTTTCTCAATCATTGACCTACCTCTCCAGTTGGCGACTTGCCTGTCTGTCCTCCGGGGTACCTGCTACCCTTCTCTCTCATTAGCGCTCTCTATATAGCTATAGCCCATTGGCGTCTGACCTTTTTCTACCTCTGCAATCCTCTCTGTCGGTTCACTATATCCCATCATGGCATCAAAGTCCACTAACATTAATGCGCACTTGAGTATAACATCTGGGTACCGGGTAAATGTCAGAAATTTGGAGCATAAGCGCATATGCCGTATGTGTGTACAGACAGAAGTACCATAGTTTGGGAAATTTGAAAATATTTTCATAGACCTCGACAGTTACGTAATTTAAAATCATGAAAAAATATCAACAACTAATTATTACACTTCATCTACCGTAACTATTAACACTGTAATCTCCAGCTATACTATTCAACTGCATGCAGCAACAGTTCAGTAATTACTTTTCATCCAAGTCTTCCTCTGCCTACCTCTGCATGGCTTCACTTCCCACTCAGTGTCTAATAGTAATCTAGGATACCAATTTAATCACTTTATAACATGGGCATTGTATAACTTCACTTTTAAAACATTGCTTGTGTCATTCTTACTCTGCAGCACTGTGTTCTGATCCGGCTGACATTGTGAATGGCATGGTGACATTGACTGGCAACTCAGTTGGTGACACTGCTACCTACACCTGTAACTCAAGTTTCAAGTTGATCGGAAGTGTATCCACGACCTGCACACCAGTTGATGTTAACTCTGCAGCATTTTCTCCAGCAGCACCAGTGTGCACACGTGAGTGCTGCATGTTAATGTTACTACCAAAAGTTTATGTTACCACATTCATTGTATAAAATCGTATACTATAATGTCTTGCTCTACAGCACTGTGTCCTGATCCGGCTCATATTGTGAATGGCATGGTGACATTGACTGGCAACTCAGTTGGTGACACTGCTACCTACACCTGTAACTCGGGTTTTGAACTAATTGGAAATGCATCAACAACCTGCACACAACTAGATATGAACATTGCCGCATTTGCTCCAGCAGCACCAGTGTGCACGCGTGAGTGCTGTGTGAATATTACCAATTAAATGTTTATGTTACCATGCACATTATAATATACTCATGTTGCCGTAGCACTTACGCCATTGACCACGCACCCACAGTCGTAGGCAGAGCTCGTAAGATCTCCAGAGGTTGCACCGTCCTAATCACTATATAATTTCTTCTTTCTAGTATTCCAGATTAATATTACAAAGCTCTTAAGTAGGTTTTAAAACCATACCCGTTGCAATTCTCACACCCCAAATAAAGCTTGCCTTATTAAAATTGAATGTATTGAACTCCTCAAAACTCCTCTAATCCAACCATGAAAGTATCTCTAATACTGTCGTATACAAGACACTCCCTGCAAGTAATTCTTGAATTCTATTTCTTTCTTACAAGAAAACCTGTACAAATTCAATTTAACTTTACTGTTTAAGCCGTCATTCAAGTCTTTCTATTCTCTATTCCTCAACACTTCGTCTACCGTATCCATTAACAGTGTAATCTTCAGCTAACACCTCTTGGCTATCTATAATATTCAACTGCATGCAGCAACAATTCAGTAAATACTTTCATCCAAGTCTTCCTCCGCCTACCTCTGCATGGCTTCACTTCCCACTCAGTGTCTAATAATAACTTTGGGATACCAATTTATTGACTTTATACCATGCACATTGTATAACTTCACTTTTATAACATTGCTTGCATCATTCTTACTCTGCAGCACTGTGTTCTGATCCAGCTGACATTGTCAATGGCATGATGACATTCACTGGCAACTCAGTTGGTGACACTGCTACATGCACCTGCAACTTGAATTTTGAACTGATCGGAAATGCATCCATAATGTGTACACAAGTAGATGTGAACTCTGCAGCATTTTCTCCAGCAGCACCAGTGTGCAGGCGTGAGTGCTATGTGACTATTACTAACACATCTTTATGTTACCATGCACATTATAATTAGTAACTAGTGAGATGCTGGTTATCATTGAAGGGCGAACCTGATCAAGCATTGTACATACACTCAAACATATTCAGCTGCAGAATGATACATATTCTGGACGTAACAAACAACGGTACAGCCGGTGTTGCACCATGTTTTATCAACTGAATGATACATATTCCAGGACAGAAAGATGAGTGAGATGTGCAGCTGGTTTGGAAAATTGCATGTACTCATTAAACTTCTAATCAGCAAGGTGCATGATTATAAAAATTGTCCATTTTTGATTATACCTAGTGTTGGTTAGGGCAGTGATATCTGTTCCTATTGCTGCACACGTAGTCTTCACAATCGCTGCCGCCTCTCTGTAGGGTGACTCCATCGTAGTGCTACTGTTCACGTGCAGGAAAGCAGTACCACGCCCACAGGAAATATGTTGCAATAATTGCATTCCTGTAGCATTACTTACATACTCATTTGAAGAACTGCATAAAAGCGATAAAGGAGTATAAGAGTAAATGGGCTAGAAGAGAAAAGGTTGTTACACGAGTCCTAAATGAATAGGAGGGTACAGTAACTTCTATAGTTAAAACTAGGATTGAAAGAATGAGAAACAAACATAAACAATCCCACAGGCAATATCGTAAACAAGTACTCAGAGACATTAAGGCACACCTTAAATACTTGAGTGAATTACATGAAGAATACGTTCCAGTTCCTGCAGATAAAGCTGGTAATAACGTCTTGGTAGTCTGTAAGAAATACTATTTGGATGTAGTCATTAACTTAAGGAGCTAATTAACAAAAATAAAATAGGCCCAAGTACATACATGGAATGTAACTAGCCTCGTTCCCAGGCCTTCCCGCTCCGTGCATATTATGTAATACGCACGGAGCGGGGAGGCCTGGGAACGAGGCTAGAATATAACGATAGCATAGATAAAATACTAAAGGACCACATGCAATACATGAATACTAACAATATTAAAATACCTGAAATAATGATTCAACTACCAACATTTTATTGGCTTCCTAAGATGCACAAAACACCAGTTGGCAGTAGATTTATAGCAGCCTCCAGTAGCTGTACCACAAAACCTCTGTCAAAGTTACTAACTAGTTGTCTTAATCAAATTATTCAACACTTTAAAGAATATAACAAAGGCATAATTAGAAACTCTGCGGCCAATTGTTTTTGGATTATTGATAATTCTACCCAGGTACTCTATGACACAACTATAGCTACTCATTTTGATAGTTTCGATTTTTCTACCTTATATACTAATATTCCCCATGATCTATTATTAGATTGCCTGGATAATTCAGTTAAAGAAGCCTATCGGGTCAGGGGGGCTACATATATTTCAGTAGGTCATAATTTTTTTTGGTCAGATAAAGCATGTAGAGGTCATACTAATATTACTATAGAAAACTTATAGAATACATACAATTTTTAATAAACAATATATACGTTAAAGTGGGCAATAGAGTTTTTAAACAGACAATTGGTATACTAATGGGTACAGATTGCACGCCCTTATTAGCTAACTTTTTCTACGAATATAAGTATGTTAAGGGTAAACTAAAGGATAACCATAAATTGGCTAGGCTGGTTAAACATACCGTTAGATACATTGATGACTTACTTACGCTTAATAACCCCAGCTTTCAACGAGAAATACCTAACATACACCCACCTCAATTACAATTAGAGAAAACCACAGAAGCACCTGATAAACTATCTTATTTAGACAATTGCTTGCAAATACAAGGGAGGAAATTTAAAACTTTGGTTTATGACAAAAGAGATGCTTTTAAGCTAATTTTTAGATAGTAATATTCCCACTAAACCTGCTTATGGTGTATACATCTCCCAGTTGGTTAGGATAGGTAGGATATGTGATGAGTATGAAGATTTTAGGGAGAGACACTGCATACTAACCACCAGATTGCTTCAATAAGGCTATAAATACGATCAATTATGTTTCTAGGTTTAGTAGTAAATATAAGGATATTTTGGCTAAATTTAAGATAGGATTAAAACAACATAATAAAGATAGCATACCATTGCAACTGAATACCGTGAATAGGCTTAACAGGCTAGATAATGAGTTAAACGGGGTGCTCTAGATAGGAACAGGAAATGATGTCATAGGCTGCCTTCTATTACAGCTGTTAATGCTCCTCACAAAAATTTAAGTTTGAATGGAAGGCTGGGAGATGGTGAATTGTCTGAACTCTTACCACAGATCACTGAAGCTTAAAAGCTAAGCAACTATAAATTGTATACCACTACATGAACTAGGTCCCCCAATATTAGGCCATAAGAGCTTGCACTGAATGAGTGGGGAGAGTTGGCTAGCCATCACAGACTCTTCAACCCACCAGTCCTGGTTCTCAAGGCTAGGCTTCAGTGCTTTTCATTTTTATTTTTCTAGATAGCTTATGTTTTATAATAGTTCTTTTTATCTTTCCATTTTCTAAACAAACTTCTCTCTCTTTTTTATGATCTTGGATGTGACTGGGGGGCCTGGGGCCGGGGGGGCTGGGGGCTGCTTGGTTTGGGGCTGCTTTTATGTTTTTAATCTTTTATAAGCTTTTTAACTTTTTAACATTTTGATGGAGGCCCTGCTGGCTTTGGTGAGATCTTATGGTCAAGCCAGAACCGAAGACGTTTTCTCCTGGAAGCTTTTTAACAGAGGGAAGACCTATTTGGTCCTCTCTATTTTAACCGTTTTTAAACAACTTTATAATTAACCTTCAGCGTTTTAACTATGTGCAATCACGGACTGGGTGGCTTTCTGGTTCTTTCCTGGTCCTAAGTTCTCTTTGTTGCAGTCACAGCTCTCTTTTCTCCTTAATTTATTATGTTGCTATGTGCCTGATTAGATTAGTGAATGAGTATAACATCTGGGTACCGGGTAAATGTCAGATATTTGGAGCATAAGTGCATATGCCGTTGTTTGTACGGACAGAAGTACCATAGTTTGGGAAATTTTTGGTGTAAAAATATTTTCGTAGGCCTCGACAGTTACGGAATTTAAAATCACGAACAAATTTCAACAACTAATTATTACGCTTACATCTAAAGTATCTATTAACATTGTAATCTTCTATAGGCTACCGATAATATTCAACTGCATGCAGCAACAGTTCAATAATTACTTTCATCCAAGTCTTCCTCTGCCTACCTCTGCTTGGCTTCACTTCCCACTCAGTGTCTAATAGTAATCTAGGATACCACTTTATAACATGGGCATTGTATAACTTCACTTTTAAAACATTGCTTGCATCATTCTTACTCTGCAGCCCTATGTTCTGATCCGGCTGACATTGTGAATGGCATGGTGACATTCACTGGTAACTCAATTGGTGATACTGCTACCTACACCTGTAACTCAAGTTTCAGGTTGATCGGAAGTGTATCCACGACATGCACACCAGTTGATGTGAACTCTGCAGCATTTTCTCCAGCAGCACCAGTGTGCACACGTTAGTGCTGCATGTTAATGTTACTACCAAAAGTTTATGTTACCACATTCATTGTATAACATCGTATTTACTATAATGTCTTGCTATACAGCACTGTGTCCTGATCCGGCTGATATTGTGAATGGCATGGTAACATTCACTGGAAACTCAGTTGGTGACACTGCTACTTACACCTGTAACTTGGGTTTTGAACTGATTGGAAATGACATCTTCGACTTGCACGCTAAGTAGATATGAACATCTGCCTCATTTGCTCCAGCAGCACCAGTGTGCAGGCGTGAGTGCAGTGTGATCACGAACATAACTAGCGGATGTTTATGTTTTATCATGTAGGTTACAGTTAGGTAATAAGTTAAATGGGGTGCTCTAGATAGGAACAGGAAATGATGTCATAGGCTGCCTTCTATTACAGCTGTTTGTGTTCTTTTTAAATTTGAGACAATTTTTAAATCAAAGGCTGGGAGATCATCACTGGAGGTTAAAAGTTAAGTATACCACTACATGATTTTCATTTGTTTCCAGTTTCTAAACACACTTCTCTTTCTTCCTTTTTTTTATCCTGGGATGTGACTCGGGTGGCCTGGGGCCAGGGGGAGCTGGTGGCTGCTTGGTTTGGGACCGCTTTTGCATTTTTAATCTTTTATAAGCTTTATAACCTTTTAACATTTTCATGGAGGCCCTGCTGGCTTTGGCAAGATCTTATGATCAAACCAGAACCAAGAAACTTTCCTCCTGGTAGCTTTTTTAACAGAGGGAAGACCTATTTGGTCCCCTCTATTTTAACCTTTTTTAACAACTTCTTAATTAACCTTCAACGTTTTAATTTTGTGCGGCCACGGACTGGGTGGCTTTCAGGTTCTTTCCTGGTCCTGGGTTCTTTTTGTTGCAATCAGAGCTCTTTTCTACTTCATTTGTTATGTTGCTATGTGCCTAATTAGATTCACTATACATGTGTATAGTGTTAGTAATTAGGGTATGTGGATGTACATGTTAAGGGTTAAGGGAGTCAAATAATTAGGATGGGTGGGTTTTGCTTAGGCCCAGAGCTTAATGATTGCATTTGATATAGCGATTAAGATGCCTTTTAGTTTTCATTGATTACTCTTGCTCTACAGCACTGTGTCCTGATCCGGCTCATATTGTGAATGGCATGGTGACATTCACTGGCAACTCAGTTGGTGACGCTGCTACCTACACCTGTAACTTGGGTTTCCAACTGATTGGAAACGCATCTGCGACTTGCACGCAAGTAGATATGAACATTGCCTCATTTGCTCCAGCAGCACCAGTGTGCAGGCGTGAGTACTATGTGATCATCAATAGAATTATGAGCTGTTATACTACCATTGTACTTCACATTCAACACATTGTACTCTTACTTTTGCAGCCCTGTGTCCTGATCCAGCTGGCATTGTCAATGGCATGGTGACATTGACTGGCAACTCAGTTGGTGACACTGCTACCTACACCTGCAACTTGGATTTTGAACTGATCGGAAATGCGTCCGTAATGTGCACACAAGTAGATGTGAACTCTGCAGCATTTTCTCCAGCAGCACCAGTGTGCACGCGTGAGTGTTGTGTGAATATTACCAATAGATGTTTATGTTACCATGCACATTATAATTAATAATAATATACTCTTGTTGCCGTAACACTTACGCCATTGACCATGCACCCACAGTCGTAGGCAGAGCTCGTAAGATCTCCAGTCACAGAACAAGAGCAAGAGCAACCAGAGGTTGCACCGTCCTAATCACTATATAATTTCTTCTTTCTAGTATTCCAGATTAATATTACAAAGCTCTTAAGTAGGTTTTAAAATCATACCCGTTGCAATTCTCACACCCCAAAATAAAGCTTGCCTTATTAAAATTGAATGTATTGAACTGATCTCCTCAAAACTCCTCTAATTCAACCATGAAAGTATCTCTAATACTGTCCTATACAAGACACTCCCTGCAAGTAATTCAGAAAACCTGTACAAATTCAATTTAACTTTACTGTTTAAGCCGTCATTCAAGTCTTTCTATTCTCTATTCCTCAACACTTCGTCTACCGTATCCATTAAGAGTGTAATCTTCAGCTAACACCTCTTGGCTATCTATAATATTCAACTGCAGCAACAATTCATGATCAGTAAATACTTTCATCCAAATCTTCCTCTGCCTACCTCTGCATGGCTTCACTTCCCACTCAGTGTCTAATAATAACTTTGGGATACCAATTTATTGACTTTATACCATGCACATTGTATAACTTCACTTTTAAAACGTTGCTTGCGTCATTCTCACTCTGCAGCACTGTGTTCTGATCCGGCTGACATTGTGAATGGCATGATGACATTCACTGGCAACTCAGTTGGTGACACTGCTACATGCACCTGCAACTTGAATTTTGAACTGATCGGAAATGCATCCATAATGTGCACACATGTAGATGTGAACTCTGCCGCATTTTCTCCAGCAGCACCAGTGTGCAGGCGTGAGTGTAGTGTGATCATAACTACCAAATGTTTATGTTATCATGTACATTGCTTATTTACATCACTCTTGCTCTACAGCACTGTGTCCTGATCCAGCTCATATTGAGAATGGTATGGTGACATTCACTGGCAACTCAGTTGGTGACACTGCTACCTACACCTGTAACTTGGGTTTTGAACCGATTGGAAATGCGTCCACAACGTGCACACAAGTAGTTGTGAACTCTGCCGCATTTTCTCCAGCAGCACCAGTGTGCAGGCGTGAGTGCTGCATGTTCATGAGTATAGCTTACCAGATGTTTATGTTACCATGTACATTGTGTAACTTTACAGTTTATGCTTTGTTTACATCACTCTTGCTATGCAGCCCTGTGTCCTGATCCACCTGACATTGTGAATGGTACAGTGATGTTTGCTGGCAACTCAGTTGGTGACACTGCTACCTACACCTGTAACTCCAGTTTTGAACTAATTGGAAATGCATCCACTACATGCACGCGAGTAGATAAGTGAACTCTGCCACATTTTCTCCAGCAGCACCAGTGTGCAGGCGTGAGTGCAGTGTGATCACGAACATAACTAGCGGATGTTTATGTTATCATGTAGGTTACAGTTAGGTAATAAGTTAAATGGGGTGCTCTAGATAGGAACAGGAAATGATGTCATAGGATGCCTTCTATTGCAGCCAGAGGAGATTGGAAAGTATCACGTGTCTGTCGAATATTGCACGATGTCACATAAGTTAATAGCGTTCCATGGAGAAGAATACGGAAGGTATGCAAAGTTATACGGTATCTGGCCCAAAGAACACTATATCTCCACAACCTTTGAGGGTACGATTGGGTACACCCCCTCAAAAACCTTGGCTTGCGAGTGTGGAACTGCGATGCAGAAAGATTCAGCTTGAATACTGTGGATTTTCAGTGAGCTTGAAAAGTATTTCTTGAAGCTATGCTATTGAAGGTATAACGGTTTTACAGCTCAAATTCTAACTATTTTACTTTAGAAAACTGCTAAACTTACATAAGATCACTCGCACAGTGGCTATACTGCTCCTTTCTGCTCGAGACTTTTGTATTACATCATCTGACAGTATAATGCAGGTGATGCTTTCCAACCTCCTCTGTATTACAGCTTTAGTGTTCTTTTTAAATTTGAGACAATTTTTAAATGAAAGGCTGGGAGATGGGTCAAGTGAAATCCAACCACTTACCACAGTTCACTGGAGTTTAAAAGCTAAGTATACCACTACATGAGCTAGTTTTTTTGTTTCCCGTTTCTAAACACGCTTCTCTCTTTTCCTTTTTTTGACATTCTAGGATGTGACTGGGTGGGCTGGGTGGGGGGCTGCTGCTTGGTTTGGGAATGCTTTTACATTTTTAATCTTTGATACGCTTCTTAACCTTTTAACATTTTGATGGAGGCCCTGCTGGCTTTGGCAAGATCTTATGATCAAACCAGAACCGAGGAACTTTCCTCCTGGAAGCTTTTTTAACAGAGGGAAGACCTATTTGGTCCCCTCTATTTTAACCTTTTATAACAACTTCTTAATTAACCTTCAACGTTTTAATTTTGTGCGGCCACGGACTGGGTGGCTTTCAGGTTCTTTCCTGGTCCTGAGTTCTCTTTGTTGCAATCAGAGCTCTTTTCTACTTCATTTGTTATGTTGCTATGTGCCTAATTAGATTCACTATACGTGTGTATAGTGTTAGTAATTTAGGGTATGTGGATGTACTTACTCTGCAGCACTGTGTTCCTGATCCGGCTGATATTGTGAATGGCATGGTGACATTCACTGGCAATTCAGTTGGTGACACTGCAACCTACACCTGTAACTTGGGTTTCGAACTGATTGGAAATGCATCCACAACCTGCACACAACTAGATATGAACATTGCCGCATTTGCTCCAGCAGCACCAGTGTGCAGGCGTGAGTACTATGTGATCATGAATACACATTTACAGCTGCCATGTACAATGTGTAACTCCACATTCAACATATTGTCTGCATCACACTTACTTTTGCAGCCCTGTGTCCGGATCCAGCTGACATTGTCAATGGCATGGTGACATTGACTGGCAACTCAGTTGGTGACACTGCTACCTACACCTGCAACTTGAATTTTGAACTGATCGGAAATGCATCCATAATGTGTACACAAGTAGATGTGAACTCTGCAGCATTTTCTCCAGCAGCACCAGTGTGCACACGTGAGTGCCGTGTGAATATAGCTAACAGATGTTTATGCTACCATGCACATTACAATTAGTAACTAGTGAGATGCTGGTTATCATCGAGGGGTGAGCCTGATTGAGCATTGTACATCCACTCAAACCTATTCAGGGGTAAAATATCATGCAGGTGGTGTTGAGGGATGTACGTGCTTATAACATTTTACCAGAGCATGCAATTTAAGCTGCAGAATGATACATATTCTGGACGTAACAAACAACGGTACAGCCGGTGTTGCACCACGTTTTATCAACTGAATGATACATATTCCAGGACAGAAAGATGAGTGAGACGTGCAGCTGGTTTGGAAAATTGCATGTACTCATTAAACTTCTACTCAGCAAGGTGCATGATTATAAAAATTGTCCATTTTTGATTATACCTAGTGTTGGTTAGGGCAGTGATATCTGTTCCTATGATATTCCTGATCCTGCTGGAGGCTTTGTTCTGCTCTTCTCGTTCATTTGTGCTCCCTCTCTCGGCACCTGTCCTCTCTCTCCTCTGGGGCAATCCTACCGTTCTCTGTTGTTGATGCTTCCTCTCCCAGTAGCGCCTGGCCTCGCTCTCCTCCGGGGTACCTGCAGTGTTTATTTCAGGAACTTATGCAGTTCCAAAATTCTAATGTCCCGCAAAAAATTTACAAAGTTGACCATGTGAGACTATGTACAGTAGATGGTATTTAGCATGGCACTGAAAAGGCGTATGGCTTAATAATGTCCAGTGGAAGTGGAGCACCAAAATTTTCTAGGGAAGCATGTCCCCAGACTCCAGGCCCTAGGCAAGCATCTGGCAGTTTTTTTCCCACCTCCCCCTCTATACATGATACAAGCATCCCACATAAACTAAACTAAACTTCTAGGGAAAACAACACTGGATACCTGCTACCTTTCTCAATCATTGACCTACCTCTCCAGTTGGCGACTTGCCTGTCTGTCCTCCGGGGTACCTGCTACCCTTCTCTCTCATTAGCGCTCTCTATATAGCTATAGCCCATTGGCGTCTGACCTTTTTCTACCTCTGCAATCCTCTCTGTCGGTTCACTATATCCCATCATGGCATCAAAGTCCACTAACATGAATGCGCACTTGAGTATACGCTTCATCTACCATATCTATTAACACTGTAATCTCCAGCTATAGGCTATCTATAATATTCAACTGCATGCAGCAACAGTTCAATAATTACTTTCATCCGAGTCTTCCTCTGCCTATCTCTACATGGCTTCACTTCCCACTCAGTGTCTAATAGTAATCTAGGATACCAATTTAATCACTTTATAACATGGGCATTGTATAACTTCACTTTTAAAACATTGCTTGTGTCTGCAGCACTGTGTTCTGATCCAGCTGACATTGTGAATGGCATGGTGATATTCACTGGCAACTCAATCGGTGACACTGCTACCTACACCTGTAACTCAAGTTTCAAGTTGATCGGAAGTGTATCCACGACCTGCACACCAGTTGATGTTAACTCTGCAGCATTTTCTCCAGCAGCACCAGTGTGCAGGCGTGAGTGCTGCATGTGCTACTACCAAAAGTTTATGTTACCACATTCATTGTATAACATCGTATTTACTATAATGTCTTGCTCTGCAGCCCTGTGTCCTGATCCGGCTCATATTGTGAATGGCATGGTGACATTCACTGGCAACTCAGTTGGTGACACTGCTACCTACACCTGTAACTCGGGTTTTGAACTAATCGGAAATGCATCCACAACATGCACACAAGTAGACGTAAACTCTGCCGCATTTTCTCCAGCAGCACCAGTGTGCAGGCGTGAGTGCAGTGTGATCATGAACATAACTACCAAATGTTTATGTTATCATGTACATTGCTTATTTACATCACTCTTGCTCTACAGCACTGTGTCCTGATCCAGCTCATATTGTGAATGGCATGGTGACATTCAATGGCAACTCAGTTGGTGACACTGCTAACTACACCTGCAACTTAGATTTTGATCTAATCGGAAATGCGTCCGTAATGTGTATACAAGTAGATGTGAACTCTGCAGCATTTTCTCCAGCAGCGCCAGTGTGCAGGCGTGAGTGCTGCATGATCATGAGTATAGCTTACCAGATGTTTATGATACCATGTACATTGTGTAACTTTACAGTTTATGCATTGTTTACATCACTCTTGCTATGCAGCCCTGTGTCCTGATCCACCTGACATTGTGAATGGTACAGTGATGTTTGCTGGCAACTCAGTTGGTGACACTGCTACCTACACCTGTAACTCCAGTTTTGAACTAATTGGAAATGCATCCACTACATGCACGCGAGTAGATATGAACTCTGCCACATTTTCTCCAGCAGCACCAGTGTGCAGGCGTGAGTGCAGTGTGATCACGAACATAACTAGCGGATGTTTATGTTATCATGTAGGTTACAGTTAGGTAATAAGTTAAATGGGGTGCTCTAGATAGGAACAGGAAATGATGTCATAGGATGCCTTCTATTGCAGCCAGAGGAGATTGGAAAGTATCACATGTCTGTCCAATATTGCAAAGTTATACGGTATCTGGCCCAAAGAACACTTTATATCTCCACAACCTTTGAGGGTACGATTGGGTACACCCCCTCAAAAACCTTGGCTTGCGAGTGGAACTGTGATGCAGAAAGATTCAGCTTGAATACTGTCGATTCTCTGAGCTTGCACAATATCTATTGAAGCTATGCTATTGAAGATATGGTAACGGTTTTACAGCTCAAATTCTAACTATTTTACTTTAGAAAACTGCTAAACTTACATAAGATCACTCGCGCAGTGGCTATACTGCTCCTTTCTGCTCGAGACTTTTGTATTACATCATCTGACAGTATAGTGCAGGTGATGCTTTCCAACCTCCTCTGTATTACAGCTTTAGTGTTCTTTTTAACAATTTTTAAATGAAAGGCTGGGAGATGGTCAAGTGAAATCCAACCACTTACCACAGTTCACTGGAGTTTAAAAGCTAAGTATACCACTACATGAACTAGTTTTTTTGTTTCCCGTTTGTAAACACGCTTCTCTCTTTTCCTTTTTTTATTCTAGAATGTGACTGGGTGGGCTGGGTGGGGGGGGCTGGGGGCGGCTTGGTTTGGGAATGCTTTTACAATTTTAATCTTTTATACGCTTCTTAACCTTTTAACATTTTGATGGAGGCCCTGCTGGCTTTGGCAAGATCTTATGATCAAACCAGAACCAAGGAACTTTCCTCCTGGAAGCTTTTTTAACAGAGGGAAGACCTATTTGGTCCCCTCTATTTTAACCTTTTTTTAACAACTTCTTAATTAACCTTCAATGTTTTAATTTTGTGCGGCCACGGACTGGGTGGCTTTCTGGTTCTTTCCTGGCCCTGGGTTCTCTTTGCTGCAGTCAGAGCTCTTTTCTACTTCATTTGTTATTTTGCTATGTGCCTAATTAGATTCACTATACATGTATATAGTGTTAGTATTTAGGGTATGTGGATGTACATGTTAAGGGTTAAGGGAGTCAAATAATTAGGATGGGTGGGTTTTGCTTAGGCCCAGAGCTTAATGATTGCATTTGATATAGCGATTAAGATGCCTTTTAGTTTTCATTGATTACTCATGCTCTACAGCACTGTGTCCTGATCCGGCTCATATTGTGAATGGCATGGTGACATTCGCTGGCAACTCAGTTGGTGACACTGCTACCTACACCTGTAACTCGGGTTTTGAACTGATTGGAAATGCATCTTCGACTTGCACGCTAATAGATATGAACATTGCCTCATTTGCTCCAGCAGCACCAGTGTGCAGGCGTGAGTACTATGTGGTCATCAATAGAATTATGAGCTGTTATACTACCATGTACTTCACATTCAACGCATTGTACTCTTACTTTTGCAGCCCTGTGTCCTGATCCAGCTGACATTGTCAATGGCATGGTGACATTGACTGGCAACTCAGTTGGTGACACTGCTACCTACACCTGTAACTTGGATTTTGAACTGATCGGAAATGCGTCCGTAATGTGCACACAAGTAGATGTGAACTCTGCAGCATTTTCTCCAGCAGCACCAGTTTGCACGCGTGAGTGCTGTGTGAATATTACCAATAGATGTTTATGTTACCATTCATGGTTTGGAGTGAAATTTGGGATAAATCAAAATTCTAATATCCCCCTAAAATTTACAAAGTTGACCATGTATATACAGTAGATTGTACGTATTTAGCATGGCACTGAAAAGGCGTATGGCTTAATAATGTCCAGTGGAAGTGGAGCACCTTTCTAGGGAAGCATGTCCCCAGATTCCAGGCCCTAGGCAAGCAGCTCGCAGCACCTCCCCCTCTATACATGATACAAGCATCCCACATAAACTAAACTAAACTTCTAGGGAAAACAACACTGGATACCTGCTACCTTTCTCAATCATTGACCTACCTCTCCAGTTGGCGACTTGCCTGTCTGTCCTCCGCGGTACCTGCTACCCTTCTCTCTCATTGGCGCTCTCTATGTAGCTATAGCCATTGGCGTCTGACCTTTTTCTACCTCTGCAGTCCTCTCTGTCGGTTCACTATATCCCATCATGGCATCAAAGTCCACTAACATGAATGCGCACTTGAGTATAACATCTGGGTACCGGGTAAATGTCAGAAATTTGGAGCATAAGCGCATATGCCGTATGTGTGTACGGACAGAAGTACCATAGTTTGGGAAATTTTACAAATATTTTCGTAGACCTCGACAGTTACGTAATTTAAAATCACAAAAAATATCAACAACAAATTATTACCCTTCATCTACCGTATCTATTAACACTGTAATCTCCAGCTATAGGCTATCTATAATATTCAACTGCATGCAGCAACAGTTCAGTAATTACTTTCATCCAAGTCTTCCTCTGCCTACCTCTGCTTGGCTTCACTTCCCACTCAGTGTCTAATAGTAATCTAGGATACCACTTTATAACATGGGCATTGTATAACTTCACTTTTAAAACATTGCTTGCATCATTCTTACTCTGCAGCCCTATGTCCTGATCCGGCTGATATTGTGAATGGCATGGTGACATTGACTGGCAACTCAGTTGGTGACACTGCTACCTACACCTGTAACTCGGGTTTTGAACTAATTGGAAATGCATCAACAACCTGCACACAACTAGATATGAACATTGCAGCATTTTCTCCAGAAGCACCAGTGTGCACACGTGAGTGCTGCATGTTAATGTTACTACCAAAAGTTTATGTTACCACATTCATTGTATAAAATCGTATTTACTATAATGTCTTGCTCTACAGCACTGTGTCCTGATCCGGCTCATATTGTGAATGGCATGGTGACATTCACTGGCAACTCAGTTGGTGACACTGCTACCTACACCTGTAACTTGGATTTTGAACTGATCGGAAATGCGTCCGTAATGTGCACACAAGTAGATGTGAACTCTGCAGCATTTTCTCCAGCAGCACCAGTGTGCACGCGTGAGTGTTGTGTGAATATTACCAATAGATGTTTATGTTACCATGCACATTATAATTAATAATAATATACTCTTGTTGCCGTAACACTTACGCCATTGACCATGCACCCACAGTCGTAGGCAGAGCTCGTAAGATCTCCAGTCACAGAACAAGAGCAAGAGCAACCAGAGGTTGCACCGTCCTAATCACTATATAATTTCTTCTTTCTAGTATTCCAGATTAATATTACAAAGCTCTTAAGTAGGTTTTAAAATCATACCCGTTGCAATTCTCACACCCCAAAATAAAGCTTGCCTTATTAAAATTGAATGTATTGAACTGATCTCCTCAAAACTCCTCTAATTCAACCATGAAAGTATCTCTAATACTGTCCTATACAAGACACTCCCTGCAAGTAATTCAGAAAACCTGTACAAATTCAATTTAACTTTACTGTTTAAGCCGTCATTCAAGTCTTTCTATTCTCTATTCCTCAACACTTCGTCTACCATATCCATTAAGAGTGTAATCTTCAGCTAACACCTCTTGGCTATCTATAATATTCAACTGCAGCAACAATTCATGATCAGTAAATACTTTCATCCAAATCTTCCTCTGCCTACCTCTGCATGGCTTCACTTCCCACTCAGTGTCTAATAATAACTTTGGGATACCAATTTATTGACTTTATACCATGCACATTGTATAACTTCACTTTTATAACATTGCTTGCATCATTCTTACTCTGCAGCACTGTGTTCTGATCCAGCTGACATTGTCAATGGCATGGTGACATTCAATGGCAACTCAGTTGGTGACACTGCTACCTACACCTGCAACTTGAATTTTGAACTGATCGGAAATGCATCCATAATGTGTACACAAGTAGATGTGAACTCTGCAGCATTTTCTCCAGCAGCACCAGTGTGCAGGCGTGAGTGCTATGTGACTATTACTAACACATCTTTATGTTACCATGCACATTATAATTAGTAACTAGTGAGATGCTGGTTATCATTGAAGGGCGAACCTGATCAAGCATTGTACATACACTCAAACATATTCAGCTGCAAAACGATACATATTCAGGACGTAACAAACAATGGTACAGCCGGTGTTCCACCAGGTTTTATCAACTGAATGATACATATTCCAGGACAGAAAGATGAGTGAGACGTGCAGCTGGTTTGGAGAATGCATGTGCTCATTAAACTTCAACTCAGCAAGGCGCATGATTGTTAAAATTGATTACACCTAGTGTTGGTTACAGTGATGTCTGTTGCCTACTAGTGCATACATGGTATTCCATGCAGAGTGCCTTGTGGGAATCGAGTTGCATTATGCTGCTCAGCTGACCGGGCCAGTCCGAGGCTTTGAGAACGGTGATCATCAGTTTCCTGCTGCTGAATCAGCCTTATCTGCTGTCGATAAACCTCCCACCGATGTTCCCTCGATCTCCTAGCTACCACTCCTCTGGATTGCTGCACACGTAGTCTTCACAATCGCTGCCGCCTCTCTGTAGGGTGACTCCATCGTAGTGCTACTGTTCACGTGCAGGAAAGCAGTACCACGCCCACAGGAAATATGTTGCAATAATTGCATTCCTGTAGCATTACTTACATACTCATTTGAAGAACTGCATAAAAGCGATAAAGGAGTATAAGAGTAAATGGGCTAGAAGAGAAAAGGTTGTTACACGAGTCCTAAATGAATAGGAGGGTACAGTAACTTCTATAGTTAAAACTAGGATTGAAAGAATGAGAAACAAACATAAACAATCCCACAGGCAATATCGTAAACAAGTACTCAGAGACATTAAGGCACACCTTAAATACTTGAGTGAATTACATGAAGAATACGTTCCAGTTCCTGCAGATAAAGCTGGTAATAACGTCTTGGTAGTCTGTAAGAAATACTATTTGGATGTAGTAGGCTGGTTAAACGTACCGTTAGATACATTGATGACTTACTTACGCTTAATAACCCCAGCATTGAGCGAGAAATACCTAACATATACTTACATATATAACATATACCCACCTCAATTACAATTAGAGAAAACCACAGAAGCACCTGATGGACTACCTTATTTAGAAAATTGCTTACAAATACAAAGGGGGAAATTTAAAACTTCGGTTTACGACAAAAGAGATGCTTTTAAGTTTCATATAGTTAATTTTCAATTTTTAGATAGTAATATTCCCACTAAACCTGCTTATGGTGTATACATCTCCCAGTTGGTTAGGATAGGTAGGATATGTGATGATTTTAGGGAGAGACACCGTATACTAACCACCAGATTGCTTAAACAAGGCTACAAATACGATCAATTATGTTCTTACTTTAGGAGGTTCTAAATTAGTAGTAAATATAAGATAGTTTTGCTAAATTTAAGATAGGACTAAAACAACATATTAAAGATAGCATACCATTGCCACTGAATACCGTGAATAGGCTTAACAGGCTAGTTACAGTTAGATAATGAGTGAAACGGGGTGCTCTAGATGGGAACAGGAAATGATGTCATAGGCTGCCTTCTATTACAGCTGTTAATGCTCCTCACAAAAATTTAAGTTTGAAATGGAAGGCTGGGAGATGGTGAATTGTCTGAACTCTTACCACAGATCACTGAAGCTTAAAAGCTAAGCAACTATAAATTGTATATATACCACTAGCTATGTTTTATAATAGTTCTTTTTATCTTTCCATTTTCTAAACAAACTTCTCTCTCTTTTTATGTTCTTTTTATCTTTCCATTTTCTACGTTTTTAATCTTTTATAAGCTTTTAACTTTTAACATTTTGATGGAGGCCCTGCTGGCCCTGTGTTCTCTTTGTTGCTTTTTTTCTACTTCATTTGTTATGTTGCTATGTGCCTAATTAGATTCACTATACATGTGTATAGTGTTAGTAATTAGGGTATGTGGAAGTACATGTTAAGGGTTAAGGGAGTCAAATAATTAGGATGGGTGGGTTTCTTAGGCCCAGAGCTTAATGATTGCATTTGATATAGCGATTAAGATGCCTTTTAGTTTTCATTGATCACTCTTGCTCTACAGCACTGTGTCCTGATCCAGCTGACATTGTCAATGGCATGGTGGCATTGACTGGCAACTCAGTTGGTGACACTGCTACCTACACCTGTAACTTGGATTTTGAACTGATTGGAAATGCATCTTCGACTTGCACGCAAGTAGATATGAACATTGCCTCATTTGCTCCAGCAGCACCAGTGTGCAGGCGTGAGTACTATGTGATCATCAATAGAATTATAAGCTGTTATACTACCATGTACTTCACATTCAACACATTGTACTCTTACTTTTGCAGCCCTGTGTCCTGATCCAGCTGACATTGTCAATGGCATGGTGACATTGACTGGCAACTCAGTTGGTGACACTGCTACCTACACCTGCAACTTGGATTTTGAACTGATTGGAAATGCATCCGTAATGTGTACACAAGTAGATGTGAACTTTGCAGCATTTTCTCCAGCAGCACCAGTGTGCACGCGTGAGTGATGTGTGAATATAACTAACAGATGTTTATGTTACCATGCACATTATAATTAGTAACTAGTGAGACGCTGGTTATCCTCGAGGGGCGAGCCTGATCGAGCATTGTACATCCACTCAAGCCTATTCAGGGGTAAAATATCATGCAGGTGGTGTTGAGGGATGTACATGCTTATAACATTTTACCAGAGCATGCAATTTAAGCTGCAGAATGATACATATTCTGGACGTAACAAACAACGGTACAGCCGGTGTTCCACCAGGTTTTATGAACTCGTCAGCATTTTCTCCAGCAGCACCAGTGAGTGCAGGCGTGAGTGCAGTGTAATCATGAACATAACTACCAGATGTTAATATTGTCATGTACATTATTTACATCGCTCTTGCTCTACAGCGCTGTGTCCTGATCCAATTCATATTGTGAATGGCATGGTGACATTCACTGGCAATTCAGTTGGTGACACTGCAACCTACACCTGTAACTTGGGTTTCGAACTGATTGGAAATGCATTCACAACCTGCACACAACTAGATATGAACATTGCCGCATTTGCTCCAGCAGCACCAGTATGCAGGCGTGAGTACTATGTGATCATGAATACACATTTACACTGCCATTTACAATGTGTAACTCCACATTCAACATATTGTCTGCATCACACTTACTTTGCAGCCCTGTGTCCGGATCCAGCTGACATTGTCAATGGCATGGTGACATTGACTGGCAACTCAGTTGGTGACACTGCTACCTACACTTGTAACTTGGATTTTGAACTAATTGGAAATGCGTCCGCAACATGCACACAAGTAGATGTGAACTCGTCAGCATTTTCTCCAGCAGCACCAGTGTGCAGGCGTGAGTGCAGTGTAATCATGAACATAACTACCAGATGTTAATATTGTCATGTACATTATTTACATCGCTCTTGCTCTACAGCACTGTGTCCTGATCCGATTCATATTGTGAATGGCATGGTGACATTCACTGGCAATTCAGTTGGTGACACTGCAACCTACACCTGTAACTTGGGTTTCGAACTGATTGGAAATGCATCCACAACCTGCACACAACTAGATATGAACATTGCCGCATTTGCTCCAGCAGCACCAGTATGCAGTCGTGAGTACTATGTGATCATGAATACACATTTACACTGCCATGTACAATGTGTAACTCCACATTCAACATATTGTCTGCATCACACTTACTTTGCAGCCCTGTGTCCGGATCCAGCTGACATTGTCAATGGCATGGTGACATTGACTGGCAACTCAGTTGGTGACACTGCTACCTACACCTGTAACTTGGATTTTGAACTAATTGGAAATGCGTCCGCAACATGCACACAAGTAGATGTGAACTCGTCAGCATTTTCTCCAGCAGCACCAGTGTGCAGGCGTGAGTGCAGTGTAATCATGAACATAACTACCAGATGTTAATATTGTCATGTACATTATTTACATCGCTCTTGCTCTACAGCACTGTGTCCTGATCCGATTCATATTGTGAATGGCATGGTGACATTCACTGGCAATTCAGTTGGTGACACTGCAACCTACACCTGTAACTTGGGTTTCGAACTGATTGGAAATGCATCCACAACCTGCACACAACTAGATATGAACATTGCCGCATTTGCTCCAGCAGCACCAGTATGCAGGCGTGAGTACTATGTGATCATGAATACACATTTACACTGCCATGTACAATGTGTAACTCCACATTCAACATATTGTCTGCATCACACTTACTTTGCAGCCCTGTGTCCGGATCCAGCTGACATTGTCAATGGCATGGTGACATTGACTGGCAACTCAGTTGGTGACACTGCTACCTACACTTGTAACTTGGATTTTGAACTAATTGGAAATGCGTCCGCAACATGCACACAAGTAGATGTGAACTCGTCAGCATTTTCTCCAGCAGCACCAGTGTGCAGGCGTGAGTGCAGTGTAATCATGAACATAACTACCAGATGTTAATATTGTCATGTACATTATTTACATCGCTCTTGCTCTACAGCACTGTGTCCTGATCCGATTCATATTGTGAATGGCATGGTGACATTCACTGGCAATTCAGTTGGTGACACTGCAACCTACACCTGTAACTTGGGTTTCGAACTGATTGGAAATGCATCCACAACCTGCACACAACTAGATATGAACATTGCCGCATTTGCTCCAGCAGCACCAGTATGCAGTCGTGAGTACTATGTGATCATGAATACACATTTACACTGCCATGTACAATGTGTAACTCCACATTCAACATATTGTCTGCATCACACTTACTTTGCAGCCCTGTGTCCGGATCCAGCTGACATTATCAATGGCATGGTGACATTGACTGGCAACTCAGTTGGTGACACTGCTACCTACACCTGTAACTTGGATTTTGAACTAATTGGAAATGCGTCCGCAACATGCACACAAGTAGATGTGAACTCGTCAGCATTTTCTCCAGCAGCACCAGTGTGCAGGCGTGAGTGCAGTGTAATCATGAACATAACTACCAGATGTTAATATTGTCATGTACATTATTTACATCGCTCTTGCTCTACAGCACTGTGTCCTGATCCGATTCATATTGTGAATGGCATGGTGACATTCACTGGCAATTCAGTTGGTGACACTGCAACCTACACCTGTAACTTGGGTTTCGAACTGATTGGAAATGCATCCACAACCTGCACACAACTAGATATGAACATTGCCGCATTTGCTCCAGCAGCACCAGTATGCAGGCGTGAGTACTATGTGATCATGAATACACATTTACACTGCCATGTACAATGTGTAACTCCACATTCAACATATTGTCTGCATCACACTTACTTTGCAGCCCTGTGTCCGGATCCAGCTGACATTGTCAATGGCATGGTGACATTGACTGGCAACTCAGTTGGTGACACTGCTACCTACACCTGTAACTTGGATTTTGAACTAATTGGAAATGCGTCCGCAACATGCACACAAGTAGATGTGAACTCGTCAGCATTTTCTCCAGCAGCACCAGTGTGCAGGCGTGAGTGCAGTGTAATCATGAACATAACTACCAGATGTTAATATTGTCATGTACATTATTTACATCGCTCTTGCTCTACAGCACTGTGTCCTGATCCGATTCATATTGTGAATGGCATGGTGACATTCACTGGCAATTCAGTTGGTGACACTGCAACCTACACCTGTAACTTGGGTTTCGAACTGATTGGAAATGCATTCACAACCTGCACACAACTAGATATGAACATTGCCGCATTTGCTCCAGCAGCACCAGTATGCAGGCGTGAGTACTATGTGATCATGAATACACATTTACACTGCCATTTACAATGTGTAACTCCACATTCAACATATTGTCTGCATCACACTTACTTTGCAGCCCTGTGTCCGGATCCAGCTGACATTGTCAATGGCATGGTGACATTGACTGGCAACTCAGTTGGTGACACTGCTACCTACACCTGTAACTTGGATTTTGAACTAATTGGAAATGCGTCCGCAACATGCACACAAGTAGATGTGAACTCGTCAGCATTTTCTCCAGCAGCACCAGTGTGCAGGCGTGAGTGCTATATAATCATTAATATAACTATACGAGATCTTTACATTATTATATACAATGTGTAACTTCACATTTGATACATTGGTTGCATCACTTTTCCCTGCAGCCCTTTGTTCTGATCCTACTGACATTGTGAATGGCATGGTTATTTTTACCAGCATTTCAGCTAGTGACACTGCTGCCTACACCTGTAACTCAGGTTTCGAACTTATTGGAAATGCATCTGTGACCTGCATGCAAGTGGATATGAACATTGCCACATTTTCTCCAGCAGCACCAGTGTGCAGGCGTGAGTACCATTTGATCATGAATAGAATTACGATACTACCTGTGTACATTATATAACTTCACATTCAACACATTGTTTGCATCACTCTTACTTTGCAGCCCTGTGTCCCAATCCATTTGACATTGTCAATGGTACAGTGACATTTACTGGCAACTCAGTTGGTGACACTGCTACCTACACCTGCAACTTGGATTTTGAACTGATTGAAAATGCATCCGTAATGTGCACACAAGTAGATGTGAACTCTGCAGCATTTTCTCCAGCAGCGCTAGTGTGCCGGCGTGAGTGCTATATGAATAAAACTAACACATGTTTATGTTACCATGCACATTACAATACACTGCCCAGTTGAATTATTATAAGATATAGCAACTATAGCTTTTATACTTCCATACAAGTATGCCTGTAGTCATCCATGGCTACCCTGCTATGGGGCAAAATATGAAAAGTAATAGAGAAGAACGTCAAATATCGATATGAACAGACTTACCGACACCGTTACATAGACAGTGATGAAAAAGTAATATGGACTAAATAAGCTCATCCTTTTGAGAACTGGCCAATAAAGTGCTTCCCTACATAATTAAAATTCATGGTAGCCAAACCTTTGAGTAGATAATTGCGCTATAAAAATAAATTTCCTGTACTAAATATTGCATGTTAATTATTTTGGGAGAGAATACAGACAAGATTAGAATGACTGCTTATCCCACAGGTTTTGAAAATCAACATAGTACTTCTGAAAGTGTGGGGGGTACTACCAAAAATATGGAAACTAGTGAACAAACTGAAGCAAGTGAGGATTCTAGTGCAGTGAGTAGTGACACAGCAAGTACAAAAATGCCAGTACAGCCTAGCCCAAGTTCCAAGATGTCAAAAACAAAAGACATGTTCATGAGCACCATGTGGGCTGTACTTCCAACAACGACAACAACTGCAGGAAGCAGTACCCCAGGGTATCTTCTTGAAAGTAAGAATGTAGGCAATGCTACAACTTTTTCTCTCCACACTTCATCTGTGTTTGTTTCTGTGTATACCACCTCACACCCTGACACCTTGTCCACAAACCTTGCAAGTGTATATCAGCCAGTTCTGAAACCAACAGCGATAAGTACTAAAATGTCAGCTGTGCCTAACCCTAGTCTCAATATGTCAAAAACAAAAGATGTACTCATGAGCACTAAGTGGGCTGTACTTCCAACAACAACAACTGCAGGAAGTAGCACCCCAGGGGATCTTCCAGAAAGTAAGTATGTAGGCAATGCTGGAACTTTTTCTCTCCACACTTCATCTGTATTTGCTCTGGTCTATACCACCTCACACCCTGACACCATGTCCACAAACCTTGCAACAAGTGTATATCAGCCAGTTCTAAAACCAACAGTGGCAATCAGTGAAGAACAGGATAATCAAGAGGACTCTGATAGTGAAACCAGTGAGTCTAGCAGTGAAGCAGAAAAGAGCAAAAGTAAAGAAAAAAGTGGGCATGGAAGCAGTGACCTTGATGACAGTAGTGAAGCACAGGACCATGAAGATAGTGATAACAGCAATGAAGGAAGCAGAACCATTCAAGTAGCAAGTGCAAAAATGCCAGCAATACCAAGCCCTAGTTCCAAGATGTCAAAAACAAAACATATACTTATGAGCTCCAAGTGGGCTGTGCTTCCAACGACAACAACTGCAGGAAGCAATACCCCAGTGGCTCTTCCTGAAAGTAAGTATATAGGCACTACTGGAACCTTTTCTCTCTACACTTCATCTGTATTTACCCCTGTGTATACCACCTCACACCCTGACACCTTGTCCACAAACCTTGCAACAAGTGTATATCAGCCAGTTCTTAAACCAACAGTGACAAGTACAAAAATGCCAGCAGCGAGTTCAAAGATGTCAAAAACAAAAGATGTAACCATGAGCACCAAGTGGGGTGTACTTCCAACGACAACAACTGCAGGAAGTAATATCCCACTGGCTCTTCCAGAAAGTAAGTATGTAGGCAATGCTGGAACGTTTTCTCTCCTCACTTCATCCGTGCTTGCTCCTGTTTATACCACCTTACACCCTGACACTTTGTCCACAAACCTTGCAACAAGTGTATATCAGCCAGTTCTGAAACCAACAGTGGCAATCAGTGAAGAACAGGATAATCAAGAGGACTCTGATAGTGAAGCCAGTGAGTCTAGCAGTGAAGCAGAAAAGAGCAAAAGTAAGGAAAGAAGTGAGCATGGAAGCAGTGACTTTGATGACAGCAGTGAAGCACAGGACCATGAAGAGAATGATAAAAGCAGTGAAGGAAGCAGAACCATTCAGGTATCTGTCTTTTCAGTTCATTCCATGGTTCCTGATGTGAGTGACATAGTATATACCACCATATACTCTCCTTCAAAAGCTTTAGATCCAAGCATAACTGGCATGGAAAGGACGAGAGCATTTTCGGAATTTGCAACTACTTCCTACAAGATAGGCAAACAATTACCAACTCCTACAAAGAGTGTAGAAATAATCGATAACGGGTCAGGAAATGAAAACAATAGTGACACAGAACTAACTGAGAGAAAAGATGGAAACAGTAGTGGTGAAATTAATGAAGAATTAAGCAATAGTAAAGAGGAAGAAAGAAAAATTAGTTCTAGTGAAGTGAATCTGCACTCCAGAAGTACTGAAATAAGTCAAACTGCGCTGTTAATTAATGCAACGTCTGTGCAGCCTACTGGAAAGCATACATTCACAAGAAACTCTTCAAGCATTTCAATAGCAATAACTGTTGCAAACCTAAATGAAACTGCAACTTTACAGCCATCAGTGATAGGTTCTCTGATGGGGAAAGCCAATACTTCTTTAGTAATATCCTGCAGCACTGATCATCTACTGGCTACACATAATGTAATCCTTACATCTACTGATACCAATGTCTTACTCTCAAATACAGTAAATAGCTTTCAAACAATATTCCGTATAACTCTGAAGCCAACAGTTACTGTACCTGCTCAAGATAAGACGCTGCCTTCAAAAGTCCATTCCATGAGTACCAGCCCTAAAAGCAGCAGGACTGAAAATGAGCAGTCACTGCCACACATAGTGAGTACGGCCCCCATGCAAGCCATGGCATCCTTCCCTCACAAAATTTCCATACCATCTATCACTACTTATGCAGTTCTACCTGTTTTAAGTTTTGAATTAAGTTCTGTACCACAAAGTGCTACCAACAAACTTGAGCCATCATCATGGACTAAACTACCAGTGATTTCTGGTAGAGTATCACCAAGTCCAACTACTACCCTTGAGAGGTATAGTATTAACGACGCAAATCCTGATAGTTCAATGTCAACTTCAACCATTCTGAAGCAATCTTCCACCATAAAAACAACGCATGATGCCAAAATAATGTTACACACATCAAAACTTGCATCATTACCTACAGCTGCATCATCTGCAAATCCTCTATTTTCACTCAAAGCATTGAATAAAACCATTGTAGCTATTTCAACTTCTAAACCCACATCCAATACTATTGAATCATCTACAAATACCATGGCAACTTCAGCACAGTACAATGAAATATTGATAAACAATACAGCTACATCTCCAGATTCAACCAGTGCCATCATTCCAACAAGCACTTTGTGGCAAGACATTGTCTCCACTTTAACAAAAGTATCTACCTTATTACCATACACCACAGAATTTGTTCCTAGCCCAGTCCCTTCCTTTATGCATCATAAACAATATTTTAGCAAGGTAAACTCCCTTCTGGATCTATCTTTGATGACTTCAACAGTACAATCGGTGATCATACCAACTCCTTTACAGCTTCATATTAGTGGACCATTTACAAAGTTTTCATCAGTGCATTTATCATCACTGTCTATGCTTTCACCGAGCTATACAAGGCAAAGTGCAGAAATTCCACACAGCTCAATTCTTCCTCAGTTCTGTGAAGCAATTCAAAAACAAGGCTTCATTTTGCCTAGAGCAAAAGTTGGTGAGACTATGGTTGGAAACTGTTCCATGGGATCATTTAGTGGTAAATACATTTTAGCATAGTATGAACTTAATTTTGTATTTATTTATGTATGTTATGTATCTATATATAGCTATCTGGATTTGTAGAGTCAACATTGTCTCCAATCAGGCAGAATGGAATGAAATTGAGTGTCAAGTACCACTTGCAGAGGAAGAGGTAAGTGTGTGATAGATTACTGGTTACTCCTTTAGAAGCTAATAATTAAGATAGTGTAGTTAAGATGCTTTTAAGAGATGGGGCTTACGTTCCATGCTGCACAAGTACAGTGGTGTACATGTAGTTAAACTATGGCCAAATCATTGGCTGGTAGTATGATCAAACACATGGAAATACAACTAAACTAACTAGCGAGGTTAGTATGGTCAAATACATGGAAATACAACTAAACTAACTAGCGAGGCTAAACAAACAGAAAGCCACCTACTTACCATTACCATCTACATGTACTAATCTGTAAAAGTGCTATTTCTATGATTCATCTTGCCAATGTATCTACAGATTGCTATGGCAGGTTTTGCATGGTGTATAATGAAAGTACTAACAGCACATTCAATCATGACTGCAATATCATTTCATTTGCGTAATATACCACCACTGAAGTACAAAGTGATAATAGTTATGTAAAATGTTCTGCCAACAGTTTCTTTTTACTGATCTGGATTCAGCCATTGAGAAATTAAACCTACTCACAAGGCAACACAAAATGGAAACCTCAAATGCTGTCTCGGTACTAAATTTGATCTTGGAAGCACAGATTGGAAGTGGGACATTGCCATCTACTACCTTCAAGAAGGTGAAAGTGTTATATCAATAATTCATCCCATCAATTTATCTGCAGATTCTTTTTCATGCAGAATTTTATTCAGACTGGAAGTAACATAATTAATATGTCCATCAGCAAGCCACTTTTGAAGGTAGTTATACGTATGATGTTATGGATTGGTGAGGGATTTAGATATTATATATATGTCATGATGTTATTGTGTGATACACAGGATGAAGCGGCCACAATTGGAACTATGTTTCTACAAGATATGGACACATTTGCATCACGGTTGATGGCTGATGAAGAATATATTAGCAGTAGCAACATCAGTAAGCATTCCATACACAACTGCATGTATTCAGCTAGTGACATTCTTTCCCCCTTCTCATGCAGAGCTGGAAGTAAAGACAGTTATTAACAACACTTACACTAGTAGTATGCCATTAGTGGGAATCAGTACTGCTGGGAATTCTGTTGTGCTAGATGACCAGGATCTTTTTACTGAAAATAATAGAGGTATACTGTAGATAATTTTGTGATACTATCAGACTGCAAATGATTTACAGGCAGATATTATTTCCATTGTAAAGATACTTTCTATTCTAGCCCTTATACATGTATCTCCCCTGTATTTGGGCTGATACAGTTCGGTGTTAAAGTTATGTGTACAGAATGCTACATGTAGCAGTTATAATGCCTGTGTTTAATATTGATTTCAACTCTTTTCTGCAGTGAAAGTAGCCTCCTACTACTTTTTCGATTTATCTGGACTTTTTCCATGCTCACTGAGTGGGTAGGTGTGTATAATGCTGTGAATTTCAACTACGTATCATTTATATAAACATGTCATGTCATAGCACTGTATCTTTTCTACAGTAATTGTACTACCAGACTCGTATCATCTGTGATTTCCACTGCACTCCAGTGTGGAGACCATGATTGCAACTATACACAAACAACCGCCATTGTTACTTTTCAACATCCAGAACTTAATGTAAGAAAAGTGGCTCACTGTATAACATGCACAACTAATATTACTCTTTCTTTCTATTTTAGGAAGAACTCTCCAAAGAGAATGCAGAGACCACATGTATATTTTGGGAATTCAAGCAGTAAGTAGTAAAATGGAATAGGAGCATAAGCTTCCAGTCATGTGTGCAGGCATCCGTTTTGATATGGTTAATATCTTAAAGGAGTGATGCAGTTACAGATGGAGTATAATATTATGATACCGGTTTGAAAAATTGTACAGTGAAGATATATAGTAGATCGACTACATATGCATACTGATGTAGTAGTTAGTAGATTACTCATTTTAGGAGCAGACATAAACATCATTGCACTATGTGTTATTTCTTACCAGCCAGGCATGCGCAAAGCGGGCGCCCGGCTGGTACTAAGATTGCTTTACATTCCCACGTCTGTCTGTGTGTTCGTCCACAATTATCATGTGCGCTACGTTATGTCATTCCGTTACTATGCTACTATAGCCACGAGTGCAGTGTAAGCTACTGGAAGTTTGCAGGCTCAATAGGCCAAGGTACGTCAAGCTAGATTAGTTTTGTGTTGCCTAGACGGCGAAAGAGTGGTCGATAACAATGATAATTCAAGATCTGGTTGCTAACTGGAAGTGCACTATGAAATTGCTGTGTCAATACTTTCACTGGAAGCTGTACATGATGAGACTCTAGCCAAGCTGATCCATTCTACAGCTGCAGTTAGCTTAGACTGACTGGTTTTTAGATATGAAATATCAGTCTTATTAGTGTGTAGGATACTATAACAGCCTCTACACTTGGATGCCAGACTTTACAAATCAGAAAGATCTCCGTTCTTGTTGTTCTTACCCTTAAATGCTACTTTTAGGCTGGATGACACTGGGCAGTGGAGCAGTGCTCTCTGTTATAAAATTATTGAACAGTCAAACAGAACAGTGACGGTGTGTGCTTGCAGCCAGATCACTCACTTTGGTATACTACTCAGTCCTGGACTGGAAGTAAGTTGATTAGTGGGTACTGCCACCAAGTTTCTACAACTCTACTACCTTTATGAATGCCATAGATTGATGCACAGCATGAATTCAACTTGCAACTCATTGGCTATGTGGGATTTGGAGTATCTGCAGTGTGTCTATTAATTACCATCTTCACATATGTGTTGTTTAGGTAAGTATTTATAGCTTTTCTTACAAGTAACATGCCACAATTTTATAGTGTTACCATATGCACAGGTCTCTTTGGAACATGCGCAACTTCATTCACATCAATCTATGCATCAGTCTTCTAATAGCTCAGCTAATATTTGTTGTGGCAGTAGATAAAACTGAAAATGAGGTGAGCCTTTACGTATCAATCTATATACCGTTACAAAATTGCTTCCCTCCTCTATGTGATGTATTACTTGATGCCAACTCTCTCCATAGCATGCCTGTGCTGCAGTAGCTGTTTTGCTACACTACTTCTTCTTAGTGACATTCATGTGGATGCTAATGGAGGGAGTGGTGTTATACGTGATTTTAGTAAAAGTCTTCATAAAAGCCATGCAAAAAAGATATTGCATAGCATTCACTGTGATCAGTTATGGTAAGAGACTGCTTTTACTTTGTGCCTAATCCACTTCCTTTCACTAACCACATACTTGTATAGAAACAGTATGGCATTTACTAAACAAATGTGCAAATTATATTCATAAAATAGTAGATTTGTTCTTCAGACTATTACATAGCTAGAGTTTCAAATTTTTACATTCTATGCCAGGAAATATAATTGAGACAGTAACAGTACACAGAGCTTATTTTCATAACGGCCCATTTCAGAAATTATCATGTACACTGTTCGTGACGTCATTTTGAGGACAGTCAAGGTAGAAAACAGCGATTTTCTACGAATATGAAGGCTTTTCATGAAGACCGAAAGCTCAACAGAGGGCCCTGTCAAGCTAGTAGCTTGCAATATGGCTCTAAAAGCAAGTAGAATCCTTAGTCGAGAATATAAAATTCAGGTATGCACATTTGGCTGAGTAACATACGTATTTTTACCTTCCAGCTAGCTTAGCATACTGCTAGACATTGAATACCTGCTGAGGTTGCAGCATTCATGAAAACTAGAAATTCGCTGTTTATTTCCATTCAGTAGTCCTCCAAATGATGTCACAACAATGCACGTGATAGTTTCCATAATGAGCCATTGTACCATCGCACACTTGTTCAACAAACAACAGTAGTTATGATAATTTTAGCATGGAATCACGTGATTTCTTCAACCGTGTTATGCCTAACACATGGTTTTCCGTAAATGTTTCATGAGTTTCACCTATTCTTCACTAAAAATGATACTACGCATTCATCTTTCAGGACTTCCTGTTCTTTACTTGGGGATAACTGTACCTATTGGATTTATGTTGCGAACAGATGAATGGCAGTATGGAAGTAGCTCAGTGTAAGTTATGAAAAACGATGCATTCTGATCTTGTTGCTATCTTTACTGTCTTACACCTAGCTTTATGTGAAGTTTGGCTTTAGTGGAAAATAGACACTGCCAATGCGGGTAAATACATACCATTTTCCTCCAATTGCAGTTGCTGGTTGAGATCTAATTCACATTTCAAATGGGTATTTATTGCACCTGTAATTCTTATCATTGTGGTAAGCACTAAATAATCAATAAAGTGTTTGCTAGTAATACCCATTTATTTCTTTTCATTGTAAGGTCAATGTTGGATTTTTCATTATGGCAATGATAATAATGTGTCATCACCAAGCAAAAAGAGACAACTCCAGAAACAATGCAAGGTGAGGTATTCAATGGAAAATATAAAGTGCTTTTAACCACTTTGTACATATCTGGCAACTAAATGTGATAATTTGCATTGAAAAATCTTCCTGTGTAGGCAGTGGCTTAAGACTTGCAGTGGTCTGTTGATTGTGATGGGCATTTCTTGGATCATTGGAGTTTTGCAATTTCACGGAGCACTAACTTTTCTGGCATACATATTCACAATTATTGTTGCACTTCAGGTACACCATACATGTTGTGTTTATAAATCTAGGAGAGTGCCCAATAAAGTGCTTACAATAAACCTGGCTTGTTCTATATGATTGCAAAGTAGCAGACTAATCTCTACACCACTGCTACATTGTTTTTATACAGGGTTTTTCAGTCTTCATCATCTTTGTGGTACTCTCTGAACAGGTTTGAGCTCGTCAGTAGCTACAGCCATCTTATTAGGAGTGCTTAGCTACTGCCTAATATAATATTATACTGCAGGTTAGACATACTTACAAGAATTGGTGGAGAAACAAAGTTAGTAATCAAATCCCACTACAAGAAGCAATATCTGCAGTGAGTTTAGTCTATAGGATTTTGATTGTGAATTCGTTTTTAATTGCTTGGTTTTCATTAATAGGGCCTAGGTAATTCTGATAGAACACCGTCTACCGTAGCTCTGGGTTTTGCTAACCCCATGTACGATAGCAGATGTGTGAGCCCTGAAGAACCACCGAACAACAACGTGCTTTATAGTGAGTCTAAAACAAGGTGTCACAAATGTATACAGTGAACATTTATCTACATAGCAGGTGATCAAGATTTTTGTATGACAATGAAGCTGCTTACAACTTTGTATTTTCATGAGCCGAAGGCGAGTGAAAATGCTGCCCATGAGTGTGATATCAGCCATATTCACTTTTGAAAGTGCAGTAACATGTTTATTACCCACTTCTCCCAATAGGCCTATACACTGTATCATACAACTTTGGTATGTATTTTTTAATCATTGCATGCATATAACTCTGCAATGCTATACATGAGTTGGATGAACTGTGGGTGATTTTGGACAAGGTACGGCTGTAGCAATATTCTAGAAACCAAGCTTTCTTGCCTTAATACAGTGTGGAAGTTACAGGGCAGAGATTATAGTGTTCGCAGTCACACATAAAATAGCAAACTTATTGATGTTCATATCTCTTGAACTAAAGGGGCTGTAGCCTTTTAGCCTGGTTGAAGGTTAGTACTTATGTTGAACCAAGAATGGTTGTGTAGATATGTATTTGTCCACGCAATGTATTAAATCAATACGTAAACCATCCCATCAAATATCACGGAATATTCTACAGCAGTTGGGAGAATTACTGAAGAGAGTATTAGCAAGTGGGTAATAATAATGTACAATGCATGCATGTGACTGCAGTTGGACAATCAGTGGCCCTGTATGTGTCAATGAATACAATCACTTCCTCTGTACATGTAGGCTCTGCTTGACAATTGAACTGAAGAACAGCTGTTCGATTCTATAATAAATAGTGCTTTAGTGCTATAGTTCTGTGTAATTATATAAAAAGGCATTCCACAAAGATAACAATAATTTGTGATGTATGACATGTATGTTGTGTATAATTAAGGTGCAATAGTTTCATATATTGGCTCTTCATTGCCCTGCTTGTTTGTATCACTGCCTGAACCTTCTGACACCTGCATTTCATAAGCAGGGTTGCTGAATCCAATATTTTGTTCAAGGGTGCACAGTTTGGCCAGACTCTCAGCTATAAAGATTGGAGAAAATAATGAAACATCTTACAACTGAATGGTGAAGCCTATAGCTAGGTGTATGCAGTTATTCCTGCATTTATGGTATTCTTGTTCCAGACCTCTGCTTGACCCTTCCTGAATGGCCTGGTGACATTAACGATTGTCACAATCTTAAATGAGTACCATGTAGCTACCAGGCTACAGTCATGACTCTATACAAAACACCGCGTGTTGTACAGTAACCACAACTGTACCATGCAGCCCTATTGACTTCACAAGGAAATAGAGCAGGTAGGAAGGCTTGGGCCACCACATAGCTACCAAAAATCATGAAATTTCAAAGGACAAAAATTTGTTGTGCAAAAAGTTTGCAAAATGAAGAGAGCCATGCCTAGTCCCAAGTAAGCCAGACCTCTACAAACAGTTGGAGCTACTCCATCCTTTTGTTGTTCACTTCTCCATCTGTGACATACGAACCTCTTTTTATCACCACACAACCAATAGCAGCTATTTGGTATGCATCTTACTCCGCATTGCAATTGAGGACGACAAAGTTGAGGTCTTGCAGCCTTGCAGCTAGCTAGTACCAAAATAGTGGTTCACAGAAAAATATACATAGTTGTTTTGATTACTCAGTGGTTACTCTAGTTATCTGGAACAAAAATAATAACCAAAACATTCGTTTGTTTCACGGTGTATACAAGAGGGCTGCGTCCAACATTTATTAGTAGAAGAGCTAAACTTGCATGTGGTTCAACAATGATTTTGTAGGTTGGGGCAAATCTGGGAAAATTGTACACTATATGGTAGTTATTAGGAAATCGAGGTGTCAAGTGTAAAGATTTGAGGGGGAAGGGGGCGTATGATAATGTAGTGTTTGCTATGAAGGAGAGCTAGGTCAGGGAGGGGCAAAACCCCCACCATGTAGAGAAAAAAAAACTGCAGGGAAAGGTCTTTTCCATATGGCCAAGGGTAGAACCACCATAATTATACATGTTAGGTTCCTATCTTCATTCATAAAACCTTTCCACAAGTAGCTATGTTGGATGTGAGGGAAAAGGATGGCTTTAGTGTGTTAGACTAAGCGCAGCTATTCTGTCATATATTTGAGTTAAGAGACACCACACAATTACAATGCCAATTTTTGAACACAATTTGCTATATCTAAGGAGTCAACAGTTCAAACAGGTCAAATATAAGTTAACACAAATGTCATCTTTCATAAACAAAATCAACTCTTACTTCAAATGCATGGCAGAATACCTATGCTTAGTCTAATTAACACATTAAAGCCATCCTCGGATGAGATGGTGGTTATAAATTTATTTGTGGGAAGGTTATGTGAATGAAAACGGGACCCCAACTCGTATTTTATGGCAGTTACTACCCTAACACTGACAGTCCAATCAGGTACCATGTAGTGGGAAATTTTTACATGGTGCAAAATTTGCACTTTTGAGGGATGCTCATTGGTACAAAATTTGGTCTGTGAACACTTATTGTAGATGCCAGAGGGCCATTATCTATTCCTAGTAACAGAAAGGATGCCAATGAGGCAACGAAGAGTGCTTTCAAACCCTTGAAGTTGTATCTGCAAAGAGCACCATGTATCCAATCCCCCCACCAACCCTAACCCTGAGGCATTCAAGTGTGACAGAGAGCACATACACACACACGTTGTGTGTGACAGAAAGCAAAATAAAAGCACTCAAGAGTACACACATGCAGTTGTACTACAGAAAGCAAACTAAGTATACGTAGGGAGCTCAAAAGTACACTATTTAAAGCTTTTAAACCCAGAGTGAGAGCAGTTTAAGAGTGATTTTAGCTACTACTCAAGGACAGGAAATAGCAACCGGCAATTTACCCTTAACAAAGGAAAGATTTTACGTGAAGTGAGCTGAAGGAGCAATAGCTGACAAAAGAGTATGCACAGATCTTGCAAATGAGCTGTAGTGTGCCCTAACAGGCCATAGAATTCTAGAGCAACACAGCTTTGAATGAGATGCAGCTAGCTATAATTGATGACTGTTACCATGGTTACCATGCTATAAATTAGTTATTGTATGGCTGCTTGTGCCACCAAATATTGTCACTATGTAATGTCATGCATCATGCCATGACATCATGCAGTACCGATACTTGCCGTGAAGCACTTGTAATTATACAATACAATAATTAATACGCATGTAGGTATATTGAGTTCTTAATTACTGCACGCACCCTTTGGTCCCAGGGAGTTGTAGCATGGTTGGGCCGGGATTTCAGCATACTTTGGCCCCAGTGAATCAGAGAAAGACGAGTCAGTCCGGACAGGGGTCGGGCACTTGGACCGGCGAGCAGAGTAGTAGAAAGCATTGCTACTGATTCTTGCTTTTGTACTATTTGTCTATAGTGGTTTAGAAAGACCGTTCATCTATGCTCAATGTTTGGAATATGTAAGCATACACTTCATTTAATACAGGAGTAAAAGATCCTCCACTCAATGCATGCTCCAGAGACTTATTCCCAATTGGGATCATGCACTGTCTACTTTTTAGTAATAAACGGGATGTGTTGTACTCACCATTACGCTTCCAAGCTTGTCTCCAAAGCGATCAGTAAGAAAGTCTGATGCATTCACTTTGTTCCTCAGCCAGATGAGGAAGGCCTCTTGAACCTGTATATTATTATGATAGAGAAGAGCTCATTTATACTACATATTTAACTCTATGCTCATACACAAGTCTGGATACACTCCCAAGGGAAACGATTTTTCTATGATGCACTCCCAATGAAGAAAGAAAGACTTTTAAGACTTTATTTCTTTTAGATCCTTGCCACTTGCAGTGTGAGATCATAATTTTGTTTAGTCTGGGCATGAGACTAAATGTTATGCTTGGCCACATAACTGTTTCCAATCCTATAGTTTGTTCATACTGCCTATAGCTAGAAGTTAAGCTATGCTCAGTCATAGAACATTTGCTGTCAATGAAAGCTTTTGAGATTCAATTGTTTACAGGTGTGTATCTTATAAATGATCATTTTTTTATCAATATACGACTCTTTTTCTACTCACATATTTTTACCCTTGGGGGTGTAGTTTGCTTGATAAGCTTTTAAATTACTTCCCTACCTGCTTGTCAAGGAATACGAAGAGCACAAAAATTGCAAGTCCCTGCATGGAAGAGAACGTAGTATGCTAGATCATGAATTCTAATTAATGGGCCCCTGTAATACACTACACACTGCACATTTTGCAAGCTCAACTCATTACACATATGTAGACACCAAACAGATACAAACTCACACGTACTTACATACTGGTACATATGTACATGTACTATATTACAAGCGAGGGGGCTACTAACCATCCCATGCATGCAATGAGTAATAGGTAGTCAGTAAACTTGGCATAATTACAAATCATGTGGCTTGGCTCACAGAATGAAATTTCATACTACTAGCCCAGATGTGCACGTCAACACAACTTAGTGGTTTTAGGTATCATGGTATGAAATTTCACGTCTGAAAAGTATACAAGATTAAAATTTTTAACTCGTAATTGGAGAATCATATGTACAAGTCATTAATTAATTGTTTAGCATCACCGTGGAGATCTCAGCTAGTGAAAATTAAGACCATTGGATACACATAACATTTGACCCTTTTCCCTATCCAACTGTAACAAGAGGTACATACATGTACACATGTACCTCAAAAGCCACACAGATAGTGAAGATATACGCCACAGTTAGTAGGGCTTCATGGAACACCAAGACTCCAACTACCCAGGTGAGGCCCATGATAACCATCAGAGAAATTGTAGTCTTCAGCCATTGTCTGCATTGTGTAAGAGACCAATACACATGTAAGAATGGCATAAAGAGCAAATATGTACGTATGAGTAGGTGCTGAAGTGTGAAGCTGCAAAAGTGGGCTTTATAAATGCATCTTATTCAATCCTACAAAGCCATGCATTACGTATATCTCCACAGATGCTATGAGAGCACTTCCTTGTTGCTGAAAATTAGGGGCAAAAGTTCAAACTGCGTGTGGAAATCTGTGCAGCCTCTCTAGTTTTACCGCTCTATTACAGCTTTCTATAGCCCTGCAACCACATCGGACCTCCTACGTACATACGCTGCCAAATAGAAGGATTTAAGGAGGGTGTAATGTAATATAATATATAATGTTTGCTATGAAGGAGGGTCACAGAGATGGTGAAATATACACCATTGTCATCCTTGGGTAAAATCTAGGAAAACTGATTTGAAGCTCATCTACTTTCAGTTTCTGTGAGGTGTTTTGAGCAAAACCAAACCAAACACAATTTATATGGGTCTTTATGGGGACCCTACAAGGCACATGTTCAAAATAGCGTCTCTGGCAGTTACATGGATGCCGTCTTCGAACTTGTGACATACGAAGAGTCAGAGATCTGGACAGGTCTATCAATAGTTTTACCAAGGGAGCTCTCAGGTTAGTAGAGTTTGTGTAGTCTTTGTATAAGTAAAGGTATCAGCACAATTAACGAACGGCATGATCAAGCAATGCACATGTAAGTTTCGAGCAGTCTCTTCACTCTCCCATAGTAGCCATGGCTAAGATATGTTGCAGATAGAGACCTAAAGACCCTGAGTCACTTTTAAAATCCTCAGTTTTGATTCTTCACATTTAACACGGAATTGGCACACTTTTACCTCATGGCCCTGATTTTCTGTGCCACGTGTTTTGTGGATGCACGATTGAGCGATCACCCTGCCCAGATCGTGATTCTTTACATTCACATCTCCACTCGCCCGCCATACTTTGCACTTGGCAGAGTGATAACCCTCAATCACATGACATCTTAATGATAGATGCTCAACCTCAAACTTTCAGTATGAGTAGCCAGCCATATAGTAACTGTTCAGCTATTCATTACAGATAAAGTTTTCTACCAAAGAATACTACTGTGACTCACGTTACAGTGGTCTTTTTTGCGGTCTTATCTTGTTCTTTCTTTGCCTTGTGCTTACGTAGTATTACCATGGTCATAATGAAGAACATAATGTTGATCTGTAGTAGTGGTAAGAAAATGTCAGTAGTACTTGATTAACATCATTTGCTTTTCTGCTATTTGCTAATTCAACTGTTAAACACCCTGTACCTCAAAAAAATCTCTATTTCAAAGTTATAGTTTGCAGAAGAGATTATAATTAATGAAATTAATAGTTTAGGATCAATAACTAACCACAAAGATGACAATTACAGGTGCAATGAAAGCCCAGATGAAATGAGTGTCATACCTCAACCAGCAACTGTGAAAAGGAAATCAAGTGAGTACCTATTCTCCAATTAAAGACAATACCCTAAATTGTAATTACTTACGCAGTCTCACTGCCGTAGTGCCAGGTGTGGTCTACCAAGAAACCCAGCGGTATGGTCACAGCCATGTACAAAGCAGGTAGACCTGCACAACATATAAGAGATGTGACATGCTGGACCAATAATTATGCAGTCCAGGAGCAGACATTGACTACACGTCTATACAGCCTACATGTATACATGCATACTCAGAGGATGATCATTGCAGCTCAGTACTGATTCATATGTCACTTTCTATGAGAGGAAATAGTTCAACCTACGTACCATAACTGATCACGGTGAAGAGAAACATGTATCGCTTTTCAAAACCCGCAATGAAAACCTTCACCAAGATCACATACAGCACCACTCCCTCCATCAACATCCACATAAACGTAGCAAGGAAGAAGTAATGCAGGAGAACTGCTACCACTGAGCATCCAACCTGAAATACCAAGTGTACAATGTGATGATTATTATTAGCTCAATTCCAGTACTTAAATGCATAATCCAATTCCATACTTTATACACATAGTAGGTTTTCCACAGGACATACCTCATTTTCAATTTTATCCACTCCAGCAACAAAAATCACAAGAGAAATAATCAGACTTATGCAGAGATTGACATGAATGTAGTTACGTAAGCCCCACAGTGATCTAAAAAAATAACGATTGGTGGATAATTATAATATAATTCCAATATAAAGAGCATTGCTAGTGTTTTACCTTAGACACACATAAATTAGCACAGTAAGAGACAGTGCTATCAGTGAAATTGCAACACCAATGTAGCCAATGATCTTCAGTGCAAATTCATGTTTAGAATCAAACTGTAAGAGAAATATACCTCGTATCATATTTTCTAAAAGACACAATCATGAGATGTCTTAAACATGCAGATTTAGTTTACTGATCAAAATAAAAGATCACTCTAGAGGCCAAACTTAATTTGTTCTGGGAAATCATGTACCTCAACACCTGTACTCAGAAGGATGGCAAAATGTGTGAGGTGAGTGCATTCACAAACAGTCACGGTCTCACTCGAATCCTCCTCATTCAGACTGCAGCCCCTTGTGCTCCACTTGCCAGTGAGAGGAGTCTCATCACCCCTACAGAAAAAAACACATTGTAATACAAGTACTAACTGCAGTTTCTATGTAACAGTACTGGCAGCCTTCCATGTCTCCACCCACCCATAACAAGAATAATAGGACACTGGTAATAAAACAGAGTGGAGTATTTTTCAACAACTGTTACTCACCCTATGAACTCCCAGAATACACAGGTAGCTTTGCCTTGATATTCAGATTCTTCGTCATCCTACGTATAATGAAAATGTCATAATTAGTCAATACTGACAGAAATGCATGAGCGGCCAAAGGTGGCAAAGAAGCATGCAACTTCAACTTACGTATGAGTGCCATCCTAATCCGTATTCAAATTAGATAACTTTCTTATTTTGAACCAAACCGTAATTTATACGTACACTGAAAACAGAAAACTACACCTGGTCATTACAACTCAATTGTGAGACACGGCACTACCTACCATTCTCTTGATAGTGTCAACATGGCGAAGCGTAGTCGAGAGAGCGAGAGTCCTAGCAAATTTCCTCAAGCAAAGGGAGTTCGGTTTGGGAAGGGAACACAACTGAGAAGAAAGCTGTGACCTCACAAGCAATTTGAATGAGCAGAACTACGTAACTAATCTGGATTCGGATGGCACCACGGTTGCAATCTCCTTCGCCGGCTCATGTGCTCCTGCTATGCATACGTAGAGGTATACTGAAAATTTACTGTAAATTCAGATACGTACTATGTAGTAGTGTACCAGTGGAAATACTGACAATGCAATGTTAATTAGCTTGTATGGTACTAACCTCATGCATGTCAACTTCAAAGGATATTCTGACTGGACTGCTCAGCTCGATGGTGCTCGTATCACATGGAGCATCACCACAAACCAGGGCAGAGGAGATCACTGGAGATACCAGAATGTGACTGGCGTCCCTAAACAAAGATACTAATTTTATCACTTCTGAGAATCCACAGTGAAATTCACAGGCTTACCCTTCCAGCGAATGTGGCAAAATCCCCGACAGATTTCTGTAATAGTAGGATATTACTCTTGCTGCAATGTAATGTAAGTGTTGATGAAAAGTTTACTGTATCATTATCAGTTATATTGGTAAATACCTGGTGAAAAATCAAACAGCTGAGATGGTAGATCAATAGAGTTTCGTCCTACAGTAATACCAGTCATATACCCAGATGTAGACTCGACATCGATATCAACAATCCGAGTTTTCAGTTCTGTAAATATTAAGTAATGGCAGTTAGTACAGAGAGATGATGACACTTTCATTCCTGAGGTAGTAGCTGGGGATGATAATATTCAGCTACTTGTAAGGGTATTGGTATATGTCCAGAATAGTCTGTATACTCTAAGATACACTTTACTACCTACCTACTGTATACTACTGCTGTAACTCATGGAGAAATGAGCCAATTATATTTTGGGGGGCAATAAGCTAGAAACCAGGACACAAGGTCACAAGTACAGCAATGATAGCTGTGGTTGCAGTCCATAATTGGGCCAAACGCTCTTGCAATTCAATGTCCTAAAGTATTTAGTGGCAATGGGTCTTGACTTCAGGTGTATTTGTGATCCACCCGTGCTTTTCTGGGGTTGGGTTTGGTCAATTAAGCTAGCGCATGTTTTTTGTTGTTGTTGTTGTGTTTGTTTTTGGGGGGGGGGGGGGGGGTTGTTACAGGTATTTCTCACACAATGCAGCCAATTACTTACGTATATTTCTGGTCTTAATGGTGTTGTTGCCAGTAGTACACAGGATTGCCAGAGTATCAAGGCCTGCAAGTAATTCACTGCCAGCAATGGCTGCCTCGTCCTACAAAAAGGTGTATAGCACAATGTCATAATTCACATTTACTAATAGACTTATACTCATGCATACATACCTCAGGTAAGCCATCCGATGGTTGGTCTAGAATGTTACTAGTCACTTCAATCACAGTATTAACAAATTCCTACAATGAAAAGCAATAGGCTAGAAATGAGATTTATACAGCAGTAGCAATTTATCTGTACTGAACCCCTTACTGTCTTATCAACAGTAGGTGTATCACCATTAGGCACTCTATCGACAACAGAAGCCACAACTTCAATAGCTCCTTCAATTTCTAATTGACCGTCTTCGTACAGCTCTTGAGCAGCAACCAGTACATCCACTGGACTACTAAATACCTCCTCTTGTACAGCAACAGGCTCTTGGGAGTCAGTATGACATTCAATTTCATGCCACTCCGGAGTATCAGTCTCAGGATTGATTATACACTGCCATGTTCCTGTGCAGGTAGTCAAGTAAATTAATAGCTGATACAAATTTTCTCAAATATAACATACCGTTAAATATGCCTCCAAAGCATCCTGCAGAAACTGTCTCACCTACTTCTGCAATTGGAAGGCCAACAAGCACTGCTCCACTAACTATATGTGCTTCACATTGCAGGGGGCTCTCACTTCCATTTTCCCCACCATCTTCAGTGATACCAATACTATCACTAACTTCATCATTAGCATTATCCTCACTAACATCTTCAGTATTATCACTATTCTCTTCATCTTCGCTATTTCCATCTGTCAGTGGTTCAGGGGTACATGAATCACCTGCTCCTTCGACCTGATCTTCACAGTCAGGATTTCCATCTCCTGAATTTGGAGATGATGATTCTGTTGCAGACGGTGGCTCTGATGGAGATGGTGGTTGTGTTGATTCTGTTGAAGATGGTGGTTCTGTTGGAGATGGCGGTTCTGCTGGAGATGGTGGTTCTGATGAAGATAGTGGTTCTGTTTGAGATGGTGGTTCTGATGGAGATGGTGGCTCTGATGGAGATGGTGGTTCTATTGGTTCTGTTTGAGATGGTGGTTCTGTTTGAGATGGTGGTTCTGATGAAGATGGTGGCTCTGATGGAGATGGTGGTTCTGTTGGTTCCGTTTGAGATGGTGGTTCTGTTTGTGGTGGTTCTGTTTGAGATGGCGGTTCTGATAAAGATGGTGGCTCTGATGGAGATGGTGGTTCTGTTGGTTCCGTTTGAGATGGTGGTTCAGTTGGAGATGGTGGTTCTGATGGAGATGGTGGCTCTGATGGAGATGGTGGTTCTGTTGGTTCCATTTGAGATGGTGGTTCTGTTTGTGGTGGTTCTGTTTGAGATGGCGGTTCTGATAAAGATGGTGGCTCTGATGGAGATAGTGGTTCTGTTGGGGATGGCTGAGTTCCACCAGTTTCTTCATCATCTGTTTGAGATGGCGGTTCTGATGAAGATGGTGGCTCTGATGGAGATAGTGGTTCTGTTGGTTCTGTTTGAGATGGTAGTTCTGTTTGAGATGGTGGTTCTGATGAAGATGGTGGCTCTGATGGAGATGGTGGTTCTGTTGGTTCCGTTTGAGATGGTGGTTCAGTTGAAGATGGTGGTTCTGATGGAGATGGTGGTTCTGTTGGTTCCATTTGAGATGGTGGTTCTGTTTGAGATGGTGGTTCTGATGAAGATGGTGGCTCTGATGGAGATGGTGGTTCTGTTGGTTCCGTTTGAGATGGTGGTTCAGTTGAAGATGGTGGTTCTGATGGAGATGGTGGTTCTGTTGGTTCCGTTTGAGATGGTGGTTCTGTTTGAGATGGCGGTTCTGATGAAGATGGTGGCTCTGATGGAGATGGTGGTTCTGTTGGTTCCGTTTGAGATGGTGGTTCAGTTGAAGATGGTGGTTCTGATGGAGATGGTGGTTCTGTTGGTTCCGTTTGAGATGGTGGTTCTGTTTGAGATGGCGGTTCTGATGAAGATGGTGGCTCTGATGGAGATTGTGGTTCTGCTGGTTCTGTTTGAGATGGTGGTTCAGTTGGAGATGGTGGTTCAGTTGAAAATGGTGGTTCTGATGGAGATGGTGGTTCCGTTGGTTCCGTTTGAGATGGTGGTTCTGTTTGAGATGGCGGTTCTGTTTGAGATGGCGGTTCTGTTGGAGATGGTGACACTGATGAAGATGGTGGTTCTGTTGGAGATGCTGGCTCTGATGAAGATGGTGGTTCTGTTGGTTCCATTTGAGATGGTGGTTCTGTTTCAGATGGTAGTTCCATTGGAGATGATGGCTCTGTTGGAGATGATGATTGAGATGGTGGTTCTGTTTCAGATGGTGGTTCTGCTGAAGATGGTGGCTCGGTTGGGGACAGTGGTTCTGTTGGGGATGGCTGAGTTCCACCAGTTTCTTCATCATCTGTGGCTGTACTCTGACTTCCACCAGCTTCTTTCTCATCAGTGGCTGCACTCTGAGTTCCACCAGTTTCTTCCCCATCAGTTGCTGCACTCTGAGTTCCACCAGCTTCTTTCTCATCAGTGGCTGCACTCTGAGTTCCATTAGTTTCTTCCTCATCAGTGGCTGCACTCTGAGTTCCGCCAGTTTCTTCCTCATCAGTAGCTGCACTCTGAGTTCCATCAGTTTCAGTTGCTGTACTCTGAGATTCGCCAGTTTCTTCCTCATCAGTGGCATCACTCTGAGTTCCGCCAGTTTCTTCCTCATCAGTGGCATCACTCTGAGATTCACCAGTTTCAGTTGCTGTACTCTGAGATTCGCCAGTTTCTTCCTCATCAGTGGCATCACTCTGAGTTCCACCAGTTTCTTCCTCATCAGTGGCTGCACTCTGAGTTCCACCAGTTTCTTCCTCATCAGTGGCTGCACTCTGAGTTCCACCAGTTTCTTCCTCATCAGTAGCTGCACTCTGAGTTCCACCAGTTTCTTCCTCATTAGTAGCTGCACTCTGAGATTCACCAGTTTCAGTTGCTGTACTCTGAGATTCGCCAGTTTCTTCCTCATCGGTAGATGCACTACCACTTCCTTCCTCATTGGTTGCTGCACTCTGAGATCCACCAGTTTCTTGCATATCAGTTGACTCATCAGTTTTGTCACTTCCTCCTTTATTTTTCATTGCAAAGCTAGGCAAGGCAAGTAAGGATGTTAGCACCAGAAGCAATAACACTTTTCTTTGCATGGTTGACAGCTGTAGCTAGAAACTATTTACTAAAAGAAGACAATAGTATGAATATATGGTCCTAGCATGGTTAGGAGGTTGCATTTATACTATAGTTCTGTGGAGGAGTATTCTGATCGGAAATTAATTTTAGACCAGCACTCACATACCATCTAAACTCTATCTGGGTATTATACCAAAATGAGCTCTAGTGACTTACTACATATTTGGAAAAGCAATGTAACCATATATGTACACGAAGGCATAGCTGCATAAAAGAAAGAATGGTTGCCTAAGCACATATGAGTCAGGACTTTGTGATTTTTCCTGTGTATGATTTTGTGACAGTTGATTTTACCTACAGGACTTAGGATGTGTACACTGGGCAGTTTGATCTTTGAAGCAAATTGTATATTCCAAAGTAGCCAGTTTCGTAAACCCGATAGCTCCCAAATTCGCCATGAATGAGGATGCGTTTATAAGCCTTAGCGTTTGCATAGACCACTCTGGCCAGTTGGTTAATTCTTGCCTATAGACTAAAAATTTCCAGGTTCTAATCCAGTCCATAGGAAATTTTGGATTTTGTTCTAAAATTGTTGTAAGAAAGGTAAAGGGCATTTTATGTCTCTTTGAAGTTGCGGAATTTACATTTTCTAGTACGCATCAAATTATCGGACACAACTGTGAATTCTACATTCCAAGCAGATCTACTAAGTAACAAAAGTCCAGTATAATTATACTTCCTTAAAGTTATGGAATTTTACATAGTAAGTATCAAATTTTCAGACTTACATTCTAAAGTAGATCTAAGTATCCAGTTTTGTAATTAATTTATACTGGAGTGAAAACGTCCAGTATTTATACCTCCTTGAAGTCGTAGAATTTTACATTTCATAGCAAGTATCACATTTGTCAGATGTAGAATTTTACATTCCAAAGTAGATCTAATCATTTTTGTACAAAAATTACGGTTTTATACCTCTGTGAAGTCTGGTAAAGCTTAATAACCACAAAAGATAACATCTGTTATGTAATAATCATAAATCTTGCAGTAAGCATTAATAATGTATATTAGTAGTTTTTAATTATGTCTAAAAAAGACCTAGACATGGGGACTATAGTAATAGAGAGTATCTCTCAGTAAATGCTCCACTATGGCCATTATAAACAGAAGTAAGGACATGAATTCACTCCTTTCACTAACAGCTAGAAAGTAGTGGCCAAAGATATTATTACAGGATAATTGAAAGGTCTTGGTGCGACAAAACTCATTTGACAAAGAAGTGTACCTCAATATATGTCCACTCGTGTGATTGCTGAATGGAGTCCCGATTATAATTATAATAAGGACATGGATTAGGACAGAAAATACCAATCAAAGACATCAGTAAAAGGCTCCAATGTCACAAAACCTGAATGCAAGGACCAGGATAAGGTCATACGTAGACACAAAGTATTGCTTTGGGATCGCAAGTGTGTGAAAAGTCACAGGATGACTTAAATTAGTGAAGGACCTGATTGAGTCCTAAATAGATGGAGGGTAATTCGTAACTTTGACAGAATTTAATAGGACCCTATATGGGCCCTGATTGGAGAAGAAATATCTGTAGTAAGGGAATCCACCCATAGTAAAATTGACTGCCACTTACCGAACCGATGAGTCAAACTGGCCTCCAGGTCCACCAACCAATTATTTTTGCTGCTTGTACCCTCCTCGTTCTACAGTTTGTCTAACCTTACCTAACAGTAGAAGGTAAAACACATCAATAGAGAAGTCTATCAAATATACAATAATTACCAGAGCTAGTGACTTTGAGACTGAGGAAGTGCCTGCATGGACATTGAACCAGTCGTACATGTATGAGCCCCGGACCGATATACACACATGCAAACATTTTATGTGGCTACCCAAGGCACCTGGGTATGTGATACTTGTATTGTTAATCTAGACTGAGACAATTTACACTCTAAGATTTGTCTAGATGAATATAGTGATCTTCAAATAAACTAACCATTAATTTTGGTAGACCACAACTAAAGCATGATGCCATTGTACACACAAATGGATTCAGTTGCTAAGTGATGGTCAGTTCCACTTAAGAACACACACATCAATGTAACATGATGCACTAGAACGTGTCAGCGACATCCAATACACTTCTTTGCATGCAGGGCACAGAGGGCAGTAATAAAATCTGTGTCCATTTTGAGAAGGCTCTCAATACCACAATAGGTGTCTATGGTACTCCTATTACAAGAAAGAACCCTTTTTGGAGCGATATATGCGCAAGGGAGCCGACACAGATATTATTATGTTTTAGGGAGGGAACAAATGACTTGCTTGGTATGGTACATATCACTGTTTAGCTCGCACATACACACACACACACACACACACACACACACACACACACACAGAACACACGTACACACTACTAATACCATTGTGACTTACTTTACATTAGTCTTTTTGGCAATTTCATCTTGCCTTATGCTTACATAGTACTATCATGAAGAACATAATGTTGATCTGTAGTAGTGGTCAGATCCTGGAGTACCTGATTAATGTCATTTAATTTAAATTTCTGCTAATTGCTAATTTCAACTGTAAGATACTTAGAGATTATAATTGTTTGGGATCAATAACTGTAGGGGTGATGAGACTCCTCTCACTAGCAAGTGGAGCACAAGGGGCTGCAGTCTGAATGAGGAGGATTCGAGTGAGACCGTGACCGTTTGTGAATGTACTCACATCACACACTTTGCCATCCTTCTGATTACAGGTGTTGAGGTACATTAATGTTAATACAATGCCTTCTCGGAAAAAATTAAGTTTGGTTTCCAGAGTGATCTTTTATTTGATCAGCAAACTAAATCTGCATGTTTTTAGACATCTCATGATTGTGACTTTTAGAAAATGTGATTCGAGGTATGCTTCTCTTACAGTTTGATTCTGAACATGTCCACAGAAAAAAAACAATATAACAGTTGCTATGTAACAGTACTGATAGCCTTCCAATCTTCATATTTGTCTGAAAACATGCAGATTTAGCTTACCGATCAAAATGTCTGGAAAACAAACTTAAATTGTTCTGAGAAGGCATGTACGTACCTCAACACCTGTACTCAGAAGGATGGCAAAATGTGAGAGGTGAGTGCATTCACAAATAGTCACGGTCTCACTCGAATCCTCCTCATTCAGACTACAGCCCCTTGTGTTCCACTTGCCAGTGAGAGGAGTCTCATCACCCCTACAGAAAAAAATACAGGCAGTTGCTGTGTAACAGTACGGTGGCCTTCCATGTCTCCACCTACCCATAACAAAAATGATAGGACACTGGTAATATAACAGAGTGGAGTATTTCTCAACAATTGTTACACACCTTATGAACTCCCAGAATACACAGGTAGCTTTGCCTTGATATTCAGATTCTTCACGATCCTATGTATTAATTAGTATTAGGTTTAGTATTAGTACGTATTTCAATACTGGGAATCAAAATTTTTTGTTCACTGGTTGCAATTAACATGTGTTATACATACGTAGAGGTATACTCAAAATTCAGATCCCGTGTAGCAGTGTACCAGTGGAAATACTTACAATGCAATGTTAATTAGCTTGAATGGTACTTACCTCATGCATGTCAACTTCAAAGGGTATTCTGACTGGACTGCTCAGCTCGATGGTGCTTGTATCACATAGAGCATCATCACAAACCAGGGCAGAAGAGATCACTGGAGATACCAGAATGTGACTGGCGTCCCTAACAAAAATACTAATTTACTAGTAGCTGCCTTATTAATGTACACCACTCCTCAACTCCTTTACTGGGCACCGCCCCCATCTGTCCACTTATGTCATAGATTGACATTCACATGATGAGTTTTACCAGGCTCCCCCTTTCCTCCAGTAAAATAACTGAAGGCAGTGTCTGTGCAACTTTTAGTAGCATACGTAACTCATAATACATTCAATCTCAGGGCTCTGTTTAACACCAGTAGCACTTGGTCACAGGTTTCAGCATAGCACCAGCACTGGTTCACTATGGAGTCGAAAAATGAGTCCCAATAACCACTGTATTACTCCCTTCACAGACATTTCCTATAATAGTGATTTTATGGCGCATTTTGGTATTCATTAGCAAGAGCCTGGGAACAAGGCTGTGCATGACCATAGATAGTACAGTGTGGCATGACAAATGCACCATTTGTATGGCCGGACCTACTAGTAATAATTTGCATTTTGCTACCTACATCTTGCTGTCATTGATTCCATAGATGGGTGCTATAAGGTATACTTGGGCTAGCCTCGTCCCCAGGCCACACACCCCATACTCAAGTATAAGGTATACTGTTGCATACTACATACGTTGTGTTGACAAATCTAGGAGAGTGCTCAATAAAGTGGAGCAACAAAATATTATTTATCAAATCCCACTAGAAGAAGCAACATCTGCAGTGAGTTTATTTCATGGCTATAAGTGAATTCTTCTGTAATCGCTTGGTTTTCATTAATAGGACGTACATGTAAGTAATTCTGACAGAACACTGTCTACCACAGCTCTGGGTTTTGCGGTTTCACTCGCTGGATTTTACACTATACCAGTTCAATGTGAATCTGCTCTTTCCAGCTAAAATCCAAATAATACTATATATAAAGTAACAAAAAACATTTTAAAAAATGAAAGAACATATAGGGATGGAATCCCCAAAAAGCAACCAAACAAGGTAGGAATGGTACCACAATACCCTTACGGATTGTCATCCCTATATCTTTTGCCATTTTTGCAACTAGTTCCGAGCAAAGCGAAGCTATACTCCAGTTCGATTGACCTTTTTCGTCGTAACCTGTTCCAGCCAGTTCTCCTGGTATAGCCTATCAAACACACAGCGAACACTTACCTTCGCTATCAACTGTGACTCCTAACGGGGAGACTTGGAAGCGATCACTATCACAGTAAGCTTGATTCGGCCTCTGGTCTTCTAAGCACATAATAGCAAGTAGCCATTTTGTTTTGTGTGTGTGTGTTTGACCTTTTCCATTTGTGGGTGGGTGCTATGGGCGTGCCACCTGCATGCCATGTGCCACACCCAGCAATTCTCGTGAAGCGAGGACATCCCTGCACATTGTGTATCACTAGTTTACGTAAGTGCTAGTTACATGCTAAGGTGAAAGGGTGTTGTTGCAGGTGGAAGAGTCATTGTAGGTGTGGATTGTGGTGTAGAATGTGGGGTAAGTGGTACATGTGTGTAGTCTAGCCTACGAGTGTGTATTGCTGCATGTGGAGGATAAGTTGTAGTGTGAGGGGGTGATGTGTGTTGCATTGTGAAGTGCTGCAATTGCCATGCACATTCTATTGGCTGTGTGTATTCTATTGGCTGCATGCATAGTGTGTATGTCCGTGTGTATGTGTGTAAAAGGTCACATTATTAGAGTATACATGTATGTAATAAATTACACAACGTTATCAGTAATTAACAAGCCTTAGTTGCTTCAGTATCACGACTAGACGTCCCACAGGTGGAAGCCTGCAAATCTGAGCGAAAAGACCAAACCGCTGATCCGCTTTCTCCTGCGACCGCCATTGCCCCATGCAGAGGCGGGTTCACGTGGCCTAGACATGTGCCGAAGTCTCTGACATGAGAAGACCCCATACTCACTGTAGCTAGAGATTGCGGGCCATCATAGATTGGCTTTTGCCAATATGCACGCCAGGATTCCATAGAAAAAACTAGTCACTAGAACTGTCAGAATCCAATGAGCTACTCAGCTAGCTAAACAAACCGCTCAGAAAATGAACACGTGCTCTTGACCGCTAATCCAATAATTAAACGGCATTCGCAACACGCAGTACGCTGGGGGGTTCGAACGGAAGTGCAAACCGCTGTATTATGACAGACTAGCCTCGTATCCAAGTCCCTGCTTTTTTAAGCTAAACCTCTAGCTTTGCTCGCGATCGCGACCCATCAAAAAACGCGCCTAATAATGCCCTCCTTCCATGCGAGGGTGCGCGCATAGATAATATGGTGCGCGCGAGTCTAGGAACGATGTACATTTTTCTGTTCGTAAAACGCTAAGAACATTAATAAAGCAAGGATACTTAAAACGTTAGTAATTAAGTATCCTTGAATAAAGTATGCTACACCTTAAATGCAATGAAGGAATGCTGAGATATATAAGGCCCTAGCCTCGTTCCCAGGCTCCACTCCCCAGCTTTTCTCGCACCGTGTAGAAAAGCGAGGCTATATAAGGCCCCTCCACACGCGAAACTGCCTTAGTGTTTGTGAAAGTCCGCGCGTAGCTCATTTCCAACACCGCTCCCCACGCCGAAATTTGCGGCTGGCTGCTCGGGTACCCAGACCCGAGATTAGGCCGATGTGGTGTCTTTAGCTGCAAATAAAATAAAATGGGCGTGGCTTGAATGCGATAAAAGAACTCTGCATTTTGTACAAGGAAGCTACAGCTGCAGTAATGTCAAAGTTATAGGGCGAAGATTATAGTATTTGTGATTCATGTGCATAAACGACGATGTTTTTTTTTCAACTTCCTGTGTTACGTGATTGTAATTAATTTTCCTGGAAGTTTGCACGCTGGCGATTCCACTGAATGACTGGATGTGCCAAAACAGAATTATCATCGTTACGCCTGGCTGGTAAAAACACCGACTTTCTACTTCACGGGGGACTGGGACGTGTGTTGTCGCTTTATTGCTAGCGTACCGCTTCTCTGAGGCAGTCGCTTCTACTCTACTATCTATGGTGCAATGATCTTTCTTGCATAGGTCACATGTATTACAAATTTTCGCTGTTAAAAATTTTTCGTACAGGCACTAGAGTACGAAAATAAAACACGCGAAATATTTTCTACAACGAATAACACCAGCTCTTCACCAACAGCTGCCTCCCATACCTCCTTATATTCGTGGTAGCCTCGAATGCAACAAGCTCTCTCAAACTCCTCCATGGCGCTATAACTTTCACGATCGAGCGTTTGATTTCGCACTACGTGCATGGTGCGTATTATTTGGGAATTTTTCGTACAGCAACAATTTTTGTGCGAAATTTTCGTAACGCGAAATTTAACGCATGAAAATTGTTTAACACGAAATATTCTCAAACTACGGTATTATTGTAAAAGTAGTCAAATAATTACATTCCATTGTAAAGCAGCTTCCTGTTCAGAGTCCCCAGACCCTACTCCTCTCTCTTTTAACTTTTTCTCATTTTTCGTGGCAGGAAAGGTCTGGCCACGTAAGACTAACTTGTGTTGAACCGAGAATCGTTCAATTGATATGTATTTCCCCATGCAACATATTAATCAAATAACTACAAATATTCCATGGCAGTTGTATGAGAGAATATCGAAGAGGGTATATCAAGTGGGTAATAAATAATATTGTGATGTGCAGTTGGACAATCATTTCCTCTGTACATGTAGGCAGGTCACTAATAATACCTTGATTCTATATAGTGCTTTAGATCATACACGTATTATTATGCTTTCTGTATACAAAAATTAAGTATTCGACAAAAACAAGCATGTATAATTCAAGGGACAGAAATTTGCAGACTGGCCTTGTCCAAATAGTTAAATTTTAAGGAGTAAACAGTTAGGCAGCACTGATATTTCATAAGCAGGATTGCTGAATCCGACATTTTCTTCAAGGGAGGATAGTTCGGCCAGACTCTCAGCTGTATAGATGGGGGAATTAAATATCTTACAGCTAACTCTCACATAAATACATGAGTACATGTACAAGCTACATGACATATCTGCACCAGTCAGAAACCACAACAGTACCATGCAGTCCTATTGTCTTCACAAGTAATTAGAACAGGAAGGAACCCTTGGGCCACCACATAGGTAGCTACCATTTAGCATGAAAATTCAAGGGACAGAAATTTGCAGACTGGCCTTGTCCAAATAGTTAAATTTTAAGGAGTAAACCACGCCTCCTCCCAAGTAAACCAGACCTCTACAAACAGTATTAACAGTTAGAGCTACTTCATACTTTCTCCTGCTCACTTCTCCATCTGTGATATAGGAGCATTTTTCCACACAATCAATAGCGGCTGTTTGATATGCGTCTTACTCCGCATTGATAGATACGATCGAGGATGATAAAGTTGAGGTTTTGTAACTTTGCAGCTAGCTAGCACCAAAGTATTGGTACACGGAACAAGGTTGATATTTCATACCTAAAAACCAGCCAGGGCAGTTCTATTTTGACATTCTGAGTTATCCAAGCCAATGCTGAGCAACAGGTAAGGCCTCGATAAATACAGCTATGGAGCAAGTTGGAATTAATAGGCAGTATCTATAACAGCTCATATCTTCCTGGCTCTGCCTGCAAGCAGGTGAAGGTCTGGCATTGAGACAGCTCCAAACTACATGGCCCGACGATAAGTGCTAACACAGCAATTTCATGCGCCATCCAGTTAACAGTCACAACATCGAACAACAGCATATGTATCGCTCTTTACACATCTTTCACTGTCTAGGTGACGTAAAACTAAAATTAGCATGGTTATGACACGATGATTGCGCATATGATACGTGCAGATGCACATACAAACTCAAAACCAGCTGGTTGCATACTTCATGTGTGCGTGGCTGGTAAAAATATGCATAGTTGTTTGATTACTATTTTGGTAGTTACTCCAGGTACTAGAGTAATCATCAAACAGTCATTTGTTTCATGGTGTATACAAGAGGGCCGAACTATATCTAAGGGGTCAACGTTTCAAACTTAGGGTAAACATAGATTAACACAAAATTAATGTGATCTCATAAACAAAATAGCTCTTAACTCAAATGTATGGCAGAATAGCTACACTTAAGCCTAAGAGACGAAAGCCATCCTTTTCCCCCATATCCAAAATTTACTTGTGGGAAGGTTATGTGAGTGAAAATGGGACCCTAACTCGTATATTTATGGCAGTTACTACCCTAACACTGATGGTCCAATCAGGTACCGTGTAGTGGGAATTTTTCACATGGTGCAAAATTTGCACTTTTCAAAGCATGGTCATTGGTACAAAATTTTAACATGCAATCCTCTCTGGAGCCAGAAGTCAGAGAAGCATATACTAATGGTGTCTGTGAACACTTATTCCAGATGCCAGAGGACCATTAACTATTCCTATTAGCCCCTTGGATTAAGTCGGAAGCAGTCAACGAGTATAGAGTTAAGTGTATGATACTTTTCCAGGTCAGTGTATTGAGGTGACTCCCGGAAACAAGGGGGAATTTACTTTTGCAAGGAGCACCATGTATCCCCCCCCCCCCCAACTCTAACCCTACCCCTAAGGTGCTCAAGTGTGACAGACAGACACTCAATACACACATGAAGCAGAGAGCAAACTAAGGAGCTCAAGAGTACACACAGCTGCCCAGTGTGACTGAATGCAAACTAAAATATGTAGTAAGGCACTCGAGAGTACACACATGCAGTTTATGTGACAGAGAGCAACGTAAGTATGTAAGGAGTTCAAAAGTACACTTTTCTAAGCATTTAAACTCACAGTGAGAACAGTTTAAGGGTGACTTTAGTTACCACTCAAGGCCACCATGGTTACCATGCTACAAATTAGTTATTAATTTTTATGGCTGCTTGTGCCACTGGCAAATGCTGGCACTACGTAATGTCATGGCACGGCCCTCGTGCAATGACATTGTGCAGTACCGATAACTCACCGTGTAGCACAATAATTAATACCTAATATAGGTATGTTGAGTTTTTTTAAAGTAATAATAATTATTGCACACACCATTTGGTCCCAGGGAGTCGTAGTATGGATGGGCAGGGACGTCAATATACTTTGGCGCCAGTGTATCAGAGAGAGATGAGTCAGACCGGATAGAGCTTGCCTTTGTAGTATTTGTCTACAGTGGTTTATAAAGACCGTTTATCAATGCTCAATGTTAGGAATATGCAAGCATACACGGCATTTAATTATTTATCAATACAGGAGTGCATCACATAGAAGATGCTCTAAACAGTACATGCTCCATAGTCCTGTTCCCAATTAGATCATGCACCGTCTACTTTTCTAATAGTAAACAAAACAATGCTGCCCATATGTAATAAAAAGAGATGTGTTGTACTGACCGTTACACTTCCAAGCTTGTCTCCAAAGTGACCAGTTAGAAAATCTGATTCATTCACTTTGTTCCTCAGCCAGGTGAGGAAAGCCTCTTGAACCTGTATATTATTGATACAGAAGACCTCATTTATACAACTCTGTGCTAATACACAAGGTTACATTTTAGGTATACTCCCAAGGGAAAAGACTTTTCTATGATGCACTCCCAGAGAGAAAGACTTAAAATTTTACCCACTTGCTTTTACTATGTTGCAGTGGGAGATCATATGATTAACCTCACTATGTTTGGCCACATCACTGTTTCCAATTTTGTAGTTTAGTCATACTGCCTATGGTTAGAAGTTAAGCTATGTTCATGCAGTCATAGAACACTTTTCAAGCTGTCAAGAAAGCTCTTTAGACTCAGCTGTTTAAGGTGTGTTACCAAACCCTTTCCATACAACCCATGTTTTTACTCACACAATTTTAACTTTAGCATGTAGTTTGCTTGATATGCTTTTAAATTACTTCGGAATCCCCTACCTGCTTGGAAAGGAGTACGAAGAGCACGAAAAATGCAACTCCCTGCATGGAAGAGAATGTAGTGTGGTAAATCCTATTATTATACACTATACACGGTACATTTCACAAACTCACACATATATATTTACATGCACTACTTATCCTTTATATATATTATATCTTTTCAATAGGGAGGAGGCTACTAAACATCCCATGCAGGCTATGAGTATTAAGCAGTCATCAAATTTGGCATAATTATAAATTATGTGGCTTGGTTCACAAGATGAAATTTCATATAACTAGCACAGATATGCGCATCTACACAAACTTGGTGGTTTTAGGCATCATGGTATAAAATTTCATGCCGGAAAAGCATACTTGTAATTGGAGAACCACATGCACAAGTCATCACTTAATTGTTTAGACTCTCCTTAAATGTATCGCCATGGAGACCTCAGCTAGTGACCATTGGATACACACAACACTTGAAGTTCTTCCCTATCCAACTGTCACAGGTATACAGGTGAAAGCACAAGAGGTACATACATGTACACACGTACCTCAAAAGCCACACAGATAGTGAAGATATACGCCACAGTTAGTAGGGCTTCATGGAACACCAAGACTCCAACTACCCAGGTGAGGCCCATGATAACCACTAGAGAAATCGTAGTCTTCAGCCATTGTCTGTATTGTGTAGGAGATCAATGTACATGTAGGTATGGCTACATATGAGTAGGTGCATGCATAATAATACATGAGGAAACAAAAATGGTGCAATATATACTTTAGAAATCACTATTCCTTCAAATCCGGGCTGTAAGAAACGGTTTACTGGTCAGGCCACAGCCGGACCACTTTTTTTAGCTAAGGTACGTAAAGCTCCTGAAGGTGAGCGGTGAACTTTATTAGTGTCTAAATGCAATTTAGATATAGTCTTGCCCAGTTATGGGTCCCAGTCTTTATCGTTTCCGGTCAGAATGTAAATTCATACTGCAGAAAATACCGCTTACTGATGAGAACACCCCACATGCCTGCATTATTCCAAAACCTCCATTTTCAGCTACGTATGTGAAGCTGAAAAAGTGGGCTTTATACATGCTTATTATTTAATCCTATGAATTCATGTATTTTATCTCAATACCTGAATGAGATGCTATGAGAGTACTTCTTGGTTGCTGAAAAATTAGGGGGGGGGGGGATTCAAACTGCATGTGGGAATCTATGCAGCCTTTCTAGAGTACCACTCCATTACAGCTTTCTACAGCCCTGCAAATTACATAGGATCTCCTATGCCCCATGAAATCTTAATGCCAGATACTCAATCTGAAGATTTCTATATGAGGAGCCACGCATATAGCAACTTTCCAGCTATTCACTGTTGTGACTTACTTTACAGTGGTCTTTTTTGCAGTCTTGTCTTGTTCTTTCATTGCATTGTGTTTACGTACTATTAGCACGGTTTTAATGAAGAACATAATGTTGATCTGTAGTAATGGTAAAAACATGTCAGTAGTACCTGATTAACACCATTTACGTAATTGCTAATTCCAACTGCAAAACACTCCTATAGATAAGAGATTATGTTTAGGATCAATCACTAACCACAAAGATGATAATTACAGGTGCAATGAACGCCCAGATGAAATGAGTGTCATACCTCAACCAGCAACTATAAAAAGGAAAACAAGTGAGTACCTATTCTCCAATTAAAGACAATACCCTAAACGTGGATAAATTACTTACACAGTCTCACTGCCGTAGTGCCAGGTGTGGTTTACCAAGAAACCCAGCGGTATGGTCACAGCCATGTACAAAGCAGGTAGACCTGCACAACATATAAGAGATGTGACATGCTGGACCAATAATTATGCAGTCCAGGAGCAGACATTGACTACACGTCTATGCAGCCTATGCATGCATACTCAAAGGATGATCATTGCAGCTCACTACTGATTCACATGTCACTTTCCATAGATATGAGGGGAAATAGTTTAACTTACCATAACTGATCACAGTGAAGAGAAACATGTATCGCTTTTCAAAATCCGCAATGAAAACCTTCACCAAGATCACATACAGCACCACTCCCTCCATCAACATCCACATAAATGTAGCAAGGAAGAAGTAATGCAGGAGAACTGCTACCACTGAGCATCCGACCTGAAATATCAAGTGTACAATGTGATGAGTTTAACCCCAGTACTTAAATGCATAATCCAATTCCATACTTTATACACATACGTAGTAGGTTTTCCACAGAACATACCTCATTTTCAGTTTTATCCACTCCAGCAACAAAAATCACAAGAGAAATAATCAGACTTATGCAGAGATTGACATGAATGTAGTTACGTAAGCCCCACAGTGATCTAAAAAAATAACGATTGGTGGATAATTATAATATAATTATAAAGAGCATTGCTAGTGTTTTACCTTAGACACACATAAATTAGCACAGTAAGAGACAGTGCTATCAGTGAAATTGCAACACCAATGTAGCCAATGATCTTCAGTGCAAATACATGTTCAGCATCAAACTGAAAGAGAAACATACCTCGTATCATATTTTCTAAAAGACACAATCATGAGATGTCTTAAACATGCAGATTTAGTTTACTGATCAGATCACTCTAGAGGCCAAACTTAATTTGTTCTGGGAAATCATTGTATTAATGTACCTCAACACCTGTACTCAGAAGGATGGCAAAATGTGTGAGGTGAGTGCATTCACAAACAGTCACGGTCTCACTCGAACCCTCCTCATTCAGACTACAGCCCCTTGTGCTCCACTTGCCAGTGAGAGGAGTCTCATCACCCCTATAGAAGAAGAAAAATTATAATACAGGCAGTTGCTGTGTAACAGTACTGGCAGCCTTCCATGTCTCCACCCACCCATAACAAGAATAATAGCTTTAAGAGGACACTGGTAATACAACAGAGTGGAGCAACAACTGTTACTCACCCTATGAACTCCCAGAATACACAGGTAGCTTTGCTTTGATATTCAGATTCTTCGTCATCCTACATATAATGAAAATATCATATTTATTCAATACTGGCAGGAGTGCATAAGCTGCCAAAGGTGGTGAAGGAGCAGGCAACTTCCATTTATGTGCAAGTGCCATCCAAATTAGATAACTTTCCTTATGGAACCTGAACATTAATTTATTAACTGACAACAGAAACTACACATGGCCATTAGTATGCAATTGTGAGACACAACACTACATACCGTTCTTTTGATAGAGTCAACATGGCAAAGCGTAGTTGAGAGAGCAAGAGTCTTAGCGAATTTCCTCAAGCAAAGAAAATTCATTTTGGGAGGGAAATGCAACCGAGAAGAAAGCTGTGACATCACAAGCAATTTGAATGAACAGAACTACGTAACTAATCTGGATTTGGATGGCACCACGGTTGCAATCTCTTTTGCTGGCTCATGCGCTCCTGATACTGGGGATCCAAATTTTTATTCAACTGTGTTGCAATTAACCATAAGATGTGCTTTTCATACGTAGAGGTATACGCAAAATGTACAGTAAATTCAGATCCTGTGTAGCAGTGCTCCAGTGGAAATACTTACAATGCAATATTAATTAGCTTGAATGGTACTAACCTCATGCGGGGTATTAATTTCAAAGGATATTCTGACTGGACTGCTCAGCTCGATGGTGCTCGTATCACATGGAGCATCATCACAAACCAGGGCAGAGGAGATCACTGGAGATACCAGAATGTGACTGGCGTCCCTAAATAAAGATACTACTTTTATCACTTCTGAGAATCCACAGTGAAATTCACAGGCTTACCCTTCCAGCGAATGTGGCAAAATCCCTGACAGATTTCTGTAATAGTAGGATACTACTCTTGCTGCAAAATAATGCAAGTGTTAATGAAAAGTTTACTGTATCATTATCAGTTAAATTGGTAAATACCTGGAGAAAAATCAAACACCTGAGGTGGTAGATCAATAGAGTTTCTTCCTACAGTAATACCAGTCACATACTCAGATGTAGACTCGACATCGATATTTACAATCTGAGTTTTCAGTTCTGTAAACAATAATTAATGGCAGTTACTACAGAGAAATGACAACACTTACGTTTTTATTTTTAAGGTAGTAGCTCTGGATGATAATATTCAGCTACTTGTAAGGGCATTGGTATCTGTCCAGAATATTCTGTATACTCTAAAATACACTTTACTACCTACCAAAAAATAAGTGCAGCCCAACTGGATCTCTTTACTGCTGTAACTCATGGAGAAATGAGCCAGTTACATTTTGGGGGAAATAAGCTAGAAACCAGGATACAAGACTACAAGTACAGCAAAGATAGCTGTGGGTGCAGTCCCCATATTTTAATGCTCTTGCAATTCAATGTCCTAATACTTAGTGGCAATGGGTCTTGACTTCAAGTGTATTTGTGATCCACCCATGCCTTTCTGGGGTTGAGTCTGGTCAATTAAGCTAGCTCATGTTCTTGGTGCAGCGAGGCCATTGATCGCGACCTATGGCCTCAGAATCTCGGCCACTGTAATTCCAAGCGAAGCGAGGCTATACTCCAGTTCGATTGACCTTTTTTCGTTGGACGGTCCACTGTTCCAGCCAGTTCTCCTGGTATAGCCTATGAAACACACAGCGAACACCTACCTTTGCTATAAAACTCCAAATGGGGAGACTTGGAAACGATTACTATCACAGTAAGCTTGCTTCATGGCTGATTCTCGGAAAAGCTTGTAGATCGAGACATAATTCACCTGGATTATTATTCTCGCGACTAACTGACTTGCAAAAATAGTCGGCCCCATGTGCATTGGGGGCTACCCCAGCCCCAGTTCGCATACCGTGTGCAACCTGGGGTGTGATAATGTCAGGAAAAGGTCTGCAGACATGCCTCCCAGGAAATAATGATGTTAATGCACATGGTACGTACAATTTACAGATCTACTTTTGAAGGCTAGTTTCATTTTACAGTCCTTTTAAATAGTGTAGCCTTGCAACTACCTGTTTATGCATGCCTCTGGTAGCCACACGAGGCATAGTACGCTTGTGTATTCCTAGTTATCACATAATGCAGCCGATTGCTTACGTATATTTCTGGTCTTAATGCTGTTGTTGCCAGTGGTAGACTGGATTGCCAGAGTATCAAGGCCTGCAAGTAATTCACTGCCAGCAATAGCTGACTCTTCCTATAAAAAGGTGTATAGCACATAATTCACACTTACTAATAGGCTTATACTCATGCATACATACCTCAGGTAAGCCATCCGATGGTTGGTCTAGAATGTTACTAGTCACTTCAATCACAGTATTAACAAATCGCTGCAATGAAAAGCAATGGGATAGTAATAAGATGCATACAGCAGAGGCAATGTATCTGTACTGAAGCCCTTACCGTCCTATCAACAGTAGGTATATCACCATTAAGCACTCTAGCCACAACAGAAGTCACAATTTCAATAGCTGCTTTAACTTCTAATTGATCATCTTCGTATAGCTCTTGAGCAGCAACCAGTACATCCACTGGACTACTAAATACCTCCTCTTGTACAGCAACAGGCTCTTGGGAGTCAGTATGACATTCAATTTCATGCCACTCCGGAGTATCAGTCTCAGGATTGATTACACACTGCCATGTTCCTGTGGAGATAGTCAAGTAACATTAATTGGTGTTACAATGTTTCTTAAATATAACATACCGTCAAGTAGGCCTCCAAAGCATCCTGCAGAAACCGTCTCGCCTACTTCTGCAATTGGAAGGCTAACAAGCACTGCTCCACTAACTATAATTGCTTCACATTGCAGGGGGCTCTCACTTCCATTTTCGCCACCATCATCAGTGATACCGATACTTTCACTAACTTCATCATTAGCATTATCCTCACTAACATCATCATTAGCATTATCCTCACTAACATCTTCAGCATTATCATTACTCTCTTCATCCTCACTAACTTCATCGGTAGCATCATCCTCATTAACATCTTCAATGTCATCACTATTCTCTTCATCCTCACTAACTTCATCAGTAGCATTATCCTCACTAACATCTTCAGCGTTATCATTATCACCTTCATCCTCACTAACTTCATCAGTAACATCATTGTCATTAACATCTTCAGTGTTATCATTATCCCCTTCATCCTCACTAACTTCATCAGTAGCATTATCCTCACTAACATCTTCAGCGTTATCATTATCCCCTTCATCCTCACTAACTTCATCAGTAGCATCATCCTCACTAACATCTTCAGTGTTATCACTATTCTCTTCATCCTCGTTATTGTCACCTATCAGTGGTTCAGGGGTACATGAATCACCTGCTCCTTCGGCCTGATCTTCACAGTCAGGATTTCCATCGCCTGGATTTGGAGATGACTCTGTTGGAGGTGGTGATTCTGTTACAGACGGTGGCTCTGATGGAGATGGTGGTTCTGTCGGTTCTGTTTCGGATGGCGGTTCTGTCGGTTCTGTTTCGGATGGTGGTTCTGTCGGTTCTGTTTCGGATGGTGGTTCTGTTGGCTCTGTCTCGGATGGCGGTTCTGTTGGTTCTGTTTCGGATGGTGGTTCTGTTGGTTCTGTTTCGGATGGAGGTTCTGTTGGTTCTGTTTCGGATGGTGGTTCTGTTGGCTCTGTCTCGGATGGCGGTTCTGTTGGTTCTGTTTCGGATGGTGGTTCTGTTGGTTCTGTTTCGGATGGAGGTTCTGTTGGTTCTGTTTCGGATGGCGGTTCTGTTGGCTCTGTCTCGGATGGCGATTCTGTTGGTTCTGTTTCGGATGGTGGTTCTGTCGGTTCTGTTTCGGATGGTGGTTCTGTCGGTTCTGTTTCGGATGGCGGTTCTGTTGGCTCTGTCTCGGATGGTGGTTCTGTTGGTTCTGTTTCGGATGGTGGTTCTGTTGGCTCTGTCTCGGATGGCGGTTCTGTTGGTTCTGTTTCGGATGGTGGTTCTGTCGGTTCTGTTTCGGATGGTGGTTCTGTTGGCTCTGTCTCGGATGGCGGTTCTGTTGGTTCTGTTTCGGATGGCGATTCTGTTGGTTCTGTTTCGGATGGTGGTTCTGTCGGTTCTGTTTCGGATGGTGGTTCTGTCGGTTCTGTTTCGGATGGCGGTTCTGTTGGCTCTGTCTCGGATGGTGGTTCTGTTGGTTCTGTTTCGGATGGTGGTTCTGTCGGTTCTGTTTCAGATGGTGGTTCTGTTTCGGATGGTGGTTCTGTTGGCTCTGTCTCGGATGGCGGTTCTGTTGGTTCTGTTTCGGATGGTGGTTCTGTTGGTTCTGTTTCGGATGGCGGTTCTGTTGGTTCTGTTTCGGATGGCGGTTCTGTTGGCTCTGTCTCGGATGGTGGTTCTGTTGGTTCTGTTTCGGATGGTGGTTCTGTTGGTTCTGTTTCGGATGGTGGTTCTGTTGGTTCTGTTTCGGATGGCGGTTCTGTTGGTTCTGTTTCGGATGGTGGTTCTGTTGGTTCTGTTTCGGATGGTGGTTCTGTCGGTTCTGTTTCAGATGGTGGTTCTGTTTCGGATGGCGGTTCTGTTGGTTCTGTTGGTTCTGTTTCGGATGGCGGTTCTGTTGGTTCTGTTTCGGATGGTGGTTCTGTTGGTTCTGTTTCGGATGGCGGTTCTGTTGGTTCTGTTTCGGATGGCGGTTCTGTTGGTTCTGTTTCGGATGGTGGTTCTGTTGGTTCTGTTTCGGATGGTGGTTCTGTTGGTTCTGTTTCGGATGGTGGTTCTGTTGGTTCTGTTTCGGATGGCGGTTCTGTTGGTTCTGTTTCGGATGGCGGTTCTGTTGGTTCTGTTTCGGATGGTGGTTCTGTTGGTTCTGTTTCGGATGGTGGTTCTGTTGGTTCTGTTTCAGATGGCGGTTCGGTTGGAGATGATGGCTCTGCTGAAGACGGCGGCTCTGTTGTGGACGGTGGTTCTGTTGGAAATGGCTGAGTTTGACCAGTTTCTTCCTCATCAGTGGCTGAACTCTGAGATCCACCAGTTTCTTCCTCATCAGTGGCTGCACTCTGAGATCCACCAGTTTCCTCCTCATCAGTAGCTGTACTCTGAGATCCACCAGTTTCAGTTGCTGCACTCTGAGATCCACCAGTTTCTTCCTCATCAGTAGCTGTACTCTGAGATCCACCAGTTTCAGTTGATGCACTCTGAGATTCGTCAGTTTCTTCCTCATTAGTAGCTGCACTCTGAGATCCACCGGTTTCAGTTGCTGCACTCTGAGATCCGCCAGTTTCTTCCTCATCAGTAGCTGCACTCTGAGATCTGCCAGTTTCCTCCTCATCAGTAGCTGCACTATGAGATCCACCGGTTTCAGTTGCTGCACTCTGAGATCCGCCAGTTTCTTCCTCATCAGTAGCTGTACTCTGAGATCCACCAGTTTCAGTTGCTGCACTCTGAGATCCGCCAGTTTCTTCCTCATCAGTAGCTGCACTCTGAGATCCGCCAGTTTCCTCCTCATCAGTAGCTGCACTCTGAGATCCTCCAATTTCAGTTGATGCACTCTGAGATCCGCCAGATTCTTCCTCATCAGTGGCTGTACTCTGAGATCCACCAGTTTCAGTTGATGCACTCTGAGATCCGTCAGTTTCTTCCTCATTAGTAGCTGCACTATGAGATCCACCAGTTTCTTCCTCATCAGTAGCTGTATTCTGAGATCCACCAGTTTCTTCCTCATCAGTAGCTGCACTCTGAGATCCACCGGTTTCAGTTGATGCACTCTGAGATCCGCCAGATTCTTCCTCATCAGTGGCTGCACTCTGAGATCCACCAGTTTCAGTTGATGCACTCTGAGATCCGTCAGTTTCTTCCTCATTAGTAGCTGCACTATGAGATCCACCAGTTTCTTCCTCATCAGTAGCTGTATTCTGAGATCCACCAGTTTCTTCCTCATCAGTAGCTGCACTCTGAGATCCACCGGTTTCAGTTGATGCACTCTGAGATCTGCCAGATTCTTCCTCATCAGTGGCTGCACTCTGAGATCCACCAGTTTCAGTTGATGCACTCTGAGATCCGTCAGTTTCTTCCTCATTAGTAGCTGCACTATGAGATCCACCAGTTTCAGTTGATGCACTCTGAGATCCGTCAGTTTCTTCCTCATTAGTAGCTGCACTATGAGATCCACCAGTTTCTTCCTCATCAGTAGCTGTATTCTGAGATCCACCAGTTTCTTCCTCATCAGTAGCTGCACTCTGAGATCCACCGGTTTCAGTTGCTGCACTCTGAGATCCGCCAGTTTCTTCCTCATCAGTAGCTGCACTCTGAGATCCACCAGTTTCAGTTGATGCACTCTGAGATCCGTCAGTTTCTTCCTCATTAGTAGCTGCACTATGAGATCCACCAGTTTCAGTTGATGCACTCTGAGATCCGTCAGTTTCTTCCTCATTAGTAGCTGCACTATGAGATCCACCAGTTTCTTCCTCATCAGTAGCTGTATTCTGAGATCCACCAGTTTCTTCCTCATCAGTGGCTGCACTCTGAGATCCACCAGTTTCAGTTGATGCACTCTGAGATCCACCAGTTTCTTCCTCATCAGTAGCTGCACTCTGAGATCCACCGGTTTCAGTTGATGCACTCTGAGATCCGCCAGATTCTTCCTCATCAGTGGCTGCACTCTGAGATCCACCAGTTTCAGTTGATGCACTCTGAGATCCGTCAGTTTCTTCCTCATCAGTAGCTGCACTCTGAGATCCACCAGTTTCAGTGGCTGCACTCTGAGATCCGCCAGTTTCTTCCTCATCAGTAGCTGTATTCTGAGATCCACCAGTTTCTTCCTCATCAGTAGCTGCACTCTGAGATCCACCGGTTTCAGTTGATGCACTCTGAGATCCGCCAGATTCTTCCTCATCAGTAGCTGCACTCTGAGATCCACCGGTTTCAGTTGATGCACTCTGAGATCCGCCAGATTCTTCCTCATCAGTGGCTGCACTCTGAGATCCACCAGTTTCAGTTGATGCACTCTGAGATCCGTCAGTTTCTTCCTCATTAGTAGCTGCACTATGAGATCCACCAGTTTCAGTTGATGCACTCTGAGATCCGTCAGTTTCTTCCTCATTAGTAGCTGCACTATGAGATCCACCAGTTTCTTCCTCATCAGTAGCTGTATTCTGAGATCCACCAGTTTCTTCCTCATCAGTAGCTGCACTCTGAGATCCACCGGTTTCAGTTGATGCACTCTGAGATCCGCCAGATTCTTCCTCATCAGTGGCTGCACTCTGAGATCCACCAGTTTCAGTTGATGCACTCTGAGATCCGTCAGTTTCTTCCTCATTAGTAGCTGCACTATGAGATCCACCAGTTTCAGTTGATGCACTCTGAGATCCGCCAGTTTCTTCATCATCAGTAGCTGCACTCTGAGATCCACCAGTTTCAGTGGCTGCACTCTGAGATCCGCCAGTTTCTTCCTCATCAGTAGCTGCACTCTGAGATCCACCAGTTTCAGTTGCTGCACTCTGAGATCCACCAGTTTCAGTTGCTGCACTCTGAGATCCGCCAGTTTCTTCCTCATCAGTAGCTGCACTCTGAGATCCACCAGATTCTTCCTCATCAGTAGCTGTACTCTGAGATCCACCAGTTTCAGTTGATGCACTCTGAGATCCACCAGTTTCTTCCTCATCAGTAGCTGTACTCTGAGATCCACCAGTTTCAGTTGATGCACTCTGAGATCCACCAGTTTCAGTTGATGCACTCTGAGTTCCACCACTTTCTTCCTCATTGGTTGATGCACTTTGAGATCCACCCGTTTCTGCCATATCAGTTGATTCATTAGCTGTCCCTTCTTCGTCATTTCTTCCTTTGCTTTTCATTGCATTGCCATGCAAGGCAAGTAAGGATGTTAGCACCAGAAGCAATAACACTTTCATTTGCATGGTTGACAGTTATTGCTAGATACTGTTTACTAAAGGAAGACAATAGTATGGATATATGGCCGTAACGTGCTTAGGAGGTTGCATTTATACTATAGTGCTGTGGAGGAGTATGCCTATCAGATATTTATTTAATTTAGTTTTAGACCAACACTCACATGCCATGTGAACTCTATCTGGGTATTATACCAAAATGGATTCTAATTACTTCCTACATATTTGGAAAAGCAATGTAACCACATGCGTGTACAAAGGTGTACGTAGCTGCAAAAAAAAAAGAGAATGGTTTCCTGAGAACATAAGAGTCAGGACTCTGTGAATCTTTCCATGTATGATTTTGTGAGTGAGTTGACAAGACGTTGAATGTGTAACACCTTGGGTCTGGTGAGCTAGGGAAGGCTCACACACTCTGTATGCAATATAAAGCAAGTACTTCATTGTTACCAGAAGTGGTTACTCTAGTTCCAGGTGTTTGATGTAGAAATCAGGGCTCAAATTGCATGACTTGTTTGTATTCGCATCCTACAGTGTATAAGCTTTAAATCGAACACTTTGATCTTTGTGTTGAACGTTACATTTCATAGTAGCATCAAATTGTCATGGGACTATATTTTGTGTTGGAGTTTGTTCTAAAATTTCTGTCAGAAAAATCTGGTATAAAGGGCATTTATATATATCTCTTTGAAGTCAATGGATTTATATTTCTTAGTAAGCTTAAAATTGTCAGACATGACTCTGAAATTTACACTCCAAGCAGATCTACATAAGTAATTGGTTTTGTTTTAAAGAAATGATACTTCTTTAAAGTTGTGGAAGTTTACATTGTAAGCATCTAATTGTCAGACGTAAAATTATATAGTCCAAAGTAGATCTAAGTAACCAGTTTCGTAATTAATTTATACTGGAATAAAAATATCTGGTATTTATACTTCATTGAAGTTGTGTATAGCAAGCATAAAATTGTCAGATATGAATTTTTATGGTAGCTCTAACCAGTTTTGTACAAAATGACCAGTTTTATACCTCTTTGAAGCTGGTAAAACTTAATAACAACAAGGATAACATCTGTTATGTAATAATCTATTGCAGTATGCATTAATAAAATTATACTAGCAGTTTGAACTATGGAGAAATTGATATCAGGAATTGACCTTACTCATGACATAATAAGCTCATGGCTCTACTATGCAAAAGAGGTTGTTGTAAGCACTCGACAAGAAGTAGCAGCAGTAACAACATTCCACTTTGATGCTCTCTACTTTCCTCGATATGGGCAGTTCTCTCTCACTCTAGCAGCATTAATATCACACCAACTTTAGTGTAAGCACGTATGCAAAATGTAAGCTGCAACAAAATATTTCCATAGCTGATCACACAGCTATTCTAGAGCCAGCAAACTCCTATTCGAAACAATTAGATTATTGTGATATTTTACTCTTTTTGATGTTTCACTGTTGCTATGTGATATTTCACTGTTGCTATCTAATATTTCACTGTGCAATGCTATGTGATATTTCATTGTTGCTCATTGTTGCTATGTGATAGTTCACTGTTGCTATGTGATAACATGTAATAGCATGGTTTGAAGTGAAATTTGGAATAAATCATACTCACAATGTACCTAGGATGGCAAATTGCACTTGCACTCGGCTTTGCCTCGTGCAATTTAACCATATCCTATTACACCTATGATTTATCCCAAATTTTACTCCAAACCATGCTAATGCCTAAGCAATAAATAATTATCTATCTTGACTCTGAGGTCAACTAGTTTATGCCTGCACGCTTTATGCCTTTCATTTTTTGGGTTTTTTGCCTCTTGTTGCAAGCATAATTAACACCTCAGACAAGTGACAATAATCTAATTAGCACCTCAACTCAACTGTGTCCAATATACATGTACCAAAGATTGGCATATGCAATGAAAGACCATTGTACATAACTTATAGCAGGAAAATTTGGTGAGGACTTTAATTTGGCAGTTTGGCGAATTGTCAAATTAAAATCTCACCAATAATAATGCGTACCACCCACGTGCATTTGCAAGCGTGTAAAACGGTACCGCATGATCTGTATTTCCCACTCAATGTACATGTACATGTGGCGATTCTTCTCTCTCCAGGGAGGACATCGAACACTAGCTTCGTTCCCAGGCCACACCCCTCCCCACGAAAGAGTGGCCTGGTATCCACTGTTCACGCATGCGCGAGATAATTGCGAGAATATACGGAACAGGGTCAGTAAACATATCCGTGAACCATCTTAGTCACATGGCCAGGAGTAGTATGGAGCCAGTACACAAATACAATAAGCAGAAGAACTACAAACCAGACTTTCTGCTACTGAAATGGCTTTCTAACCAGTCAAGCATACTAAAACTAAGCTGTAATTTTCTGTCTGCTATGATAATAGTAGCTATCTTATCATAAAAATTTGAAAGCGCCCTCTCCTGGTAGTAACTGTGAGCTGCTCGATTTTCAATCGCAGATGTGGACTTCTAGGCTTTTCAGTGGCAAATGGGATCAAAATTTCGAACTACCGATCTCTCTCTAGGCATACACCAGGCAAAAAGCCATCACCGCAGGCTATAAAACCAGCTATCTTCCATTTTACACTTTCATGACGCAAAAATGTTACAGAATTCATAACCGAACGCGACGTCATTATATACAGATATAACACGATAGTTCAAGATTTAACAAAATCTCTGGTAAATTGCCTGGAATGGGACAAGAACATCAGTAAACATACAAGCACTCGATGTTATTTAATATACGCTTACCTTTAACTCTGATCTTGTTATTGATCACTTGAATATGCATACAGCCCCTGGAAAGAAATAAATTCCACGAATTCAATTTTCAATTACTGAATACTTACATCCATAGCAGCATAGGATGTTCAGGAAACTTGTTCTTTTCGGTGTTCTTAGGAATAGCACTCTTGTGTTACATGCTGTACATTCTTCATCAAACTTAAAGTCAAGGACTATAAGGTTCAGGAGCAAATTTTCACTAAGATTGGACTGAATTACACCTCGGGAGTGGATGACGGAGGAAGGCGTGGCTTAAGTCAACAGCTGATGATAGTCGAACTGAGAGAGGACAGCATGCATTTGTTCTTTCAGGAATGAAACCAGTTGCTAGGTGGTTACTATGCCAATCCAATGCAGTATGGAGCTGATTGGTTGGTAGAAGTGTCCGTAAGCCATGGTATAATTCTGTTATAGCAATCAATTTGGTGTAATTGTATGCTATTCAACTGAGAGTAAAATGAAAATGTCACTGTTGTCACATCTACTCTGATCTAGCCTATCTCACATGTAAAAATAAAGGGGAACTAACTGTATTGTATTTGGAAGCGAATCTTTATTGGATGAAAGAAAGTATGCGTCTCTACATTGTAGGCCTATTACGCTGGACATAACAAGTTTACAATAACTTTGGTAAAATTTCTAAAATAATCACCCTCTTTGTGTGGTTATGGATGTAGGAAAGTAGGCTGCCATGGGCATTCCTAAGCTCCCCATACTATCCTGTGATTGTACTGCAAGCAACAAAATGCTGTGGGAGGTATGGGATCGAAGGTAAGTTTCATGGTATCTTATACTTACAGCATAGCTTCCCCTTAGCTGTATGCCCAGATAAGGACCACTTCCAGTATATGGCTACGGTTCACTGCTACTCCCCCCTGTTTCTCATCTACTGTTGCAAGATTGTTTACTTACCAGTCCATGGAATGGGATATGTCTATTACTAAGCACTTTCCATGCCATTTAATTAGCCTAATTCCCAGAGACTCCTCCACGACGCCTTCCTACAAGGAAGTGTCTGCATGGACTTTGAACCAGTTATACATGCATGAGTTCCCGACTGATATACACACATGCTAACATTTCATGTGGCTACTGGGCAAGGCACCTGGGTATGTGATGCTTGTATATTTCATGTGTTAATCTCAGTGCTTAGACTGTTACACTCTAAGATTTATCTAGATGGATATAATGATCTTGAAATGAACTAACAATTTGGTACACCGCAACTAATACATGATGCCCTTGTGCATATCGCTTCAAAAAAGCACTTATTGTGGTCCTGAGAACCTTCTCAAATGAAAGCAGACTTTATTAAGGCCCTCTGTGCCCTGCATGCAAGAAGTGTATTGGATATCGCTGACCTGTTCTAGTGCATCATGTTACATACCTTATTATTGATGTGTGCGTTCTTAAGTGGAAATGACCATCACTTAGCAACTGAATCCATTTGTGTGTACGATGGGAGCTTCAGTATGCTTTAGGGAGGGAACAAACAACCTGCTTGAATTTCAAGAATTAATACACTTTTCCACAAACAAGCATGGTATGCCACTCATGATGACAGAGCTATCTAAACTTGGGATGGAGTGCATACCATACGTTTTTATGGATAGGGTTAGAAATTCAATAGTTGTTTGTTCCCACCCTATAGAATGTGTCAGCTCCTTGTGCATATTACTCCAAAAAAGCGCAAATTCTTTTAGTAGGAGTACCTGAACGTAAGAGAGCTGGAGATATGTTTGGGTGGGCAGACAGTACTAGCTGACAACCTTTCATTAAAAAGGTCTACTGTCAGGTTATTCAATCCACTAGCAACAGTTACGTACCATAGCATCGGCACATATATGCAATGACTATATTGGTAGGCAATAGTCCAACAAAGAGCATGAGCCATCAGTTGAGTTCTGCGAAGGTCCATGTTACATGTACGTATGTGTAACATTGCTGCAAAGGTTTAATTAAGAAATCATCCACAATATTGTCTGATGAAGAAAGCCAAAGAGCTACCAAAATGTTGCAATGAAAATTTTGCTAAATTATCATAAAGTCCAAATATCTACCAAGCACCGTATATTGGCTAAAAATTCGGCAGGTTTTTATTAATTATTCATGAACCTTGCCAAATAAATTAGAAGTAAAATCGCAAAATCACTGCCAGAAGTCTGAGGTGCCAAATAATTGGAAGTGTCAGTCGAAGCAACTTGAAGTCTAGCCAGAGATGTCTTCCCTCGTCGTCAAGACAGTACTGTGAGGCTACCAGGCAATGTAGGAGGCACATGTCGAAGAGTCATTAATTGCGCTACATGAGAGCCGCAACAATACCTGCAATACCACCCTACTAAGCAGCTTGTGCTGGAGGCAGGAGATAAAATCCACTGTCAATATTCAGTATTATTGTATACTTTTACTGTGTCCTGCATTGATCTCCATAGGTAAACTGTGCATTATTACCCAGTAATGATACCCTTTGGACTACGTACGTACCTTTGCTATAGCACACAACATAAAGATTTGATTGGCCAATTTAATGCATATGTTCGGACACAGTAAGATAATTCACTACTGCACTCATCACTGTGCATTACAATAATAATAATAATATACTCATGTTGCTGCCGTAGCGCTTACGCCATTGACCACGCACCCACAGACGCAGGCGGAGCTTGTAAGACCTCCAGTCAGAGGACAAGAGCAAGAACAACCAGAGACCACACAATCCTGATCACCATACAATTCCTTCTTCCTAGTCTCCCATATCAGTAATACAAAGCTCTTAACTAGCTTTAATAATGCTTTAAAATCATCCCTGTTCCAATTCTCAAACCCTAAAATAAAACTTGCCTTATTAAAATTATCAAGTGTACTAAACTCCCCAAACCTCCCCCCCAATAGATTTTCTAATTCAACCATGAAATTATTTCTAATGCTGTCATATGCTGGACACTCCCAGAGAACATGTACCACACTCTCACATTCACCCCTGCATAATTTACACTGCCTATCATCATTTTTACCCCTATGTCTTCCTAACTCTTCATTCAGACCGTTCGTACCTGACCGAAACTTAAACAATAATCTTGTACCCGGATCACCTACCCCCTGCAAATAATTCTTGAATTCTATTTCCTTACAGAAAGACTTGTACAGATTCAACTTAACTTTAGTATTCAAGCTGTCATTAAAGTCCTTGTATTCTCTATCCCTCAACGCTTCGTCTACCGTATCTAAAAACAAATTAATATTATCTGCAGCTAATACCTCTTGGCTATCTAAATCTAACTGCAGCAGCAATTCATTAATTACTTTCATCCAAGTTTTCCTCTGCCTACCTCTACATGGTTTCACTTCCCACTCAGCATCTAATAGTACTCTAGGATACCGCTCATTATCAAACTTATTGACTTTATACCACCACTTAAGTTTGCTTCTATCCCTCCTCCCTTTCAAGGACTCTAACCCCATATCTCCCCTTACCGCTTCATTACACGTTTTGGAAGAGCAGCCAAGTATCTTCTTAGCTGCTCCTAGCTGAATGGATTCTAAGGAAGCTGCCTGCCGTTTATTACAAGCCCACACTTCACTACCGTATTCTAAAGTAGGACGAAGTACTGAAACTAACAATAATCTCCTTGCAACGGTACTGATATTCCTATTACTTACAAACCGGTGCAAACGATTAAGCTTTTTCTTCCCATTATCAATTACCTTCTGTACATGACTATCCCATGACCCATTCTCAGCAAATTCAATCCCCAAGTAACAGTAACTTACAACCCTTGGAATTACTTTATCTCCCCACTTCCACGCACACATATCTGTAATAGCCACCTTGGAAAATACCACAACAGCACTCTTTTTGATGTTAGATTTCAACCTCCATTTGTTACAAAACCCTTGTACTATATTAATCAACTTTTGTAAATCCTCCGCATTAGTAGTTAAACCAACAAAATCATCTGCAAACATTAGTCCCCCAACCTTAACATCATTCTTAATGATTATACCAAGCCCAGCTTTCTCAACCTCATCTAGTAACTGATTAATAAAAATGGAAAATAGGATAGGCGATAGACTACAACCCTGTGCTACCCCCTGGCTTATATCAAATGGTTTGGATTTTTCCCCCTCCAGTAAAACAGCACTCTCTGTAATGTCATACATCTTCTTAATAACTCTCCACATCCTACCCCTAACCCCCAATTCCCACAACCTAAACCATAAACCATCGTGCCAAACCGTATCAAAAGCCTTCTGGATGTCTAAGAAAAAAGCATAAGTGTGTTTTCCTTCTCTTATTCTGCCTTGTATGATCTCGTTCAAAGTATAGACATTATCAACACAACTTCTTTTCGCTCTAAAACCTGCCTGCCCCTCATGAAGAGCCTTTTCCGATTCTAATCTTATTACCAAGCGATTATTTAAAATCTTACAAAACAGTTTACCAACAACGTTCAATAGAGTAATGCCTCTGTAATTACCTGGATCCTCAGCATCACCTTTCTTATACAAACTAACAATTAATCCTTGCCTCCATTGTGTAGGAATACCCTCTTCTGTCCAGACTACTTCATATAAAGCTTTCAACAGATTCGCCATTCCAGAGCCACCATACTTAAAAAGCTCCCCAACTAAGCCATCATTACCTCCAGTTTTGTTATTCTTTAGACTTTTCAAACACTTTTTAATTTCGGCATAACTTATATCCCTGTCTAAAATCTTATCCTTCCGTGCACTAGACATCTCGCTGTACTCTGTCACCTTACTCTCTACATGCTCTCTCCAGCTATCATCAAACTGATCATCTACTGATGCTGTACCCAGCTTACCGTAATGCTCATGTAGAACTTCAAGCTTCCCCTTTGTACTGGTTACGCATGAACCTGAACTACTCCTTAATGAAGCAATGCTCTTACGACTACCCTTTGAAGTCCTGCCAACAAATGCCCAAAATTCCTTCTTGTTTACATCAAAATCTTTATTAGCCTTTTCTATCACCTCATTCCAACTATCTAACTTCTTCTTACGTACCAATTCCTTGATTTCTGAACGTAACTTGTAATACTGTCCCCATTTATCTTCCCTACCACTCTGAATCTCTTTGTAAACCTGTCTTCTTAACCTAATCTTATCTTTAATCTCTTCATCCCACCATCTCGCTGCTTTGCCACACACTATCACCTTTTCCCCAATTTCTTTTGATGCTACCCTCTTCACTGTGTCTTCCCAATCCTGAACCACTGCCTTCACTAATTCTGACCCCCTTAGCCCCTGGTGCTTCCTTGTCTGTATCCTTTCTTGAAATACTTCTACTTCTACGCTCAAAGCTTCTTGATACTGCTGCCTCACTTCCTCCTCTTGAAATCTTTCAATGCGCCATTTCTTAATTACCCGTTTTTGCTGCTTAGCAGTTTTTACAGTCCGACCCAGTTCCATCCATACTAAAAAGTGATCCGACTTCCCTATATCGGTGTCATCTACCTGCACACTCCCTGAAACCTGCAACAAGTTGGAATCAGTAACTATATAATCAATGACTGTGCATTACAAAAATTATCCATTCATGCTTCACATTCATTCGTAATGCACAGTGACAATTGTGTAATAATTAGTTGCCTCTTTAACAATCTTGTTATAGCACATTCCAAATTCAACTCACTACAGTCATGTATACCTTGGGTCCAAGATCAGGCTTGAGGCTGTAGCCAAGTTGAGCCTGGCATTCCTCAGTGTGAACTTTGGCAGGGAAAGAAGATTCGGTAGGTCTGCAAACCTGGGACAATAAAAGACATACCGGTACATGTAGCGGTAAACAACTTTTACTTCCTATGCATGGAGGGGGGGGGGGGGAGGGAAGGAGAGAGACTGACTCTACATGGCATTGCTGAGTTATTGTCAACCCCATACTTAGTACCAGTATATTCAACATGCTAGATTACGTAGGTAATCAGAACAATCCTGGAAATTGTGGTGGTTGGTGTTTGAGGGGGCAAAACCAATTAATATCTCATACAAAATCCATGACAGTCATACTGGTCAATCTAGCCTTTTTTTGTTCAGACGGTGCTCTGATTCTCCCTCATATCTCGTATGGCACATGTAGCAACAGTTTATTCTCAAGTGTCGTTTTCTGTGCCTAATTGTTCTAAACCTCCTTGTCCTCAGGAAATAGAGTGTGCCAACCAAGAGGCTACAGCTGAGCTTCTGTATAATATATCTAGTTGTTAATTTTACACCGGCAGTTGTTTTTGTACACTCTACTGTTCATATAATGTGTATATACTGCTTATAACAAAAATGCTCCCCTCCACAGGCTGTCATTTCATTACCCCATCATCTGAACAGCAGCTAACATATCAGCTGTTTGTGACACACGACACATGCTGCAGTTAGGTTACATACATAAGTACACTTGGCAGGTTGCCAATAAAATATGATACAGGTACAAGGCATGTGAGGCCATAAAGCTTGGGGAGGAATTCAGTTAGTCAGTATCTGTACATGTAACTTCCACTCTCTGGCTGCACAACGCCTACTGGTAATCCCAACATCAAATGTTATTGAAGGAACACCACTGGGCCCTGCATCACAAATGGTTCATTACTGCAGCATACATTATGGTAGCCCAAGTACACAGCTAGTGGAGAAGAACTAGAATATTATATCACACCTGTCATTTCCCACCCCATCAGTGTCCACCATACATACATAGAGTTCCAAGTACATTTGCAGATGCTGGGTTTGGGGAAGGTCAGCTTCCCTACAGTCACCCCAAACCCAGCATCTGCAAATGTACTCGGAATTCTTGTCTTAACCCTTCTGCTGTCATAATGCAAAAACTAAGTCATTGTGTTTTAGGACCTATGCAACGGGCCTAGAAAGGCTCATTTACTTGCTCTGGTGTACCTACACTGCTTCACCTAAGTATACCTACCTGGGGATGCTGGTTTACACCACCGGGCATATTGCCCATCCTTGCAGCTAGTTATCAAATTGAGCCATTTCCTCCACCATATTATTATCTATAGCTACCTGATTCTGCTACCCTTTCAATTCCTTACCACCCATGCAGTATCGTGCTTTGGGCATGTTGCCCTCCAGTTTTCTTTGTGCATATACTACTATAGTTAGCCAGGCCACACATTCATGTCCTGCTATCACTAATTAGCCTAATCTTTTTCTAATACTGAGAAGGAATCCCAAATTTGATAGCAGTATTGGATAGATCCCTTGAGCTTGCAGACAAAAATAATTAGCCCACATCTGCAGGAAACCTCGGAAGAGTTAATTGGGTCTTGGATGCTTGTTGCTTGATGAGCCTTAGAACAGTGTGCCAATCAATACTGTGGAGTTTTTGCACAACAGTATAAAAGGCTAGCTGATCTACATTGTAGCATCAGTGGAGCTTGCTAACTAGTGTGTGCACAGATTAATGAAATGCCCCACAAATCAGTATGTTACAATTTTCCACAACATGTCATCATACTATATCAGCACTTTCCTTTAAAGTACACTTATTACTAGTTAGTAACTGGGTGTAAGTATACTTCATCCCTCATTGCCTAGCTATGCAAGGCAGGGGCCTGAACTTGCCATATGGTCACTGGGCCAATTATTTGGTTACCTAGCTATGCAAGATAGTCAGATGTTTACTTACCCAACAGTCACTCAGTCGCTTGCCCGTTGGAACAAAGTAAATAGTTTTACAGTATGGCTCCATGAGTCATTCGCATACACAGCACATCAATGGAAATACTCCTGTTTACCCTAATTAAAACCGGACGACACATGCGTATCTCTTTAACAATCTATGTAATGTAAATAGCCCATAATATTATTAAAATTCCATATTAATTAATACAATTTTGGAATTTGATTTTTTGCAGCAATATACTATAAAGCTGATGTAGGAACTAAAGAAATCTCAAGTTCGGGTCTGAAAACTTCTCTGTACGTGAATTATACGTAGCACAAAGATACAATAATTGCATTGCTAGAGACCATCCCTTGCCCTCCAGTACCCTCCAGCCTGTGTGTACTGGAGGGCAAGGGTAACTCCAGCATAGAGAACACTTTTAGCCCCAAATTTTGAAATTTTCACATAGTACAGCACTAATTAGGGCACCGTATCTACACTCTAATGCTTAATACCAAAGGTGCACTGAGCCACCAAAGATGGTTTGTAATGAGATGCAATAGCTGGCTAGCTACATAGCTTGGTGAACCAGAACTGGCCTGCATGGACATAGGATAGTCAACAGCCATGCTAAATAATATTCACAAAATGTTATTTGTCCATGTTGACATGTTTTGATCATGGCCTAAACAGCCAGATCACTTTCTACAACTTTGCATGGGGTAACAGCATTCTGAAACAGTTTTGCATAAAATCCAGCACTTCAATCCCATTACAGCTGATGTCATAGTGGGTGTGGTAACCCCACCCATGCAGGTGGGAAAGGTAATGGGGGAAATGCCTGTTTATTGCCCTTAGTTGGAAATCTGCTGCAGGTGCCAACTTACAGTAAAAATACGTAGAATCTACCTCCCTAATTAAATTTTTGAAGCAGTACCTCTTCCTCATTGGTGGAAATGATGTCAACTGGGAGAATTTCTGTATTTTACTGAGGATGTGTCATTAAAAGGCGCTAGCTATCGTATTTCCTCATATAAAAGCCTCCCTCAAATAAACGCCGGCCTCATTTATATGCTGGGTGAAAATTCAGTATTATCGTTAATATACACTGGGCTGCAATTAAACACCAGGTCAAGCGGAGGGCGTGGTACCTTGTGTTCATGAACCGTTTAATTTCACTACGTTTTTTTACTGACATATCATTGGAAAATCGATGTAGGAAAGCATGGTAAGCTACTACTCTCCATCTGTGTTTAGTTTGTTGCGCCTTTGTGTGTGTGCATGCGGCCATACTGCCAGCCAGCCTACCGTTTAGTGTCAGAAATTGCGCTAGGCTCAGGTCTATAGACGGGTAGCTATCGTAGCTATACTAGTAGTCCTTCGTTCTTGCTACAGTTGCTGGGAGTATTTCGTTGCTACATTAATTTTTCTGTATGCACAAGTGAGCATACGTTTATAAATGTCGGTCCCATTTAAATGCTGGCCTCGTTTTAACGCTGGGTCAAAAGTGACAGGAAAGAAATACAGGCCCGGGCTTTTATATAAGGAAATACAGTACCTCTTTCCGGGATGCAAAAGACATGCTTGCAAGTCACTATGGAACAATCACCAAGAGGAATTAAAGTTCTAGGACAATATTCATCCCAACGTAAGCTTGATTGTTGAATTACCCTATGGCATAGCAAGGAATTCGAACTAGGGCATCTCAAGAAGTCCATTGCAGCTTTGGCTCCACTATGTGACTCACATTTGCCAGGATATACTGTTCACACATTCAAAAAATTTAGGTAGTCTAAGACTGGCTATGCACGCACAAAATTTGCCATTACATCACCTTTTTTAGCCTCAAGCTCATGTACTGACCCACCATAGTACATACGTACATTATTGACAGAATCTAGATGATTCAACTATCTCCAACGCTGTAGCTACTACATGCCTGCAAGCAGGTCATGCAAATTTTACTATCCTGATTTGCATCTTGATCACCTGACTGAGTTAAAAAATTGTCCATGACCACTTGCCCAACACCAAAAAAAAAAACCTGACTGCTTCTTGACCCCTGTCTTAGCAGTGCCTCGTTCCCAGGCTCCACTCCCACCTTTTTTTTTCCACAGGAGTAAAAGTGGAGTTTTGGAACGAGGCTAGTGTATATATTGGAGTGACCACCCCTTTTTAAGTGCAGAGTCAAACTTTAAAACGTCAAGTAGTGTCTGCTAGCCTCGTACATGTCACACCCAGGCCACACTCTGTCAAAAAAAAAAGAATTAGTTTTGATGGGGTAAACACTTAGTTTTGGATAGTGTGTGGCCCGGGAGAATGAGGCTAGTCCCTCTTGGTCCGATCATTTTCAGTCACACATAATTGTTGAGTGCAACAAATCATGATGGATTCAAAACGGTGTCTCTTACAGCTTCACAGATGCCATCTTCAAACCTGTGGTACGCAAAGAGTCAGAGATATGGACAAGTCTACCACATAGTTTTATGAAAAGAGGCTGCTACATCTCTCAGGTTAGTATAGTTTGTGCAGCCTCTGTATACTTAAAAAGTAAAGATATTCTCGAATATGAATGACTTGAAAATGATTGTTAGGCCCATACTCTAGATACCTCAACCAATGGGATCTACAAGATTTAGGCCCTTAGTAGTGCCCTCGCTTCACTCGTGCCCTACAGACTTAGGCCCTTGGATTTCTTTCTTGTAGATTTCTTGGTCTCGGTATATAATTTATGTGTACCCCCGGGTAACATATTCCCCTGCACACATATCTAAGAATATTTGTTCCTCAAACAAATTGCCCTAGGGCTAGTGGTTCCCCCTTGCACATGCGTACTAATTTCACTTCACTTCTTGTATTATGTTTAAACTCATTGCAAGGGTTAAGGCATTAAAAATTACACATGCTACTAGCTAGCTAGTTAACTGAAGGGATCAACGTTTGTTCTATGCATGTTTAAGGGTGGCGTCCCAAACTAATACATGTACACAATCTGCACAGCTCAGCACTCGCGCTTAAAGAAAAATATTGGATATATTGCACAGAGATTTCACCTTCCTGAAGGTCAGCAGTGGCGGATCTAAACTGGGGGTTCCAGTATCACCAGAGGCGGGAGTATGAAAAATGTGTGTGTGGGTGGGGGGGGGGGCTGAAGAAGTCCCCCACGCGAAGCGCTGAAAATTTTTTTACTAAGCTTTTTAAACGGGCCAGGAATCGCTCTCATGGGGTCTTTGCAAATCAGTACTGGAAGTACTCTTGGTAAAGTTGTGCATGCAGTAGACCTTGCTAACTCACCGTAAATCTACTTGCCCGTGTATGTAGTTACGTTTGCGCAGACTTACTAAGTATATAGTAGAAACGCAGGCAGCCCTTCAAAAGAGGGGTTCCATGGAACCCATGGAACCCCCTCTAAATCTTCCACTGGTCAGTCGTTTCTTTGGACCTTCTCCAGCATCACTCACATACAGATATTCTCGTACGTGACAGGCTAACTTAATATTAACCTGAGCCTCCAGGGGCCAGCCCTCCACATGACAATCACTATATAGGCAAGGCAGCAATAAAAACACACGATACATACCTGGCATGTTGACCATGCCAAATCAGCACGAGAAATGTTCAATCATACGTGCAGCACAATGTAAAGTAATAGCACACTGTCATGCTATTATAGTCACGTACAAACAACTTCCACATTCATAGCTAAAACGATCCCAAGAGGCATGGCATAAAAGATAACCAGGCTGACAATGGGTTTGAAGTGTCATACTCATCTTTACTGCAAATTCAGAAATACGAATGCGAGTTGCAAACTCAAAAGCAAATTCCTGGCAGCCGCGAATGCTGGAATTGTAAGTCTCCCGTCTTTCTATCATCGACTTGTACACCTTCTCCTGTTGCTCAGTACTGCGTGCAGTTAGTCTTCATTACCAAAGCATCCCTAAACTTCTTCTGGGACACTACTTTTGCGGTTGTTTTTCCTCCCTGCTTGGAGATTTCATAAGTACTCTCTCCAGCTTTGACAAGGTGATCAGAGTCTGCTGTTAGCCCAGCCGCTTTATTCGGTTGTATAAAGGTAAAGCCTTTGTGCAACTGAATAAAGCGACCGTTGTGATATTCGCCAGTATACAGAGTATAATATACACCATGCATATGTGTACAGTGCTCCTCTCACCCTATTATGTTTATGTACGATCTAAGCACTCGCATCCCTTTGTGCAATTTATATATACTCATGGTACGCTTACAAAACGTTCCGACACACTCACTGTCTAGGCCTACTATAGCTAGCTACCAACAACTAAGTTAGAAAGTAACATTTGCCACTGGTGCAGGCCGGACCATTGTTTTCAAAGAGGGACCAAAATTTCCAGGAAAAAAATGGTCCGCCCGGACCAATATTCCGGAAATTTAGGTCCCCGGGACCAATTTTCGCCGGACCAACTAGTTTAGAGTTTGTCTGTGCCCCCCCCCCCATTCACAATCAGGTTCCTACGCCTATGTGCCATGAAACTGTCATGCTACCGCGAGGCTCCTTGAATTTCAATGTACACCTACTGCATGCGATGGCCACTTTACTGTCGTGTAAGAGTCGCATACAATCTGTACAGCTCAGCACTCGCGCTCAACCTCGCGTAAATAAACCTTGGCTACCGCTCACCTTACTCCACATGAATACAAATACAGGTGTAGGCCTAGTCTTCATGATTATAAAGTTCTTGGCAGTCGTTCATAAACCAGCTAATTGCAACTCCCTACTACTTTTTTTTTTTTGCGAGCGAAGGTCCCCGCATATAAATTGTGTGTAGGTCAGCTGCTGGGGTCATAACTGCGTATTTGTTAATAAGTCCATGGTACGCGTACTATATTATCCATGATAAGTCCCATAACAAATAGGTAAAACACCTACTTTAATGCCAAAGTAGTCATCAGTTTTGTAAGAGATATTATCATATTCAGATTTTTTTGAGTCAACACGCAATGTGTAAGCATTTCTACCACAAGGCGAAAAACAAAAGTAAATCTTCTCAGAATGATGATACAAAGACTGTCATGACTGTAGCTTCAATGTTATTGGTCTGGTGTTGTGTGAGATAAAATTTGGAGAGGTTAACAGTACAGTTGGTGAGAGATATAGCAATACAAAAGTCGCTTGTGGTGATACCATGGATCACTTTACAGAGGGTTTCAGAATGCCTACAATGTCCTTCATTGAGTGGTAAATTATATTCTTCATCTAGCATAGGAGAGAGGGCAGAACAATGGTCATATACAGTACAGGTTATCAATTTTTCTTCATGTAATCAAGAGTCCGTACTACCAAACATTATGTATTATGGACTCTTGATGCTATACATAATAAGGAATGCTTGATTATGGTAGATACGAACTAGCCTCACCCTCATTCCCAGGTGCTCGGAAAAATGAAAGGGCATATTGTGACCAGATCTAAGAAAAGGGACCTTAACTTGCTATATTGAATGCATAGACTTCATGGATACATTTCTCCACAATGCTATGCATAACCTAAATGAAACAATGGTTGTTTTTACAGGAGGCGTTGTGCACTATTGACCCAGAAATTAAGCTTTTAGCCATACTGCAAGGGAGATATGGGGCAGAGTTTGCACCATTCTCGATCGTGTGGTGATTTTCTGAAAATGGCTACGCTACCAAGGCGTGTATCTCAGAAATGGAAAGGGCTGCAGATTTCTACTTGTACTGTACCAAGAATCATTCTACTCTCTCACTGATTGTTGAGATATGACCGTTGGAATACTGCCAAAAACTGGAGTTAAGGTCTCTTTTCTCAGATACAGTCACAATAAATTATTATAGTTTCAGGCACCCAGATATTTACCAGTAGCGCATAATGACGTGAGAAGCGGAAGAAAAAGCAGGAGCGTGCAACGACCATGCAAAATACTAAATTTTGAAAACCTTCCCACGGTAGTTCCATTACAATTTTGGGCACGCACGTGCCACAGTCAGAGCAGCATGAAGATGACATGAAACAGAAGGTTACAGCTGCCCTACAGCAATCAACAACCCCAAAAAGGCCGCTTGCGACCCATGACTGCCAACCGTATGCTGCCAGAGGCGTGGAGCCCAAGACAATTTATGGTAACAGCGACTAACACTAAGCGGCTGCTGGCTAAGTTTGTTGCTACACGTACCTGATCTTCAGAAACCCATCAGAACCTATAAGTAGGAGCCTGGGATATACTGATCCAAGTATATCAGTAGGTTTGTGTTGTTTGCTAGCCTGTACTTCCGTCTGTAGCAAATATTTGGCGGTTAAACTATCATGAACGGCTACACAAACGTTTTAGCAAACAAAGACTATCAAACTTTCTTCTTTGATGGACTCGAGACACATGCGTGCCCAAAATGGTAATAGAAGTACCGTGGGCAAAATTTACCCATTACATTATAATTGCATGTCTCCCAAACCAGGGTAGAGCTAAAAATACAATTGAGGACTCTACCAATTAAGTGTCAACTTACAGTAAACTATTATAGAAAAGCTTATCAAATTAAATCAGAAGTATTGCTAATGGCATAAATCCTCAGATCTGCCATCCCTACCGTAGCGCATATTAAGCTGGACAAACACGGCCTACGTATATACAGCCACACATTATTCATTCAAAATGTAGACCTGACCTGGAATTAATGCTAGCTTATAACGTACCTGTAATTTATCTTCATGATTAGCATGTCGGTCAGAAAGTTGTCTAAACTCCTCTGTAAGTTTTAAGCACTCATACACATGCTACATTGAAAAAAACAAGAAAAACGATAAACGAAGGACCTGTCCCCAGTGCAACATATAATAGTTACGTAGTTGTTGCTTACCTCAGGAGACACAAAATCTTCTGCAACCTTTATACAGCTACAGAGGTTGCGCACCTGGGGAAACAAAGGTGAGGTATCCATTAAGGTCTGTTACCACTACTACTACCTATAAATTATGCTGCTCATTGGTCCCAGGAGGCAACATACATAATATGTAGTTGGGGTAGATCCCTTGGTCTTGGCGTCTAACTATTATTTAGAATATCAGACGTTCTTTCACTAGGAGGCATGAATGACTGGGCATGAGACTATTTCAGCAAACTGGAATTGTAGTATAAAACGGCTGAGTCAGCATTTTCACCATGTTCAAGCGCTAGGTATGATATAGGCACATTCTGGTTGGCTAGTAACAGTAGTGTGACAAATATTAACACAATATCTCCCACCAAACGCTGGAGACAGAGTTAAACTGCTTGGCTCGCAGTAATATTTAAACAGCTCATGGTGTTACTACAGTAGCAGGGAAACTCCAAGTAATAATGTATGGATAATCCTTAGTGCATTATGTGGGACTGTGCTCTGATATTTCCAATACACTTTAATGTACAAAAGTGTGATATACAATCTATATGTGTACCTGATGAGGTGCTCCAGCCGGTATAAAAATAGCATCCCCCACACACTGGGCTATTGTCCAGCCCTTCACCCCATACTCAGTGTAAAGCCTGTGTCGGAGCTCTGAATCCAAATATATCAGCTGGTCATGGATAGGATCTGTTCCTGCTGGCTGTCTTAGACCCCGCTCTTCAAACACCTAGGATACAAAAATCAACCATATGTCATGGTCTGACTATTCAAATATGGCTATAGGTGTATAAACACTGGTAAACATAGTGACTGAAAGGTAAAGTTGCCACCTCCAGTCATTCCAACAAGGTCAGTGAGAAGCACCAAGAACTGTGGGGCAAGATACAGCTTAGTAGATGCATATGTGAGGTAAGTACCAGATTTTGTTTTCATTGAGAAAGCTACAATGGTAGCTTGGGAGAATGTATGGCGTCTTCTTTATGCTCGTAAATCCTGGACCAGCGTAGGAAAGCACAGTAAGCTACTGTTCTCCATCTTTGTTGCATTTCCATGCGCACATTAGCCTTGTTCCCAGGTCTCCCTACCGAGCAAGCAAAGCAAGCAAGTGCAAAGGTGGTCCTCACTTCACTTGCTCGGCATGAAGGCCTGGGAATAAGGCTATGCACATAATATTATGCCTGTGGTTATCTACAGCTTTGTGCCAAATGGCACTAGACAGGCATACCATCGTAGCTACTAGCAGCCCTCTTCAAGATGACTATAATGGCTCGCTGATATAGTCTGAGAGCCTGCATCATCATAACAGCTAGTCTACATATACTATGGCAAGTGGCAAATGTGAGGTAGCACACACTCAGGTACACAACCCATAATATTACTAAAACCTTCAACAAACATTACTATTCCTAGTTACTGCTGATTCCCAACATAGTTGGCTGATATATTATTGAATCTACTAGAAGCGTTTAGCTACTAGTTTTTGTCAGGATACCAATTAAGCCATAAAGGGCTAGGTCTAAAAACGGAAGGTTAAGAGATATGTAATGTAGTGATCAGGTACAACAATTGTACATATCCATGAATGGGGATTCCGGAATAATAAGGGAGTGGCTATATATATGTACCTTACAGCTTTTCAAAAGTGCTAATTGGCATAATGGCTAGCCTTGATTCCAGACAAACAATGCTGTAGTTTTCCCTCGCTATAGAAAACACACAGAAACAGCTTCAGTTCTTCTTTTTTGTTGTACATGTACAAAAATGTAACAATGGCAAGGACGAAATTTCTATTTACACATCAAACGATTTTAGTTTCTGCCACAAACATACCTTTCGAAGTAAAGCTCTAATCTTGTCAGCATCTGAAGCAGGATATATGTGCCACAAAGCCCCCTGAAAACATAAGAGAGAGTTCTGAAAAAATGCACATGTTAGAGTTTGCATAATCAGGGGTCTATCTAGGATTTTCAGTTTGGGGGGGAGCAGCAGGGGTGGAGTCAGGATTTAAGAAGTGATTACACAAAGATAGAGGCTGTGCAGCAGCTGGTTATCCTCGCAAAGTATATCTTTTTTAGTGGCAAGGAAGCGCTGTCATTGTAGTCAGCTACAGATTGCCATTGCCTAGACAATGACATATGCATACAGTCCTAGCAATATAGGCTATAGGTGCATGCATGATACACTATTGTATCACTATTAGTTACCTGCACAATGAGGTCTACTAGAGCTCTCCCCCCTCAACCCCCCCCCCCTTGAGTATTGCCTATCAAGTTTGATATAAAAAAACCTGTGCCACAAATAAAATAAAATCTTTACGCCTCAGCTAGAGTATTGGCTTCCTTTTCTTGGGGTATACTTGTTATCCCCCACCCCACCTATTGCTTAGAATGCAGGGAAACATGGAGAAACGATGAGTCCCAGAAATACGTTTAATCTTCACTATAAACAGTAAATATGTACTGCATCAGTAAACAGTACTTCTGTTCACACACTGCTGAAATCTATACAGCCACATGCACTATCACTCACTACTGTCCCTCCATTCTCCCTGACCCTCCTGGACGTCTCAGGGCAGCACTCCCGGGCAACAGTCTCTTCTATCAGTCTCTTCTCTGTTGTTCTCACAGAGAGAGGAGTACTACAGTATACCTGTAGAAGAACCAGTAGTCAACGATATACCAATCGGCATTGTTCAAAATAGCTGGTGCGGGTCTGAGTGAGCGTGATCCATATTAGCATGTTGTGCACTCTTCTGATCATTAATCTGTGCATAATACCAGTAGGTTACACTTCTAAATATTTAAAGCTCAAGATTTGTGGATACTGTTTATATCATTTCTGGATATGTAGTCAAGTAATATCATGACTGTAACCTATCAGAAGTCAGGGGTTCATACAGGATTTTGAGTTTGGGAGGGGAAACTCCAAAGTTTGGCATTGACGCGGAGGGAGTGCTTTAGCACACCCCCACTTTTTGAAAAATAGATGCTCTGAGATTGATTCTGAGCCATTCTGGAGGTACTTATAGCCATTCTAAAGTAATTAGCACACGCACAGAACATTCTAGAATAATTTGGTTGTGAAAACTCTTGGGGGGGGGGGGGGGAATAGCTTTGGGGGGGATATCCCAGGTCTCCCCCCCCGTATGAACCCATGGAAGTTGTAATTTGATGACTGCAGAAAGTTAGATCTTTTCTATCCCAGTGCATTATTGCTAGTTGAGACCATCCGGTGCGAATAGGCTGATGAGCAGAATCAGTATCATTACTGAGGTGCAGCAGTACTTCTAAATGGCTGATGAACACTGCCATAAAGGAATCAAAAGCGGCAAGGGACCACAGTAACAAGACAATAGGCTGCTGGTACAATAAAGATTTACCACAACTGCCACTAAACTGCTTGCTAGGCACTAAGATGACAGATATACAAACTTGAGTCCAGAGAACTTACTGTCTAATATTTCCGGTTTCAAGAATACACTGATGAATAAATAGGCAGTCTAGCTGTTTCGGATTGTGGTGGCTACACAACATACCTCTGATCTGTTATAGCTACCATGGTGTCATGAAACTAATATTCTTCAACATAATATATACATACAGCAGGAACAAAATACTATATTGAGAACAAAATGTACACTGACCATGACATTCACAGCATCAGAGATATCCAGATGGAGGTTGGTGGTTCCAAACTTGGGATATGCAGCAGAACCTAAGAGAGCAGGAGAGAATAATTTCTTGTTTGGGCAGACAGAAATAAACAATCTTCCACTCAAAACCCACTGCTACGTTATTATAGGAGCACATCCAGTTGGCAAGGTGTGGTAGTCCCGGGGTGCACACGGGGCCGACTATTTTCGCGAGTCAGTTAGTCGCGAGAATAATAGCTGAACAGGGAAGCAGTAATTTTGGAGCAGGTACAAAAAAAAACTGACATCCAGGTGAATTATGTATCTATCTACAAGATTTTCCGAGAATCAGCCACGGATGCCACGATAGAGCAGACAGAGGGGCTGTAGTGCTTGAGACTCACGTTCGCATTGCTCGATTGTGCTGTCCATGTCCAGCACTCATATCTCTGCTTATACAACGGGTACACAAACTCTACTAACCTGGGAGCTGTAGTAGGCCTTCCTTGGTAAAACTATGTGGTAGACTTGTCCAACTGTCTGACTCTTTGTGCGCTACAAGCTTGAAGATGGCATCCATGTAACTGCCAGAGACGCCATTTTGCACCCGTGCGGCCCCCCGGGACAAAACATGACTTTCCATCTCGATATATATATCTATATATATATATACATATATATAAACGCTAGCTGAGATTCTGAGCCCATAGGTCACGCTTGCTATGCCTGGCAATTAAATTTTAACAAACAAACACCTGCCCACATAGATTTTTTTGCATAATTCGTGATCAGAAACTGTGAATTTTGTCACTATGGCCTAACCAGAAGATACATGTACTTGCATGAGCATTCCAGGAATTGGTAGGCAACAGATACAGTCCTTATATGTTCATTAGGAGTCTATGGTAACAATAAGAAATTAGTGTCCAGCCCGCATACCATAGGCATTGTACATCTTGGGTCCAAGGTCAGGCTTGACAAAGAAGTCAGGCAGACTGGCAGCCATGTTGAGCTTGGCATCCCTGAGGGTGTATTCTGGCAGAGGCAGAGCATTCATCAGGTCTGCAAACCTGGGACAATAAGAATATACGCATACGTAGGACGTAAGCAATGAACTTAGAATTGCACTGCTTAGTAATAACTTAGCAATATCTGTTGCATACATGTAGAGAGAGAGAGAGGACTCAATGGGATGTGGACATCTACTCAAATGATTATACCAAATTACATGTATGTGAATGCAATTTTTATCCATTCTGGTCAAAGATTGGGCAGCATGTCCTATTTTCACCAGATCATTCTTTTGTGGTGGCTGAGTGGAGGCTGGGCCAGAGATTAATCAGCAACGGCGGCGCTTGATGATTATTTGTTCAGTCAGTGAATGAAGGCTCTGTTTACTGAAAGTGTTGTTGTGTTGGGAACAGCTCTTTCTTTACAGTAAATATGCCTTTTTGTTGAGTTAGATGATGTAGTGCAGTAATTGCATGTGGATAGTTTCTATTGTTGTGCTATAGCGGAGGTTCTGTACTGTTTCTACAACCAATTTGTCAATCAAACTTCATAAAAATGCACTACAAGAAAGCATTCATTGGCATCAGCTATGCACTACACTTCAACAGGTGATAATGTTCTTTTAGCTTTACTTTGATTGGTCACCCCAAATCATAGACTAAATAGCATGTTCTGTTGTCCCCAGACCTTTTATCGGTGTCAAGCAAGTTGAGGTCTGGGCACAAGACTAGTTACCAAACAAATAAAGGATTCGCTAAAGAAACAGAGTTGTTTGACGAAGTATTTCATAAGCAAACAGTACCCTCTTTAAAGCATTCATGAAATATGTACAGCAAACATCCCCACTCATTGACCAAACAAAGTATTTATGAGCAAACAAAGCATCCAGACATTGTTGCTATGCGTATCTGTTCATACATGAAACCTTTTATGGCTGTTCAAATACTTAGATCAAGTACAATATGCTGGTACCGAGCATTCCTCCAGCAACAGCAACAACGCCAAGTAGTATTATTATCATGTACAGACTTCAGAGTCAGAGACAATAAGCAAGTTTCAGTTGCTTATATAGTTACATAACCCATTTGCTTTGCCTGTTTCACCAATTTGTAAAACAACGGGCGGAGTAATTAGTGTAGAGTAGGGTAGCACTTGGAGATACACTATAGGAAAGGGCTTTCCAAATACAGTATTGGAAGTTTTAACCACTAACAGTGAACGTCTGAGTTTCATTCCAGTGGGTTTGAGAATGAGACTTCCTTTTACCTTTTTGGTAGTTTCTCGCTGAAGTCATCCACTGGAGGCCAGTCCTTCAGCTTTAGCAACCTAGGCTCATCCGATGTTGGATCTCTTAGCCTCACTGTGCAGGTGTGTGTTTACAGGTGCATGATATTGTGTGGGTGAGGGGAATCCATAAAAGCACTGTCGAGTGGCATTTGTGCACATACAAGCAAACACTAAGGTGCCATTACAATCATCTTTGCAGATATTAAAACACATTTTATAATGAATGCTATTTCTAACCATAACAGAGTTCACTGCATATGTAATATTCATACGTACCTGCCATATTGTTAAATCCTGCCCAGAAAGTTCGGCAGGGCACCTGCAGCACTACTAGCCCCATCCTACAGTCCACCAGATCTGCTGGTTCATTACCTGAGAAGAATACAAACAATATTCTCAACACTTGAGGAGACATGTAATAACGTGTTAGTCTTCTAAATTCTGCAATAGTACTTTCAGCTGGTGATAATCCTCTTCCCAAGCCTACACCCCAGTTTTTGCTAATTAATGCAGGAGGGGGGCTGGGAATGAGGCTATATGTGAAGTTAGGGTTCTCAGATATATGCAGGTGTTACAGTACTACCTAGTGATGTCATTATGTGAGGTCAGCCACTGATTCAGGAGTTTTCCCTTGCACCACACAAAATACACATGCTCAGTCATCTTTGGGTTACCTGATACAGGGCTGTAGTACATTCTTAAAATTCATTGGCGGCCATGCAACTACTGATAGTCCATAGCCTATGTAACAGAATCCTAACTAATACATACATATCCTTATCCCCATGTTTCTCCCATGTGAAAAGTAAGAAGGGGGGAGGGAGCCTGGTATCTCCCTTCAACTGCATGATGTCAGATAGACGTCAACATCATCAAACCACAATAAAAGTTAGCCGTAATTGAATTTCATCCTCTTTTGAAGAAGGCTTTGTAGCATCTACTGCTACAGAAAATTTTGAGCGTTAAAAGTCTAGAGCTCAAAAGACTGATAACCCTGGTATGTACATACAAAGACATACGTTCCAGGCTTTCTGCTTTTCACACTGCAAGTGACGGTGCTACTACTACTATAGACTACAACAGAAAAGCAGAGAGTGCAGAGTAGGAGGCCATGCAGACTAGCTACTGCTACCTGGCCAGGCAAAAGCTGTTGTGGCATATACATGATCAATGGTTCTGACATCAGTTAAGTCCTGGTGTTTCTGCCACTAGCTTATGTGCATGTGATTTGTCATGTGAGGGCTGGCCCCTGGGTACTTGGTTTTAATATCTCGTGAGCCAGCCGGTCATGAGAATAAAACACTATGCATATCAGCGCCAGCATGAGATGCTGAAGAGGGTACAAAAAAAACACCTAGCCCTGAGGAAGTCTATACAAACTCCACTAACCTTGGAGCTGTAGTAGCCTGTTCATGGTGGTAGTTTTAATGCGCTAAAGGTGTAATTAGAGGCCTCAATACCAAAATACCCAGTGCTTAGAGTACTCCATGCAATCAGCCATGCTCAAACACACAATTTCAACTAGAAATAATAGTACTTATTCTCCCGAGTGTTATAGGAATAGCAGATCATATTTGTACAGCTTAAACAATTGGAATTGCATTATTATGACACATTATGCTAAGTCTTTCCCATAGACCTGCCACAGTAGACAGAAAAGCTATTCACACTCACCAAAGTCTCTCTCAAAGGCTTCTGGTGTCCATAGGTGCTTATCCAGGTGATTATGAATACCACTTACCAGCACAGGCTGAAAAGAAGGAAGAAGAGAGAAGATAGTACAATCAGAAACACCAGGAGTGCATAATAAAGTAGAAGTGAGAAACAGCAGCAAAATGACTTTTAAGTTTGAAAATGTTCTCCTTTGATGACTATACATACTGAATGACAAGTCATAACAATTACAGATCAGATGCTTGTGTTTATAGATAGAGAAATATTCAAACCATCCGTAAGTTTTCCAGTTGCACATTATCCTAGTGCTGGACTCACAGGTCAAAAGCTCGATCAATTCTCAGTTTACACACCCACCATAGTCTTAGGAGAGAGCTGGCTTGCGAAATTACCCTTAATTACATCTACCAAAATGTTTCAAAGTGCAGGTTGCAATCTGAGAAGAGTCTAGGTGATCCTACTCTAGCTATAGGGGTCTTCATTCCATGGTTGCCAGCTCGACTAACATTCATAACACAGTCCCGAAGATAGTTGTTAAAGAAAAGCACTGCAGTGCAGCATAGTGATAGTCATAGAGCATAAAACGTGGTTATGAGCTCTGTGTGCAATACCAAGTACACAACTGTTACTTTTTATTTTTACCAGCAGGGCGCGCGCACCCGGCTGGTCCTAAGATTGCTTTCATGTTTTCCGTTTGTGTGTTTGTGTTCGTCCGCAAATATCACGTGCGCTAAGTTACGTCATTCCGTTACTATGCCACTATAGCCACGAGCGCAGTGGAAGCTACTGAAAGTTCGCAGGCTCAATAGGCCAAGGTACATCAAGCTACATGTAGGTTAGTTTTGTGTTGCCTAGACGGCGAAAGAGTGGTAGGTAGCGATGATAGTTCTGTCTTGGCAAGTTCTGATTGCTAACTGGAAGCGCACTGCGAAATTGCTGTGTCAGCACTTTCGCTGGCAGCGCTACATGATGAGACTGTCTGATTCATTCTACAGCTGCATTAAGCTAAGACTAATCTGTTGCTGAACACAACCTTCAGATTTGTGTAAAAAAGCACCCGGCTGGTTTGTAGATATGAAATATCAGTCTTGTTGTGCTGCAGATGAAGCTAACATGAAGACAAGCCCACAGTAATGCTGCCCCACAAATCTGAATGCTCTTATCACAACAAAGGAGGAGTTCTTGGTTGTGCAGCGATGACAGCGGTACGTGTGCAGTAGCCCCACCCCCATGTTTGTGCGCATGCCGCAGTTGCCTAGGTAATCGAGACCGCGTGCGCTAAATCCACGTGGAAATATGAACTTTGAACTCAAATTTTGGGGGTCGAGAAGTTAGATTTGCAACATTTTCTTCCCCAGATCTATGAGATTTGTGATCGTTTGCATTCCAGACCACTTGCACGAAGTAGTATATGTGGAAGGGAACATCTGGTATGAATTTCGAGGTTCTCAGAGATCTTGCACCGGTTTGTTCAGAAAATGGAAGGCTAAAAATGGCTGAAGAGTTGACAAGTCGAAAACTGCCATTGAAGACAAAGTACAAGAGCTGTAGAAAAGATTTTTTGCAGAAAGAGTCTAAGAACCAGTGCATTATTTTCGCTGTGGAGTCATATCAGAAGCGCTCCTATTTTCTGTGGTAGGCCTTACCCGTGTTTCTCAATTTTTAGGCTCTGAATTAAACTGCCTGTATCTCAGCCATTCCTGGGTCGATTGACTCCGGACTTGATTTTTCATTCGGTTCAACCTGTGCTTGTTGAGGCTGTGCTATAATCCCACTGCTGGCAGGGTTTGCACCACTTTGTTCAGAAAATGCAAAAAATCGGACTTTTTTTCTGATAGCCAACCGCTTTGCCGTCCAAGGGCCCCGAAAAAGACGGAGTTCACACTAATACTGGACATCATCGTAACCAGCGAAGACTGAGCTTTCAGGTAATGTGCGGATTGTACATAGATACACTTTCTTACTAGAGATATGAACGCATACACGAAGCACCATTTTTGGCCACTTTCCGCCCCGCTGGCACCACCATAAGCCACGTATAAAATACGCTTGGTCGAATAAACGTGACGTCTTAGCATAGATTGCCTAGGCATACACATACAAAGAATTATTCTCATAAGCTAAGTCAGGAGTGCATCATGAGCCATGACAAGAAGACGAAGGAGGAGTATAAGCAAACGCAACTATTGGTATGACCCTAGCTTACCTGCCCTCTTTTCCACCTTTCTTGAAAGGCAACAATGTTCTGCGCATGTTTGGGGTCCAACAAACACAGCAGTGTATCACTGAGCCAGAGGTGGGGAGCTTCAATTGCAGCAGCCTCCAATCTCTCTTCAGTGCCGTTGCTACAGGAGTGGGGCAACTCCAGGGAGGGTATATCACTACCGATGGAGGGAAGGGCGGGGTTCATGGAAGAGGTGGGAAAACAGCTGCCATCCATCAAGTGAGGAGGGAGCTGGAGATAAAACAAAATATGTTACGTTTATTGATACTTAGTGGAGTTCTGAAAGGTTTACTGCATTTGGACACGAAGATGATCAGCCTTACCATCAATCACTGACAATGTACTATATGTACTTAAATTGGGCTTGGAGTAATCCAGGCCCAAAATGAGGCCCTTAGACGTGGGTACTTACAACAGGTGGGTACTTACTGGAGGGTGCACATATACTAAGTCTAATAGCAACAGGAAGTAGTACAAACCTGATGCAGTAGTGGAGTTTGCTGTGGCTTGGTCTTTACTCCTTTGTTCTTTTTCCCCTCATTCTGAAAACGTGCCACAGGTTCCATTCTGCCCAGGGTGTGGACCAGGCGGTGGAGAGCGGGAGAGACATTCACATCAATATTGTGGGACTCACAGATCCGAAGGGCCTGGCTTATCACTTCTGCTAACACTGCATATTGTGTGTGCGTGTGCATGTGTACATGTATGTATGTTTATCAATGCATGCAAGTAAGTATGTATATATCACAATCATGTATATGCATATGTGAGTGTGTGTGTGTGTGTGTGTGTGTGTGTGTGTGTAGTCCAGCTACTATATGTTCCCCGTTTATGTTCAGCAGGCTACAAGTCAGCACTAACCATTGGCAGGTATAATTTGTGCAAGAATAAGCATGGAAGTTCTGTGAGGCTGGTTATTGAACAGGCATATTGGCCAAGGAGACTGCATTGAACTCACTGCCTCAGAACCTGTGGAGGAAGAGCAGTGGACACAGGTAACGTAACAAAGTGGCACTAGTGTATAATATATGTATACAGTTACAGGGATTCATTTAGAAAAATCCCCAAGGGGGGGTAAAAGCACGTCAGAAGACATTTTGGGGGGGCGTGCGTACAGTGGGCAGTATTCAATTTGAAGGGTTGCAATTCCCAAGGGGGGATACAAGGTTCTCCAGTGGAGGCAAATGCCCGCCACCCCCCTAAATGAAACCGTGGGCTTCTTTGGTCAATGCAATGAACAAGTATGGCCCTGAAGATCCGGAGGGTCACCCAAAACCATGTGGACCGGCTGGCAGGAATGGTATTATTATTAGATTCCTTGAAACTTTATATATCACAGTTGATTCATCAAACAACACTGCTAGCAATGTTAATCGACCTACCATCATTTGATTCACGTGCATGCTGGTAGCAGATAGGGCAGACACAGAAACCACAGTTCCTGCAGACCCAGTGAAAGTTAAAGAGCGTAGTCTCACAAGTGTCACACAACTCTCGAACACCCTTCACCGATCGCTTCCAGATAGGAGTGACTGTATGTGTTGTGTGTGCAGTATTACTACCAAGTGTAATTAAAGATTAGGGGACGTATATAAATAATTAATGTTTGGTGTGGTAGGGGACAGTTTCTGTGAGGAGTTATAGCCAAATCAAAACTATATACATTTTAAATACCTCTTTAAGGGGATCTCTCCCCCAGGAAGCAAGGTATGTGTTCAAAAATGGTGTTTCTGGCAGTTACATGGATGCTGTCTTCGAACTTGTGGCACGCAAAGAGTCAAGTTTATCACATAGTTTTATCGAGGAAGGCCTACTACAGCTTGCAGGTTAGTAGAGTGTGTGTAGCCTCTTTATCATAAGCACTATATAAATGGACGGCATATCAGGTGATGAAAATGTGAGCTTCAAGCAGCTCTCTTCTCTCCCGTAGAAGCCATGAGTGATCCTTGAAATTATGTCGCAGATTGTGCCTCTTCGAGTAGTTACATGAATATGACCATACAGTACCTCAACACTATAATATATACTACCAAGTAGCAAATTGTACCCAGCAATTAGCAGCTCCACTGGATCACTTTGAGCCATATCGTGCATGTGCAATTTCTGCGTAATTAGAGCTATTACTTTGTGTTTCATTGAGCACACGCAATACTGCAGTCTCAGTCTCTTAATTTTTATTGCAAGAATAAATGGATGACACACAAAAGTGGTACAAAATACTCTATCCAGTCCTCTTGAATACTGAATAAAGAGTTTTCAGAACTATTGAAGATTACAACTTGTCTCCAATGGACCCTTTGTAATGGGGGAGTTAAAGTGAGCACTAAATGGAGAAAATACAAGCAAACACGTGCTTTGATGTGGTTTTCTTGTCCAAAAACATGTTTGTTTACACAGGTTTTCCCGTATTTTCTCTATTTAGTGTTCACTTTAACCCCCCCCCCCCACATTACATCATAATGGTAAAGGGTCCATTGGTATATTACATGGGGAACAATGATTAGTTCAACTGCAGTGGTTGTGCACATGCAATCATTTATTCCACGTGTGATATTCTCTATAAATCATTTTCCCATAGAAGAGGAGTGTAAATCCGATGATATTCAATGATTATGGGAGCTGACTTTGACCTAGGCGGGGGCAGAATTGGTTAGTTTATCAATTTTCAACTACCATAGCTGCATAACCAACGGGGAGAATGGAATGATTCTCGATAAAATGCAAGCACTACTCTTTGGGTTCGCTGCACTCATGGGCTCCTGCTCTAATACCATACCAGGCTAGAAGACTGTAGCTCCTTGCATTCAAGAGATGCGAGCGTCAGTCAACTCGCTTATTATGCATGATCGCAAATGCCACAAACTCCACCTCATATCTCCCTCACTGTAAGACAAAAAGCTTGATTTCAGGAAGAGTACTGCAGCTACATCCCATCCAAGATCCGCCCCATGGTTCATTGTAGTCACAAATTCTGTTGTAGAGTTATGCATCTTCCACTCCTACGACTTATTTTACGAGTAATGTGACCGTATTTTGACGAGCCGAAGGCAGGTTTTAATACAGCTTTACGAGTGAAATGACTCACCATATTCCACAGTAACGAATGTTTATTCCACACTTTTTTTTAACAATGCACTCATAACCAAAATTTACCCGCTCTGAAAGAAAACTCATTGTTAACAGGCCATATTCCACAATGACTCGTGTAATAAGATATACTTATTTCCATTAATTACATTACAAAAAAATACTTGGGAGTGCGGCATTTGTAAATTTAATGTCAGCCACATGTGTATGACTTCTGATTTACTTAGTAGTGGCTATAACAGATGCGTGCAGGTAGCTTTCATTTGCAAAGGAAGCTAAGCCTAACAGCTAGCTATCTGAGTTCACAATGTCGGTATATCATTGATTTTTAATTTCTTGGATCTGTACCCTGTCTGGTATTTTCTAGCAGTTGGAGACTAGGTATATCTGGCATGTACAGCATGCAATTAGAGATGGCAGGGGACAGAAGCAAGAGTTTCCCTCTCCAGGTCGCTTACCGTCTTCCTCTGGCAAGGTCTTTGCTTCCTCAGAAACAATGGCTATGAAGTGGGGCATCACTCGGGAGAGCACAAGGAGGGCAGAGGACTCATCCATACCACCATAACCTACAGGAGAGGCAGAAATTAGTGCATGAGAATGCATGACCCCATTATACTTGTAATAGTGTTTGAAGCGCATGTACATGCATTGGCAATTTGCATGTAATCGTAAGTAGTGTCTCACATTGTGTTACTTGGATGTGCACAGTTTCAATAGCGTACAGTGTACAAAATATTTACTGTAGAGTATATATTCAGTGTCAAGGTTGTACACTTGGAATGAAGTATCTACCTACCCAAATACGTTGCAAATGCAAAGCTGGAATACAAGGTACAAGGATGGTAAATTATAACCAGAGGAATAGTCCAGGGATCCTATCTGTCAGGTTGGTGGGCAGGTATCACTTTCTACAAGCAAACAGTACACAATTAGCACCCCTCACTCACTTCTGTTACGTAGTGTATTAATGGCCCCACCCATGGACATTTAGGCACACACCCCTAGGTTTTCTTATGTTGTACATGTATACATGTTATGCACCCTTCATGTGAAAAATCGTGGGTGGGGTTAACGTTAACATTATTATGCAGGGCAGCAAGTACTACGTGCAGTATGTAAGTGCAGCAAGTACTGTGTAAATATATAGTTGGAATAAAGAAAAAATTGTTATACTAACCACATCCCCTAAACGGCCTCATTCCCTGGCCACATTGAAGTGCTGTACTTAGCTATTCTTCTAATGAGAGATTGTACAGCATCATTCCCACACCAAACTTCTACTGTGCTCGTGGCTATAGTGGCATAGTAACGCAATGATGTAACGTAGCGCACGTGATAATTGTGGACGAACACACACACACAGACAGACGTGGGAACGTAAAGCAATGTTAGTACCAGCTGAGTGCACACTTCGAAAACACTCAGCTGGTAAAGAAAATTGGAGTGGTGCAGGCTCAGTAGGCTGAGTTACCTTAGTTTTGTGTTGCTTAAATGACAAAAAAGTGGTAGGTAGTGATAATAATTCTGTTTTGGCAAGCTCTGCTAGTTAACTAGAAGTGTACTACGAAATTGCTATGTCAGCACTTTCACTGGAAGCTGTAGTGTCTAGCCAAGTTGATCCATTCTACAGCTGCATTTAGCTCGGACCTATTGCTGAGTACAACCTTCAGTTGGCTGATTTCTTCTACATGCTGAGATAGTCTCACCCAAATTCTATGCAGGTTTTTTTTTTCCAATAGGATAGCTACCAGTCTAATAAACTAATTTCATTGAACAAGTTTTAAATCCACATTAGGAGCTAGGGACAATAATACTTTATGCATGCATGTAAGACGATGGCTAACCGGTCTTGAGTGGTGTCCATGGCACCAAGTCCTCTACACTGACATCAGTGTAGTCTGCAAAGCCCTCCACACTGATGACTGGATTTGAGTTGTCCAATATACACAGCCTAAGAGTGGAGTGGGAGATGAGAGCCTTAACGCTGTGGTATGAAACATTAGATTTTACAAATGCAAGTTTATTACAGTAAGCAATGACTAGATGTTTGGTAACTGCTGTAGCCTCAATCATTCCAAAGTTGGATAAGTTACTATAGCACGGTATGGAATCTTGCTATAAACGTTCTGCACTCGTATTGGTGAAGCCCACTAAGTCATTTTTAACCATACCAAGAGAATGGAATCTAGATGCATGTACCAGATCATACTGGCTCTATCACTCACTTCCTGAATTCCAGAAAGCGGCAGTATCTGGTCACTGGGAGGTCTCCTTCACACACACTGCACTCCATACACTTGGATACCCCGGGGAACGCCCGACAAAACCCGTTCTGTAGGAGGATGGTCCCATTCTGGTACTGTGATAAATCCACAGTCACAAATACCACCTTCCCTGTGGCGGCCTTGATAATATTCTTTTTTCCCGAGCCAGGTTTCCTCCCTCTCTTGGCTGGGGTGAGGATCTTCTTAGCCCTCCACTGGGCAACCTCCTCCTTGGTTCTGCGCTTGCTGCGTTTCATTAGCCCCAATTCTCGCAGCTCCTTGCGCCGCTGCTTCTCTTCTTCCGTAAGCCGAGGCCGGCCACGACCACGCTTGGGCTGCCCAGGCTTCTCCTTAGGTAAAAGAGGGAGTGCGAGGGAGGGGGGAGAGGGGGATGAGAGAAGGAAGGGAGAGAAAAGAGAAGGAGAGGGAGAGAAAGAAGACGAAGGGGAAGGAAGGAAAGACGAGAATGAAAGGAGTGGGAGGGGGGGGAGAGGGAGAGGTACGTAGTGAGTGTATACAAATGCAACATTATCATGTGAATGGCTTTCACAACAGCCTATTTTATGAGCACATCTTGTTGTAGCAGTTCATAGCTCCTGCAGTTCACTTCAGACTCACTCTATTTTTTTTTTGCCATGATGTCTTCTGCCTGCCGTCTTATAAAAAATTTTGCTCCATGCTACTTCAGTATTCTAGTAGTTTCAAGTCAAGTCCAACTAGCTGCACTGCTGCAGCCATCAAAGTCTCCATCATATGAATGGAAGGCTACTAAACGCTTGTGTAGTATGTTTTTACAGTCAAGTACATAATATCTACCCACCCCCTTTTTCACTTGAGTGGCCCACCCATGAGCAGAAAATACATAAAATAGTACCGGTGGTGTCTTCTTTTTGGTCTTCTTTTTCATGTTTGAGGGTGAGCTTCCTTCCAGTGCTTCAAGAGGAGACATCAGTCCACTACTGTCCAGGGACTGCAGGAGAAGAAAGACAGAGGGTGACATGTTTACACTATAACATAATTTCCCTTCATTCAACCTGCGACATGGTATTCATGTACGTAGTAAAATTATCCCAAGTGGAAAAGCGGGGTGTTCCAAATAAAGGCCAAGTGAGCAAATTCTGAGGCTGATAATCATACAGTGTACTCACAATCTGATGCTATTCATGAAGTAAATTGTATAAGTCTAGGTCAGCTGACCTGTAGCAGGGGAAGTCCCTCTTCACTCTCATCATCATCATCATCATCATCACCGATCATATCAATACCCTCTTCCCTTCCTTCGTCACTCAAACGGGGATTGATCACTCGTGAGATGGAGAACTCCCCCTGGTCTTCGATGGTATCTAACTTGCTCTCGCTGTCCTCTACTAGAGGAGAGAGAAACTCCACCTCTGAGACAATATGGGAATGGAACGCTTCCTTGCTGCTGTAAGGCTGATTAGAAAAGCCAGTAATAGGATTCTCAACTTTCTTAATCAATGTTGGACTACAGAGACTATGCTCTGAGAGAAGAGGCATATTGTCTGTTGGTTTAGTGCTTGCTAAACTTGAAGACAGCAGCTTGCTAAGAGGTGCACTTGAAGAGGAAGCCACATTTGCTTCTGGCTGCTGAGTGTCACAGCTGGACAAAGTGGGATTGGGGAACTGAAATGATTTAGCGACATCTGAGATGCCGCCAGATTGCGCACTCCCCCTTCTTCCCATGTCAAACATAGGTGTTCTGTTCTCTGCATCTGAGGAGGACTGTGAGGACTGGATACTGCTCCTGCGATGATTGTTGAAATCAAACACACCACAGGGGAGATCGAAGCTCATTCCACCCGCAGTAGGGGTGCTCTGAGCTGGAGTGGGCAAGCCATGAAGGTCAAACCCTGAATTTCTCCTGTCTTGTGGGATGCTAAATGGAGTGGCGGGATCTGTTACCTGCTCACTCGCAAAATCACTCATAGAGGAGCTTCTACTCTCATGCGTCAATGTGGCCATGGGGGGAGTGGTCTTCTGAAAAGCAGCGGAGAAATCATAGTTAGGTGGGCTACGAATGTGGGAAAAGTCTGGGGCGCTGTTGTAATTGCTGTGCAGTACAGCAATGCTGTCGGCATGTGGCAGGGTGGGGAGACTGGAGCTGTTAAAATACCCTGGAATGTGGGAAAGTGAGTGGGAACGAAGCTGACTGCCGCCTTCTTTCAAGCTGACTTGTCCATCATCCAGACTACGATCTTCATTGATGATTTGCTGTATCATGTCTAGCTCATCCCTCTGATGGGAGCCGGAGGTACTGTTGATAGCCGCATGGAGCTTGGTGGTGAGTTGTTTGCCCCTGTGCTTTGGTTGGAATATGGACGGTTGAGAGGCACTTCGAGAAAGGCTTCTGTTGGGAGGAGCTGCTCCCTTCTCCTGCAGTGCTGGGAGGATGTCAAAACTGGGGGTAGGAGCAATGTACCTGCATTTGGTAAGCATAGCAGAAATCCCATATAATTATACAAGTTCAGAATTCATACACACACAATGCTATATTTATGTTAAGCTTATTACAACTACATGTACTTTAGACAGTGATTTAAATTCCCTACCTTGGTTTCTTGGTGAGAGCATTCCTACTGCCTACAAGACTGGACCTTCTCTTTTGGCCTGGCTGGGGAATGCCAAAGATGTTGATGTTATCCAGTGACTTTGACCTCTCTTGATGCAAAAATTCCTCAGCTTCAGGGAAATCATTTAGCGCGGAATTGGAGCCAACCTTGCTCAGCTGGGTAGAAGAGCCCATCGGTGAGTTATGGGCACTAGCCATGCTTGTGGATGGTGACTGCATGTGAAGTGGTGCCCTGTTCAAGCTGAGGGAGTCTAGAATGTCTAAAGGACTCTTTACACACTGCATGGCAATTGTATCCATTGAGCTTCTCCTGTAGAGGTTCGGTTCAGATCTCATCAAGGAGGCACTGACCTGCTGCAAACTGGAGCGCCTTTGGAGGTCAACGGAGGGAGTGCGATAAATGGTGAAAGAGTTGCTTCCCGGGTTGTGACCATTGAGGTTAAAGTGTGGGCTCTGGCACTCTTGGATGATTGGGCTGGTGAGAGGGTGGGGGCTGGTGAGTGCTGTGGGACTGCTGATGGGAGGGAGGGACTCAGGGGTAAGGTTTGGGGTGATGGTGGAAGGGGGTTGTGCGTGTGGCCATATTTGCTGCTGCTGTTGCTGTGGTGGTTGCTGATGGGTGCTGTTATCAGTGTCAAGGAGGGACTACATGGGGCGGGGGAGTGGGTACAAGTATTAGGCCAACAAGAATGTTTCTCGTCACCCTGGGAATGAAAAATATTCGTGTAGGAGAAGGAATTTTTAATGCTGCTATATTGTAGTAACGAGTGGCCTAATTAGGGTACAAAGACTACAGCGCAATCGGTACCTCTGCCTGAACCAGCACTGCACTCACTGTACACATCAACTCGACTTAAATAGACAGACAAATAAACTCAGGCAGTAACTATGCCTACAATAAAAGTGGTGAACAGAGGCAAGCTAGAATACCAGACAGACAGTGAGGTTTAGTGAAATCAATCTGAGGTAGGTATTTCTGCTGTACTGCACGAGAGATACAGGGCAGAGTTTGCAGTATTCTTGATTGCTTAGTAATTTTCGAAAACTGGTAAGCTAACAAGTTGTGGAACAGAGGTTATAACTACTAACTTCTAGTGTGCATTGCGGTATTTGGTTAGTACTTGTACTCTGCTAAGAAGCATTCTGTTCTCACTATTGGCTGATGAGATATGACAGTCAGAAAGTTATGGGATGTGCCCAGGTTTTCACTCAGCAGCTCACAGATGTTAATAAATATGTACATATCAGTATATTCACAGGAAATGAAGATATTAAACACTTATTGCTCAGCTCAAGAAATTCAATTTGACGGACTAAACAGTTCAGCGAGGAGTGAACCGTGGTCTGGTCACAAGATTATATCCAAACTCCCCTTGAGAGTGTGGCTAGTCAGGCATTTCTTACTCCCACTGAAAATCCCATATAAAACCCAGCTGTACATGTACTTTAAAAATACTTAGATTTCACTGAGAGCAAAGATAAGTCTAGGATGCTCCCAATAAATTTTTATCAAGGTGCAAGACACCACCATCTGCTCACCTGCTGCAGAGATCTCCTCCTAGAGGATGGCCGTGGTCCCTCCTCTCCTACCATCACCAAATGAATCATTTGTGGATTCACTATGTGCGTTCTTCCACCATTATCCTCTACCACAGTCAGTTCCTGGGACAGTGTGTGTGTGTGTGTGTGTGTGTGTGTGTGTAAATGTGTGTACGCAAAATACTTCATGAAATCAGTTTAGCTACCCAGAAACAGGGAAATATCTGTGAGTGGGAGAAACAGGAAAATATCTGTGAGTGGGAATCATACCCACAACTATGTTACCAGCCAAATAGTCTAGCGTGAAGTGGAATAGATACAGCGTGTTGAAGCTATGTAGCTGAGAATCTACTATCGCTGAATACCTGGCCTTGAGAATCAAGCTTTTTGCCAATTTCAACACTTATTTCAATTTCATCAATCCAAAATAAACCCAAAAAGCCCTAGCTATATTTGCCATACACTACCACAGCACTCACCTTGGTCTGTAGATTGTGAGCAGTGACAATTCCTGAGATCCAGCTGCCCAGCTGCTGTACATTACAAATGCTCACATGGCAGCCAGTGAGCAAAGAGCTTCCAGATGAAAGTAGCTCCTTGTTCTTCATACGCTCCTCCCACTCTGTCAGCTCTTGCAGCATCTGAGGGTGCTGCACCAAAGCCAGCTTTGCCTCACTCAGCTGGAGGTGGGGAAGTAGTATGGACAAAATCAGCTAAACAATGTAGGCCGGTTAATGTAAGATATGCACTATACACTTTACGACTGCAGAATCCCAAGCAAAAGAGGTGTACCAGGTATATACAGTGGATCATGCCACATCAGTGACTTTAGTAAGACAGAAATAAGTCTCAGAATGACAGTCTGTATGAAAGGGACCTCTTGGGTAGTACCATGGCCGACTATGTTTTATGTAGTTCAGCCATGACAAAACTCATCACTGCAAGGCAGTCACGTGCTGTCCTTCCACTAGTATATGAGCTTTTGGGGTCAAAAGGGCTAATTAGAATGACTGGGGAGGAGGGATAAGCTCCTCTTTCTCACTAAATGTCCTATTAAGTCAGTGCCTCTTCTAACCAAATTCCTGCTACCTGTATTCCCACGCTGACCCTGTTCACACTGCGGGCAAAAGTGTACAGACGAGAGTCGGGCCTAATGGGGGTCATTAGCCATGGCTGGCAACCCACCTACATGTTACAGTAGGAGAAGGGTATCTCCAATCTCAAACCTCAGCAGTCCTACATGACAGACCAGACATAAGAGCAGACCCAAATAAGGGTTCCCTGCTGCTTTGAAGACAAGCATAGCGATCCCTCAGCAACGAACCACCAAGCTTTGTTGAAGTATGAAAAGCAATCAGCCAACCGCACAACAACAGCGCAACTGGACCTGATGACATACAAGCATGGAGGGTGTTCATCAACTCTACCTCCTTCTAGAGAGTATCTGGCTAGAAGAATTAAGTCCCTCAAGATCGCGAATTCAAAGACGTAAAATCATCACCATGCATCTTCAGACTGTGGCAATTATCTCAAGATTTCCTACTGGATAGCCTAATATTCCAAACTTATCTTACATGTATGCTGTGGCTGTGTACCATCATCATCTCTGCATGTTTAATATCTGTATTCTAGAATATACTCAGTCAACTGGCATGATAATCAAGGTACATAATGATTACCAAGCCAGCTGACTGAATACAGACCGCTACCTATGTCTAAATTAGCACAATGGCACACCAGATGAACATACATGTAAAGTAAGCCAGCCAGGAGCACATGTAGAACACACCAGACTAGTAAACTAAGTTTGATTATGCAATGCTAACATATGCTTCATGACTTCTGCATACAGTAATACCCAAACCATCATCATGTAGTTTCTCTTACCACTAATTCCTTGGTCTCTGGTAGGTAAAGCTGCGCCCTACAGGATAAAAATAGAATAGTTATACTAAGGGGCTCATGGTTATAAAATAGACTGCGTTGACACTTTGTTGTCATACCATAGGTTCTGGTTGTTAAACAGCGAATGTGCGTTTAACAGGAAGTAGTTGCTTAACTCATGACATAGACCTTAACTATAGTGCTTGTAGAAATACCATACTAAAAGTCACCTTTTGACCCAGGGCTGTTTCCCGCCATGTACTGTCACGTGACTGTCACATGATGTAGTTGGCACCTATGCATTTTATTCAGTATTTCCTGGAGATCATGAAAATGTGTTTACATTTCTTGTATCATGCTTAGTTTTAGAGATATGAGCCTGTAAAGTCAAAAAATCACTTTTTGCTCTCTTTGTGTGTTCCACTGTATACCACCGTGAATCTGCTACACTGGCTAGGTGCAACAACTCAACAGCAGCCTGTTAGTAGTTCTTCACAACTGCAGCACTTTCAGAGCTCAAAGGTACCATGGTAGAGTGATATGGTTGAAAGTTCTTTTGCATCAGATTGTAACGTTCAGGACAGTCTTTACGGCATCAGATAGAGCGCTAGCAGCGAGTTTTCAACTTGTCTTCGGTCCACATGAAGCCATCTTCCCTTTCTATCAACAAAAATTTCCTTGACAGTGCTATGAAGCTAAAATAATAGCTTCTTCTGACCGATTTAGCAGAGCAGGCGCGGCCATAACTTCCCAACCGGAAGTTGCAGAAGCGAAAACTTTAGGTCTGGGCCTAGCCCAGTGTCCGTAGAATACGAATATAATAGCTATAATACGGTCAAAACTGTCCTAAGTAAAAAGAAAACTGACGCAGAATTCGGAACCTCCAAGTTGCTTAACCACAGACATGGTCAACCCACTCAGTATATACTTTACAAAAAAGCGTGCACAGGATCAAAGTAGCATAACAATATTCACACTGCTGTAAACCCAAGCCAAAGTCTCAACCTTAACCATAGACATGGTCAACCCACACAGTACTTTACAAGAAAGCCATACAGTGCACAGGATCGAAGTAGCATAACAATATTCACGCTTTTGCAAAGGGCGCTTGCTGCTCTCTATGAATAATAATGAGCAAACTAGCTGCTACAGATAAGCTCACAGTGCACTTGTATCTTCAAGTATAATAGTTACTTGAAATGCATGTCTTGGTTTGGTCTTCAACTAGCTATTCCCTTTTGCCAGTTATTCAAGGTTCCAGAGAACAGTAGTATAAACAGGTAACTGCTACAAGATGTTTGTCAAATTTTAATTTCGCCATCTTTTGGTCCCTAGGATTCCAAATCCGCTTCAGGCATACTTTGGGTCAAAAAATTCAACTTTGTGCACTACAATTGGGGGTGAGCTATTGCTAATTGCTGAGCAAAGCGAGGGACAAGTCTAGTTTTACCAAGGCAGGCTACAGCTCCCATGTTAGGTCAGACAGTGTGTGCTATTGTCACCAGACTATTCTTCAGTGAAGGTCTCAGGTCTGGAAATGTGACTTAAGTAGTAAGTTATTGGAAAACTTATAGCAGCACAATCAGCTGAGCTGGTGAGATAATGGCTTCTACACTGACCTTTCCTTGTCACAGAAGTATTCAACCACCACAGTGTCAGGGGTATGGGAGATGGCACTACCACACAACAGGGTGAATGCCTACATAAAGAAATACACAACACAAGCTTATCACAATGGAGAGGACATTGTTGACATATTATGCACAACAGGACTCCAGATATAGAACAGTAGGCAGACTTCCAAGTGTCCATACCAGAGTTGTTTTCTAGGACCAAGGCTAAAGGTACATATTCTGTGATTGAACTCCCAACAATACACTCATCAACTGCAATATAATCTAGTATGTTACCAAGCAACAAGTGCAAAGCAAGGAAAAATGAGGTCTAAATTCCACAAGGCAAGCACTCTAAGGGAAGGATGTGGTTACTGTACAGTGCACATACTTCTTATATATTCTACATTAATCACCACTCATCTGGACATACTACCCTGTTTCAACAAACCACAGGAAGTGGTGAGCTGCTCCCTATTTGTTAACCCCAGAAAGTGCTTGTATAGCTGCAGTAGACGTTCACACCCCCAGTGAAAGAACGTCTGGTGTCCTAAATGAAGTTTCTTGTCACAGACACCTTACCACTTTGGAATTCGATCAGATTGCAGCTTTTAGACCTTCCATAAAGTTGCTATGACGTTAGCTCAATAAATCTTTAATACTATTGGTCAGTTCGATGAATTAGAATGAAAATTTAAAATAATACCATATATACAGTGACTAATCACATACGAGATTTACTTTCAGCAAATATGGAGTCTGTGACAAGGAATTTCATTTACAACACCAGACGCTCTTTCGCCAGGGGGGTATGAATGTCTAGGCACAAGATTAACACTGCTGTACTTGCCCATGCAAGATTTCACCCTTCTACCTACATGTACCGTATATGTCATAAACATGAAAACATGTACCAGCTAGGCTCACAGTACACAAAATTAGAGGAGCACATGAGCCTGGGGACAAGGATAAAACCTCATTCCCAAGCTCAGCTAAAACAATACAAGAACTCTGTTGATATACTACATGAAGTTGCAATAATATGGTGCACATGAAAGTGTATGTCAGTCATCATGCACCTAATATCAAACACTGTTGAGAAATGCATGCCTATTGGCAAGTTCATCAGATCCCTAGGCTGTGTCAATTAACACTCCAGACAGGTGTGCAAAAGTGATTGCATTCCTAGCTCTCTCTCCCCCCCCCACACACACACATGTACACAGTAGACTATACTATAAGTTAACCATGTGCATCGAAATGTCATACCTTGAGTGTTACACAACACGATACCACAACAAATACAAAAAAATTCTCACATAAAGCTGGGGATAAAGGCAACTGGAATGAGGGTAGGTCACACCTGATGCCAATAGGTCATGATAAGCACAAAGGGAGTTGAGCTAGGGTTACTTAGGGGGGGCTGGACCAGCCGCATGCCTGACATTCCCCACCAGCATACCAGTGCCCTGCACTATACTTGATCAGGTGCTATCCAGCCAGACTTACAATTTTACAATGGTCACATTCTACTAATACCTAGCTGTTACAAAGAGATTGAGTTGGTACTGTGAGAAATATTATTTTAGTGCATACACATTGCAGGCTACAATATTATCTAATATGATCGCTTTATAATTTCTGATTCACTTACATGTAGTAGTGCATGGCTATAAGTTGAGGCTTCGTGCCCCTCCTTGGGAATTTCAACCCTTCAAAATTGAATACTGCTCACTGTACCCGTGCCCCCCCCCCCAAATGTCTTTTGATGTGCTTTCCCTCCCCCCCCCCCCCTTGGAGATTTTTCTAAATGAACCCCTGCTTAGACAGCAAAAGATAGCAGTGAAATCCCATTGTGGTAAGATACTTTGAAGCACACCACCAAACTGCTGAATCACCACTTTTGCTTAATGAACTACTCAGTTGGAGTGGCACACCTGTGTAATTATTACTTTGCAGTTGAGTGAGTACACTTAGTACAGCGGTCCTTACTTGCATAATTTTCATTGCAATGGTAGAAATAAAAATGACCACTGCCGCCCACACAGGTACAAAGTCATCTGTTCAGTACTCCCCATTACAGGCCATTTCAGAACTTCTGACTCATTCGCATGTTGTAAAACTGCGCAACATTCTTACGGAATAGGTGTTTCAATTATATATCACAAAAATTTTGTGCTGAATTTTGAGAACATAAATGTTTATACTTGGGAGTGTATAACCTTTAGGAGAGTGTCAGTCCATGGAGTAAAAGTCAAGACTACCAGCAGTGCTACCACATGTGGTTGCAGGATGTTGTGTGTTTCCATGGCATCGTACAGATGTCTGAGGAATGTTTTGAAGTGTTACCACAACACAATCACTAAACCCACTTGCAAGTAAGGGTGCTCCTTTTGGTTACTAAACTGCTTAAAGGATGCTTTGAGCCAGCAGGGCTCCTGCCACCTGCCCTCCTTCACCCTTTCTGGACCTGCACTAGTAACAGAAGCCACTATCAGATGCAATTACTCACATTTGCTAAAAATAATTTCTTTAAGACATTAAAATCAGTAGGAGCTAGCCCCCATACACACAGAAGTCCACTACAGTGTTATGCATAAGCTTATAGTGGCCAGTATATAATCATCAGCTATAATCACTACTTGTATTTGCCATACAACCGTGAGTAGGTCTAACAGTATTCATTGCCGAGCGGGAAGCAAGGAAACTAATCGTGTTGCATTGACACTCGCATAAGTATGCAGGCATGTATGTGTATGTATGTATGTACGTATGTATGTATGTATGCATGTAAGTAACACTACAGGAATGCAAATATATTTCCTGTGTGCCTGGCATTGCTGCACGTGTAGTATTAAACAAATGAAGAGTACTGCACTATGATGGAATCGTCTGTAGAGAGGCGGCAGTGAGTAGGGAGGCTACGTGCGCAGCAGCAAGGAAGAAATAGTAGCGAGGAGAGGAGGGAACATCGGTGGGAGGTTTATTGACAGTGGGTAAGGCTGATTCGGCAGCAGGAAAGCGATGACCGCTGTTCTCAGAGCCTCGGACTGGTTATGCAACGTGTTAAATGCAACTTGATTCCCATGAGGCTCTCTGCATGGAATACCACATACGCACTAGTTATGTTCATCTCTGCTACTATGTATAAGTAGCAAATATGCACATAAATAGAAATCATACAAAGAATATACACACAGGGAATGTCAGTTGTTTTATAAACAGTTCTAAGTCATTTTGTTCCAGGTGAGAGAAGCAGATAATTTATATTCTTGACTGTGCCATATATAGTTTCACTGCACATTATGTTGTGCATAGGGTAGAGTCTAAGTACCACTGAGATGTGGATGTAATGAATCATGATCTGGGCATGGCTGAAGCTACAATTTCCAGAAACATGTGCTTGTATAATTACATGAATATACTCAGTTTTTTCAGCCTGTAGTTGACCTCCCCCTGCTCTGCTGGCGCTTCCGCTGTTGCTCTTAGTTTTCAACTGTTTGGCATAATCACAGATTCACTAGCAGTGTTTTAGTAGCAACTATATCAGCCTATGACATGTACCTCACTACACTAATCTCTGGTTCACAGTAGGAGTGTGATATGCCATGGCTTGTAGACAAACTGTCCAGCATCCAAGAGCCTTCAAAAGAGTGGAGCCACACCTATGGCTACACAATCAAGATGTCATTAGCATGTATGTACAGTTGTGTTAAACTTTGAACTGTCAGATGAATACACACAGAAAAGTGAACAGCTAACTCACAAGTTTAGGACTCACTCAGGCTTGCCTTAATCACTACAAATGCCAATAGCAAGCTACTCAGCCAGAAACACTCACTCTTCTGTCCAGGGATATTATGTCTGCAATGCCCCCTACAGTAGACTGTAGCCCAGCATAAGATGGAGCCAATAACAGAAGCCACAGGTTTCCACAGTAACTTCCAGAGAGTTGGAATGCAGCACTAACATTATGTAAGGATAGCCGTCACCCGCGAACAGTAGTCATACTGCATGCTTTATTCACATTAACGGTTAGCCTCGTTACCAGGCTATCCCAACTCAATGATGCACAACGGACTGGAAGAGCCTGGTATATTCTGTGATACAATTAGAAGACACCATATAACATGGAGATAGCAGCTGTGCTTATGTCTAAGTCTCAGACTGCTGGCAGTGCTGGGTGCCAGCCTGAGACAAGAAGCCCGAAAATGGGTAATAGCCACTACTAGGGATACTCTCATGGAGTGTCCATACATTCCTGACACAGAAAAGGATGAGTAAATGGAGTAATAATAGCCGTCTTTCTATATTACAATTTCTTCCCGATGTCCCGACAGGTACTGTGACTAAAGGAACTGTGAGTGTCCACAATAGTAATATGCACCTCTTTGAGATTCTGGTCTCAATTTAGCTTCATCTGATACTTAGCACTGCCAACAAAAACGGCAAACTCAGACAAAAGCGTAACTGCTATCCTATTCATGTATCCTGCTTTATAGAATTACATCATTGCCGAACGCCTTAGCGCGAGGCAAGTAATCTTGCAGTGTGGGGATCGAATCTGAGTTAGTGTATGTACATATATATATATATATCTATGTCTGTAACGCTTTCGGCCCCAGGGGCCACCCGGGGGGCAAGCACGTGTTCAAGATGGCGTTCTACCAGTTACATGGATGCCGCCTTTGTACTTCTGGCGCACGAAGGGGCAGAGATCTGGATAAATCGATTACTTCTTTTTACCCAGGTAGGCTTACTACAGCTCCAACGCGATTAAAGTTTGTGTAGCCTCTGTTTCAGCTGAGATCTGACCACTGGAGATGGACGGTACACAGATCAATCGCGAGTGATACGAACGTGAGTTTTAAGCACCTCTGCTCTCCTGTAGCAGCCATAACTGGTCCTTGGAACTGCGTTGTATACAGAGACATCCGTCTCCTGAAGGCCAATTCGTGTAGTTGTCGCTTCTCCAGCAATTGTGTGGGTGATACGGCTCCCAAACGTTCTTGTGGGTGTGGTTTTGTGCTAACGAACTCTGCATGAGGCCCCATCTGCGCAATGCGTACGTCTATCGTATGCGTATATCATTGAGCTGGGAGAGCCTGGGAACGAGGCTAATCAAAAGCCAGGCTAATGTGGACAGATTAAGCAAGCAATTTAGAATCCCTTCTCCAGTATCTGTCAAGTACGGAAATTTGATCTTCTATCAGAGATTCCTAACACTACAACTATTTAATAGGAAGTAGGACAGGTTTTTTGCTATTTAAAAGAAGTAGAACAAGTTTGGTGAATTGGATACTTGCTACATGCATTTAAACAGTAAGTATATTCTAAGCAGATACAGAAAAATACAGGTCAGCTACAAGTTCATCCAATGACATTAAAGCACATAGGATCTGTCATTCAATACTCCTCTTATGCACATTAACAAGTCTGTCAACTACCTAATCATCCAGTAATATATAGTTGTTGTTGTAGAACATAAGCTATCCACAACTACAGAACTAATTCTCCACCCATGAATCTTAATTAAATGTTTCAAGAATTGAATTTTAAGACACAGCGGTAACTTCCAAGTCTGAAAGGGTTTAGTGTTACAAAAAGGTGGAAGGTGCATCAAAATGACCCTCCTCCCAAGATGCTTGGAGCTTAGTCTGTCATGCACTGGAATGTACCACAGAACAGTCTGGGACTATTTCATAACACCCTTTTGAGGAAGTGCTCATTTGGTAGTGGCATGGCAGTACTAGTGAATTGAGGCAGCTGTAGCACACAAATACGACTAAAACAGGCTTTGTCAGGCTGTAGACCAATGAGTTTCACAATCCCAGAGCTACATGTAGTAAATCTCTTGCACCGGCATGTCCCAAAACTGCATACCACAACAGATGTCATCACTGTGTGTTTGAGGCTGGTGTGTTTATTAGCGATATATACATGTACAATATTTCAAATGTTCAATAACCAGGGCATCACCTTAAAAGCTAACGGTTTTCAGTAGACAGAGAGAGACTCAAGAAGCACATTATCAAACACCACAGGCAATGTCAGAGACACACGCCTGGCAGACTGAAACCTCAGATAAAACAAGGATGATTGGACTATGCTGCTGGGCTCCCTCTGCCCAGTTGCCATGGCAGATTATGCCCAAAAAAGGCTATACACTTCTATGCCTGCATGAAGCTCTTTTATGCTCCAATTACAAGACTATTATAGATCATGGGATTAGGGGTGCGCAAATTATGCCGGCATTAAAATGAGCATAATAGGTACGCGAAAGCATCAAGCATAATGCGAGCATAATAGGTAGATTTTCTGAGGAAATTACGGCATTTTATTAAAGTTTTGTGGAAACTCGGCCACGTGGTGATTCCATGATGGCGACGACTAGCAATCTCAGCGCTGTTAGCGAGAGTCAAGTGGCTGGCAGCAGCTTACAGGCAACTACTTCTTCACTAAAATCACTACTTAGCCAACTTCGAGCCTCTATGCTATCTGTAGGTTAGAGTAAACAAACTGCAAGACACTGGTGCGAAGCGAACTCGGGCAACGCGATAAGAAAGGCACGCAGAGAGCGAGTGAGTTTTCGGGTAAGATAGTCAGGAAAGCTGTTTTGTTGATAATTTAACGAGCATAATAGGGGCGTTTGTTGAGCATAATAGGTACATTTTTGGAGCAGTGCAGCATAGCATAATAGGTAGATTTTCGAGCATAATCCGCCTACCCTACATGGGATATCCAATTGACTCATGCGCACTGTGCCCATGAATAATATTAAATCTTAACCTCACCAGCACATGCTATGTAATAACTAGTAATACTTCTGTTATTGCCTGCTAGTCTCGACCCAGGCCTTTATCACTGGCAAATGCTTGATAAATGTGAAGTGTCACATTTGGAACACCTCAAGTGCCCTCCAAGATCAGAACTATTGAAGAAACCTTTCTTATGCTCATATATGTAGTAGTTTTATTTATGCCAGCATAATGCTTTATGCCAGCATAATGCTTTATGCTTGAAGGTTATACTGTGCTCAAAATAATTTTTATGCTGGCATAATCTGCCAAGGCCTATCTGTCAGTTGCATTGCAGTGATTATATCATTGAATAGACACTATACATGAATGCTACAGCTGCAGCTGCCACCTTTAGCAAAAAATATAAAAAGTATGAGTTTACGGATAAAATAAATCCTATTGCAGGATATGGTCACTTGCCAGAGCTGCTACTAAAACTCTCCATCTTTTTTACCCATGGGCTGGCCAACACACACATGTATCACAAAAGCTGTCAGTTGAGCAGTACACAATTATTAGCCTTTCAACCAGGTAGATGGAGTCTGATAGACACTTTCTAAAAGTGGGTGGCTACTAGAGGTAGTGCATACCCACTAGAAACCGCAGATAAGTGTGTGTGTGTGTGTGTGTGTGTGTGTGCGTGTGTGTAACACAGACGGCCACTCAAAAAGAACTACATGTACCTTTGATGGCCATGCCACAGCCCTCTGTTGCTCACTGGGAAGGATCCTCTTTGCCCAAAGCAGCCCCTGCTCCACATACACTGCCTGGAGCTTGTCTCCCTTGCTGAGGTCCACCCACTCTCGTTGCAGGGTCTCCCCCTCCCCCCACTCCAGCAGTACCTGCAGTTGTGAGATCATATACATAGTAGAATGGAGTATTTGTATGGTATCGCTTCACCATTCCTGATAACAATTTATACGGAACATTGAGTAATCCTGTGTCATTCGCAGACTCTATGCATGTATCACCATCAGCAACAAAACTGTGAGTTATAAGTAGCTAGCTAAGCTGACTAGATGTGTGGCTCAGCCAGTCTTCATCATCATTATCCTAACTCATGCATACATGTAGACAGGATCTTTAACCATTTGATGAAGACATAGCAAGTTTGCGTTTTGTTCTAAATTGCCCATTTGCCTCACTTCCAGTATATTCAATCATAACATGTATATGTAGCTCATACATGTAAATCAGATGCCTGGCTAGTAAATTCAAAAACAATTCACATCTCTGGAATGAATGGGTGAGAGGTGTAGGCTACATAGTGGGTACAGAAAACCTCACAAACTTGCAGGCAATGACTAGCCCCGTTCCACCTCAGCTTTTATCACTGGTAGTATATAATGTTTTTACACGGCAGAAAAAAACCCCGCAGAGTGGAGCCTGGGAACGAGGCAATATTCATCTGGAGTCTTCAGGCTGGTCTAGGTACTGACTGACATCGATAAGAATACCTGTTGTGCCTTTTACAGGTTGAAGTTTATATTCCTGTGCCTTCAATAACCTTTGACCTGCATCTACTAACTACATTGTGTTTTTGTAAAACTTCCTACATGTCACTGAGTGTGTGTAGGCACAAACAGAAAGAAACAAAACATTAGTGTTGACTTGAGACAGCTATGGTATATAATGCACTGAGAGCCCTGAAAGTGATTGCAATAATAATTTTAGTTGTCAGAAAGCAAACAGCTGAAACGATGGAGGAGCTGGTGCCAGGTGCTCTGTAGTTTTATACACAGTGCTACACAATTCTTTCTTGGTGACTTTTGCTACTTTACAGCTGTGGCTTACATAACAGGGGCGGATCCAGGATTGCGGAAGGGGGGGCACAAGGCCATAGAGGCTGCGAAATTGCTGAGAATTTTCTGCGCGAAGTACAGAAAAACATTTGACCTTTATATTAGTCAGGAAGCGCTGTCTTTGCATTTTAGCTGCAAATTGTGATCGCATAAAGTAACCTGCAGCTCCACCCCATATTCACTGATGTTTACGTAGTATTCATCACCACGTGTTCGAGTACTTGTGCCGCAGTGCAGTAATCAATTTATGACCCCACGACTGTAGGAATGAACTGGAGCCAATTTTAAACTGCAGTACAGTCACACTGACAGTAAGAATACTATGCTCATAAGTGCCACGGCTGGTACTAAAAACTAATACACTAGGTCGAGGGGGGGGCACCGGCCCTCCTAGTCCCCCCCCCCCCCCCCCCCCCCCATCCACCACTTTGTAGCAAGTAGATAAAATGGTTTAGCACATTGTATATGTACATAATACTTATTAGTAAACCATCATCTTCACGTGTACAACAAGCACACAAACATATTACGAGGCTAAACAGCATATCTGACTTCAGTAGAAAACTGAAATTCATGACTGAGTAAGGCTTTATTGTTCACCCATGGTATTGGATGGCCATAAGAGCTATACAGGATCAAAGCACAGGTAGCCTCTACCCAAGTGGGGAAGGCCTGATATATTTTATCATGCAGCATACGTACATCACATCCACACAGGCTTTTTGATTTTGCCACCCTACATGTTCCACTCGAAAAATGTTCTAGAGTCATCATGGAACACAGCTATATGCTCACCTTGTGTCCACACATGCTCTATGACCTTGCTGCCCTACATTCTCTACACGAAAAACGGTTAGAAATCATCATGCAATATGGCTATAAGTTTACCTCGTGCCCACCAAAGTCCTGCCGCTTCAGTTCCAATCTCACTGCTGCATACCTCTTGCTCTGTCGTTCACTAACTTACAATCAACTCGCAAGTCTAGCCTATTACAATAACTATAGGTAGCACTCACTCCAAAAGATGGTAACAAAGTTCTGCCTTCTTTTATACCACTTGACTGCTAATAGTATGCATAGGCCACTTTAGCTGGTTTTAGTTCATGGTCAGTCTTCACTACAGCTTTTGCACCAAGGTAGGCCTAGAGTACTAGAGGCATCAACAGCTCACAATCATCACTGCTTCCTGTGACCCCTTCCTTCATACCAAACATTACATGCACACCATTTCAGTATTAAAGTTGGTAGTGGAGATATACAGTGAGTGAAAAAGAAAAACTAAATTGTACACATATTTTTGAACAAACCCTCATGCAGAAAGACCATGCATAAGCCCATTTGTCAAAATTAACCAGTTGACTGCAAATTTTGATCTTGTGCCATGCACATTGTACAAGAAGAAGAATTCTATCTTACAGCTACATGTACCCTATGTCACGACATGTGATAAAGTATACCAGGCCTTTCCCACTTTAGGGAAGGCGAGGCTAAGCATAAGAGCAAATTTGCAAAACTGGAATTGCATCGAAAACAGTTGCATTGCCACAAAATGACTGCGTGCAACGATAACTGACAAACTCAGCTCCATTCTCAACACCAGGACATGTACTAACCTTTATTTGGCTGAAGTTGGAAGTTCTGTAAGCTGGTTGTGAGGCAGCCCTGATGATGCCTGGATGCAGCTGACCACTAGCAAGTACAAGACAATTAGACCCAATCACACTCATTACAAATTCCTGTCACAGGATGGCCAAGTATGATTCTGTGTTGATGTGTGTACATGTAAATGTGTGGGTGGAGGCAAGATAAGGGAGGGAAACTCCACTAGTAAAATGTGCATATGTACATACTAGAAGGGAAATAAGCAATCCCAACCTAATGCTACACTTGCATACAGGCCTCCCCACACAGGTTTTTCACAACCATGGAAAAAAATCCTTGAAGCTTTTCTGCAAAAATTCTACATGGGAGGCCTGGGTATGAAGCTAAACATAACCGTATATTGTCACAGCTATGGGTATAGCCACACAGTGAAAGTACTGATGAAGGTGATAATGTGGTGGTACCACCCTAGTTTGCAAGTCTATGTACACTGCAGTACTTTTTACCAGCAGGGCACACGCGAATGGTACTAAGATTGCTTTACGTTTTCGCGATTGTCTGTGTGTGTGTGTGTGTTTGTCCGCAATTATCACGTGCGCTAAGTTACGTCATTCTGTTACTATGCCACTATAGCCACGAGTGCAGTGGAAGCTACTGGAACTTGCAGGCTCAATAGGCCAAGGTACGTCAAGCTAGATTAGTTTTGTGTTGCCTAGACAGCGAAAGAATGGTAGGTAACGATGATAATTCTGTTTGCACAAGTTCTGATTGCTAACTGGGAGCGCACTACAAAATTGCTATGTCAGCACTTTTGTTGAAAGACATACATGATGAGACTGTCTAGCCCAGCTGATCCATTCTATAGCTGCATTTAGCTTAGACTGACCTGTTGCTGAGCACAACCTTCAGTTGGATGATTTATGTAAATACCCGGCTGGTTTTTAGATACGAAATATCAGTCTTGTTCAAACTGTGTAAGACAAATAGAGGATTTGGATCTGCATAAACATAAATGTATATGTATTGAAGCATTGTTGTGATTATTGGAGAATCTGGACCACAACTACAGAACTATACTCTCATACAACAGCAATTGGAAGTGGAGGAATGATAGAGTCATTCGCAGGCCCCAGCTCTATTTGGTTGCACGGAAGCTTTACCTCAGTGCAACCACATAAAGCACTAAATATAAATGTATAGAATTGCTATACCTGGACCACTACCACTTATTATGTGACCACAGACCCTTATTCTCAGTCTCCAGTCCACATTTTTTTAACTAGCACATGTGGAAAAAAGGATCAGGAGGGGAAACTAGGAATGACATTATAGGCCAGTATGTAGTGTGTCAATTTTGTACCAATCACAAAAATGTAAACCTCATTTACATATAAGTGGCTTAAATTATTCTAGACAATCATTGCACTTGCTCTAAAGGAAAACTTCCAATGGTATATGTATTCTTCACAAGTGCACTGTGCTGCAAAGATCCCAAACTCATACATTTGTACACTTCAAAAATTGACCTACAAAATGGTAATTCAGTTTACTATTCACTTTGACCAGACAGGATAGGTAAACAGGAAATGGGCAATTGTCTCTGAACCTCCAACTGGGGATTACAACTAAGTTCTCTCTTCCACAGTACTTTTCACTGCTACTGTTTGTTTTTTTTCACGTAAGCCGATAAGCTCCAGCAAATTATAGGGAACCAAGCAACTATGTGTATAAATGTGTTGGATCAGTATCCAGTATGTATTCCACTAGTACTGACTCCCAACCACTTTGATCATGCAAGAATTCCCACTACATGCACCACATTTTTTGGTTGCACATTTCCTTCCTGTGTTCAGGACTCCTCCACCTCTGCACTAACATAACTATATATGCATATCATGCTCTCCGGCCATGTGAAGGCAAGCATGATGCGCTACTATATGCAGCTCAAGACATCATGTTATAGTGTTCCAAGTACGACCTTAGCTTTCACACAGTAAGAATGACCAGAATATCTACATATCAGTTAATTTTCTGCATGCATGGCTGCTGTATGATCTTGGTGATCCTTCATCCTAGCTGGCAAAATATCCAAAGCCTGCATCTAACAGTACTTATTCATGTTTTCACCCGAGCAGCCACTAACAATGGCATAATCCAACTAATTAAGAAGCAATGCCCCAGAATACTATGAACCATGCAAATTCATCATACTTACACAGACTCAAAGTCAAGTCTCTGTATAGGTCCTCTGTTCACTTCTTCCTCAGTAAGTAAGTAAGTCTAAAGTCCCCTGCCAAAGCTTACCCTGCTCTGCTAAATCCGCTTTTAGTGGCTCAGACAGAGTAAAGCTCAGGCTTAGCTAGCAAACTCTCGGTGTTTATGTTCCATCATACCGTAATTTCGACAGTTTACTGCCTCCAAATTAATTTTGAGAAATTTAAAAATTACATTGTAAACTTACCGTATATAATGTAAGATTTTTGAATTCGTATAATTATAAAAAACACAAGGCGGCGACGTAGTGACACGTAAACATACACTGGCTATTAAAGCCACCGAGGGACACTGAGCTAGCTGCTACACAACTGACATGGTTGCTGTTCTTCTTTCCAGGATTCTCATGTAAGTTAAACCCCAGCTTCGCCTTAGCGCATATGGAATACATGTAGTGTAATCCTGCTTTTATAATACTCCTGCAGTTTAGTGTGTGGTATCCTGTATCCTGCATACTCCTCGTTTAAGGCAGTCAAGTCAAAGAGCCACAGGGAGTATGTGAGTCAGATCAATGCTGTGTGTATGCTTGTAGGTAGGTAGGGGCAACCACTGCCTGAAAAAAAGCTATAGAGGCCTTATAAAGATGTCATCTTGCTTGCATTACTTGTGCATGTGCATGAGGCCTGAAAGTGTTCTGTAAATGCCAGATTCACTGAAATTTAGCCAATCTGATAAACAGTGACAAGTGTATATTCTAAGCTACCGATAGAAACTACTGCATTGAGGCAATTGTGACATCACATGTAAGGTCTCGTATCTGGCCCCTGAATTCTGCTCTCTACCACGCAGGTCCACAGCCCTTGAAATTGTCTATTGCGAAGACATTCATTATGATTTATTTTATATCCAATACAGACAAAATGGATGATGTACTGGATAGTATTTGCTCTCTTCCAGGCAACAGAAACTCTTACAGATACCTTTATTTCATGGTAAGCTTAGGTGTCTAGTGACCTAAACTCATGCATTAGCTTGGCTCATGGGGAAAACCTGTCCATGGAATACTCCTCACAGCCAGTCTGTAGTTGGCCCTCAATAGATAAAGCTGTGCTTGTTGCCAAGGTATATTTCCTGTACATAATGGGTTAGCTTTGCTGAGTGGGCATGTACTGCAGTTGTGTGGCATCATTGGACACTTAGTGCACGTTCAGCTGAGGCTCTGCTGCTTAGAAATATTTGCAGGGTTAATGATACAACCATACACTGTATGGATGAGTTGGCATCCATATTTGAAGTCAGGGCAAAAGCAGATCTATGGGAGGGCTTGTGTATCAGGCTAAGTTAGCTTTTGAATTATTCTTTTATTGACCTACATTATGACTACTGTACGTACCTGCTACCTGCAACATATAGGATTGGAGTGGAGACATAGAATAGAGTGGTAGAATGAGCATAGTCCTCCAGTCAGTGAGAATCCACCTCCATTGAGTATTGTACAAGGCCCACTAATGAACGCTTGGCAGGCAAATAAACATTCCACCATCGGCTTTACTGGTTTTCACATTTTCCTTTAGGCTTCCTCTGTACTATGAGCTGAAGATTTTGTTTGTTCTCTGGTTGGTCCTGCCAATCACACAGGTATGTAAGATTCTTATGGAATGTGTTGCATAATGGTCAAACTATAGTATACATCTACGTGTAGCTACTTATTTCATACCGTATTTCTAGCTTAAATAAAGGCCAAGGTGTTTATTTCTTTTAACGTCACTTTTGACACAGTATTACAGCTAGAGTGGTATACGTACCGACATAAAAAAAGCTAGCTACAAGCAGTGTAACACTCCCAGCAACTGTAGCAAGTAGGAAGGACTGCTAGTAGCTATGATAGTTACCTATCTAGCCTGAGCCTAGCACTATTTTGACACTAAATGGTAGACTGGCTGGCAGCAGAGCCACATGAGGGCACATACACACAGACACACAAAGGCACAATGAGTAGTAGCTTACCATACTTTCCTACATTGATTTTCCAATGATTTGTTAGAAAGAAGAAAAAACATGACTTCTCTCAGTGTGTAATGATGTGGACTGTTTAATTTTGCCACCAGCTCCAAGCTGGTATTTAATTACCATTAATATTGAACTTTCACCCGGTGTATAATGAAGCCAATGCCAGTGTTTACATGTATACATGTGTATACATACATGTATATACATGTATGAAGAGGTAGGTAAGATCAACACAGCACAATGGTATAATTGCTGTGGAATTGTTAAGAGTGTGTATGTAGCACAAAAAATAATGCCGAAAACAATAAACAACTGATGTTAAATTTTAATTTCATACATGCCTCAAATGCCTGGCAGTCCAAGCCTTCTTCCCATCCATTGTACAGTGTAACTCACCATGGTATACACTGAAGTAGCACTACAGTTGAAATTTACAGTACTGATTTGAATTATGTCATATCACTGGTACTTGATACGGATTGGATCATATCATTTGTAAGGGTTTCAGTGTGCACCTAGAAGGCTTCTTATTCACATTAGTCGCAGTGACGAGCTACATACCAGGCACTTAGTAATCATTGGGGGGTAAAAGTACCTAGGCACTACTGCCGCACTAGTACACTAGAACATAGTATTATGCTTTGATGTTTATGAAAACATAAAAGCATGCTAGTTTGCTTGTGCTATCAGCAGTATATAGCAGATAAAGATCTATAGTACAGTAGTCAGGGATAATTTTGAACTGAGTCTGAAGGCAATAGCCAAAGAATGAGGTTAGTCATAAATCCCTAGGTACTTGTACATGTACTGTAATGCTAAAGTAAACCATCCATCTCCATCTGCTGCTACAACTGAGACTGCTCATGAGTGACGAGGGTTTCACTGAACTTACTAAGGGACGCAAGCCTAAAACAGGATGTTGTCCACGTGTGCGGTGCCTACTGATACGTATATGGACAACTTTATGACTAAATGTACCAAGTCTCCCAGTAGTTCATCATTTATTATTCCCTATTTTTAACATCGTTAAAATGATCACACTATAAAACGATTATATGTACATGTGTATGAAGGTTGTATTCCATGTGCATGACTGTGTTTTCGTTTGTAAAAAGTGTTGTGAAGTGCCCAATAATACTATATGAAGTAATGAAGTACTTTTTTTTGCTGGGCCAGGCATGAAGAGATTTCATGTTCTTTTCATAACACCATATGTATATCTGTGTTATTCTCCTCTCAGGGGTCAAAGCAACTCTACCGCCTGATCATCCACCCATTCCTGGTGCGCCACGAGGAGAAGATTGACCAGTACCTGGTGCAGGCTGGTAAGCAGGGGCTGCAGGCCATAAGGAGACTCTCCAGAGAAGGCATCAACAGGGCAGCTTCCACTGTGGTCACCTCTGCTATAAGGGTAACCATTTATATATAATGTAGCATCATGCCCTGATCTCTCACAGCTTACTTTCCCCACATATTACCAGCGCCATGCAGAGAGAATCTAAAATTAGCCAGGCATAATTATCCTCCAGTAGCTTCCTGTAATACCCCTTTCAATCCACATTATGGCTCAACATTTTGTTATCTATTGGCATAGTCATGATTGTGTATACTGCAAGGTGAATTTGGCCTGAGCAATGTATGAGTGTTAAAACAACCCCGTGTCATGCTAGAAGTACACAACTTTACCGCGAATTTGCCATAATACATTAATATCACATAGGTGGTACTAAAAGTCTCATAAGTGGCACATGTATTGGAAAAATGGTGTGAATCTTGTTGGCTACAGTGTGTTGACCTCAATGTACATGTACATAATGAAGAGAACTGAAACTTTATGGCACCATGATCAGGATCAGCCTGTGTGGTAGCTACCCTGCATACCAGTATTGCATGCTCTAGTTACCAAAACTGGTGTTATGCACTAGCATTGATTCTTCTCCACGATGATTAACTTAACAAATGATTTTGTAATAACTAATTTTAATTATACTTGAACAACTCACACATGTACTTGGTATACATAAAGACTTAACTATGCTTACTTAAGATGGCACACTGGTTATAATTAAAAATACCGTTGAAATGCGCCAGCCTCAAACTCGCAAAGATGACAGTTTTGAATACTCAGGTGCAAGAGATTTACATGTACTACATGTAGCTCTGCGTTTGTATTGAAGGGAAATTGTTGGTCTATAGCCTGACAAAGCCTGTTTTCACCATTTTAGTCATACATGTGTTTGTGAGTTCCATTTACTGGTATTGCCATGAAAGTGTCATGAGAAAAGATTGCCTGTGTAACTTTACTATTTAATAACAAATCGCTTTTTCAGGTTGTAGATATTGTTCTTTTCTCATTATTATTCCAGCAACCTTTGTTCCATTTCTCAATTGTACCTGGCCGGAAAATTGTATATGGATGTTAATTGTTGATAATTCTTCTATAGCCTCCGGCTACAATAATGATGTAATATTTACAAATAGCCCCTGACGATGTATGGCTGTCTGACGTTTCTTCCATTCATTATAGCCGAGTTGCAGCAAAAAGGTTGTTTTTTTTCTTTTCACTAAGACACCACCAGAAGTGTGTGACTACCAGCCAACTGGAAAATATATTTCAATAGCACAACCACTTAATAATAATTTACTACTCCTCACTTTCTCCCAAGTGTCACTGGTCAGCTAGTTGTGTTCTCTCTATACATATCCTGATTATGTATGTATGCCTCTTGTTAGGGCCAAGCAGTGATCACAGAGACTCTCCTGAGAGCACAGGAAGGCCAGAACCAAACTGACAGCTCAGATGGACCACAAGCATATGCCAGAGCACACCGGGCGTCCTCCAGTACCTCCACGGATGTGGACTTAGAGCCATTTGAAATCATTGAAGAGGAGATTGATGACATTGGTAAGGAGCATGTACCCTTTCTAAAGTTTGCATGAAAGTTTCATCATGATGAAGAGTAAATTTTGTGTGCACATAGCTCTTTGCATATCCCTAATTATAGGTGTTTTCCATAGGCCAGGATAATCCAGAGGACCAGCCAGGTGCTATTGAAAATGGAACCGAGTCCAGACATGACCCCATAGCCCCTCAGGCAGCAACAGAGAGTATTTATTATCATGCAGATGATAGTGAGGGACTATACAGAAGAACATACGACTCCTAGCTAATGAACTATCATACATGGAGTGGTATAATATTTTGCGTTCATGTTTCGTAATGTGAATACATGTGCATGTCACTGAATACATTGTCATAATTATTATATATAATATTATATCCCACTTATCCCTAACTTTGTCACTGAAAATTTGTAATAACTCCAGATGATCAAGTCCACTGAAAATTTTATAATAACCTTTGGTATATGGAATTGGCAATTTTGTGGGAACAAGCAGAAGGTTAAAATCTTCAATGGAATGCACTAATTTTCAGTCATGCGTAAGGGCTGCTGTAGTCCCAAACACTCTAAGTTAATGATAAATGTATGTACGTCTCAAGAGTATAAATTACATGGTGTCACAAGAGACAATAATAAAATTGGGTTTAACTATTGGTAAGACCCGTGGATTTATATGAGATATGTCTGTTTTGGAATAGTCACTAAGCCACACTGCTGAAGAATCCTCATACTTGAGCAGCACCAGTGCAGGCCATGAAGAAATAGAGACACTGCCAGATGATTTAGTTCTTTGTTTTCTCAGAATCTGTGAGATAGTTAATACATTGAACTCCCAGGTGGACCACCTTTAGAATATTGGACTAAACCTCAGCCAGTTGGTGAGTAAATACTCTTTTAGGGTCCCTCTACTTGGTATATTATTTGTCAATCTTTCGATCTTTAGCCATGATGTTAAGGAACAGGGATAACTTTGAACGCTGCCACTACACATGCAACACATGCAAAATCACTTTAAAACGTATGCAGGAGCACTTAAACAGATGCTTAACACTAATTTGAACACAAACAATGCAACATGATGACACTATCAAATGAGCGTAGACCACTGCATGGAAGGGGCAGATGGAGTGGTCAAGGTCCAACTGAAGCTGTGAGAATTAATGGGCTTGACATACAGTGCTATATTATATAGTGTGTCAGCGTTAATGTAGACAAGATGACTATCAATAATTAATTATTGCCTGTTTTTCATCATTACCTCCTACATAATAATTCATGTGCACCCAGAAAATGTATTGTTATAGCCATCTAAGTCATATTTTACAATAACCTGGGTACCTACAGTCATAATCAGTAGGAAATTGCATCTTCTTTCTACTCAATCACGTGGGTGTTCAGTGTTTTCCCCAAGTACAAAAAGAAAGGGGGGGGGGGGGGGGAGATACAACTTTTCCATGAGATCAAAGCAAATTAAACACTCCAATGACCACATCAAAGGAAACCAAGTTAGGAAAGGGGGGGGGGGGGGGGGAGCACACTGGTGTTCCACAATAGGGTAGCATAAAATAATTAATAGTGAACTGTGCAGCACTAATGATGATACTTGAAGTTAGTGCACTACATGTGGTATACTGTTTATAATTTGTATCCAAGAGGTTTGTTGTTGCGAGGCTTAGGTGGTTTGTAATGTCCCAACTTCCGTTTCATAGCTACTTCATATTATTTCAGAGTTGAAAACTGGCAGGAACCAGTTCAGGAATTCTCATTGTGTTTTTAGGTATTGGTATTGCCATAAGCTATTAGGTGCAAATAGCTGTAGTTTACAGTAAAAATTAATTAACACAGAAAATACTGTTGGTATCACTCAGTTATGGCATATTCATCACATTACACACTTCAATCAAGACAACAGCTAGATTTAATACCAGCAATTTCACTCAATTCCTGGAAGGCATGATTTAGTGGTAATGACTATAATGGTCAACCTATTGTGGTTCACCATTGATCACACTAATACCTAACTACATACCGTCAGAATCACTATCACAACTACTAGTACTGGGAGTGTCCGGCCACCTGTTCTTAGCGTATTTCATTGCAAGTAGTTTAAATTCTTTTGCTGTGATTGAGATGTGCGCTTGATGGACAGGCGGTCGAGAGTGTTTGACCGTTCTGCCCCGCAATGGCAGGAAAACAGAAAAGCCAGTAGGTGCAGTACTCACAGTGGTTGGTGGTGGGGGTGAGGGTGGATGAGGGAGAGTATGTTTATGAGCTGGATCAGGGACAGTGTGACCATCAGCAATAGGTTGTGGTGGTGGTGAAAGCCTTGGTATGGGTTGTGGAGGAGCTGCAGGGTGACAGTGAGCTTGAGGTAGCAATGGAGGTGGTACTGGTGCTGGGTAAGCTGAAGGTAGTGAGAATTTTGATACAGGTAGCTCTGGTGGAGGCGGTGAGCAAGGGACACTGGCATTATGTAGTGGTGGTGGTGAAAACTTTGGTACCAATGGTGGTGTGCAAGGTACAATGCAAGCAGTAGTAGTAGTAGGCGGTGGGCAGTCCATGGGTAGTGACTCGACTGATGAACTACCACTTGGCAATGGCAGGCTACTAGTCACGGTGCTAACTGGGGTTGGTGGATGGTCCATTGGATCAGCAGCAGACAACTGTGATTCACAGGGTGGAAGCAAAGGTTTGGCAGTAGAAGACGGGGTAGCAGTGGATACACTAGGGACACCAGTGGATGGGGGCTGCAGACTGGGTACAGGCTGCAGAGCAGATGATGCTGAGTACAACACATGGTCACTGGTAGGAAGAAGCAACATTGAATCGGACAAGACTGCACCACTACTAGTACTGGGCCTGTCCAGCCACCTGTTCTTAGAGGTGTTCATTTGTTGGACAGGAGGTCGAGAGTATTTGACCGTTCTGCCCCGCAATAGAGTAGGTGAAGTGCTCATAGTGGTTGGTGGTGGGGGTGAGAGTGGATAAGGGACAGTGTGTGGTGAAGGGGGTGGACAAGGGAGAGTGTCATTACTAGCATGTGGTTGTGGTGGAGGTGGTGGGCAAGCGACAGTGGCATGACGTGGTGGTGGCGGTGAAAGCTTTGGTACCAGTGGTGGAGAAGGTGGGCAAGGTACAATGCAAGCAGTAGCAGTAGGTGGTGGGCAGTCTATGGGTAGTGACTCCTCTGATGAACTAGCACTTGGCAATAGCAGGCTACTGGTTACAGTGCATACTGGGGTTGGTGGATGGTCCATTGGATCAACAGCAGACAACTGTGATTCACATGTCGGAAGGAAAAGTTTGGAAGTTGAAGTCGAGGTAGCAGCAGATACACTACGGTTGCCAGTGGATGGGAGTTGCAGGCTGGGTACAGGCTGCAGAGCAGTTGATGCTGAGTACAACACATGGTCACTGGCAGGAAGAAGCAATATTGAATCAGACGAGACTGCAAGAGCTGAACCTGAATGTGACATGGCACACAGTGGATCCGAGATGTCAGATGAAAGGAGTGGAAAGTGATGTCCCTATGCAGAGATAAAGTTAGATGACTCTGCTAATCATACGCACAAGACTGATAATAATACTAGTGTTAAAACATGCTTCACTGATTTATGTACTCGGAGGGCACTAGTCACCTCATCCTCTTGGCCTCTGGAAGTGTCTATGAAGTAGGCAGAATACAAAATTATTAGCTATACTGCTATAATAGATAATAGTGCAAGGTCCACTTTCTTGGATAAAATACAGTTTGTGAAAACTGGGTGCAGGGCTTCCAGCTTCAACATATGTTGATTCTGCTGATAATTAAGGTGACTATTATGTGTGGGTACTAACATCTACTATTCTGTAGATGGGCACAAAAGTGGTTTGACCAACTTTTGGGAGTAGAAGGGGAGAGGGGGAAGTAGGATTCTTGGTAAAAGAGTGCTTAGACAGTGGAGTAGAACTTACTACGAATCTGAAAGTGTGTGGATCAGGTAAGAAACTTTATTTTTGGGCTGTGTTTACATGCCTACAGATAGCGAGAATGTTTCGGTGAAAGTAGTTACAAGAAATTGAAAGAGGATGTGCTTCGCATGAAGAAGCGAGGTCAGGTTAAGACTATAGACAAGCAGGGTTGAGGGGACTAGAATTAGTGAAGGCAGTGGTTCAGGATTGGGAAGATAAGTAAAGAGGGTAGCATGGGAAAAGGTGATAGTGCGTGGCAAAGCAGCAAGGTGGTGGGATGGAGATATTAAAGAGAAGATTAGCTAGGCTAAGGAGACAGGTTTTATATGAAGTAGTCGGGTGTTCCTAAGCAATGGAGACAAGGGTTAATTAATTGTATATCCAAATCTAAAACTACATTTGACCTATGAACTTTTGTATGTAGAATCAGACATACTTTTATATATCAGAATAGGAGAGCACATTTGACATGAATTTGTATATCGCACACTTGTACAAGCTTTAACCTGCCCAAAAGTGTGTGCGCATGTGACATTGGTTGAATATGTGGTGAGAGCCCACGGCTCAACTATTGTGAGGAGCCACTGGTACTTACACGGTTCAACTATAATTGTGATAATCCATCGGTGCTTGACACTGGCTCTGCTCCGCCTCAGAGTTGTCCAAAAACTGTACTGCCTGAGAAAGTAACTCCCTAACTCGTGAAACAACAGCTATTTGTTCACCATGTGTGGCTCAACCAATGTCATATGCGCACACACGTTTGGGCAGGTACTAAGGTTGTACAACCGCATATTATTTTAGATACACAAATTCGTGTCAATATACAATTTCATTACCCAAATTTTATTTCTGATTCTACACATGAAAGTTCATAGGTCTAATGTAATGTTTTACAATTTCACTATCCTCAATAGTTGTATACATACAATTTTACTACCCGAGGTAAACTGCAGAATGAAAATTCATCTTCCTCCAAAAAACAAAAAACATTTTGGCACTTATCACCCCCCATGATATAAAAACTTGCCTCACCCTCATGAAGAGCCCTTTCTGATTCTAACCCTATTACCAAGTGATTTTTTTTTTAAATCTTGCAGAAGAGCTTACATTAATATAACAGTGTAATGCCTCTGTAATTACCTGGGTCCTTAGCATCACCTTCTTATACAAACTAACAATTGATAATGGCTCATGGGATAGTCATGTACAGAAGGTGGAAAGAAAAACGTAATCGACAGCACCAGTTTATAAGTAAAAGAAACTTCAGTACAGTCGCAAGGTTAGTTTCGGTACTTTGTCCTACTTCGGAATAATACTATGGTGGTGAACTGTTAGAATCTATTCAGCTAGAAACAGCTAAAAAGATACTTGGCTGTTCTTCCAAAACATGTAATGAAACACTAGCTGAGGGGGGATATGGGGTTAGATCACTTAAAAGGGAGGAGGGATAGGAGCCATCTTCAGTATGAGAGGTATCCTAGATTAATATTAGATACTGAGTGGGAAGCGAAGCCATGTAGAGTTAGGCAAAGGAAGACCTGGATGAAAAATTGCTGCTGCAGTTAAATATAAATAGCCAAGAAGTGTGCTAGCTGCAAGATTACAAGGTTATCAAGCGTTGAGGAATAGAGAATACTAATGATGGCCTGAATAGAAGAATTACTTACGGTATGTGTATATAGACCCCATCACAAAAGAAACCAACTACTGCTGCTATTATTACTGATGAATGAAGATTTTATCCGTCCATAATGAACTGGTTAGCTATGCAAGATTAGCTGGAGGTTGACATACACCATCAACCACTTTTTGTGCACTAGACAAGGATGCTACTATTATTTTGACAATATCATTCAGGAGCAGAGGTATTGACGTCACCACTACAGTTTGAGCAACATCAGCTCTATCTCTTAAGTCCACTCCTTTGCAGATGCTGACTGTTGCTTAGAGTTAGTACTAATGAGTCCCTAGCAAGAGGATACACAATTCAGCATAACAGCATCAGTATTAGTAACAGAAGCTTGTATCCACAGGTATACTGTGTACATGTAAACTATGTATCCTACTGATCTCATCTAATGAATTGTATTAGAGAAAATTATAGTGGGCGTCTTCAATTGTAATAATTATTATATTGGCGGGCAACATGCCAGTTATTGTTCTTGTGAATTTTTGTAGCTAATCTCCTTCACCTTTGGTTTGAACGAATACTGTCACCCCCTCATAATAATGTCCACGCTTCAAATGTATACATGTATGTATATACTTACGAATTCCTGCTTGCCAATGGTAATAGCTGGCAAACTTCCTGGCTTGAATGTGGGCTCTTCTTGACCACCTTCCAGCATGGCAGTCATGCTGTCTTGTGATTCAAGGTGAGATAAATCCATTGATGGTGATATTTGTGGATCAAAGAGGTACTCCTGGATTAAAGCCTTCATCCTGCGTGTTGTTCTCATTTTGCCTTCTCGATAGTTGTGTTTGTTTCTTGTAAGAAACGACTGGTACTTTTTCCACAATAGGAATGCTTTTAGGCACAAGAGAATAAGGACAATTGGCATCAGTCCTCCAAGTATGATACAAGCTGAGTTCCGGCCATATCTCTCCCGAAATGAAAGCTGGTGCTGAGAAGTACCAGCTGCAGATGGAAAAAAGTTTTATAAATCACTGCGCAAGCAGATGGTAGATTAGTGTAGATAACTTACGAATAGTAAACGTAGAGGAAGGTTTGCTTGTACGTGGTAAGAATCTAGCTACTGTTCCATTATCCTGAAAAAGAAAGAAATATCATGACTTTACATGTAGATGTAATCTTACCAAAAAAACATTGCAATAAGAACTCATATTAATAATGTGGCATCAGAACACAAAAAAATGATATCCACTGTGTTCTTCAGTACATCAAGTCAAACACAAACTAGAAACAGGCATCTCTAGCCCACATGAATGAATAAAGGCTAATGTACCATTCATTACAAGCTCTGGTGTGGAGAGGCTACTAAATGCAACAGATGCTATTTTCAAGTGGAATGATATAATCATATATCTAGGCCCGAACCTCTACTACATGTAATACATGAAATAATTATGTGAAATACCAACAATATGACTTCTGGGCTTATATTGCATACTACGTTAGTAATAATAATAATATACTCATGTTACCTTCCATTTAATAATTGCCACTGTTACAACAGTGTAGGCAGTGCCCTCTTTTAGAGCTCCCTTCAGAAGATCAGTGGAGATTTCCAAGTTGTCAGGAAGCTGGCTGCTGTTAAAAGAGATCTTGAATGAGATGGGGATTTCAGATTTCCTTGCCGTTTCCATGGCAGGTAAAGAAGACCCAGGCTGTGTCCAGAGTGTAGTGTCATGGTCGGCCGATGACAGCAACATAATATCTGACCAGGATTTGCTGTCTTTAACATGGAACTGGACTTCATAGCCACTGTATGAATCAATAGTGGGGTGGAATTATTATAGGAACGTGACAAAACTAGAACTGTGTGCACTTACAAAACAGGAGCCATTTCATCAGATGAACGATACAGTTGTAGATCAAAAAGTATTGGACTTTTGGTCTGAGAGTCAAAGTCCTCAGGTAGCACTTTCAATTCTTCAACCAGTGGTTGTCCAGGCACATCAGGAACTATCAGATCAGTGGTGAAGTAAAAATAGACGATCATTGAATGTCTTCACCGAGGAGTCAGTTTTGCAATGATATAGTCATTAACACACATCATGAAACCTATCCCTCAGTGGCTTGCTAGCTCCACTCAGTGACCCTTACTTCACTGAGAAATCCCTTGGAACACTGCATTAATAGATGATCCCAATACTATCATAGTGTAGCTCATGAATGGGTTTACGGGCACTGAGAAATAATTTGGTTAATACCTTGTGCAACCTTGCATATGCACACCGCTTGCAGGAGGGAAGTGCCACTACCATAATACGTAGTTGCATCCGCCACTCATGTTGTGGTTACAGCCTTTTTGGCAGGTCAGTCGGATTATGTCTCCACTCCCAGCTTTTTTACTACATGCGAAAAAACTGTTAGTGGAGACAGGAACTAGGCTAAATGCTGGTATATTTAATTATCATCACTTCTGTCAAGGTCTACAACTTTGAATAAGTCTAGATAACATATATTAATTATGTATATCACCTACTTGGATTTTATAATTATAGCACATTTCAAATTTCCAAACTGCATTGATTCAGGTTGGTGCAAATAAAAAGGACAAACCTGCTCAAGGCACATTGTGATGCCAGATTACTACTTGTACTTACTGTGCACATGGATATTCCAGGTAGTGCTCAGTATCAACCTGAGGCTCTGGTTAATCTCAAAATATAATCTGTGAGACTGTGTGAGAGCATAAATGCAGGGTGCACTGATTTTCCCTGTTACGTTTCTGCAAATGTGAACATTGTACTTGAGCCCCCCACCCTAGCTCCCCTAACCCTTCCTACATGCTCATTGGTGTATATCCCTATCTACGCACTTTTTCGAACCCACATGTATCTGTGTATGTGCATGTATGCTAATTTCTGAAATGAAATGCTAATTAAAGTGGATATGTAGTATATGCTCATACTAGGATTTTGGAATGCCCCCAGAAATTATTGCCCACAAAGGGCAAAAGTTTCTGGGGGCATTCCCCAGAAATTTTTGCCATTTATACTATAAAGGGCAAAATTTTCTAGGGGCATTCCCAAATCCTGATAAAAGTTTCTGGGGCATTCCCAAATCCTGGTAAAGGTTTCTAGGGGCATTCCCAAATCCTGGTACGAGCATATACTTAGTCTTGTAGATTCTATTTCTTGTATACACACAAGATACTTAACCCATCGATAGATATTAATCCAAGGTGGGTTTGACTTGTGCCTACCTCCATAGTGGGTAGAGAAAAAACGAAGCTTGCTCATCCTTTCCAAACTGGAAAACTGCTTAGTCTTGTCTTCCTCGACTACAGTGCAGCAGTACTTGAAGTTTGGCTTCAGATTGCCAAGAAGAGCATGGTCCATTGTCCTGGGTATATACTGGATAAGGCTGTCATCATCTTTTTCAGGAGTTCCATCAATTGCCGTGTAGTAGCGGATTCCAACACACAGAATCTACAAAGTGGTGGAGTGCCTGCATGAGTGCCTCACATGTAAAAGCAGTATCTAGGCACTAAAGTGTCAAATTACAAGACTACCTGAAAGTCCTGAATTCCCACTCCATTCCATGGTTTCCAGTGTAGCATAGCAGTGGTAGTGGTGATGTTGGAGACACTAACATTCTGAGCAATCCGAGGTGAGGTGGCAGCTAAAAAAATACAAAGATACTCTTCAGCAAAGCACTGTACATTATTATAACATAATACTAATTCCAATGACCAGAAGTAAAAAGAGTGCTATAATTATATACAAGGCATGTAGTGATATAAACAAACTAACTACAACCCACATAAATGTGAGTAATGGGATCAGCCTGCACAGCAATAAAGAGGCTACACATACAAGGCTTAGATAAACTACCCACCTTCATTCACATAAAAGTGAGTTATGGGATCAGTCTGCACACCAATGAAGAGCAATAAGAGGATAAAAACCCATCTTGGAAACATCATGAAAAAGTCGAAGAAACTCTCATACGCGTACGCATACTAATTATCCATGGTTCTTATGCGTTACGCTACGCGTCATGAGCGTGCTTCGCGCATGCGTGTTTTATAATTCGCGCCCTTCGGGCTAAGCCGGAAATGGCTTGGTTTGCGCTAAACCGGAAATGGCCTAGAGCATAAATGTATGGTGTAAAGTGGAATGCTCTTCCACTACTCTTACTTTCCAGTGTAGCATAGCAATGGTAGTGGTGATGTTGGAGACACTAACATTCTGAGCAATCCGAGGTGAGGTGGCAGCTAAAAATACAAAAATACCCTTCAACAAAGCACTGTATATTAGTTATAAAATAATATGAGAGCATACTAATTTCAGTAACCAGAAGCATAGATAATATATACTCTGCAGAGTATATATTATCTATGCCAGAAGTATACGCTTGTAGTGATCAAGTAACTATTACACACCTTCATTCACATAAATGTGAGTAATGGTATCAGTCTGCACACCAATGAAGAGCACCAAGAGAATAAAAATTTGTCTTTGAAACATTGCCTCACTCTTCTACGCGCAGCCTTTGCACTCATACGCTACGCGTCATGAGTCAAAAGTCAAGTCAAGTCAAAGTCAAAAGTTTAAATAACCCCAGAGGGGGAACGTTACAACATGTATAGTAAAAAACAACATCGCTTCGCGCATGCGTGATGTAATAATTCGTATTATTAAAGTATAAAAATGATAAAAATGACATGAAAGTTGCATTCCATGTGACTGTATTTTTGTTTTTAAATGCAAGTGAGTTATTATCATGAACCAAGCATGAAAAGATTTTATGTCCTATAGATACTTTACATTACACATACGTACATCTGCGTAGACTCTACCTACACTAACCGTCTGATCATTCGCCACGAGGAGAAGATTTACCAGTACCTGGTAAGCAGGCAAGCAGGCCATGAGGAGAATCAACAGGACAGCTTCGACTGTGGTCACCTCTGCCATAAGGGTAACCATTTACATGTAGTGTATTAGTATCATGCCCTGACTAGCGCCATGCATCTAAAATTAGCCAGGCATAATTATCCTCCAGTAGCTTCCTGTAATGATCACAATAGACCGTTTTCCGTGTGATGTCATAATTGCTCACTAATTAATTAGATTGGCCCCTGAACCTTACCTATGCTGAGCTTGAACCATGTCTCAAATTTGAATGTAGTAACGTATTCCATCTCTAAGATATTTACCACTAAAATTAACTCGTTTCCCATAGAGAATGAACAGGGAGGGAGGGGGGGGGGAGGAACTTCTGCCCCCGTCCCCTAGTACATTCTCTATGATGCACATCTTCAAGACAGATCAAGCTAATTTGAGTTAGATCTATATCATCTCTGTAGCACCTTCATAATACTTTTTGGAGAACATTGGGGCAAATTCAGAACAGTTGAAAAATCTGCGTATGGTGATGACACCAGTGGAAAGTGCTCTGTTTAACCCACATTATGGCTCAGCATTTTTGTATGCTCACAATTTACCTATATTGCATAATGAGCTTGGCCACCATTGTCTGTGTTAGCTACATGTATACTGACAGTCATCTTGAGCAGTGTAGGAAGTCTACAATCTGCACGTCATGCTAGAGGTACAAAAACTTTACAGTAGACTACAGTTACAAGTAGCCAACCCTATGCTAAAGCATTCCATTTCTAGTGCACTTTACACTGACTATACAATTCCCAGATCCAGTAGGAGTGGGTTCGACCATCAAAGAAGTGCAGAGTTTCCACTTGGCAGGCTGTAGAGGTACACAAAAAAGTATGATACAGATCATTTCAGTATTTCCAATTCAGGTAAGATTATTGTACTTGTATCTATGCTTCGGTTAGGTGCCACAACTTGCCATAATAGGATCAGTATTATGTGCATTGTAACAGCATGGGTGGCAGTAAATATCTCATAAGTGGTACATATATTGGAGAAATGGTGCATGAGAAGTGAAATTACTAGCACTACAACTTGTGTTGTTAGCTATAATACAACAGAAGGCTTTTATACAGGATTTTTCACTAGGGGGTGGGAAAGATGTTGCATGTGGAGTCATTCTAGCCTCGTTCCCAAGCTCCCCGACTCAATGGAACGTTCCATTTGAGTCAGGGGGAGCCTGGGAACAAGGCTAGAGTCATGTCCTTCCCCCCTTCAGGAAATTTAGATGATCTGAGTTGCTTCTGGGGTCCCCAAAGGCTGGAAATTAGCTACTTATAAACTACTAAGTAACAAAACAAAAAATGTTTTGGGGGGGGTATCCCAGCCTTCTGTTTGAAAATTTACAAAATTGATTCATTGGTGCAGTAAAATACCTTAATCACCTTGCAGAGTTCTCTAGCTTCTGGCTAACCTAGTTCTGTGTACATGCATTTAAACCTGGTAATATGGTGCTAAAGATAGTCTTCCCGGAAATACCCACCATTGCCGAGCAATGGTACTGATCTGAGGGATCTTTGCAGAGTTGGCAAATGGTATGTCTGTTAAACATTCTTCATACTACAGCTGACAAATTTTATGTAGTAACAGTTTACTGGCACGCCTTCCCTTGTGGTCGTAGAATGCAAGTTAATTTTACCAGATCACGTGTGTTAGTCAGTGACTTTTATTTTCAGATGTGAATCTTCTTGGCTACAGTGTGTTCACGTCAATGTACATGTACATGTGAGGGGCTCAATTAAAACTGAAACTTTATGGCACCATGATCAGGATCGGCTTGTGTGGTAGCTACCCTGCATATTACATGTTCTAGTTACAAAAACTGGTGCTAGCTATGCACTAGCAATACTTCTTCTGTGTGGTGAACTTTGTTGTGACAAGAATGATTTTGTGGTTGATTAGTACAGACTTTAATTTTAATTCACGCATTTACTTGGTATACATGAAACGCGGCACCCTAGTTATACTTAAAATACCATGACATAATATTATATTGCTAATGTACAGTGAATACTGCATGTGCCAGATTACAAAGATGGGTTTTTGGACACGCAAGTGAAGGAAATTTACATGTACTAGCTCTGACTGTAGTTGTATTGATTTACAGGCTGGTCTTTTCTCAATAATTATTCTAGCACCTCTCATGCCATTTCTTAATTGATTCCACCTGGCCTAAAAACTGTACATGGATATCAATTGTTGATTATTCCCTTATAGCCTGTGGCTACGATGATGATGCAATATTATTACAAAATAGCCCCTGGCAATGTGCGGCTATGCATAAGGTTATTTGAAGTTTCTTCCGTGCATTATCATAATAACTGAGTTACAGCAAAAGGAATTTTTTCCTTTCACTAAAGCACCACCTGAAGTGATTGACTGCTAGCCAACTGCAAAATAAATTTCAAAAACACAACCACTTATTAAATGTCACTGGTCAGCTAGTTGTGTTCTCTTCAATACATATGCTGATTATGTATGCCTCTTGTTAGGGCCAAGCAGTGATCACAGAGACTCTCCTAAGAGCACTGGAACGTCAGAACCAAACAGACTGCGAGCATATGCCAGAGTGCACCGGGCGTCCTCCAGTACCTCCACAGATGTGGACTAAGAGCCATTTGAAATCATTGAAGAGGAGATTAATAGTTGTGACATTGGTAAGGAGCATGTACCTTTTGTAAAGTATACATGAAAATTTCATCATGATGGAAAGTACATTTTGTGTGCATGTAGCTCTTTGCATATCCCTAATTGTAGGTATTTTTCCACAGGCCAGAGGCCAAGCCAGGTGGTATTAAAAATGGAACCGAGTCCAGACATGACCCCATAGCCCCTAAGGCAGCAACAGAGTATTTTAGATGAAGGTGAGGGTCTATACTGAAGACTAATATTTGTCAATCTTTCCATCCTTAACAGCACTGATGTTAGGAAAATGCGGAATGGGAATAATTCTGAACACAGCCACTGTGTATGCATAATTACGTACTGTAAAATTTACATATGAACGCTTAGACGTCATAAAAAATGCAATACCATTGCACTGTCAAATGAGTGTAAACAACCGGATTGAACCTCAGTTAGTTGCTGACTAAATTTAATACTCTTGCTTTAGGGTCCTTCTTAGTGTGTTATTTGTCAACCTTTCCATCCTTAGCAGCACTGATGTTAGGGAACTGCGGAATGGGAATAATTCTGAACACTGCCACTATGCATGCATAATCACTTACATGGGAACACTTTAACACAAACAATGCAATACCATGGAACTGTCAAATGAGCATAGACCATTGCAGGAAGTAAATGGAAGGAGATGGAGTGTCCAGGGGATGACAAAAGCTGTGGAGGTGTAGGCTGAACAGTCTGGACAGAGGGCAGCTGTAAAAATTTATAGGCTTGACATGCAGTGTGCCAGTATTGATGTAGGCAAGATGACTATCAATCTTTAATTCTTTCTTCTACTGTCTGTTTTCATTTTGTACTCATTACCTCATACATACAATAATACAACACTTAAATTTCATGTGCACCCTGAAAATGTAGTTATAGCCATCTTTGCATACTTTATAATAACCTGGCTACTTACAGTGTCATAATCAATAGGGAATTGTGCTGGCTACCATCTTTCTACTCAATCACACAAGTGTTCTGCAATAGGGTAGCATAAAGTAATTTATAGTGACATGCAGTACTATAATACATTAATAATGATCAGCTTGAGGTTAGTGCACTAGCTGTTGTTTATAGTATACTGTTTGTAACTTGTATCCAAGAGCTAGTCTGTCATTACCAGAATTCCAGAGGCTTAGCTGCTCTGTGATATCCCCATTTCCCTTTCATAGCTACTTCATATTGTTTCAGAGTGTGTTAATAACTTTAGCTTGCAGTAAAAATAATTAACACTGAAAATCCTGTTTGTCTCAATCTCAGTTGTAGTATATTCATCACATTATACACTTCAATCAAGACAACCAATATCAGCAATTTTCACTCAAGGCATTGTTTAATGGTAATGACTAATGGTCGGCCTATTGTGGTTTATCGATGCTCACCGACTATTATCTTGTAATAATGTATTGCCATAAACTCGGGAGTCTAGTGACTCCTTAATTATACTAACTCCATGAATATAGTTACCTAGCAAAACCATTATGATGGTTTTTGAATAGTACTACCCATTGAAATAGAATTACCCTATGAATATTTTTACCCATCAAACAGCAAACCACCATGACAACTATAATTATAAAAACCTTGTATTATGTATTATAACACGCCCAGGAGGGATATAAGCATGAGCCTGAGGGCAAGTGCTCATAATCCCAACTAAGTACAATAGAGTTGCATAATCAGGTTTTCTTAGTGGTCTGGCCACTGTTCACCTAGCTTTCTTCCCAGGAGAACTGTTTACCTTGTGTACTAATTGAATGTGCTAAGTCCCGCCTGGTGAGTAGACTCACCTTGTACTTTACTACAGTATTTTAACCTTATGCCATGAATAAAATACCCATGCAACAATAGCAGCCTCTAAAATGCATGCACAATTATTTTTGAATGAATGACCGGTGATTATACTCCCGAGTTTACACCACATTAGCGGAGATAACCTATTGTGGTTCAGAATCATCAAACACTAATGTGTGGTGCCACATAACATATTATTATGTGGCGTCACACATTAGCGGAGCTATTAATAATAGTATACTAACATTATTATAACCCAGCACATAGCAGTTTTACATAACTAATACCTAACTACATACTGTCAGAGTCACTATCACAACTACTAGTACTGGGGCTGTCTGGCCACCTGTTCTTAGCATATTTCATTGCAAGTAGTCTAAAGTCTTTTGGAGTGGTTGAGGTGTTTGTGTGTTGGACAGGAGGTCGAGAGTATTCGACTGTTCTGCCCTGTAATGGCAAGAACACAGAAAACTGAGTAGATGCAGTGCTCATGGTAGTTGGTGATGGGGATGAGGCTGGACGTGGAAGAGTATGTTTACGAGCCTTCGCTTGTGTGCACACCATAGTAGGTGGTGAAGGCTGTAACAATGGTGGGAGCTTCTGTGAAGGTAATGGAGATGGCGGACCAGGGACATTATGATCATCAGCCAGAGGTTGTGATGGTGGTGAAAACCTTGGTGTGGGTGGTGGAAGAGGTGTGGGGTGATTGTCAGGTGGAGGTAGGAGTGGAGGTGGTACCGCTGGTGGGTAAAGATCATCAGCTGAAGGTAGTAGTGATGACGAGAAGTTTGGTACAGGTGGTTGAGGTGGTGGGCTAGTGACAGCGCAATCGCTAGCAGGAGGTGGTCGTGGTGAGAACTTCGGTTTGGGAGGTTGAGGTGGTGGGATAGTGACAGTGTGATCACTAGCAGGAGGTGGTCGTGGTGAGGACTTTGGTTTGGGTGGTTGAGGTGGTGGGCTAGCGACAGTGTGATCGCTAGCAGGAGATGGTCTGCTAGCAGGAGGTGGTCGTGGTAAGAACTTTGGTTTGGGTGGTAGATAAAGGACAGTGTGATAACGAGTGGGTGGCATTAGTGGTGGTGAGAACTTTGGTACAGATGGAGAAGGGATAGTGTGATCACTAGAAGGAGGTGATGGTGGCATTGACAACTTTGGTGCTGGTGGTGGACAAGGGATAGTGTGATCATTTGAAGGAGGTAGCAGTGGCAGTGAGAACACTGGTATGGGTGGTGGCGGTGGTGGACAAGGGATAGTGTGATCATCTACTAAAGGTAGTGGTGATGCTGGTGGTGCAGTGACAGTGTGATCACTAGGAGGTGGTGGTGGTAGTGAGACCTTTGGTACAGGTGGTGGACTAGTACTAGTGACGGTGTGATCACTAGCAGGAGGTGGTGGTGGTGAGAAATTTGGTATGGGTGATGGGTAACGGACAATGTGTTCACCAGCTGAAGGTAGCTTTGGTACAGGTGGTGGAGGTGGTGGACAAGGAATGGCATGATCTGGAAGTAGTACTAATGGTGGTGAGAACTTTGCTATGGTTGGTGGGGAAGGGACAGCACGACTGTTAGCAGAAGGTAGTAGTTGTGAGAGCGTTTGTAACAGTGGTGGACTAGAGGCAAGAGGTGGTGATGATGAAAATTTGGGTACAGGTGGTAGAGGTGGTGGACTAGGGACAGTATGATCATTGGCAGGAGGTGGTGATGGTGAGAGCCTTGGTACAGGTGGTGGAGATGGTGGGCAAGGGACAGCATCTGGAGGTAGTACCAGCGGTGGACAAGGGACAGTGTGATCATTGGCAGGAGGTGGTGATGGTGAGAATTCAGCTGGTATGGATGGTGGAAGTGGTGGGCTAGGGACAGTATGATCATTAGCAGGTGCTGCTGAGAACCTTGGTACGGGCGGTGGAGGTGGTGGGAAAGGGACAGTATGACTGTTAGCAGGAGGTAGCAGTGGTGATAATGTTTGTACAGTTGGTGGTCGACTAGTGACAGTATGATCATTGGCAGGAGGTGGTGATGGCGAGAACCTTGGCATAGGTGGTGGAGGTGGTGGGTAAGGGACAGCGTGGGGGCTGCTCCTCTCTTCACTGTTGGAACGTCTTACCTCAATGACATTGTCCACCCCAAACACGTATCCATCAACCTGGATTTCTTCCACCTGTTGTCTATTGTTGGGCCGGCTCTTGGCTTTCGACTGGTTGGAGCTTTTCTCTCCATCTGTGTTGACCCCGGCTGGGTGACCTTGAGCAGGAGGTAGCAGTGGTGGTGAGAACATTTGTACCAGTGGTGAACTAAGGACAGTGCGATCATTGACAGGTGGTGAGAACCTCGGTACAGGTGGTGGAGGCAGTGGGCAAGGGACAGCATGACTGTTAGCAGGCGGTAGTAGTGGTGAGAGTGTTTGTATCAGTGGTGGACTAGTGACAGTGTGATCATAGGCAGGAGCTGGTGATGGTGAGAATTCAGTTGGTATGGTTGGTGGAAGTGGTGAACTAGGGACAGTATGATCATTAGCAGGTGCCACTGAAAACCTTGGTACAGGTGGTGGAGGTGGAGGGCAAGGGACAGCATGACTATTAGGTAGCATTGGTGATAATGTTTGTACCATTGATGGTGGACGAGTGACAGTATGATCATTGGCAGGAGATGGTGATGGTGAGAACCTTGGTATAGGTGGTGGAGGTGGTGGGTAAGGGACAGCGTGGGGGCTGCTCCTCTCTTCACTGTTGGAACGTCTTACCTCAGTGACATCATCCACCCCAAACACGTATCCATCCACCTGGGTTTCTTCTACCTGTTGTCTGTTGTTGGGCTGGCTCTTGGCTTTGGACTGGGTGGAACTTTTCTTTCCATCTGCGTTGACCCTGGAATTCCCACCTTTCTTGAACCCAGTGACACCGGCTGGGTGACCTTGAGCAGGAGGTAGTGGTGGTGGTGAGAACATTCGTACCAGTGGTGAACTAGGGACAGTGTGAACATTGACAGGAGGTGGTGATGGTGAGAGCCTTGGCACGGGTGGTGGAGGTGGTGGGCAAGGGACAACATGACTGTTAGCAGGAGGTAGTAGTGGTGAGAGTGTTTGTACCAGTGGAGGACTAGTGACAGTGTGAACATTGGCAGGAGGTGGTGATGGTGAGAGCCTTGGTACAGGTGGTGGAGGTGGTGGGCAGGGGACAGCATCACTGTTAGCAGGAGGTAGTAGTGGTGAGAGTGTTTGTACCAGTGGAGGACTAGTGACAGTGTGAACACTGGCAGGAGGTGGTGATGGTGAGAGCCTTGGTACAGGTAGTGGAGGTGGTGGGCAAGGGACAGCATCACTGTTAGCAGGAGGTAGTAGTGGTGAGAGTGTTCGTACCAGTGGAGGACTAGTGACAGTGTAAACACTGGCAGGAGGTGGTGATGGTGAGAGCCTTGATACAGGTGGTGGGCAAGGGACAACATGACTGTTAGCAGGAGGTAGTTGTGGTGAGAGTGTTTGTACCAGTGGAGGACTAGTGACAGTGTGAACACTGGCAGGAGGTGGTGATGGTGAGAGCCTTGGTACGGGTGGTGGAGGTGGTGGGCAAGGGACAACATGACTGTTAGCAGGAGGTAGTAGTGGTGAGAGTGTTCGTACCAGTGGAGGACTAGTGACAGTGTAAACACTGGCAGGAGGTGGTGATGGTGAGAGCCTTGATACAGGTGGTGGGCAAGGGACAGCATCACTGTTAGCAGGAGGTAGTAGTGGTGAGAGTGTTTGTACCAGTGGAGGACTAGTGACAGTGTGAACATTGGCAGGAGGTGGTGATGGTGAGAGCCTTGGTACAGGTGGTGGAGGAGGTGGGCAAGGGACAGCATCACTGTTAGCAGGAGGTAGTAGTGGTGAGAGTATTTGTACCAGTGGAGGACTAGTGACAGTGTGATTATTGGCAGGAGGTGGTGATGGTGAGAACCTCGGCAAAGGTGGTGGAGGCGGTGGGCAAGGGACAGTGTGATTGCTAGCATGAGGTAGTAGTGGTGGTGAGAATGTCCATACCAGTGGTGGAGAAGGTGGGCAAGGTATAATGCAAGCAGTAGTAGTAGGTGGTGGGCAGTCTATGGGTAGTGACGTGACTGACGAATTAGCACTTGGCAATAGCAGGCTACTGGTCACAGTGCATACTGGGGTTGGTGGATGGTCCATTGGATCAGCAGCAAACAACTGTGATTCACAGGGTGGAAGCAAAGGTTTGGCAGTAGAAGACGGGGTAGCAGTGGATACACTAGGGACACCAGTGGATGGGGGCTGCAGACTGGGTACAGGCTGCAGAGCAGATGATGCTGAGTACAACACATGGTCACTGGCAGGAAGAAGCAACATTGAATCAGACGAGACTGCAAGAGCTGAGCACGAATGTGACATAGCACACAGTGGATCAGAGATGTCAGATGAAAGGAGTGGAATATGATGTACCTATGCAGAGATAAAGTTAGATGACTCTTACTAATTATACACACAAGAGTGATAATAACGCTAGTGTTAAACCACGCTTCGCTGATTTATGCACACTTCAGTATTAGTGGTCAATTGGAGGGCAATAGTTCTCTTGTCCTTTTGGCATAGGCCTCTGGGTATGTGCAGAGTCAATGAAGTGATTAGCTACTGGTATACCGTACATGTATAGTCTTTTTTTTCTTCTTTTCGCGGGTGTAAAATTTCTCATATTGACCATCAGCAGGAATGTTCATGGTTTTTGATTTCACGGTTCGAGCGTGTACCACACACTAAGTTGATCGAGTACAAACCGTTCTGGGTAAATGAAAGCCAGCAGGTGAGTAAAAATTCGCTTTATTTCAGGTTTCAAAGCTTGCTTGTACTGCTAGCTAGCTGAAATAAAGGCTATCACCTGCTTCCTGCCCAATCTAAAGCCCACTCGCTACTAAAACTTCAATAGGCCTGCCGTTGATTCTCACCCGCTAATTTCTTTTCTTTTCTTTTAGCCAATCTGTTTTTTAGCCAGAACAGTGCTTCCACTTTTAGAGAACCTTGAACAAGGCTGCAGCTGCTGGCTCTTCGCTGGTCCGTCACGGTTTGGAGATTTCAAGGCCAAAACATTTTGCGGGAAGAAATTTTTGCGGTTCATGATGGCCTTGTGAATAATTATAGCAAAAATTTGAACCCTCCGAAAATAACCACCTATACAGTAATAGAGAGCAAGGTCCACTTTCTTGGATAAAATACAGTTTGTGAAAACTGGGCACAATGTCTACCTTAAGGTGACTATTACATGCGGCTACTTTCATAATTGTATGCATAAATGTGTTCTATGTGTGTACAATCGTGCAGAAATACAATCTGCACATGCAAAAGTGCACACTGCTGCACATTCAGGCACACAGGCAACAGTTTAAGTATGTACAGTGTGTCTACGTTTAGCAGTGCTTTTTTGCATGTATTACACTATTGATGGGTACTATCACAAAAACGATGTTTCAAACACTTATCACATGCATCAAGTTACGTCATTATGTCACTATGCCACTATATAGCCTATATAGCTGCAAGACGAAGCTACTAGCAGTTCCTAGGCCCAGTAGGCTAAGGTACGTCAAGCTAGCGTAGTTTTGTCTTGTCTAGATGGCAAAAAAGTGCTAGGTAGCGAAGATACTGCGGTTTTGAGAAGTTCTGGCAACTGTACCTGTGAGCGCACTACAAAATTGTCAAGTCAGCACTTTTGCGGGAAGCTGTGCTAAACGTGAAGCTTCTCAGTTGGATCTTGCACAACAAAGAAAGGCTCTCTGAATTATAGTCTTCATTGGATAATTTATCAAACTAGAGGCATTCCAAGAACATGTACACATGTACACATGTGCACTCGAGATCCTGATGGTATAGCTACCTGCAGAGGAAGTTTGAACCGTATGTAGATGTAGGCAGATTTCCACCGTTTAAGTAAGAGCGAATGGTGATGCAAATCACCATAAAGCAGAGCTAGACAGAAATCGCCTTATTTCATTTAGTACACATACTGTTTTTATACTCACTTACATGTAAGTGCGTTCGTTTCTTTTAATAAACAATTTCACCCTGAAGAAGACTAGAGGACCCAGTGGAAACATCAGCAAAGTTTCTTTCCAAATCAACCTTGTTAATTGTAGCTATCTCCTTCACTTTTGGATACTTTTACCCCCTCATACAAATAATGCCCTTGATGTCAATGTACATGTACATGTATATACTTACGGATTCCTGCTTGCCAATGGTGATAGCTGGAAAACTTCCTGGCTTGAATGTGGGCTCTTCTTGAGTACCTTCCAGCATGGCAGTCATGCTGTCTTGTGATTCAAGGTGAGATAAATCCATTGATGGTGACATTTGTGGATCAAAGAGGTACTCCTGGATTAAAGCCTTCATTCTGCGTGTTGTTCTCATTTTGCCTTCTCGATAGTTGTGTTTGTTTCTTGTAAGAAACGACTGGTACTTTTTCCACAATAGGAATGCTTTTAGGCACAAGAGAATAAGGACAATTGGCATCAGCCCTCCAAGTATGATACAAGCTGAGTTTCGGCCATATCTCTCCCGAAATGAAAGCTGGTGCTGAGAAGTAGCAGCTGCAGATGGAAAAAAGTCTCTATAAATCACTGCGCAAGCAGAAGGTAGATTAGTGTAGATAACTTACGAATAGTAAACGTAGAGGAAGGTTTGCTTGTACGTGGTAAGAATCTATCTACTGGCCCATTATCCTGAAAAAAAAGAGACATCATGACTATGCATGTTGATGTGATCTCACTAAAATAGTATAAAAAGAATAATGTGGCATCAGAACACAAAAAAATCAGAGTGGAGTACGAGGTAACAAAAGTATAACTCTATTATTTTGTATACAACTGTTTATGGCATATTATAAGAAGGTAAGTAAAGCTGCCTATTGTATAAATGTCTACAATGTGTTCTTCAGTACAATTTAAGATCAATAATGCAGTGGTGGTCAAAACTCAGGCATTCAAACAGGCATCTCTAGCCCAGATGAATCAACAAAGCTAACATACTATAAATAATTCATCACAAGCTCTGCTGCATAGGGGCAACTCAATGCAACAGATGCCATTTTCACATGGAATGGCATAATAGGCCCAAACCTCCACTACATGGAAGTTTTGATGAACTACCAACAATATGACTTCTGGGCTTATATTGCATAATATTATTATGCTAGTAGAAAACCTAACCTTCCACTTGACGATTGCCACTGTTACAACAGTATAGGCAGTGCCCTCTTTTAGAGCTCCCTTCAGAAGATCAGTGGAGATTTCCAAGTTGTCAGGAAGCTGGCTACTGTTAAAAGAGATCTTGAATGAGATGGGGATTTCAGATTTCCTTGCCGTTTCCATGGCAGGTAAAGAAGACCCAGGCTGTGTCCAGAGTGTAGTGTCATGGTCGGCCGATGACAGCAACATAATATCTGACCAGGATGTGCTGTCTTTAATATGGAACTGGACTTCATAACCACTGTATGAATCAATAGTGGGGTGGAATTATTATAGAAAATGTTACAAAATTAGAGCCATGTGTACTTACAAAATAGGAGCCAATTCATCAGATGAACGATACAGTTGTAGATCAAAAAGCATTGGATTTTCGGTCTGAGAGTTAGAGTCCTCAGGCAGCACTTTCAATTCTTCAACCAGTGGTTGTCCAGGCACGTCAGGAACTATCAGATCAAGAATAAAGTGATCAATGAATGTCTTAACTGAGGAGTCAGTCAGTTCGAAATTGCATCAATGATACAGCCATTAACACAATCAGGAAACCTATTCCCTAGTGGCTGCATGGCTAGCTCCACTCAAGAAACTATTACTTCACCGCTGAGAAATCTGTTGAAACACTCCATTAATATATAATCCCAATACTATCGCAGTGTAGTTCATGAATACACTCACAAGCACTGATCGAGAAATAATACCTTATGCAACTTTGCATATGCACACCGCTTGCAGGGGGGAAGTGCCACCACCATAATATGCACTCATAGTATTTTTTTTGTACGCATGCTTTAGTTTTGCTATTGCCTCGGTTTGTGTTTGTGTTCTACATGTGTTGCTACACAAAGCTGACTACAGTTGTGGCCTTCTTGGAATACATAGATCAGGTCAGTAGGATTACGTCTCTGCTCCCAGCTTTTTTTACTACAGGGGTTGGGAGTGGAGACTGGAATGAACTGGTACATGCAATTAAGATTACTTCTGGCTAGCTAGGCAAACTATAATTTGAAGAGGTAATTATTACATAATAATTATGTATATCAATTACTTGGATTTCTTACAGCACATTTCAAATTTCCAAACTGCAGGTTGGTGCAAATCAAATGGATGGACCTTCTTAAGGTACTTAGTATTATTGTGATGCCAAATTACTAAGCTGCATAAGAGCTTTCCCCTTTAGGCAGTACTCCAGAAAGAAGCCAGAGTGAGTTGGGTCCTAATACTGAGTATATGTAGATGGCTGGGCTACATCGTCATGAGACAAACAAGGAAACAATAAGAGTATCACAACTTTCTAGCTTCACACTCTATGATTATAGTCTTTGTTAAAGCATGGATATATATATATTTACATGTTCTTTGTACTTATTTCCAGGGACATGTGTACATGGATAATTCAGGTAGTGCTTGGTATCATCTTGGGGTTTTGGTTATCTCAAGTCCCTGCACCTGCATCCTGCATGCTCTTTGGACCCACATGTGTATGTGTGTGTATGTCAATTTCTGAAATGGTATGCTCATACCAGAATTTGGGAATGCCCACAGATTAATTTTATAGATTCTGAATCCTTTGTATTTAAGGTACTTGACCCATCGATAGATATTAATCCAAGGTGGTTTTGACTTGTGCCTACCTCCATAGTGGGTAGAGAAAAAACGAAGCTTGCTCATCCTTTCCAATCTGGAAAACTGCTTAGTCTTGTCTTCCTCTACTACAGTGCAGCAGTAGTTGAAGTTTGGCTTCAGATTGCCAAGAAGAGCATGGTCCATTGTCCTGGGTATATACTGGATAAGGCTGTCATCATCTTTTTCAGGAGTTCCATCAATTGCCGTGTAGTAGCGGATTCCAACACACAGAATCTGCAAAAATTAATAAGGTGGTGGAGGGCCTCACATGCAAAAGAAGCATCTCGGTACAGTGTCAAACACTACCTGAAAGTCCTGAATTCCCACTCCATTCCATGGTTTCCAGTGTAGCATAGCAGTGGTAGTGGTGATGTTGGAGACAGTAACATTCTGAACAACCCGTGGTAAGGTGGCAGCTAAAAAATACAAAGATACTCTTCAGCAAAGAACTGTACATTATTATAACATAATACTAATTCCAATGACCAGAAGTAAAAAGAGTGCTATATATACAAGGCATGTAGTGATATAAACGAACTAACTACAACCCACCTACATTCACATAAAATGTAATGTGAGTGATGGGATCAGCCTGCACACCAATGAAGAGGCTATGCATACAAGGCTTAGATAAACTACCCACCTTCATTCACATAAAAGTGAGTAATGGGGTCAGTCTGCACACCAATGAAGAGCAATAAGAGGATAAAAACTCGTCTTGTAAACATCGTGAAAAAGTCCTTCCATATATATAGTACGCGTACGCGTACTATAATATACATGCGCTGCGTTACGCTCGCTACGCGTCATGAGCGTGCTTCGCGCATGCGTATTTTAATAATTCGCGCCCTTCGGATTAGTTTGCTTTGCGCCCACTCACCCTCGCTAGCGCTAAGCCAGAAATGGCCTAGAGCATACTCTTCCTCATGAAATTGTTTGTTATCCTATAAGTTACCATCTTTAATTATTCAATAAAAAAGATACTGGCTACAAAGTTTAACAGTGTTCACACAGGCCAAATGTAAAACTTCCTAACTAAGGTTTAAAAAAAATATAAGCAGCAACCTATTTCCTTGGGGGGTGGGTTGTATGTATCTTGAGGGAAACGGTGGTGTCATACATGTAACAGAGCTTAACAAAGCAGGTTATCCCAGGCCCCTCCCCTTGCAGCTTTTTTGGGCAGCTGTGGAAACACACATGGCTGCGAGAGAAGCCCTGGGTATGAGGACAGTTATGCATATTATCTGTGTTCTAAAAGATCAAGGAGTTAAAAAACAGTTTTTCCAATCAGAGAATTCATCCATGAAGGGCGAATGTCATTTTTTTGATGTCCTAAGGGGGCAAACTCACCAGTTGCACTTCTGGTCAAATATTCAGTCATTGGTTGTATTTTGTAACCAGTTATGCTTATCACCTTGCTGAGCTTGGACAGTCACACTCTTTACGTTACATTGTGAAAACCAGCCTCACAATGAATACACAGATGAGCAATACATAACGGTGATAATGAACTGTTCAATGGAATGCAAACATGGCATGGTATATTAATGACTGTGTGGCAGTAACACGTGTGTGTTTGGGTGAGGTTAGTTGAGTCTGGCTGGAATCCATTTCATTCAGAGCAGAAGTACTCCTGTGCCGTGAAAGCTTTAGTAGGTTGCTTTCTGGCGAGGGCTGGCAGCTGTCCATTGTACTCCCAAAGTATGAATCCATAGAGGACACAGGAGATGTTAGATCAAGACTGTTCCTTCGGCAGGACTGAGCTATGGAGGAAAGTGAATGTATTGCTATAACAAAAACAAGAAGCAAGGTCAGAGTACTTTTGGTGCTGCATATAATATCAGGAACTTATGAGCAGCCAAGGAGTGCATAGGTGGTGCCATCCACATCCAAGCTAAAAACTTGGAAATCAAACATTAATGTAGACGCCAACAGAAAACTGTAAGAATAAGAGTGAGAGGGAATTACTTCAAGCAAAATCATGCAGATTGAGAAGAGTGACAGAAGCTGTAGCTACAAAAAGTAAGTGCAAGAAAAACTCGATGGCGTAATCAACTGGAATTTGAATGGCACTGGCAGGTATTACATGCTACTTTGTGGCTTCGCCGCTCATAAGCTCCTAATAATAACATTGTTCCATACTAGCTAGTACTCACTTGGTAAGTCAACATAGAATGTAGATGTGCTCAAACCACTTGAACGTTTCCTTCTCTGAAGTTTCTCTTCCAATTTTAGGAACTACACATGTGGAAGAATGTATAAGTAGCCTTGTAGCCTCACTTATAAAAGTTTACAGTTTACTTACTTTCTTCTCAGCCTGTTTGATTCCCTTCTTTCTATCCTTCTTCAGCCATCTATCATTCGTCTGGCTTAGCAAATTCTGTTAAGCAATCATCATAATAATTACTCTATAATCTACTGTATTTACATATATTGCCAAAAGAGATTTGTATTACAGACTCTGTACCATTTAATGTTTTGCTAATTTCAATCAGCACTGCCTACCTACTCTGATCAAGATTACACTTTGCATACAGTACAGGCTTCACTTATACCTTAGAAGCCTCAATAATGGTTGATTGAATTTCCAGTTGTCGCTCCAGATCATCAACATACCCATCCTCACTATCCTATTCATAGAGAAAATCAAGTTCAGATAAATATGTACCACTGGAAAGTAAGGAGGAGCCTGAGCAAACCCCAAAGTCAGTGCGTCTTGCATGCATACATGTATTATTCTACGTGATATATAAACTATCTGATACATACTTGCAGGCCCATAGCACAGGGCAAAGCCGAGTACTATTTCTCATTTGCTGTGTTGACAAGGTTACTTATGCCATCACAGATTAATCCTCTCACTGGCATCATGCTTAGTATTATGAAAATGTAAAAAATAACACAGAAGAAACAGCAACAAACACATTGCAAGCACCCCTGCATTATTTGCAGCAAATAATAGTGTCCAATCAGATTGCTTGATACTTGTGCTATTTCAGCAGTTAGCTATAGCACTTTATTGTATCTACTATGTATCAGCACGTACGTACCACTGAATCTTCCATCACTAGCTTTGAGAACTTGTAACTGACTCCCAGTTTCTTTTCCATCTTTTCAATTTCATCAGCAGTTAGGCCTTGTGGTGGTATGCCTGTAATTTGCTAATGTGAGTTGGAACAAGAATACATACATGTACTACATGTATATATGCACACTCAAAAAGGAAACAGTACTTAAATGTTAGAAATAACTAACTGCAGCTGTGGTGGATAAAATTAGTGTGCCACCACACTATACAAAGTGGCGCATGCAAGCAGACAGACATATCTAATATCATTAAGAATACACTCTACCATTTCTTGAAGAAGGAGCTCTTTGTATCTTTCTGCCTTCTTTTCAAACTCCTGCATCAGATCATACCTCCTAGCTATCAGAGAAGAGTAGACACCACACTTTGGAGCTTGATGTTCAGACATTGACACATCTGTGATTCAAAGCACATACGTATATGATGAAAACAGTTGTACTAGTGTAGTACAACAGACACACACATGCTTGAGTGCTACCTACCTTCATTTTCACTGTCCTCTTCTGGTTTAATGGTGACTGTGATAGCAATGGGCTCCCAGCTACTAGTACTACTATTCCTGCTGCTTGTGCTGGTTCTATCCATGACTATTTCATGGCTGTCTTCTGAATTGCTAGCAGCCTGTAGATGATATAATAAGAGACGTAAAAGGTTCTGTTTCGTGCCTGGAATATACCATTGCCATTCACAAAGGTAGAAATAGGCATGCAAATATGTACCAATTGAAGTCTTAAGTTTCAAGACTTCAATTTGTCTACGTCATGTACACTTTGTCAAAACTGACCAAAATGTATACGGGAACTTATAATCACGTGCAATTCAAAATGTCATAACCCAAAAAATTACATTTACAGACACACCCATATTTCAACTTATTTTTGTAACTGGAAACAGCTGTAGGAAAACAGGAACTTGATTGGAACTCATTCCAGTTCCTCGTACACATCCTAGATTTTGATTTTCTACACCCATAGTCATGCAGTATAATACAGTGATAGAGAGAATTTCTTCATACCTCCGGGAAAGATTGCTCATACTTGGAGGAGTGTATGGGCTCGGAATGCAAGCTGATATGACTTGTAGAAGATTGCATTGGTGACTGTGGATCAGCATTATCGTCCTTTGGTCCATCTTTTGACTTGGCTTCTGTAGTTGAAGGAGCTTTAGGAGGATCTGTTAGGTCTCCAGGAACTTCCTGTGGTAACTAACAATGTATGGCATACATCATTGGGACTCTAGTGTGTTACGTGTCACAAAAAAAAACATTTCTAACTAGGTCTCATGGTACTTTTTATGTGGGATGACTGGAGACTTTTAGAAGGGTAAAATCTCATTCCCAAAGCAGAAATGTAATGTTGCCCATGGCTGCTAGCGATTGATTCTGCTTGAAATTTGCACAGTGTCGTATTGCTCGATTGTCATCCCTTATAATTATACAAGCTGCACAAAAGCTACATGCACAAACTTGCGAGCTGAAACCGGGAAATTCTTTCCCCAAGGACACATTCTACCCCTCCTTCATATGAGATGCTTGCATTGTAGGCTGCAATCTCACATATTCTCATGTTTGTAGCATCTGTGTAGTGTACATGTGTGTACAAGCTGAATGCTACAAGATTTTAATCATCTGTTTGCTTGCCTGTGGCAACAGCTTGTTATCAGGTACGTACATGTGAGTGAGGAGAAAGTATAATACCCATTTCATCTTTGTTACCACATGCACATAATTTTCAGCAATTATAACGTGCTGAGGTTGTGATTCATATCTCCGCTTGCCCACTGTACTAGCACTTGGCAGTGTGATATGTATCACGTTAAGTGCAGTTGAATATGGGACAGTGCAGACACAAAAATACAATAGTAGTGTGTGTATGTACTCACATTCTCAATGGCTTTCATTTCTGGATTAAGCTGCTGATGATGTTCTGAGTCTGTTAATGACTGAACCAGATGTGGCTTTCCATCGGAGGCAACAAGATCAGACTCAATACTTTCTAGCTGTTCTACAACCTGTAGATAATCACCAAGGCCCATAAACATGTATAGGAATAGCTATTGAAATTTGAACTAAGCCAAGCTATACAGGCCGAATATGTTTGGATGGCATAATACCTTTAAGTAGCAGTGGCTTCTGTTACCATATTGGATCTCATGAAACCTTACAATTTTAAATTTTTTACCATGTATTGAAGGCATTAGTTTGTAAACATCCTAGCTCTAGAATGGAAAACTTCGTAGAGTGCTTAATTAAACCCTATATATGTACATTGTTATAGGAGGATTCTGCATAGCAACGTGAACGAATTATAGCACTTTGTAATTACATGTATATTTAGCGCAGTTCAAGGAAATTCCGGTCACGCTCCCTGGTAGAAACGTCAAGTATTGCACTCTATGAAGAATAGAGCATTTTATCTCAAAGATTGGCTTTAGGCTGTGGTAAGCAGCATTCTCCAAAACGGAATCACAGTGCTGGTCTACAGCCGCAAAGTAACAACTTTTCCATAGAGTGTACATGTAATGCAAAGTTTCCCACCAAGGGGCATGACCGGAAATTGGGTACAGCTTAGGCCACATAAAATAAATTACTAGATTCTCATCCCCGCCCGCACCGAATTTTTGACGTCTGAGAAATTATTTTTGCGCGGTAAAAGCTATGTAATACATATATACAGTTTGTACTGTCCCTCTGTTATTGAAATAACATGTTGTGTCTGAGGTAACTACCTGTGACAACACATCAGAAATAAAATATAAAATACCGCCCGCCACATTGACTATGTAGCTAAATGGGGGGGATGAGAATCTAGTAATTTATTTTATGTGGCCTTACTGAAAGTGTGATGAATAAGATTAAAAGGCAGCAAACGTTCCTTCACAGCTTTGCACGAAATCCTCCTATAAAAAGAAATTCTGTCTATGACCTGTGTACCTGCTGGATAGAAGGCCTATGATCTAAGTCTTCAGTCAGGCATCTTTGTAGCAACTGCATAAGCAGATGGCTGTCACCAACATCCACATTCAGGATATCATCACACAGGGAATCAGTACAGCAAACTCGATGGTTCGTGGGGTGTAGCAAATGTACTGCCATCTTCCCAAATGCGAACACATCATGCTCAGCAGAGCTGGCAGTGTAGTGGCCAATACTGCTGGTTATATTATCATCACCTGAAGGGACATCTAGCAGGCAGGAGGCAGATATCTTTGCTTTCATGTCAGGATACAGGAAAATATTTCGGGTGTTAAGCTTTCCGCCGTGGATAATTGGCGGAGTTCTCCCGTGTAGATAGGCCAGTCCCAGTGCCACATCACGTAGAACGGAGCACTTACATTGCAGAGATATCTCCGGTGTGCTCTCTACAAAGATACCCAAGGTAGAGTCAAAATGCTCCACTACAAGGACCGGCAGACTCGATACAGGCATAAAACACACACCCATAAACTTCTCGATATTTGAATGGCGTAGCTCGCTCATTACTTGGCACGTTTGAACAAATCTTTCACAGACAGCATCGTTTTCAATCCGCAGTAAAGTCTCCAACACCTTGCCTTTGCAGATAACCCCGTCAACCTCCAGTTTCACACAGCCTTCCTGTCCACTATCCAAGTGTTTAACGTTGTGGAGCATAAAGTGCTCTAACTCCTTTCGAATCCTTTGTTCAGCCATATGAAACCATAGCCAGTAGAGATGAAACAAACTCGCTGTTTATTATTCGTCACCATACTAGTACGCATGCAGTCGAGCGCTACGCGCCGTACGTACGTACGTACGCGCAGGGCCTAGGGGGGTTCCCTTTTTGGGACCCGTCGACGTCATTCATATGTGAACCCGGTACCCACAACCGAAGCTGAATGGAGGCGTGTTTGGCCGTAGAACGAGAGCAAGACAAGGTTCTCAAGAAGCTGAGAACACTGTCTGGATCTGCATCAGAAAAATTACAAAAAATCATTGACCAAGTAAACGCTTTGAAGGAACAGCTCGGCATAGGTACGTAAACGCTCTGATCTTTTTGGAGCCCACCATAAACAATGTGGCTGTACCGTGTATCGGTATGTTAGGTGAAAGCTGATAAGAGCGAGTAAGAATTCTCTAACTATAATACTGAATAGGAAGTAACCTTCTTTTATGTTGGTCATAATTTAGCCTCCACGCCACAGATAATAGAGTGTAAACAGTAATTATGTTTACACCCAGAGTTATAAAAATTGTGAGAATACATGTACTAGCCTCGTTCCTAGGGTGATAATTTTGGTGCGACCATTTAACTCATTAACGTAGGTGCAAGACACATGCCCTGGTTGGTAAAAGTATTCCGTGTCATTGAAGATAGTACCGAGTTGCTGCGCTAGCGCGTGTAGAAATCACGTTAGTGAGCAATCCGGACTTAGTTTTTCACTTTTCCTGTTGCTCCCGAAAAGAGGAGAAGGAAATGGATCGTTGTTGACAGAAGGAAAAGCTGGATGCCTACAAAGCACTCCATTTTGTGTCTGGTATGAGCACTATTCTGCTTCTGGCCGACTAGATAGGGGTCAGGCAAGGCTGCTATTATCATTACTAAGCGTGTTTTCTGTGTTTAGGAAAACTGGCAGACACCGACCAGCATGTAGACTACTACCAAGTGTTTGGTGCAACCCGTAGAACAAGTAGGATGATGTACTTGTTGTTTGGGAGTCCAGATCGCTCACTAAAGTGATTTCTACACACAATAGCGTAGCAACTCACTACCATCTTCAATGACACTGAACGCTTTTGCCAACCAGGGGGCGTGTCTCACACCTACGCTTGATGCGTTAATGAATTAAACGGTCTCACCGAAATTATCTATACATGTACATACCTTTGATTCCGAAGGTATACAATGTACATTATCTAAGTTTAGTCTCATCCCAAGTCCAAATCAGGAGTCATGACTGGATACGATAATGAATCCATAGCTTTAAAGTGCGCTCAGGACAAGACCAGCTGGTGTAACACTTTCAATTGATTGAAGTGCTATTACCATATGACAATCTGATGATGATGACTAGAAATTCTTCCATAAGCATTGAATATGCATGGATGTGTTGTATACTACTGGGATCTAGTGGTCTACGTATGCTATTACCTGAAGCACATTGTTAAGTTTTTATGGGCCAAGGACTAGGGTGTGGAGTGGAGTGTGAGACAAGGGCTTGGTGTCACTTCAGTGAGTAAGTAAGTGGTATGAGGCCTCTCTCTTGGTGCAAGGAGCTGACTTGGAAAGTATCTGGGCCAGATGACTTTAGCTCCTCACCTTCCAATAATAGGGGAAGAGGGTGTGTATATAAATGTGAGCTTTTGCTAGGCAGCAACAGTTCTCAGCAACAGCTCAAAATTATGCATGGTGAAATAAGTTGTAAAGGGAGCACAAAACTGATGAAGCTAGTCTTCTGTCATACATGTATATTTGTTACCCTATACAGCAGTTTCAGTTTTGAGACTTGTACTGTACCTTGACATACATGTATGTGGGCTACATGTACCTATTTACAAACTTCCTTCGTCATACACACATACACTCAGTCCCTCCAGACTCCCTGCTGGGCCCCCAGTATAGTCATGCTGTGAAGGATTGCATGCAAGAAGCAAAGCAAACATGCCAGGGCATCTCCACTGAGCACAAGGACATACATGCTGCTATCTCCAAATTTGGGAGAGCAGTTGATAAGGTCAGAATCATACATCCCTTCCTGAAGTAGTCAAAGTCAGGAGCACATGAGCTATCAAAGGCACCACCTTTAGTGTCTCATGTACTCCTGATGGAGTTTAGCAATGCAAATGTGTGATAGGAATAATGTACATGGACTATTTCTGAGACATCTTAGAACTCCTTAGTAGGAGGAGATTGGGTGCTTGAACACCCTGTTACATTAATTTTGTTTATATGCTTCCCTTCATGGTTTCTACACCCCCAAAGCCACAATGTAGCTGAATTAGATACCACTGTGTGTTCCTAGCTAGGCCACTTTCTAGCCTCTGGGAATAATTTGCAACAGTGGGCCTCTGAATTCTCTTCTCAAGTACACGTATGTATGCCGATATTGCTACTAATCACAATAATGTCTGCTTGAGTAAGTACAAATGTAAGTGATACCACCCTCTTAAAATGGAATGCGTACGTACTTAGACAAAATTGTGTGGATGTCTGATGTGGTGGAGCCATGTTAGATATTGGCGTCTTCTTTGCATGTACAAGCATTCTGCATAGTAGTTACTAGAGATCCGATTCCACCTGTGGATACTGGTTGTACATGTATACCTATAACATGAGACGGTTATAGTGGTAAGCGGATAAGTGCAGTGAAATGTTATAGTAGTAATACTATAACTAGTATGTCTGTGTATTGTGTTCTACCTCCAATTAGCCTCATTCCCAGGCTCCACTCCCGAGCTTTTCTCGCACAGTAGCTTTTCTTGCACACTGTGCGAGAAAAGCAGGGGAGTGGAGCCTGGGAATGAGGCTACCTCCAATTCCGTCTCAAGAACCATTCAAGTACATCTTGTTCCTCAAAATAGGTTTACTGACCCATAAACAAGTATCTAGCTGAGATTCTGAACCTACATGTATACATATTGTGATTATTGGACAACCTCACTTCACTCCCCAATAACTACTGGGCTGTAACTGCCATAGGTTAGATCATTGCTACTGGGGCTCCAGGTACCCCGTGGTAGTTAGAGCCCAGTAGTAAGGTAATGGGGCAGTTAGAGTAGCCTCATTTCCAGGCTCTCCTGACTGAACAGAACGGGAGAGCCTTGTGACATAATTACATGAAAACATGGACGCAATTTTGCATGAATGGACACAATAGACAACAGCTTCACTTTTGTTTAAGTTTGCTGGCAGTACTAGATATCAAGCATGGCTTAAATGAAACAAGAAATCCAAAAATGGGTGAAACCTACTACCATCACGGAGGGCTCGTAAGGTTTTGACACAGAAAAGTGGAGTAATGTTAGCCGTTTTTGATCTTACCTTTTTTGCTGATGTCCTGTCACAGGTACTGTGACTAAAGGAACTAGAGTATCCCCAATAGTAGTAGTATCCACTTCGGGCTTCGTGTCTCTTGTCTGACATCCAGCATCGCCAGTGAACTCAGACAAAAGTGCAGCTGCTGTCTATCGTGTCCATTCACATGATACCATGTCCATGTTTTCATGTAATTACGTCACAAAATATACCAGGCTCTCCCGTTCCGTTCTGCATCACTGAGTCAGGACAGCCTTGGGAACGAGGCTACAGTTAATCCACCAGTAGAAATGATCTAAGGTACAATGTATATGCGGAGGCAGCACCACAGTGCTGAAAGTTAGATCTAGTACCTAGTATGCAAATAGTGGTAGTAGGTACTACATGTAGTAGCATAGATAGTGCGATATTGAAAGTTACACCTGAATGATACATATCACACACCATCATCACATTCATGTAATTTTGTTTAAAAAACTCCCCATCTAGACAGTTATGGTTTGCTGACCAAATATGCACTGTAATTACATTGTATAGCAGCAGATATGTGTATGCCACTAACTGGACTGCCCTGTGGTACTACATATATGCAATATAGGGACGGAATCCCTAAAAAGCAACCAAACAAGGTAGCCTAAGGAATGACACCGTAACACTTTTATGGATTCCCATCCCTGTATTTTTAGACTTTTTTTTCCCGACCAGGTGTCGTGCTTGTTACATGGGATGATAAGTTATAGTGTGAGCTTGCAAGTTCATGTTGTGAAGTGCTGCAATCACTTATTGGCTGTGAATATGGCTGGTGTGGCATGTAGGGGATTGTGGTGTGTGTGGTTAGAAAAATGTCAAAGATATAGGGATGGGAATTCGTAAAAGTATTGTGGTATCGTTCCTACATGTACCTTATTTGGTTGCTTTTTGGGGATTCCATTCATATACATGTAGTCTTTTATTTCAGTTCTTTTTTGGGGGGGGAGGGGGAGGGGTGGGGAGTATAGGTGCGCCGCTACAACTTGTAGCTGTATAGAGCTCCTTGGCAGGCTCAGACGATAGCTAAACGGTACATGATGTACTAAATTGTGGAGTGTTAGCAAGGACAGTTGTAATTTAAAGGCTACCACAAATAACTACAGGGCAATGTGGGCAAGGATGGTTGTAGGAGTGAGAGCAAAGGGTAGACTCCATTTAATGCGCATCATGGAGTTTAATAATGTATGGCCTACACTGGTCTAGCACTTGTAACTGTGTGTTTTACTAGCTGTAACAACTCTGGGTCCATCACTGTTATAATAAAGCACACTCCAAGTATTCTGATCGTCCTAACAGAATAGCTCGTGCTCAATGTTGCATTTCCGGTGTGGGTGTATCTTCTGTCATGCGGAACAGAAGGAACAGAACGGTATGTAGCGGCAAGTACTCGCCTGGAACGCTTGAGAATTACTGCCGAACAGTTTGAGAATGTTATTGTGTGAGTGCAATATCCCAGAATAAATGCTGCTTCTTCATGTCAGAATTATTATAAACTCTTCGGCCATTACTGCTGTAGCCAGGCTGAACAAGAAACTAGAAAGTTCAACGATTGCTAGTTTAGCGACTTGCCGATGTGGTACTTTAACGGTGTTTTCCAGCGACGTAACAGTCTTGTTACTGATGAAAACACTTTTTTTTGTACCATCCCCATATATGAAGTACATGATGAATTAGTCATACTAATAATTACATGTGTTTCTCCTTTTGTTTCTATCCAGAACTTCCAGTCTGAGATTTCTGGAATGTGTGTGGAGGGAGTATTTACTGGAGACCAGGGGGAGCAGCTGAATATGGTCATCTGTGAGCACCTCTTCCGCCAGGGCAAGCTTGATGTGGGGGAGAGAGTTGTGCAGGTATACTCATACATACCATTTCATCACATGTTGGCTGAACATGTGAGTACTTTCCGCATTTGGAGTGCTTTACATGAACAGTTAGTGGACTATACGTACATGGCTATTTAATCCAGAATTGACCATTCCTACTGCAGAGCTGCAAAAAGCAGGCTTGCAAAAAGTAATTAACCTGCCGAGGCTCAGCCTACTTTGACTTCGCAGAGTGTAAGAGTCATAGAATTCCTGCAGGCACCAACATGTAAACATGGCTGGCATATGGTAGGTGTGTAGAGACATGTACCATGGTGCACAGTAGTCTCGTGCCCCGACCTCTGCTCGCCCGCCACCAAAAAACAGTCTGGGCACAAGATTATTGCCACAGTGGACATAACACTTAACACATAGCACATACCAGGAGCCCATGAACCCCGTAAGGGAGTCGTTGAAGTTAGACGCTGCGTTGCCGCGCTCATGGGCTCTTGCACATACATACATGTAGCACATACATTGTAGTACTGCTAGCTTTTGAAGTCAGCTAAGGTTCGTGTACCCTAGAGTGTTGTGTGATTTTACTGCTATCCCCGAACCGTGGCACATTGTCAAGTCACCTATCCCATGAGTACATGTATATATATCAGTAAGTAATGGGACCAAAAGCAAGACACTTCAGACAGATGTACACGTACATGAGTTATCGGATTCAGAAGAAGGTACATTAAAAACAGCGGCCTAGTGTATCATGGGTGTACATGTATGCACGCGCGCAGCGCAATGCCTGTACTATCATAACTATGTGTGAACTGGGAATATTACACAGCCATTTCAGCTAAAGAATCACTCTTTGAGTACGGTGGCAGCTGTTCGATCCTGTAATTGTGCAGTAACATAGTGGACTCTGGTCCAAACGCACAGTACTGCTCACGAGTCAGTTGTCCATACATGTACAAGTATGTGCATATTCGAATACTCACGTGTGCATGTTCAAGCGCTCGTTTGTGCATGTGTGAGGACTCGTGTGTACATATTAGTGTAGTACTTGCATACTATGCATGTGGTGTCTCAATGTAGGTTACTCACTTTGGCTCTGGCATTTTTTTTCTCTTCTTACTTCAGTTCTGAGTGCGCAAAATTGTTTTGTAGTGCATATGCTGCGAGTGCGAGCAGAGCACACACGTGTGCATGTTTGAGTACTTGCGTGTGCATGTTCAAGTATTCACGTATGCATTTAACTTACTCGTGAGTGGTACTGTAGCAAGCGTTATTCCGCTCCATTATGCTCCAACGGAGTCCGGAGCGGAGCTGTAGTGAAGTGGTGATTGGGTCCAGATCACGAGAAATGATGTCATCTGTAATGTTCATTATGAATTTGTATTTTCTCATATTCCTAGTGAAAAGTATAATGCACAGTGCTTACGAGAGACAATGAAATTTCAAGACTACTCCACTACTGTTATGGAGCTACGACACTGGTCTAACGAGGCCTATTCAGTTGCTAACACACACACACTATACTCTTACTTGGTCATTCTGATGACTTGCCTCTGTTTAGTTCAATCTGAAAATATTCCAGGGCCTGTTTGACTATGGTAGTTTGCAGCGGAAAGCTTCAGAAGTCTTTGTCTTTTCGTTGTCTGCAATCTACTACCGGTAACTACCAGTACTGATTGTGCACTTCATGTATGGGGTCTGGCTAGCCACATAATTACCTCACACATGACATATACTCGCACCATGTGTGCGCAGAGTTGAAGATTATCAGAGCAATTCGAAGTGGCCCTTGCTCCACTCCGCTAGACATGCATAACTCCAGAGTGGACACTGGAGTAGGATTACAGGAACAATTTTTTGACTGCTACTGTAAATCCATTCAGTCAATAATACCCATGTTTGTTGATTATAACTATGGGTGGCTCAAGCAATTCAATACCACTAATCAGTATACGTTATGATCAGCACCGACTTTTCAACAAGAGAGCTTAATGACGTCATATTATGCGCTGTTGGTTTCAATGATACACTCACTTCTTGACACGTATCTTTATCTTTGTGATAGTGGCTGCGTGTTTTGCAATCTTGAACGTAGGTGGGTGCAGAAACAGTTAGCCTATCGATTTTCCAACAACTATAATACCTGCACAAATAATGGCGAGAATGGAATAATTAAGCATAAGTACTAACCTCCAACTAATGCCAAAATAGCCTAGAAGACTGCGAGCATCAGTAAGCTCAATGTTCCTACGCACGATCGCAAATGCCGCAAACTCCGCCCCATATTTCCCTCGCAGTAAGATGAAAAAGATAGATTCTAAATCCCATCGAAAATCCCTCTATGGTTCATTCCAGCTAATGTTCATTGTTGTGTTCGTTCAGCGTTCGTTAACCACACACACATGATTGCATAAACAATGCTTATTTATTGCGATTTTATTTGGGATGCTGTAAGCACTCACAAAGTCCACAAAAGTAGAGTTTACACAAAATATTGTCAGATTCAGTTACTAGTTAATCTACTACGTAAGTATCCTGATTAGTATTGTTCTGTGTGTTCCCCCTAGGAGGCTGGCCTGAACATTGATCCTGCCTACATGGAGCAGTTTAGTGGGATGAACCAGGTACTGGAGGCACTCAGGAACAAGGATGTTGAACCTGCACTAGAGTGAGTGGAGCTTTGTTATACAGTAATCTTCTCAATCTCCCCACAGCGCAGTTTTCATACGAAAAGAGTGTTGTGTGTAGACGTATGCTATTTTGCTACAGCAACCTGTAGAGCTTGCTAGCATTATTAGACCAAATGTAGGGTGAGCCAGACCTAATACATGTGAAAAACCAGGCTCTCCCCTGCAAGAGCCTGGAGATGATGCTAGTGGAGAACATGGAAGCAGCACAGATGTAGCTAGAGCATATCAAAATGGAACACATGTACAATTTATCAGCCAGATGCACACGAAGCACATGCCCGGCTAGTACTAAGACTGCTTTATTTTTTCGTTTGTCTGTCTGTCTGTTTGTCTATGTGCACTAAGATGGCAACTGTAACTGGAAGTGCATAAAAACTTGCTGCGTAGGCATCACTGTAGTAATTAAATTGTACAGGATGATAAGTTGATCTATTCTACAGCTACATTTTCCGCAAGCCCACGAAAATAACAACTAAACCTGGAACCCAAAAAGCTATGAAAAAGCGACCAGTGTTTGGGAGATTGATATCTCTATTTGTAAAATACTTCCGACATTGCTCGATCATGCTGTCCGTTTATAGCACTGATATCTCTACTTACAGAGGCTACACAAACACTACTAACCCTGGAGTTGTAGTAAGCCTTCCTTGGTAAAACTATGTGGTAGACTTGTCGAGTTCTCTGACGTTTTGTATGCTCTAAGTTCAAAGACGGCATCTATGTAATATAACTGCCAAAGATGCCATTTCGAACACATGCCTTGCCCCGGTTGATTGCATTCCTAAGCGTGACGCACATACATGCATATATAACGTAATAGTTATACTACATTACATCATTCATTATTTATTTCATTGGTTGAATTCAGTAGGTTGCATATGGCATAACCTTCTCTTGGCCTGGAGACAAGCTGTTGCTACATTACATAGGCATTTTCTAGCTACACCATTCCAAGGCTTGTTGTTATGCGCTGATCAATGAAAGTAGTATAAGTCAGATAGACTCCAACCCACTTGTAGGTTATGCACATAACCTACTCCTGGGTGTAGTTTATCCTATATTTATACCACGGTAGCCAGGATTTCCTTGCCCTCCGGCTCAGGGTGGTTATCAAACATAAATCCATGGCTACCGTGGTATAACTATTTTATATCCTAACTGATTGATCGATACAAATCCAGTTGCTTAGAAGCTTAGCAACGTATTAAAGCAGCAGCTATACTGTTTGTATATTAAAGAAGCACCAAGAACTAAAACTACAGGGAAGCTACAGTTAGACACAGAGTTTGCCATTTGGCACAAATTAGCTTTAAGTTATATGAACTGTAAACCGTTTAGCTAGCACCAATATGCAAACTTTCAAGACACAAAAGCTCGCTACAAGCAGTGAAATACTCCCAGCAACTGTAGCAAGCACAAAGGAATGCTGGTAGTTATGATGGCTACCCATCTAACCTGAGTCTAGCGCCATTCGGCACAAAACCGTAGGTAGCCAATACATGGAAATGCAACAAAACTAGCTACAGTCGATTTTAGTTCTGTTCAAACATTTGTGTATTCCATATGACTCCAGCATGTGCATTAGCAGCTATAACTCCCTGTACTAGGTGAAGCATGGAAACTGTACCACCTGGGGTCCAAAGCCTAAACTGACACACTGCATGAATCTCTTGCTTACAGAACAGAGTTTCCATTAATATCTATGGGATATGCAATGTTCAACGCAACTGAAATCGACTGTACAGACAGACAGGGGTAGCTTTTCCATATTGATTCCAATTGTACATGTATGTAAGTAGAAAAACTCCCATATGTGCAGCTTAGGCTCCCCAAGCTACCTGCCCTACCATCGCTTTCTCAACACGTGAACGACTGGAACGGATTCTGTTTCCCATGTCATGGGTACAATCCGATTGGTCGTTACATGCCAGCAGGAGGGAATATAAATGCCAGGGGGAAGGAAATATCTTTGTTAAACCACCCCTATATCCTAGGATACAAGGGTGAGGTAGAAATACCGTATAGCGGGAAAATTTGGCGAGCATTAAATTTGGCGAAATGGCTGAAGACAGCTAGGTTTTAATATTGGCGAAATTTAAATTTGCCAATTTTAACCGTCGTAAGCTTATGACGTAATAATTGTGCTTTAGCGAACGCAACGACGTATGTAAGCCTTCTCACTGATGATTCGGTTATCTTCCGATCTAGAAACTTCGAGAAGTACCAAGCCGCCTTGGTCAAACCGTTCTCAGCGGCGTAATTCCCTACCCGTGCCCTTTCTGCATGTAGCTATTGTACTTGCCTTGAGGCGTGACAGCTTTATTTCTGGTCGGCTCTCTCGATGACTCTCCAAGAGCCTTCGTGTTTGCTTGTTCACCACACGTCCGTAGAGTGGGAAGTACAGGTCCTCTCTTGAAATATCCGTACAGTGCCATGATAATAGCACCACTTCAGACGTACGTGCATCGTAGATAATATATACACGCGTGGGTGGTATGCATTACGTCAGGTTTTATTATTGGCGAGAATTAAATTTTGCGATTTTTTTGCAATTTGGCGAATCGCCAAATTAAAGTCCTTGCCAAATTTTCCCGCTATACGGTATATATATTTATACTATACCTAAGTCATTCTAACCAATCAGATTTCAGCATTACAGGCATATAACGGGTCATATCCACCGCGCGGAAAAATATACCCCGATTGCTTACGTAAGCGGGTACCCGATTCCGTTCCAGTCGTTCAAATGTTCAGAAAGCTGTGGTAGGGCTGGTGGCTAGGGGAGCCTAGGCAAGACGTATGGCGTTTTTTTGTCCATAAATCGTTGTGGATAGCACGGTAAGCTACTGGTCTTTGTCTGTGGGTTCTGTTGCATTTCTGTGTGTGTGTACGTGTGGCCACGCTGCCAGCCTACCATTTGTTTGCCAAAATGGCGCTAGGGTCAGGCTACACGGGTAGCTACCATGGCTATTAGCTGTTGTTCATGTTTGTTACAATTGCTGGGAGTGTTTCGCCACTTGTAGCTACTATTTTGCGTTGTGAAAGCTTGCTAGCTACCCAGTTGATCGCGTCATGCTGAACAGCACCTTTTGAACCTTCTGGCAAGCACTACCAGCTTGCCCTGCAGTTCTTGATGCTTTGGCAACTCTTGTCAGAATGTCTTACGTAGGCATAGTACAAGATAGATAGACCACTGTGTAGCGGGGTGTATGACCCTTTATCTACCTTGGGAAAACTTGGAAGCCTCGGAAGTACCTCGGGCTTTGCCCTCGGTACTTCCTTGGCTTCCGCGGGAGATAATATTTCCCGTGGTAGATAACGGGTCATACACCCCGCTACGCAGTGATCTATCCCATACATACGCTAGCTCAGACGTGAACCACCACTCTCAAGATTATTGCCTTGCTATGCTCAGCAATCATAGAGCGACTGACAGCTTATAATGTGAGAAGGAGTAGAACTAATGTTGAATTTGAGTATAACACATAATATGTGTGCTATGTATCAGACACCTAAAAGTAACTAGGGGTATCATGGGATACAAGGGGCGAGCGTGAGCTTGGATGAGTGAAAGTGAAGTGATTTGTGTCCGTAGCTTCAGCCATTTCACCAGATACCCTTAGCCTCGTACCAAGGCCACGTGGGGGTGTGTGGCCTGGATACGAGGCTACAGATACCCTAAGTTGTCGCAGTTCTCGGCGACTCTCCAGCCGCCCCTCCCTAGCTTCTGCCAACTCACCCTAACCCTAAGCCGTTGCAGTTCTCGGTGACGCTCAAGCCTTCTCAATATTACTTTCGGCCTCATGCATTCAGTCGCGGCGCGCGCATGGAGGTGAAACAGGAATGTCAGCGTATTTGCGGTATGGGGCAGCCCCGGTCGGTCCACCCGTCGCCTGCGGCGCCCGTCGTCGTCCACGACAAAAATTGGCAACTGACTACACTAAAGGGCTCGCTCACGCTCGCCAACTAGCTGTGTACCTTGCAGGATTGCTCAGGCCCACACCTAGTCTCATTCCCAAGCTCCCCTCCAAAGAAAGTAGAGCTTTGTGTGTGGGGGGGAGCCTGGGAACAAAGCTAGGCAAAGTGAAAGAGTGTTGTTGCATACGCAGGTGGAAGAGTGTAGGTATCATTGTAGGTGTGGATTGTGGCGTAGAATGTGGTGTAAGTGGTACATGTATGTAGTCTAGAGTGTGTATTGCTGCATGTGGAGGATAAGTTGTAGTGTGAGGGGGTGATATGTGTTGCATTGTGAAGTGCTGCAATTGCCACATTCTATTGGCTATGGCTGGTGTGGCATGCCAGGGTTTGGTGTGTGTGTGTGTGTGTGTGAGGTTGGAAAAATGGCAAAAGATATAGGGATGACAATCCGTAAGGGTATTGTGGTATCATTCCTACCTTGTTTGGTTGCTTTTTGGGGATTCCATCCCTATATGTTCTTTAAATGTTTTTTTTGTTACTTGTTTCTGTTGTTTTTTGGGGGGAGGAGAAAGGTATGAATGGTGTTTAAATGGTGTGGTTGTGTAGGGTAGATGAGCGGTATTAGCTGTATCCACATATGCTCCCATTCATGATAAACTAACAGCACCTATATTAATGTAACAGACACAGAATGCACTTTGCACTGCAAAGCTTTCAGTGGGGCTTAAAGTTACAGCAGAGTAGCATAATACAGCTAATGTGAATTGTAGCTAAGCACCTACCCACTTGAGAATGCCACTGTACACCCACTCATTCTTGTATGCATCATTGTAATGGCAGCCAGCTGTCTACAGCAGTTTGCCGACTCCATTTAATGCACATCATGGAGGTTAGTATGCTCTAAAATGATGTAGCAGTTGTATCAGTGTTGTTACTATTATAACGTAACTACAGCAACTCAGTTTGGGTCCGCCATAAAGCGTACTCCAAGTATTATAAGTGTCTAAGCAGAACAGCTCGTGCTCGAGGCTGCGTTTCCGGTGTAGGCGTAACCATCGCTTAATGTGCAGAACAGAACGGAACAGAACGGTGTATAGCAGCACGTACTTGCCTCGAGCGCTTGAGAATCACTGCCAAACGGTTTGATTTGTATGAGAACGCTTTGGTGTGGGTGCAATAGCTAGGATCCAGTAGCGCTTCTTCGCGCTTGAATCATTGTAATCGCTTCAGTCATTGTTGTGCTATTCTCTCAGAAGAAAGAAGCAGGTTGACTATTTGCAGGTTTAGCAACTTGCCGATTCGGCACTTCCGCGATGCTCTCTGACAGCTTTAAGGGTCTTGGTACTGATGAAAACACTCGAGAATGACAGGTATGGTCTACAAAAGCTTATGACTAAAATCTAGCGCAGACTTTTGAACGTGTCATTTTGTACACATGCAATGGGGCAGCCTTTTTTTTTTGGAGCCATCCCTATATATGGAGTACTACCGTACTCCATGATAAGTTTGAGTTTGGTTGTATAGAGAACTCTTTCTTGCACCAGGTGGGCAGTTGTGCATCGTGATGAGCTACAGCGACATGGAAGTAGCCTGGAGTTCAAGTTGCGCCAGCTCAAATTCGTGTCCCTCATCTCCACTGGGAGGACTCAGGAGGCTCTTGCGTACTCTAAGGTGCTTGGCCAGTTTGTGCCAAAACACACCAAAGGTGAGGTGTGCTGTCTTCGTTGCCAGACCTCTTACTAAAAATTATTTTAGGCCAGACAGCCAGTGAGTGGTTCTGCATATTGTTCACTGTGGAAGAAATAGCAGAGTGTAGTCTCCCATTGACTGTCGTCGACCATGGTACTGTATATGTATAGGATATATAGATCACTGATCACTGTGTAGTAGGATATATGACCCATTATATACAGTCTGCATAAGCAAAGAGGTGACTCCAGTGGTACCTTCTCAGGTACGTACAGCTTTACTATTAGACTATTGACCTATGGGATCTACACAATATAGAAACCCTCAAGCTCGTAATAGTACCCTTGTTTAATTTTGGGTACCACATATTTAGTGAGGAAGGATTGCTACCAGCCTAATAATTGTAGTATCTAAGTAGTGTGACTTGCGAAGCTGCAAGATAGGCAGAATTGGTCGATTTGATCTGTTCATCTTGTCTCTCCACTTACCCATGCTATGGGGAGGCACAGCTTGTTTTTAGGCACATGTACATGTACATTAGCCTCGTTCCCAGGCCCCCGCTTTATTCGGTTGCACCGAATACCTCGTTCCAGGCCCCCGCTTTATTCAGTGCACCGAATAAAGCGGGGGCCTGGGAACGAGGCTACATGTACATAAGACAATATACTTACAGAAGACTAATCTGCATACTTAGCCTCTTTGGCACCATGTACATAATTGTCAGCTATTATAGTTTAAGCCACCCCCAGATCATGATTATTACATTCCCATCTCTGACTACCCACCTGGTTACGCTTGACAATGTGGTCATGCTCAATTAATGGGATGGGCTCAAAGTCTGTACTTAGCAGCAACAATCAGTAATATACATGTATCCTGTTGCCAGAAATTACTTTCTCACATAGTTGCTAATGGACTTATGAATAAATTCATGAGCAATAAATTGACAACGTATTTACTGTGCCTTCCTGTTCAGTGTGTGTCCTTTAAAATGTGTGCTGTCTTCCCAGAGATCAAACGCCTGATGGGCTGTTTCCTGTTCTGCCACCGCGGCCTGGAGCACAGTCCATACTCTGACCTCTTGGATCCCTGGCACTGGACTGATGTTGCTGACATGTTTGCCAGAGATGCCTGCAAACTGCTGGGCTTGTCTCTGGAGAGTCCTCTAGGAGTTAGGTATGAGTTATTAATGTGACCATTACCCACATAAAGTGTCGGTTACTGATAATTAGAGATACATGCCACCCTTGAGCTTGAGAGAATGAGTGGGACAATTAATGCACTATCCAAGAAGCATTTTGCTATACCGTATAGCGGGATTTTTTCGAGGGAGAATATTTTCACGAATTTCGCGGCCTTGCGACTATCCGCGAAAATATTCTCCGTGAATTTTTTAGTTATCGGCACGTGACCTATTGAGCGCAAGTGCAGGTCAAAATCGACCTTGAATGGTGGCACTATACAGGTATTTCCAGCGCGTGGAGTCGGCACTACCACTGCCCAATGGTTCGCTATCAATGCATGTACCAGCTTCCAGCATTGCAGCTGCCAATAAAGCCGTGAAAGCCATACTACCGGCGACGAGCAAGTCAGGAAGGTAGGAGCGGGGGCGTACGACCACTTCACTGCACTGCCGAAGAGAAGGCTCAAATTGGAAAGAATCATGGATTCCAAAGTATAACTCACACTCATGACGCCTTTGTTCTCGAAACAAACTCAAACGATCGAAGATAGCGTAGCACGTGTTAGGTAGGCGTGGCTTTGTTTTAGCGGCACTGCAAAAATTTTCCCACCAAAATTTCCATTTGGCCGTACATACCGGCGATTCGCGAAAAATTTCTCCCTCGAAAAAATCCCGCTATACGGTAATCTTATAAACATGCATGTTGGGATGAACCTCATGTAGACACTATCAACAGGGTTAGCATCTATTGAAGCTAGGAGTGTTGAAGCCGGAAACGTAATGAAGTCAAAAGTGTGTTAAAGCCAGAAACGAGACATGATCATTGTTGCATGCAGCATATGCATGACCTTTGTCATCGATCACATACAGCAGAGCTCGATAGATTCTGGAAAGAGAATAGGTTGCACTGCTGTTGCACTGGGATGCACAGTGCCATTGAGAACAGCAACTAATGGGGTCTTTAAGATAGATCCTACACTCTAATTAAGTTAACATTTTCAGCCTAGCCTGAAAAGATTCAGCTCATGCTGTGGGGATCTACAAAGGGAGCGTGAATATAGGCGAAAATATCAGAGCCAGAAGCAAAGTGCAAGGAAACAACTGCCACCCGGGTGTCACTGGTTACTGGTATGCTAGATGACGACAAAGAAAATGGCACAATTCTCACACAGGCTTGCCCTCACAATCGTTATATACATTTGCACATCAACTCTACTGCATTTGGCTATCATTGTTAAATGATTTCCATTTCATGTACATGTAACTTGTTTATTAATCAAGTTACTAACTAGAGTATGAAGTACTACATCAAAAGCCCAGATAGAGCTTCACTGATTTACGTTAGTGCATGGAATAAAGTGGTGGCCTGAAAACAAGGCCGGCTATATTATATAACTGACAATACAACGCCCTCCAGAGAACTACTTATTTACATACATGTAACAGGGTTTCTATTAGAAAAAATGTCCCCCCCCCCCCCCCAAAAAAATAAATTAGGTAGTAGGTCCTCTGAGATTGATTCTGATGCAGTCCAGGAGGTAAAAATTGCAACCATAATTATTTTCTTTTGCAATTACGTATCATGATAAATTACGTAAGGAGTTGTAGCTATTATACCAGCATGGAACAAAATGTATGTGTATACTGGTACTTTGAGAAATATCCAGGGGGAAGAAGCCCAATGGAAAAACATCATGTGTGCACTCCTCCAGTCACCAAGAGAAATCCAAAGTGTGAAGTTACCCTCTACTCATGTCTGCTAAACAACATGCACTTCTGACTACATATAATATATTAATTATGCCACTGTAACAGCAATTACTACATGTATCGTACGACTAATCTGGTCTTGCCTAATTACATGTGCCTAATGTGCATGTATCTGCTAGAGTATAATATCATGGTTGCACCTATTGACAAGATACATGTAAGATATCAATTGTGGTCTTATCCCTGTATCACTCTCTTCCCTTTCTCCCAGTCTCTCAGCAGGTTGTGTAGCTCTTCCCCAGCTGCTGCACCTGCGGTCAGTGATGGTACAGAGGCAGGTGTCAGACATCTGGAGCCGAGATGAGCTTCCCTGTGAGGTCAACCTTGGCTGGGAGAAGAGGTACCATTCTGTCTTCACCTGTCCCATCCTCCGACAGCAGACTTCAGGTGAGAGTATTCATATCAACACTATACGTGTGGATTGTTTACCATTATAGAAACAAACAGGTACCACCTATGCAAACTGTAGAAAGTTGTATATCCTCACTAGTGCAGTGATGCTGAAAGTCTTGTAAAAAAAATCATGCATTCCCCCGTTTTTTATACTGCAAGCGACAAAAGCTGGGGCGTAGGCTTGGGAACGAGGCTACCATACAGAGGTTTGCAGGTTGGTTGTCCACAGGAAGGAACAAATGGGCAATGGCTCTCAAGTACATAATTGGGTTAGCCTGTCTAGAACAAAGGCTAACAACACTTTTACACAGTTACAACTGGCAACTTCCATTTACCTATTGCATTGGACAACCAACCTGCAAACCTCTGTACATTTCAGTTTGCTGCATTAGTATAGAAACTGGTGCCAAAATTTACTAGTTGGCTATACTCCTTTCTCCTTAGCAATTCAACTTGTCTTCATAGATTCTTTATAGCTCACTTTTGGCAGTTAATCCCAGATGTTGGCAGTCATTCAGTACCTTTGCAGTTGTGTTTCTATCACATTCAAACTGCATGCTGCTCTGGGATTGTTGTTCATACCAATGCCTGCGCACTTAGAGGGACATGCACATGCACACACAGATGCTCACACATGCACACACACATGCACACACACACACACACATACCTAGTTAATACAAAGAGTTAAAGGTCTGCTCTAATCCACAGTTTTATCACAAATTTAGATTTAAATCCACCTGTGAGACTGGCCTGTGGGCATGCCATCTCTAGAGATGCCATGAAGAAACTAGTCAGCCATTCCAAAAGGTTGGTTATACTTTCACCTTTCCATCTGCATACTCCCAACAGTCTAAGTCTTGTGATGTTGTGTGTGTGTATCGATCATGCAATGTGTAAAGGGCTGTTTTGCGTGTAACAAAGCAACCTGCACTCCCAAGGGATACTGAACTGGAAAAGGGAATTGTTAAATTTCCCCATTAGTCTCATACATAGTTCATTGCCACTAAGACTAAAATGGAATCTGAAGCATTAGTATAATTACAAGGAGTGATTATAAAGTTTAGCTAGCCTATTGACCCATTTCGTGAACAATAATACAATGGTATTCCCCTCGTCATATATCAAACTTCGCCTGCAGTCGATCTAGCCTTCCACTCTTCTGTAGCTTCTGCTGCTATTATTCTTTCTAGATACTTCCAATTTTGCTTGCACCTCGCAAGTAATCTTAAGTCAAGTTTATCTTTATTATGCCCCATTAGCACTGTCTACTACTGTTGGCATTTCTGGCTCCTCTCTTGGTGTTCTCTCATCTCCTATTAGCCTTTCTCGCCAGCTGTCCATTTGCCACCAAATGAAGCGGCCTTTCTTAGTGAATGTAACTGTAGCTGGCAGTGGTTTGAATATTGCTTATACCTGTTGTGAGAAGGGTTGCATGTGATCATGGAAGTAAAATGATTAGGAGTGTGACACATCTTGTTAGGCTCATCCCTTGTTGGCTTGTTCAGGCTCATCCCTGGACCCAGATTATGAGCAATTATATTGGTGTTTTCCACCATTTGCTCGTCCCTGAAATGGAATGTGCAACTTTGAACAACATAAAGTGTTGCACTGCTTTAAGGTTAATGCTTTTCTTTTCAAATACATGTATTTTTTGTGTGATACAGACAGAAGCAAATATTTACCAATCTTAATCCTCACCATAAACATTAAGTATGTATTATATAAGCAGAGGTATCTGGAATTTATGTACGTACATTACATAGCAATAATAGTGCTAAGTATCTGTGCACAGCTACATGTAGGTGTGCAGAAATTTGTCTACAGCCTCTGGCTAGCTAGCTCTGTATATACAAGCCTAGTAAGCTACCAAAGATGTTCTTCCCAGGAATGCCTGCCGTTACTGAATGAAGTGTAGAGTTTAGCATGGCACTGATGTGAAGTGTTCCCTGTAGACGTGGTGAAAGGTACTCCTGCTGAGCACTCCTTACATCCCGTTTGGCATTTATGCAGTTTACTGGCAAGATTTCCTTTGTGTATTATAGTCATGAGCCAGGAACAGTTGATCAGCTGGAGGAAGAGCCTGACTCCTCCCCAGTTAACTATTGCAAGATTAATAATTATCCCTGTACTATAATTATTAGCTTGTTTTAAGAATCCATGGTGTTTGGCCATATTTCTAGAATCACCTAAACTTACAAGGATCACAGTGTTGTTGTAACATGCCCAGGAGGGATGTTATTGATTTATAAGCACAAGCTTGAGGGTGAGTGCTTATAATATCAACAACGTCCCGACTAAGCATGATTATTTTATTGTACTGGTGGTTGCAGTTCAGTTACATAATCTGACCGACAGCATATGCATGCCAGCTGTGTTCTTAGTAGTCTACCCACTCTTTACCTTGCGCACTAAGTTTAGATACCAGTTGACAGTGCATTATTGTGGGTTAGTTAGTGCTCAAAGGCAATATAGTAATGGTCGAGCAAAGGATAATACACAAACCAAAGGCTAGCCTTGTACCCGGGCCACCCCCCCCCAAAAGAGTGGTCTGGTATCCACTGTTTGTGCATGTGCTTAATTTCCCAGAATTCTGGGAACTTACGTAAGATATTGCCGTATTGGGTCCGTGGTACAATTAAATCATGTTCGCTTGTTAATCTGCAAATGTTTCATGTTACAAAGTTATAACTGAAGGCAGTAGGCTTTAAGTCTGCAGTGATGTTTTTTTGCAAGGTAGATGCTTAGAAAGTGATCAGTAGTTTGAATTTTCAATTCCAATTGCCACTGAAAAGCCTAGAAGGCCAGATCCAAGATTGAATATCGACCAGCTCACAGTCACTGCCAGGAGAGAGGCGCTTCCGAATTTCTGTGGTAAGATACGTAGCTACCATAATCATAGTGGATAGAAATTACAGTATTCTTGACTGGTTAGAAAGCAATTTCAGTTGCTGAAAGTCAGAATCAGGTTAATTTCTAGTTCTCCGCTTATTATCGTATTTCCGCGATCAGACGCCGCCCTCCATTAGTCGCTGCCCTCGAATTATAGCAGCCCCCTCTGGACGTGCCGAATGAAATAGACGCCGCCCTCCAATACTGGCCGCGGCTAGTATTCGATTAGCACGTGAACAAACCTTGTGACTGCAGACATAGCAAATTGATACAGTATACAGTGTACAGTTTGACATAGAGCTTGGAATAGTTAGTTAACAGTCCTCGAGGAGAACTTCGTTCGCCTCCAGCTCGTCTTCGTCTTCGAGAAAATGGATTGGAGGTGCCGTGTAGTTACCGCTTTACAGCAAAGCAACGGCAGATCAAGAAACTTGAAGTTCTGCTTCAAAACTGAGTCGCAGCATTGTGATTCTAGGCTCAACTGGCTTTTCTAAAAGCCCTCAAAAGATTTTTACCTGATTCATGCTGAGTTTAATAAATGCCACCCTTCATTAGTCGCCGCCCTCGAATAGTAGCCGCACAAATTTGCGTGCTGAAATGAATAGTAGCCGCGGCGTCTGATTGCAGAAATACGGTATATACGTATACTGCCTCTGTACTACTCCTCGCCATGTGACTAAGATCATTTACGGACCCTTTTCCATACATTTAGCAAATTGTTAATGCATGTGCAAACAGTGAATAACAGGCCACTATTTTTCAGGGGGTGTGGCCTAGGGATGAGGATAGTCAAAGGCGAGTGCATTATCTGCCTGAGACCGTTACTATATTGCCTAAGTGCACTAACTAGCCCTGTATTGCACTGCCAACTGTATTTAGTGCTCTCACTGACCTGAGACAGCCATGGCTCTAGTGGGCGTCTTTTAGAAATTGTACATTGTATATTTAACGCACATCAAACTGTGCATTATGTGGATTTAAAGCGTTGTCATGTGATTGATCTTGAGACTTCTGATTTGTCAAAGGTCACGTGAGTAGCACTAATAAGTCCCACGTGGTGAGTAGTCTCACCCAGGTGTAGCAGATATTGTGCTATGGTTGGGGAAATATCCAGTAATTGCTGTGTCCGCACAGACGGGTGGTTTGTAGTCTGTTTATTCAGCACAATAAACTTAGCAACGTCAAAATAATACTCGATACATCCCTTAATTTAATTACTCACCTTGGGAGTGTTGCAGCATTAAGAAGGAGATCAGTTTCTATAAGTACGGGTAGGTCATGCCACTTACCTATCAGTCATAAACAGTAGTCATGAAACATACATGCACATAATACATGTATATACTGCCCAATAAAGGCTTTTTTTGAAGTAGAATTTTGCTATTGGCAAGACATTTATGCTCAACTGCATCATGTAGTCAAGAGGTATGTAACAGTATTAATGATATTTCTCTTTTCCACCAGATACCTACTTTTTCAAAATTATGGTGGTGATTTATACCAATCTTTGGCTAACAGTGGAGAACAGCGTACTAATTTCTGCTGACCTGTTTTCCACAGCTCGTATTTAATGAAGCGTATCCATCACTAAGCGTTGCTCAGATATGAAAAATTTATCTTATTTATAGGTTGCCACTCTGTGTTTTTTTTCTTGTTTTTTTACAGGTTAAAATGTCCATATTGCCCACTGGAAATGTTAGAAAGCGATGTGAAAGATATCAAGTTCTAATCTGAAGTAAACATTCATTACAGTATAATAGCACACTCCAAATATATAGACTGTTGCATGATCCTGATGTATTCCTAAATGGATGATAGTGTAGACAGCTGCTCATCACTGGAGTTCTGTGTGGTCCTTGTGTGTACAGGGATTGGCTCACTTTAAAAGGATTCAGTTTTAGCTGCCAATGTTGCTATGTTCTGTACTTGTCTGTAACTCATTATTTGGCATGAAAAGAGAAATGATATTCGATCTATTGTCTGAAGTAGTGTACGTGGCTTGTACCATTACAATCTGTGTCTGTATATGTGGTCCTGCCAATGATAAAGGACATATATTGCTGAAAGGCTCTGTCAGACTATTGATTTATGAGTGGTGTGTTTTGCTGTTTGAGGCATAGTGGTTTATAGTCTTTAGTGTATGGTAGATATGGTATACTTGATTATGATGAATACACTATAGTCTTGTAAAAAGATGCTGAAAGTAAGCTTAGTCCTAGGCACAATGATGCTCCTATCTACTCTTCTGGAAAGTGATGCATATGAGAGATGTGAAAGTACGTATTGCATGTGCGCTGATGGTGTGCATCAATCAGTACGATCATGAAGTACTCATGCTTATCCAATCTGTATGGTAATACAACTTGCAGGGTGCTCTCCATGCAATGGTGGGAGTTGTCCATCTGTAACTTGTCACACTCTACATACGTCAGCTGGCGCTCTTGGTTTCCAGTGTGTGTGCTCCAGATTAGGTTCCCAACTTAAAAGTGATTGTCATTGTGAAGGTATGATTGGCCAATAAATGCACATGTTTCTCTTTGTTCCACCTGGAAATTTTAATGCACATTATAAAATCTAATGCTCTATGCTTCACAGATATTGAAGCTTGCACAAAGTTTCATTCTGAGATCAGAAATCAATGCAGAAGGGATCTCAACTGCAGCAGAGCAACAGGAAGCTATACGTGTGTATGCTTCATTCCAACTGATGATGTCAACGTAGTAGTGTCACCATCAGGTACTTGTAGTACTATGCAGCTACACTGCTGGGCTAGATGGTAACTGGGCTACCAGAGTGGTTTAACCTACGTACAAATATTGAATTTACCCCCCTAAACTTAAATTTAAAATGTGCATATGCATGCTCAGGAACTGCCGAAATAGCTATGTGTATTTTTTACTCCATTTTTTTTGTACAATTCATGCAATTTCCAGTACTTGACTTTGGGTTAGCTAGCCCACTAGCTATGGTTCTGATCCCTTCCATTCATGTATACATATGTATGAACTGTGTAGTTAGTATACCGTAATGCAGTATGTTATTAAGCTAGCTATGTCCTATTATGTATGCATAGAGGAAAAGCATGATTGCAAATAATGTTGAATATTTTTTTTGTAGCAACCTCCTCCCCAGTACATTTGGTACCAGTTGTACCAAAGAGCTCAGCAGTTGAGAGAAGCAGTGTTCCTAAGACATCCGATTCTGGATCAAATCAGGCTGGTGAAGTAGTAGGTGTTGTGCTAGGAACAGTGACTGTGGTTATCTCTGTGGTGCTTACGACCACTGCAGCAATAGTTGCTGTTTTCAGGTACCGTAAGAAGCGTGCAACAGAGACATTGGCACCTTGGCCGGAAATAAGACGGTATGACATGAATACCACTTTAGACTCTGCACTTTGCCGCATTTCTGGTGCGTTTGTGTTAGGTAAACACTGATTTTTGCCATCTTGTCTAGCTATTTTTGTTCGTTTTGTGCATGGATCCTTTCCTACGAGAAGCACTCAGTTGATGCATGGATACCTATAGCTAAACCAAGCCAATGAGTATATTAATGATAATGATAGAGTTTGAGTCACACAGTACACAGCTGAGCTCCATGAGGCTACGTCTGAGCCATGTAGTTATAGCTAGCTTCAGGGTATGTGGATCGAAGTGAACTTCATTGTGATATATAACCGTTTTAGGTCCCCCAAGCTATCAGTGAATTTGTAAGTTTGAGATAGAGCATGTTAGCATAATTATATAGTTAGCTACTTTTTATGTCATTGTGTCATGTTCTTGCTTTTCAGCTCTGAACGTGATATACACAACCCCACCTATGGTTCTAAAGAGTTTCCTCATAGAGTGTCCCAAGCTGCTATCATGCCACCAGTTTATGAAGAGTTGGACTCACCTGATACACATTCAGTAAAAAACTTTTCCAATCCATTACATGCAGCTGGTGACTATGCTTATGAGCCAATAGATTTATGCCAATCATATAGTGATGCCAGCCCATTTTCAAACAGTGACAGAAATAGAACCCAAGAATGCCAGTGTGACGACTGTGGTAGTAAACCAAACCAGTTTAAACACCCTTGTCCAGATGAAATCCGTGAAGCACAGATACTAGATGATTATGATGCTAGAGATTATTCCCAACTGGATCCAAACACACAATATGCCTCTCTGGAACCCTACACTGGTAGTACTGCTGATCCTCCAAAAGATGACAGGAAAGAGCCTACTACTGAGAAAGAGTGTGACAGCGATGATTATTCACACCTACAACACTAATACACACTATCATGAAGGACCAGCAGTTTTTAGATAGCCATGCATAATAAATATAATTGTTGGAGATTAAAATAGACAGTACTTATTGTAACGCATTCGAGTTAATTTTTTACATAATTTTACTTTGTCCTTCGATCCACCTGGGCAAGAATAGGTCTGAAAGCCAAAATTAACATTATGTGAACATTAATGAAAGTGCAGAAGGGGGCTGGCTTGCAAAGATTGTTGAGTATATAGCTAGCTAGGCTGCTTGTTTGAAGGTCATAAGTGATTATAGCCAAAAGTGCGCATGCCATGCAGTACGGTATTACACTGTCAAATCAGCTACCTATTGATGAGGTGTGCTAGGTTAAGTGTCCTTGGTTCTGAAATGTCCCTCCTCCAGGCCCAATATTATCCATGCACTAAGTATATAGTGGTGGAGGGTAAAAGTGTCCCCCAGGCTGAGCTTTACCTCTGGTGTTCAAGAAAGTGGTCAAAACTGGTGAGAAACTAAGCTTACATACTTTTCTCTGCTGTTCCATGTGTCCTCAGTGGCAAAGGTCTCTGAGATATAATTTGGTACATTGGCAGTTAATACTAATGTTCGTATCAACAAGTGTCATTGACCGAGCGCGATGAATAGCCCCGCCCCCTTTGGCGATTGTTCATGAGCGATGGCGTATCATACGTATCGAGCTTGAAGGTAAAGCAAGTCCAGATAGGAGAACCTTTGGCAACCCGATCACTTACTAGTTGACTTTATTAAAATGGTGAGTTAGAGAGATGTGAAGGTATCAGCCTACCAGGAGTGATGCGATTTACTATTCTAATTAGAGCACAGGATCCTTGCACTTTTTCCCAATATCTAATACTCTGTTAGCGTTACACTCAAAAGTAGAAGGAACTGATATGAAGCAATCTAGGTGGTAAATAAGAATAGTTACAACCTAATATTGGGTGATTTACTTTCCAGTTTGAGCTACATGTACATGCGCATCCAACATGATGTGTCTCCCAGACTATATTTTAGGTTGGAGAAATGGCCCTTTGCCCATCGTACATACAACAAAAATGCTGCCATCAATAGAGCATTTTCATGGATTGCATGCTCCCATGTACAAAATGGGCATAGGTCCAAGGTCATAATGTACGTGAGTGATGTTTGCATGGCAGCCACCCCGAATGTGTAGGATTGATGCACTCACTCAATGTATATGTTGTGTACTGCCACTTTCTTCATTGGCTAATCCTTACAACGTTATTCTTGCACAAAGCAGAATAGCATTTCTCCTGTACTTTATTTCATAAAGTCCCACATACCGTAATGCTACAAATGTATACGTGTGTAATTATGTGATTTGGATATTTTAGAGGTTTTAACTAAGATTTTTGTTTATGCATTTTTGAAGTTTACATCCTTTATTTTTACCTGGAAAACACCTATGAGGCTACAGAGACTGCTGAATGGTAATGTTCATAGTATTTTACAGGGCTTCCTTGTATCGCTATCAGTTGTTTCGGTTGTTGTTTTTTTTTAGGGGAAAAAAAACGTATGGTAGCAGTGCTGCAGCTTGTAGCTATATCATAGATATTATAGCTCCCGGAACAGGAGCCCTATAATATCTATGGCTATATAGAGCTACTTGGCAGTAAAGCTAACTCAGGTGGATGATCGATAGCTAAACTGTACACGATGTCATTCATAACGAGTGTTAGCAGGGACAGTTACAGTTCAAGGCCACCACAAACAACTGCTGCACGGCAATGTGGGCAAGGACGGTCGCAGGAGTGCACAGCAGTTGTACTGACTCCATTTAATGCACATCATGGAAGTTAGTACGGTCTACACACATCTACACTGGTCTAGGAGTTGTACCTCTGTTCTTTACTATTATGACTGAGCTATAGCAACTCACTTTGGGCCCATCACTGTTATACTTCAAGTATTATAACCGTCCTAGCAGAACAGCTCATGCTCAAGGCTCCGTTTCCGGTGTAGGCGTAACCTTCGTTATACGGAACGGAACAGAATAGAATGGCGTGTAGCGTCAAGTACTCGCCCGAAGCGCTTGAGAATCACTGCTGAACAGATTGATTTCTTTGAGAACGCTATGGTGTGAGTGCAATACCCTGGGAGAATTGCCGTTTCTTAGCGTTTGAATCATTGTAATTGCTTCAGCCATTATTGCTGTAGACTGGCTTAAGAAGAAACAAGAATAACAATATGAACAATTTGCTGGTTTAGCGACTTGCCGATGTAGTACTTCAGCGGTGCTCTCCAGCAACGTCAACAGTCTTGTTACTGATGAAAACACTCGAGAATTACAGGTATAGTACATAAAGGCTTATGACTACATCTAGGGCAGAGTTTTGAACGTATATCATTTTGTACACATGCAATGCGGCGGCCATTTTTTTCCCGTGCCATCCCTATATATGGAGTACTACCGTACTCCATGATAGCACCAAATTTTTGAGGTACATATACTTCTGCAGTTTTCACGGATTCATCTCGGACTGCAGAATGTTTTTGCCAGAATTTACAGTAATATATTTATTACACGAACATTGCACTTCGTTTTTTTATTCAAGTGTATATTCAAGATGGCTACTTCAAAGCAGCTCATACAAAGCTGCTGGATTCTCGGGGTCCGCTCTCAAAAAGCAGTATCGTCGACCCCTGTTAATGTGGAGGTGAGACACGTGCTTCAGCTCTAATAGATGGTCCGTACACAAGGTTCTCACCAGAACACACACCATTGCCTCAGTGCTGAAGATTTTGGTAGAGCTCATCTTTCTAGCTGATGTGCAGACTTATTTAATACATGCTAACAAACATGAAGTCTGGTCTAGGGGTGTGGCTAACAATGAATGAGCGTGGCTATCAAGAATCCTTGGTCCATGAAATTTACTTTTGTGAAGTGTTTTCAGCATGATCAATCCACGAAAACTTTGGCCCTCAATTATTTGGCACTATATGGTAGACGCAGCTAGTCATTGGGTTAGTGTACAGAAATGAAGCCAACAGCACAAAGCCGAAAGTATGAAGCTGAAGCTGAAAGTATGAAATTGGAAGTGTGAAGCTGGAAGTTTGGACACTCCCAATTTTACAAACCATAGTTTATCCGACATGCTGACTTAAACTCAGTCTAGCCCTGAAGACTCAACGTATATTGCAGTGGATTCATCCACCCTGTATAAAGAGTGTGGATGTGTCTGAATAAGTAGCATAGCACGAGGAGGGTGCCTCACTGCAGAGATGCCCACGATGAGAGTAGCTAGCAAAGATACCAGTATAGCCCAGCCCAGAACTGAGACAGAATACAACAGAAGAGGCTGCATCAAAACACAGCACTCTTTAGTTATTGGGCCAGACTTCTCTTGGAGAGGTCTAGGCATGACACTATACTCTCTTCTGCCCATCTACAATTCTTGCGAAGGTCTGCCCCCACTACAGTACTAGTATTAGTTGGTAGTGGTATAAGCATGTAATGTACACATACTCGTAAAATTAATCGCTGTTGTACTTTTAAGCTCTTAAGTAAACTGTTGTCATGGTATTGCAACTCGCATCGGTGGATTTCTCATTTAAGGCTCATAATAAAAGTAACTAACCTATAAAGGTATCATCCAAAACCCATAGTGCTCCAACAAACAAGCTGACATTCATAGAAAAAGGCCAGACTATTAATACTAAATCACCAAAGATACCTAACACGTGAGTGATGTACATGTATGTGGTATACATACGTCCACTCAACTACACATTGTAAGTGAGACTGAGCCATATGTTTACTTAAAGAGGGATGACACCTCTCCCATGCTCAACATGGTGGTACTATTACTGACATACTCTGGTACTTGGAAATACATTGAAAACACTTGATCTCATGTACATGTATAAAGCTAGTTATTGCGTCTTGGACCAACAGAAGTCACCAGCTATTTGCTTTGCTCTAGTACAAAAGGATGATATTGCAGGTATGCAAATTGGATTGATTTGTACATTGAGTACAAAAGGTACACTCTCATACTAGTAGCTTCATTTAACTTTTTATTGACAAGACTGTCTACCTTAGAGTACTATCTCTGGCCTCGTGTGTAATGTGATGCCATAGAGGTGTCCACTTTGTGTTGAACACTTGATAGTCTATTTATGTGATGTAAACTACATTTTTTATTGTCCTAGAGCAAGAAATCAGAGTGTGTGAAGGTGGTGGTTCGCTGCCGCCCCATGCTGCCTGATGAGAAAGCAGCTGGTTATGAAAGGTGAGCCATGACAGTTCCATAAGGGCAAGATGAACATGAAAGGTACATATTTAAGTATATGTATTATGTATTAGCCGCAAACTACAGAGCATTTTCTGTTTCCCAGGCTGACACTATATATATGTAGGTATGTGTGCCTGGCTGGTAAAAGGGAAAATTTTAATTTCAGTTTTTGTGGGGATATACAGGTAAAAAGGGTCTTCTAATTTCAAGATGGTATACTGAGAATTCTCCTCCCTGTTACATTATTCACACTATAAAGAAGCAATGATAAACATGGCTGCTTCTTCAGTGGGCTATAAGATAAATAAAGTTGTTTTCACAATAAGAATACCCAGAACAAACCTCATACACCTTGGATTGGTCACATGTACATGCACATACGTAATATATATACATTCGTGGAAATGTAAACTGCTATATGCACAGTGGAATCTATCATTTTGGTCTGTACATGTATATATACATACAAGTGTAGGTGCACCAGTGCTCTGAGAATTGTTTAGTCATTTTTTGAAAAGAACTACAAACTCTGAGATGCATAATGTGATTACGCACTCTTGTTGAAGACCAAACTACTATATCATACATAAGCTTCAAGCTCAAGAGGTATGCACATTATATAATTATGAAGAACATGCCTGGTAGCTCTTTCATTAACTCCTACTCATGCTTTCACTAGCTATGTATACTGTCTGTTTGGGGTTAGCCCACTCTAGTTCTGAATTCTTCAATTAATAGTTTCTCTGTAGCATCTCTTGACTCCTGAGTGGGGGAAATATATGCTTTTAACTGGTAGACCTGAGAAAATCGTTTGTACATACATGTACATATGCTCAGAACAGTTGTCAGCCTATTAAATAGTTAACAACATGGGGATGCCATAGCCACATCCTCTCTCACCCCGGCTGAGCATAATAGGGAAATTTATTGAGCATAATAGATAATTATGAAACTTTTTGAAGCAGTGCAGCATAGCATAATAGGTAGATTTTCGAGCACAACTGGCTCACTCCTATTCACAGCTAAGCACTGTTTATTTACTTTCTGAAATTGTATGAGTTTGATATGTTGTGATAAGACCTGTGGTTATCTTAGATGAAGGAGCTGAATTACCATAGGTATAGAGTGCTGAAGAATGGAAAGTATCTATATCTACCTGCCTTAGCTATTAGTGATCCCTAGCAACTACCACAGTTAATAGGAGTCCACCCTCCAGAAGCTAATAAGGTCCCCTACTAAGAGCTGTAGCTACATTTAAGAGCCTACCCTCTAGTAGCTGAGAGCCTACCCTTCAGCAGCTAATAAGAGCCCACTCTCCAGCAGCTAATAAGAGCCCACCCTCCGCCAGCTAACAGCTTGTCTTTTAGCAGCTAATAAGAGCCCACCCTCCACCAGCTAACAGCCTGTCCTCCAGCAGCTAATAAGAGCCCACCCTTTAGCAGCTAATAAGAGCCCACTCTCCAGCAGCTACCCTCCAGCAGCTAGTAAGAGCCCACCGTTCCTCCAGCAGCTAGCACATAATGTAAGGTGGGGCGGAAAGAACTAGGAACAAAGTTAGAGTTGCAGTACTGGCATTAATCATTAATTCAGTAGATGGTTCAGTTACATGTACATGTATAAGTCGCAGTAGATGCTATTATTGCCAGTGTGGTATGATACATTCTCCTTGCCTTTCAGGGTGGTGGACATGGCTGTCCCCAGAGGAGTGGTGATGGTTCATCAGCCAAAGGCCAATAAAGATGACACCATGAGGGAATTCACCTTTGATGCCGTCTATGACTGGAAGTGAGTTTTTTTAACTTTTGTGCGTGTGTGTGTTTGTGCTTTTGAGCGCTGTATGCTTTATGGAGGTCATTTCTAGCTACAGCCACCTCCATCATAATGAGGCAAAACATATCTGGCCCATAGGTGACTGCATTAGATACTATATTAGGTTCCACTGTACTTTTAATCGATTCCTAATTCTCACGGTCAGGTATCCAGCAGTAACTAAGGAGCTAATGAGCACCACTTCACAGCCTGAAATTCTTTGTGTTGTGTATAGGATAGACTACACCCAGGAGTACGTAGGTTATGCACTCATGTAATCTCAGAGTGTGTGGTTAACCCGAGGTGTAGCTGAGGGTTAACCACATACGAGGAGGTTATGTGCATAACCTACGAGTGGGTGGAGTCTATTTGACTTATACTGCTTATAATATTGGTCAGCGCATAGCAGAATGGTGTAACTATAGAAAAAGCCTGCATAGCTACAGTTTGTCTCCAGGCCAAAAGTACGTACGTAGGTTGTGTCACTATGTAAACTACTGAATTCAACCATGAAAAGAATGATTAATGATGTAATATACATAGTATAAGTTTTCTTTCGTCCTTCAATCTGGTCAAGTATTATATTAATTATTAGCAATCATGGATATTTTACTCAAGTTGCCATTATTTTCAAAACTGGCCGAGTAGGATCACATCTTTTGCGGCTCGTCTGGCGTTCACTTATAGCAATTCTTTTTGTACATGTGTACCGATACTTGTATATGTACCTGTAGGCCTGCAAGGCATTTGCTGTGTATTGTTCAATACAGAGTTTGAAATTGTAATTTGGAACTGAGTGCTTAATTCAATACCAAGATATTGAAGTGCTTGAGTGTATGTACATGTAGCCTGGGACTCAGATCTAACCTTTACACCTTGGTTCTCCTCACTAGGAACCATTACCTTTGCCGAGAATGGCAATGTAAGGGTATGCCACTTGCAGTAGATTAGTATGTGTACATATTGTCTTCCCTCATTTCAGTTCTAAGCAGATGGATCTCTATGATGAAACATTCCGATCTATAGTAGATGCTGTTCTGGAAGGATACAATGGTACATAAGACAAGTCACATAATTTATTTTCCATTGAAAATCATAAATGCTTGCTCCTTGGTTAGTTCTAGAATGTGTCTGCAGTACCATATGTACATGTGTTGCCATGGCTAGATATTGCCCTCACCTCCCTCAAAATGGGATTGCACCCACTAAAGTGCTGATGATCAAAAATAGTCACCGCCCATGAACAGTTGCTGCAGTTAGTATTCAAGTAGCCTGTGAAGAGACCTTGTGGCAGCAAAATCACTGTAAAGCCTTATTTTAATGGTATCAGTAGAACAGCTATAACAATCAGGCTTTGCATGAAAATCAATGGAATGAACAGTTGAGTGAGTCTACAAAGACAAAAAGGCTGAATCATAAGACTTCACCCTCAGCATCTTTACCAGGGAAAACTAATTATTTACATGTAGTATTTTATGAAGGCTTTGGATCGCTTCGAGTGCTTGACTTATAAAGTCACAAAGAAAAGAAGAAAAGTGAGAAACAGATTGGAGGTGCAGAATTGTGTTATCACACTTTGTAGCTAGCAAACCAATGGCTTGGAATTTGCCTCAATGCCAGGGTAAATTATGCCATCCTGACTGATATCCATCTCAAAGAAACTGGGTTTCTCTTAAAGTCATCATTTTACAACAGATACATGCCCAGCATAAGAGTAGCCACACAAAAGTGCATGATGATAAAATTAGTAGTAGCTACAGTGCTCTTTGCCTTTGCCCGATGCACAACACAGTATTATGACCACAAAATATAAAAAACACAAAAGATTACAATGCCAAAAAAGAAAGAACAGGTGTTATGGAACTATTTTACAGGCTTCCAATACAGAGGCCAAATATGAAAGCCTCAAAATAAGAGGGTACACCCCAGTACTATCATCTATTAGTAACAGATCACTATTGCAATAACCAGTTTACTGGGACAAAACCTTTTAAATCTGAATTATGCATTAGCTACATGTACATACGTATATGTGTACAACACAGTCACAACCAACTTGTAAGTCTTTCTCTAACTGTTTATAGCACCTAGTCTAGATACGTCTTTCCTTTTATAGTACAGTGATAGCAGAATACATTGTACATAAACACTTTCTGCAGGTACAATCTTTGCATATGGCCAAACTGGAACTGGGAAAACCTACACAATGGAAGGTACATACTAGAAAGTTTTTACATTCTAAATACATACTCATGATAGCCTTTCTTTTAAATTGTACACAAGTAGTAAGTACAGGGACAACGCTTGGAATCCAAATTTGGATCTCCTGGTAAAGCACAAGCTTCATGATCAGTTCCCAATTAAAGAAGCATGGCTGTGAGTTACAGTAAATCACGAGTCACAAACTTTCCATTCAATTCCTATTACTCTATTGGCAGTCTATATGCTAGGACTAGCATTACATTTCAAAGCAAGGCTCTGTGAATACCAATTTTAATTCGGAAAGAAACTCTGCTGACATTTCAAATGGATGCTCTAGTCTTCAGTGAGCGACTGGAACTTCCTGATTGCTGGATGGCGACTCTGAAGAGACTAGAGGGAGGAGCTGACTTGGGTCGATCCCTGACATTCCATAACATTCGCATTGTGATGTGACGTATCGTGACGTGTGTGGCCATAAAATAGCAGGTGTTGTCACACTAACTTCACTTTTGCCCTCAAGACTAGAGCATCTAGTCAAAATGTTGGTAAAGTTTCTTTCTGAATTAAAATTGGTATTCAGAGATCCTTTGTTAAGCAAGAACCAACTGAGAAGCCCCCTCTTCATTGGCATTACCACATTTGCAAAAAGTGTCCTTCAAAAAAAAAAAACTGTGATTCTAACTCTGCATGTTATCTGACACTCACTCTTTATGAGGCATCTGTGAAAACTATACTGCTTTCCAAGTAATTTTTTAACATGTTCTTTACAACAGTCCAGGACCCAAAATAATTAAGACTTACATGCTTAAACTAGTACATGCATGTCTCTTTATTTTTCCAGGCATCCGAAACAAGCCTGAGGAGCATGGAGTAATTCCCAATTCCTTTGGCCACATCTTTACACATATTTCTCGAACCCATGATGAGCAATATCTGGTTAGAGCTTCCTACCTCGAGATTTACCAGGTAACACTACATGTATGTAGCCACATTCCAGTACTGTATTTAGACTGGTAGAATATTACTGCCCTGCTTCTTTATTGTATACAAGTACATGTACATGTACATTGTTCTGTATTATTCTCTGAACTAACATACATAGGAGGAGGTCCGAGACCTATTGAGTAAGGATCACAAGAGAAGGTTGGAGCTGAGAGAGAAGTCTGACACTGGTGTGTATGTTAAGGTGAGCTGGAGTGTTATGAATTGTGAGGGAGAGATGGAGAGATTAGGTACTAATTGTTTGTCACTGAACCATCTCTGGAGAAACACCAATACAGCTTAGCTATACTTTATACTAGGCGTACTGGCAAGAAGCCTCGCAGTGCATGAGAATTATAATTACCGGTAGTCTTCAGGTCTTGGAGGGTGGACAGGGCAGCAAAAATGGTATAATTAGTTCTGTCTACATTGCAAAAATGGTATAATTAGTTCTGTCTACATTGCAAAAATGGTATAATTAGTTCTGTCTACATTGTGGACATTGAGTGCATCCAGAAGCTGTGCACAGACCTGGCCGATTTCACTTGACACAAAGCTGGGACTGCAGACTGTACTTGCTGGTAGTTTAAAGTGCTGGATCCTGCCTTCAGTCCACCCCTCAGACCACTTCAGTGTGCCATCATACTGTAGTCACTTTGCAAGTGTACAGGTGGGGCTTCTGCTCACAGGTAGGTGAGCAGAGACTGACAGATGGCGAGTAACTACTGGCAGGGAGGTTCCCTTCTTTAGTAATCTGCTCCTCACGCCGGCTTCAGAGATTCAGATTTCACGTCCACAATTTATACGTATTAAACTCATGCTCACTTACAACCTATTGAGGTTCGGGACTCAATTATTGACGTAATACATATTAATACCAACATGTTAATTTGTTACCTGTTTACTGATAACTGGCAATTACCAAACATTAAGCTTGCTATACATTCGCAAGAAAATTCTACTGGTGATCTACTCAGGGTCTAACATCAATCCTCCCATTTTCAGGACCTCTCCTCATTTGTGGCAAAAAGTGTAAAGGAGATAGAACATGTGATGACTGTAGGAAACAACAACCGAACTGTTGGGTAAGTACTCTCTAATACTTAATACAACATTGATTTTGCATAGGAACTGTTGGAATCATGTGCCAGGGCCTAGACCATATATGGTGGTATGATTATCATTCACTGCTGAAGTTAGTGATTTTACATAGGGACTGTTGATGTAGTTACGTACAAAGAAGGCCTAGACTGTTGTGTCGTACAGCCCACGAGGCCAGAATGCTCTGGATAGCTACCCAAACTGTATCTTTCAAAATCATGCACGAGGTATACACAGTAGAACAAAGCAACAAAGAGCATGGGCATGCGCAGTATAACGCATCACATCATTATTACCTAACTATACTACTGCAATACTGATAACCAAAATACACTACACTCCTCCTCACTAAAAGATATACAATGTCACGAGAGGTAACTCACTACATGTAGACTAAAATGTCAAGTCCATAGAGAGACTCTTTGGAGGAGCACGATTCTTCCGGGGATATTGATGGGTCGTAACGGTTGGTGGCGTAACACGAGTTGGTGACGTATTCGTTGGCGAGGTCAGTGTACGGTCGGGTTGTTCGTGCGTGCTACAATCGGATTCTTCATTGGTGGCCCAGGATTAACAGTGGTATGTGAACCAGTGAATGTAGGGGCCATAGAAACAGGGATCTCCTGATCAAACTCTGTGCAAGGGGGATTGAAAGTCTCTTCACATGGGCTGTCCCCCATTTCAGACAATTGGTCTATGTGTCGCTTCCATACCCGATTTCCAGTGACTTGTACAAGGTAGGAGAGTGGCCCATTTCGTTTGATAATGGTACCTGGAATTCAGCGTGGTCCCAACCGCATACTGCGGACCATTACCCGTTGCCCAACAAACAGTTCTCTCTGGTGGGCATGCAGGTCATGTTGCATCTTCTGAGCAGCTTGTTTTGAGGCAACACGTTCTTTAACATTAGGACGTAGCCGGTCAAACCGTGTCCTCACATTCCTCTTCAAAAACAGGATACACGGCGCTAAATTGGTTGTTGCATGGGCTGTACTGCGATAGGTAAGGAGGAAGTTCCTCAATCGCTGCTGAAATGGGTCCATGTGCTCTCCGGCCTCCATTGCGTTCTTAAATGTTTTCACGAAATGCTCTGCTGCCCCGTTTGAGGAGGGGTGGTATGGAGCGCACCTGATGTGCATTATGGTATTGCACTTGAGGAAGTGAGCAAAATCCATAGTTGTGGACGGTTGTCCGAGACCAGTTGCTCTGGCAACCCATATGCTGAAAACAGCTTCCGTAGCTCCTGAATTGTTGCTGAGGTGGTGGTTGTTTTCATCACAATAACCTCTGGCCACTTGGAATGGGCATCTACCCCAATCAAGAACATTCGTCCACCAAAACAAGGCCCAGCAAAGTCAATGTGGATCCTCTGCCATGGTCGGGAAGGCCAGTTCCATGGGCAGAGCAGTGCCACAGCCGGTGCATTCTTCACTGACTGACATGACGTGCAGGACTTCACCATCTTTTCAATTTCTCGGTCAAGCCCTGGCCACCCTACATAACTCCTGGCCATTGTTTTCATTCTAACGATAACTCGGTGGCTCTGGTGGAGCTCTTGTAACACTTCCTTCTGTAGCTTTCGTGGCACAATCACTCGAATACCCTACATCACACATTCGTCTTCCAGGGAAAGTTCCAGATATCGGTTCCAGTATGGCTTCAAGACTTCTGGTACATGTACCTTTGATGGCCAACCACGCTTCGTATACAGCAGCACTCTGCTCAAGATTGGATCTCGTCTGGTAGCTGCCTAGCCTCGTACCCAGGCCACACCCCCCCTCGGGGAACGAGGCTAGTAGCTGCCTTGAGCTGCACTGATGTCACAGGTAAGGCCTCAATCTGTCGTACATTGAAGATACTAGGCTCAGGGAGGCATTCCCTGTCCTCACTCCCAGTCAGTGGCAATCGTGATAATCCGTCTGCATTGGCGTGGGCTTGAAGACAATCGTGTAATTGTATGCAGACAAGATCAGTGCCCATCGCTGTAGGCGGGCGGCGGCCAAGGGAGAAATTCCTCTCTTCCGCCCCAGGATGGTAGTCAGTGGCTTGTGGTCAGTATACAGAGTGGATTGTCGCCCATAAAGATATTGATGGAACTTCTGCATGCCATAGACAAGAGAAAGGGCTTCCTTTTCTCAAGCTGTGCATAATTTTTTCACTGGCTGTCAATGTCCGAGAGGCATAGGAAATTGGTCTTTCCGAGCCATCTGGTAAAACATGAGAGATGACTACCCCAATGCCGTAAGCTCACATTCTGGGGACCACTTCCACGTACTGCCTGTCGTTAGCAGCTGGTTGAGAAGGAGGCCAGATTGGGAACAAACTTTCCATACTAGTGCAAGAGGCCTAGAAAGGACCTCAGTTCCTGCTGGTTCCTTAGTTTGGGTGCCTGCTGGATAGCCTCAACCTTCTGGAGGATGTGTGGAGTCCTTCATCAATCTGGTGACCCAGGTACTCCACTGAGTTTTGGAAGAAGGCACATTTGCTGCGCTTCACCCGGATGCCGTGTTTCTGCAATCACTGTAGTACTTCCTCAAGATTGTGGATGTGCTCTTCTTCAGTGGCTCTTGTGATGAGAATATCATCAATGTAGCACATGCTATGTGGTAATCCCTGCAAGATGGAATCCATGGCTCACTGAAAAATGGCAAGGGCTGATGCAATGCCAAAAGGAAGCTTTATGGGTGTTAACAGTGACATACTTCTGTGAGTCCTTGTCCAACACCATCTGCTGGTAGGCCTGTGTCAAGTCAAGTGTAGTAAACTTCTTCCCCCCTGCAAGAGAGGCAAGAAGGTCATCTGGCTTGGGGAGGGGGTGCTGGTCCACTTCAAGACTAGGGTTGATCGTGACTTTATAGTCTCCACAGACTCTTATGCGACCATCTCCCTTAGGCACTGGCACTATGGGAGCTGCCCAATCACTGTGGCTCATTTTTGTGATGATCCCCTCTTCTTCTAGTCGGTTGAGCTCCTTCTCGATCATTCCCTTAAGGGCGAAGGGAACGGCCCTGGGCCTGTGGAAAACTGGGTTGGCCCACTCTTGACGTTCAGGTGAGCCTGGAAGTGTCGCATGGTTCCCAGGTCCTTACCGAATACTTTTGCATACTTTCTTTGGAGTGCTTCCACCTGGGCCAGACCCTTGTCCAAGGTTGTAATGCCGATGGTCTTCCAATCCAGGCGGAGATGTCTCAGCCAATCGTACCCAAATAGGCTTGGCCCCGTTCCTTCTACGGTGAGCATGTGAGTCTGAGATTTGTACTTGACCTCCACACTCATCTATAATGCATGACATCAGTATTACCTAACTATACTACTACAATACCGATAACCAAAATACGTACACTACATAGACCTCGATGTAAAAGTCACAAAAACAAATTAAAGAACATATATTGGGATGGAATCCCAAGAAGCAACCAAACAAGGTAGGAACAGTGCCACAGTACTCTTACAAATTGTCATCCCTATATCTTTGGATATTTTTCCAATCAGGTCACTAGGCTTGTTCCCCAGGGGCTGGGGAACAAGGCTACCAGGTTGCATAGTGCTTGCTGCATGGTGATTGTTACATGGGATGGCAGAATGCTAGATTGTGATCTGTACATCCTGTGGTTGTTTTATTATTATCGCAAATGGGTTAATTACTGAAGATTATCAGTATTGAGTCTACAGTGCATGTTGCTGTAAAGCTGTGGTTGAGAAGGTTGTGTGTGTTGTAGTGTGCTGCCTTATTGGCTCTGAATATGGCTGATGTGGCATGTTTGGGATTGAGGTGTGTGCAAAAATATAGGATGGCAATTCGTAAGAGTATTGTTGCAAGTCACATGAGGCAAACAGAAAAGACAAACTGTAATAATAGAGGAAAAAATTAATAAAAGGGGGTCAAAACAGGGCAGTGCAAAAGGCAGTCCACATCAAAAGTCCACTAAAGTAAGGCATGATCTATGTAGGTAAAATACCCTTCTTACCATTCATGGTGGCTTGTTATCGCTGTGTACGTATGCCAAGACTCAAGCATACATCAGGTCAGATGTCGTTCTTACCTTGTTATTTTTGGGGGGATTCCATCCCTATATGTTCTTTTATTTTTTAGAATGACTTGTTTTGTTGGGGTTTCTTTTGGGCGGGGGGGAGGGAGAAGGGTATGGATGGTTGTGATTATTGAAACTGGAAACTCAATCTCGATACGTATGGTGATGTAGGCATAACTTCTATTACATTGTCGTACTTTCCGAATATGAAACTGGCGTATTAGCAGCAAGCCCCTGCTTCCTCGCATCCCAATCATTGTAATCGCTTTAGCCAGTATTGCTCTAGCCTTGCTGAAAGACAAAGAATCGGAAAGAAGAATTAAGACAACTGGCAAATTGTCTTAATTCTTCTGGACCTTTACAAATCAGACTGTGCAGTCCTTATGAACACCCATATTGTAACTTAGTCATTGTTTTATACTTAAAAAAAGCTTCTCTCCAGCATGGCATTTGAGTGATCACTGTCATTCTATTGCCATGGCTATTATTCTTTTCTGTGTTCTGAATGTATACTTCTCTATGCTCTTGCAGGCCCACCAACATGAATGAGCACTCCTCAAGATCTCATGCCATCTTTATCGTCACTGTGGAGTGCTCAGCGGTGAGCTGGAATATAGACCATACAGTCCATACTTGGCAATATGGATCTGGAATATGGAAATGAAAATAGTGGTACAATGCATATGACAGTATACTGATACATTAGAATTGTTCACTCGGGGTGAGGAAGATGTTGCATGTGGAGGCACAGCTCTTAGAGGGGGTTGGAGCAGGAAATGGATGTGGTTGAAATATAGATGCTCTGAGGTTGCAAAAGAACAGAAAATTATCTACTAATAAACTATTGAGCATATTTTGAAGAAAATCTGGTGGAGGGGGTGGGAATCCCCGGCCCCCCCCCCCCCCTCTCCCCCTCTGTATGAAACCCTGTTAATTATGCATACATGTCATCTGTTATGTAAGGCTACACACGAAATCTGGTGGAGGGGGTGGGAATCCCAGCCCCCCCCCCCCCCCCCTCTCCCCCTCTGTATGAAACCCTGTTAATTATGCATACATGTCATCTGTTATGTAAGGCTACACACGGTGTAGGAATGCCTCAATTGCTTCATCTCGACAATGATAATGTCATTATCAGCCGGCACACATGAAGCGGCCACCTGGCTAGTCCTGAGATTATGTACTGCTACGCACTGTGCAGGAATGCCTCAATTGCTTCATCTCGACAATGATAATGTCATTATCAGCCGGCACACATGAAGCGGCCACCTGGCTAGTCCTGAGATTATGTACTGCTACGCACTGTGCAGGAATGCCTCAATTGCTTTATTAGTGCTATTAGACAGTACCATATTGCTAGTTGAAAGGGAAACACTTTTCTGGCCTAATTTTAAGTTCTGGATCCAGGCAGCATGTGTCAACTCCTGACAATTATTGGAAGGGGACAATCAGTCAGGTCATCTGCAAAAGCTTTTCCTGAGTGAGCCTCAGAGGTGACAAACTTTGGAGTTGACAATTATTTCCTTTTCTCTTGAGCAGGTAATGTGGGAGCAAAGCTGAGGCTAGATTTCGTTGTTAGGTGCCATCTCACCAATTGTAGCGAGACCACTTCCTATCACCATGCGCATATTTGACACTGTGCAAGGTACCACCCTTGAGAATCAACATACTCTGGGATATTCGATTCTACATAAGATGTAAACATCAATTAGAGAGGGAGGCCCTCTGAGTTGGGGATCAGTACAATTTTTGGTGGGAACCATGCAGTGGGTAGTCAGTTACACAGCTTAACTACTGGGTTGATGGCAATCAGAAACATTAGGGTAGACATTGTGTCACACTGGAAAATGCCCTGCTTAACACGGAATGATGGGTTGACGCCTGCACTAAGGTAGATAACTTGGAGTGAAGATCATTGACGCAAGCTTATGATTCAATTTCTTTTGTTGCTTATGTACATAACAACCACTGTCTGAAAGGTCCCTGCCAAATTCTTGGGGAGAATGAGTTGCCACTCCTCCTATACCATTTTGTGAAGACCTCCTGAGAAAGGTGACTGAAGCCTTAATTTATAACCACCCCATTGAGAAGAGTATAAGATGTAAACTACCTGGCACCCTCACTCTCCTTCCTGTTGGCTGTCAATGCCATCAGCGATAAAGCTATAAACCAGGTTCAGTGGTTTGCCACAAAGCATGTCAGGGGATGGCTAAACTTCACCTCCTATTTACTTGGAGTTGAAGAACAAGTGTTGGAACTGCCTAATTTCTGCTCTTTCAGCTGGCCAACTCTTGTTTATCCTATCAGCTGGCCTAGACTGTCTCCCCACTCCCTTGACCCTCAGAAGGTGGAGGTACAGAGTGCCTGCATCTTGTGATCTGGGCAGCTCAAGTAGCCTAACCACTGTACATGTGCTTAATGGAGGTCCTAAACCACTCTGCCTGGGCGGTTTCACCTGGAGACATGATTCAGTGCTCTCATACGTATGCCTTGTCATTAAACTGCAGGAACAATTTCCAGTGGGCTCATCCATCTGTGCCAACTTACCTGGCTTTCCAGCTAGTATTAATTCCCCGGCCACCTTGCAATGTACCTCCCAGCTTATCATCTCTGCTAGCTCATCCTGACCTAGAGATTATTATTAGCAATCCTGATGCTCAAATTGACTGTATACTCAAGCTCCCTCCGTGCCTTTCAGGAAACTCGAGTAAGAAAAGCACACAAGTAGGACTACCAAACTCTCATTGCCAACTTGGAGGACTGTGGTTATGCCGTGGAGTGTGTCACTCTGGAGATCTGAGCATTGGGCCACTCAAGGAAGGGGATTGGTAATCACTCTCAAGACACATTGTTTTCAGGCTTGGTCAAGTGGCCATTGCACGTCCATTTGCTATTTTTAACAGCAGAACATCTGATCACCGGGATGAGAGAGACCCCTTTATTACTTAACTTACTATCTTGCCAAGATCTGTACATTTGGACAGTCTTGTGTTTCATTGTTATTGTAACCTTACTGGCTTGTCCTGTACATTTTCTGTATCTACATGTACCTATATGTATGTTTTTGTGTCCACACATAAACTTAAGTGTTTCTGTGTAAGTGTTTCTATATAACTGTAGTCTATGGAAATTATAGGAAATTGATTGGCCAAGCTACATATGTTCAAGCTAGAGTAGTGTGTTGCCTAGTCTAGTTGGCAAAAAGTTGTAATAAGCAATAATAATTCTGTTCTTGGAAGTTATAACTACTAATTGGAGGCGCACAATGAAGTATAGAAATCTGAGTCGGTACTCTGACTATGTTTAGATTTATTTGACAGCTTGACCTGACCTGCTGCTATGCATAGTCTGTTGTGAAAATGTCCAACTGGTTGTCATTGTTTCTGGAATAGTACAACTGCAATATTTAATGCAATGCGGTAAAAAAATTAACTTTCAACCCAATTTCTTGCCATGTTCATTATTACTTTAAGAGATGTTTTGATTATATGACGTGGTTGTAGTGCCAGTTGGAAATGAAACTTCCTCTTTCACAAGTATTGAGGTGGTGAAGAGCAGGGACTGTTATAGCTTTCACATATTTTATTTAATAAACACACACTTGTACATAATTTCCTAAAATCTATGTCTTGGGACATAAACATAGGAGGTCTTAGCTAGACAGTGTAAGATATTACTTACATTTACATATAAGTATGTGCGTAGCTCCACTGACCTAACATGTGTTAAATTTTACTTGTCATCCTCCCTTGTAGTGTGGTATTGATGGGAAGGAGCATATTCGAGTAGGTAAACTAAACCTGGTGGATCTGGCTGGCAGTGAGAGGCAGTCCAAGACTGGATCCACAGTAGGTGGTACATGTTCATGAACAGTGTACAAGTCAAAGTACAGTTATGTGGCAGTCCCGGGTAGAAAATGAACATTATTCCATTTTGTATTCGGATCACGTCACTGTGTTCAAAGCGCTGTATCTCTGAAGTTCTGTTAAGGATGGGGCTCATACACGCTGCATAGAAGCCTCATTTTAATATGTTTACACAGCATGTATGAGCCCCACTCTTAAGGTTAGGCCCACCCAGTAGTATTGACTCCGCCCACTTTATCCGGTAGTCATAACAAGCCGTAATATCAAAGGCAACTGTGAGTGAAGAATCTCATACTGCAAATTTCAGAACTGTCAGATCATTTATACGTACATACATTGTACGTAGGTCTTTATTTGTAGTTGTACAGAAACTTCTAAGCATTCTGCAGTTCCAGACATCAAGAATGGAGACTTATTGAATACCTCCTGTGTGTACGGGGCCAAAGTCATAAAAACCGGTAACCAACTATTACGCCCGAGCTGAGAACGATAAGTCTTCAATCTCGATGTCTGGAACTATAGTCTAGACCGCTAAAAGTGTAGCTGTAGTTTTAGTAATATTGGTTTCTTACTTTTGGAGAATTTTCCGGTATGCGTATTTTGGGGAGGTAAGTGAATATAGCTACTTGCCGCAAAGTAACTTACATATGCAGTGACACATTTCTTGTATCTGTGCCTTCTCCAGTCTCTGTGCTTTAGTCCTGTATAGGTCTAATGGTCATCCATTGTTACTGTATCGTGGAGCAGTGAAGATAAAAGCCTTTCCTGTTCATGAATTTTTAATTAATGGAAGTTCCTCTACAGCACTTTGAATGCAGTGACGTGATCGAAATACACAACGGAATAATGTTGGTTTTCTACCCAGGACTGCTACACATACATACGTATGTGAAACCTTGAGTAGGGATGTCCTGCACACAAGACAGCTGCTTTCAGTACTGAATCCAGTACTGAATCCTGTCCAAGCAGCATTGCACACATTGAGTTAACAACACTATTATATTATGCAATTTACTAATGATAATTTTTATCTACTAAGTACGTAGGCCACTGTTGATCGTACTTGAAAATGCCATGTAATTGCATGGACTTTATATCAAATATTTTAGCAATTTTAGCAAGTCAATTTCAGTTCACTAAGATATACCCGTAGCTAAAGCTGTAGTTGCCACCAATACATTACATTACAATGAGCCATTGCTAGCAAGACGAGCAGTGTAAGTCAACTCTCCCACCAGCTGATGGTACTTGTATAAATGAAGCAGCTAATTAATCAATCCAAAGTTGCTGCTATTGAACCTTAGCCTAGACTGCGGTCAGGCAAAGCAGCTGGGCCTTTGAGCTATAGCTAATACTGTACATTGAACCAAAATTGGTTGATACCTCACAGAAATTGGTTTGCTAATGAATCTGCATCTGTACTGATCGTAGTGTAGCTACCTGCTAAAATAAAAAATTCACCAAATTAATATATATTATAAGACAGTCATGTGCTGTGCATAGTATAATTTGGGTGCATTCTGCAGGGGGAGCGTTTCAAGGAGGCCACCAAGATCAACCTCTCTCTATCCGCGCTGGGAAATGTCATCTCAGCTTTGGTATGGCTATAATTATAGTAACCAGCAGTCTAGTGTTGCATTGTTCCTGTATTATCTTGTCAATTACTGACAACACGAGTGCGAAGCTTTAATATTTTCACATACCAACTATTAATGCCTGCATAATTTACTCAACACTAGCAGCATGGGAGGTAAAGTTAGCCAGAAGGATACACGTGTGCCATTACTTGTATGTACATGGCGTGATGAATGATCATCAGCTGGAGTTGCCAAAACTGGTACTAGACCTTTTGGTCTCCTGGTATCATCTAGCATATCAAGACCTAAAAGGGCCTAGTCTGGGTTGCTGCTGGACTTCAACGCATTCAAAGTCCCAATAGTAGTAACACGTTTCTAATTGACGCTTGCCTTTCCACTGTAACAGTTGCTGCATCTGCTTTTAACACTAACTGTATGAGAGCATCTACCAGGATAGCATTCTGCCTGAAACAATAGCAGACTGGAGAGCTTTCAAGGAGTGTGGATGAATAAACTCGATAAGGAGGAGCAAGGCCATCATGTGGATCAAATCCTACACCCCCTACCTGACTGGTCATCACTTTGAGTTTTACCAGATTAGAGAGAAGACATATCGAACAGTGTGAAAGAGTATGAAGCAAGGGCAATGGTCAAGACAAATACCCAACTAGGGCTAAACCTAGATTCAAAGTGTAGAAATCTACTTGTACTTTGTACTGTCTGTTTTGTGTCTGCATAAAAAGTAGATGTGTCTTGTGAGCTAAGTCTGGCCAGCCCCTTATGGGAGTGACACAAAAAAGATCAATCTATTGATTATAGTATATAATAGTCAGTTCACTGTGTGCATTGATTCAAGTTGTCTGTATTGATTTGCTTAGAATGACTGACCACACTGCCAAGTATAAACAGGCAAATAGGAGCGGGTATCTGTTGATGGTGTGTTATGTATCAGTGAGTCCTGTAGTGAGGCTTAGAACATGTGAGGAGTGCTGTATGACTGCAATAAAAAATATAATTCTTAGCCATAGCTCATCATCTACAACTGAAACTGAAAGTTCTAGTTAGATAACTTTTCTCTGCATGATACGGGATCACTATGGACGTGTATATATATATATATATATATATATAAGGGTCTTATGTGTGGATAGATATGACCAGAGATCTACGTATATTACAGTATTCTTCTCTAGGCTGATTACTGCGTATTTTCACCCCGCAGCAAAAGGAGCCCTGTTAAGCATGGGAATTCTCCGCCACCACAACGAATAACTAATGAGATAAATTACACTTGGCACTAAATCTACCATAGTAGCAGTCACAGTTAGGGCTCCCTGAGTGACTGATTGAGCATGTCCTTTGCATATACTTAATATCAGTGTTAGGGGTAGACTATGTGCAGGGCAGGTGCTTCACACACAGCTATGGATGGCCAGATAGTGTAATTAATGTGCAGATTGTACTTTTCATGCCAGGATTTGGCTGCCAGACAAGCCTTTCAAGGCTCACAAGTTCCTCATCTCTAAGTTATTCGCTAGCAATCAGAATCTGCATAGTCCAGTCTCTCACTTTTCCTCTCTTGTGTCTTTGCTGTCTTCTTCACTGCCAATTGGCAACCAGGCAAACTTCTTTTCCTTCCTCTGTCTCTCTGTAGTTCTTCCCAGTCAGCCAATTTCACGCATGTATGTATCTCTATTGTCTATTGCTCTAGTAGCTTCAGGGCCTTGCTATGCTTGACAATTATGTAATATGAATTATGGCTACTGATTAGTATAACTTTTCACAGTATAATATTCTTGAATTAAGTTACTGCACCACGGGTATAACTGGTACGGATTGGTGCCAATCACACAATAATAGGCAGGCAGACATTAATTTACATGTATGCATTGAATGCCTTACAGGTAGATGGTAAAAGTTCCTATGTCCCTTACCGGGACTCAAAGCTCACTCGACTGCTGCAGGACTCTTTGGGAGGGAATGCGAAGACGGTCATGGTGGCCAACATTGTGAGTGGTCATGCAGTCCAAGCACTAGAAATATAAAACTGGTGTATACATATGTAATAAAGGCATAGAGACAGTCGCTCATAGGCTCCTGGTATTAATTAAAGGATGTAATGGCTATATTTATGTGAGTAGTCTCATTCTCGAGCAATTACCCATTCATCTTATAGCCGCTGCTATGAGGTGAAGGCTGGGGTAGATGGACCTTTGTATGTGGCTAATACTCTCTGGACGTACATGTAAAACTAATTTTTACTGTCTGCTGCTACTCTTACAGGGTCCAGCAAGTTTTAACTTCGCTGAAACAATGATGACACTACGGTATGTACATACAATATGACATTGTGTGCATTTTTTGTGTGACTTCATTTTGAGTGCCTATAAGTGTTAATGTGTATTGCTTGAGTAGTTAGTGATTACGTACCTTAGGTGCTGTACAGTAACCAGAGTATGTATCTGTATACACATCCACCGAGTGGTCTTAACAAGGTAGATATTTGATGTCTCAAAACTAGCCGAGTATTATGAATCAGGTTGTACTCAGCAAAAGGTCAGTCCAAGCAGCCATGCAACTTGTCTCATTTGCACAGCTTCCAGGAAAAGTGCTGATGCAACAATTTCGTAGTGTGCTTAAAATTCTAGTAGGTTGCCAGAAGTTTGCCAAAACAGAAGAAACATCGCTACCTACCACTTTTTCACCATCTAGGTATCATAAAATTATAAGCTAGCTTGATATATGTACCTTGGCCTACTAGGTCTGCAAACTTCCAGTCATGGCTATAGTGGCATAGTAATGTAATGATGTAAGTTGGTACACGTGATAACTGTGGATGAACGGACAGACAGACAAACAGATGTGGGAACGTAAAACAATCTTAGTATTAGCCGAGCATGCACTTGAGTTTTCATGCATGCCTGGCTGGTAATGAGTGTAATACCCTTTTTTAGTACCTCATTCTATCTTTCCTACTGTAACGTCTAGTGTAGCACCTACATACATTTACATGAATACATGTATGACTAATACTGCACTCACATTGCAATACAAGCTCTCTCTCTTTGTAGCTGAATGCATATAGATAGATATATGCTGGATGGTTTTATACTAAGTGGGAAGGGAGGAAATGGGTGTGGCTACAGGAATAAACCAAGTACGTAAGTCAGGGAGAGCATTGGTGAGCTAGGCAATGAGTGTGCATGGGGTTATTAGGTAAGGCCTTTGTTTATGGGATTCAATCTTAGTACGTATAACACTCTCCCTGACTGACGTTTATTCTTGTAGCCACACCCTCCGAGTCCTTCCTCCTGTGCTCTGTATCTACATATGTACATACATGTCATAACACAACAGAAGAACAGTGGTCAAAACAGTTGTCTAATCGTCTTCAGTAAAAGTTTCTATTGCTTGGCTTATATAATAATTACCTACATACTTGACTTTACCTTAATTAGCCTCATAACCAAGCTTTCTTTGCAAATGCTTCATATCCATGGAAACGAAATTGACATTTTATATCTAAAATCAGGCAGGTATTTTTCACATATTGCAGCTTAGACACCTTGTTCAGTGGGAAACATACGTACTCTATTGTACTGGGCTGCTACCGCCTTATTCATGGAAGGTAGCAATGATAGTCCTCTTATGGCATTAACTGAACGTGCACTCCAAAATTGCTAAGTCAACATTTTTGCTGCTAGATGCGCCAGCTTACAAAACTAAGAATTCTACAGCCTGACCTGTTGCTGAGTACAGCCTTGGATATCTTGTGTGAATAAAATAACATACATGTACATTGGTAACGAAATTCTAGGGCTTGTGGGGTTCCAATGTGTGGTTGCAGCCATGAGCTGAACAGAAATTCATCATTCTCCGATTGTTGGCTTTTTCATTGTTCTTACTTATTGCTGAACCATACACAGTCAGTTATATGTGACTAATACATTGAGACTCTGTGCCATATCCAAAGCTTGTGGCAAATAAGTCTATGGCTTATATTTTGATCTCAGAATGATAATTATCCTTTCATGCTATTTTAGTCAAAAGGGAATTAATTATTGTGAAATGATGAACAATGGTATCCATCTATAACTGAATGAATAATGAGAGCGACGACAGTGGTTCACATCACAAGGCTATCTGTACCTAGCCACACGGTCATGCGCTTCGATCTCTATAATTAATGTGTCAAGGTACAGTGAAGTCAAAAGATACTACGATCAAGGCTCTTATTTGCTTCTCTGCAGGTATGCAAACAGAGCCAAGAATATTAAAAACAAACCTCACATCAATGAAGACCCAAAGGATGCTCTCTTGAGGGAGTACCAAGAAGAGATTCAGAGACTGAAGCTAGCCCTGGACAAGAGGCAGAGGAAGGGGGGAAGAAAGGGGAAGAGGGCACTGGAAGACGGTATATATTATATAATCGATGTTTGCCTACAAGTGCCATACACTAGTCCCCTCTAAAGACATTGCATACTAGCACGTGACATCATCATAACTACAGTGTAGCTAGCTGAAAAATAGCCCCACTTCCCACCAAACGTATCAGGTGCAGATACACAGGTATGCTTTTTCATTTCATAAACATAACGTAATCATGCAGTGATAGCAGTATACTATTATGTTATTTTAGCTATTTAGAATTCTGGTATCCCAGATTAATCACACAAAGCTCTTAACTAGTATTTATATACATGTACCAGTTTGCAGTGCATTACGGGGGTTTAGTTAATGTGTAAGGGCAACATAGTAATAGTTGAGGGCTGGATAATGCACAAGCTGAATGCGAGTGCATTATCCACTCGAGACTGTTCCTGTATTTCCTGAGTGCACTAACTAGCCCTGTAATGCACTGCTAATTGGTACTTAGTGCTCTCACTGACATGAGACAGCCATAGCATCATTTAGAAAGTGAGCATTATAACAATTATTTAACGTACACCAAAGTGTGTGTTATGTAATATTTATATACCACTTAACAATGCATTACGGGAGGTTAATTAGTGCGTGAGGGTAATATACGTAGTAACGGTTGAGGACAGGATAATGCACGAGCTGAAGTTGAGTGCATTATCTACCTTTACTATATTGCCGATATATAAACTACGTAATGCTCTCACTGACCCGAGACAGCCATAGCTCTAGTGGGCATCATCTAGAAAGTGTGCCTTATGTGTTTAATGCACACCAAGTGTGCATTATGTGGATTTAAAGTACTGTCATGTGATCGATCTTGAGACATCCGATTCGTTGAAGGTCACGTGAGTGTTACTAATAAGGGCTATATAGCTATTAAGCAATCGGGATGGTGCAATCTCTGTTTGCTCTTACTTTTGTCGTCTGACTGGAGGTTTTACAAGCTCTGTGGGTACGTGATCAATGGCGTACTTAAGTGCTATGGCAGCAGCATGAGTATATTATTGTTTAGCCTGTAAAGTGTTTCAAGTGGGCTATAGTTGGCACACAGTGCTTTGTAGAATGCCACTTGCAGCGGAAAGAATGCAATTAGCTTAATTGGCTTGACAACTAGATATGGCAGTACGTATATGGGAGTGCTTGTCTATTCTCTGTATAGTAAGGTCAATACCATTAACCTCTCTTTGACAGTAAAATCTCTGGCAGCCATAACTGAAACTCAATAGTCTATGATCGAGAGGAGTAGACTTCATTAAGAGAGGCAGTATACATGTGTGTGCCATGCATGTATGGAAGGACGTGGCTAGCTTCTAGCAGACAAGATGCTTTGTGAGGATGAAAGTCGAAACTTTGAGGAACGCTCAGAAAGTGATATGTTATGTTCAATCTACATTATTAATTCGTATTAGATATCTCTGATTACCGACTACAAAGGGCTAACAATGCTATAGCCACTAGTTTCTTGCAGAGCAAGGGCACATCAACCTCCATAGATGGTAGAGTGACAAACAAATTATACTGCACGACAGGTGTTTCGGCCTTACGGCCTCATCAGGTACAGATTGTATGATCAAATTAATACACACAGCAAAAATGGTTAAGAGGAAAAGACTTTATTAAAAGATGCGGTATACATTTGTGTGCCATGCATGTATGGAAGGACGTGGCTAGAATATTAATATTCTCTTCTGCAGACTTTTTATTATTAGTCCTATGAGCAATCCATTGTTTACGAATACCTTCCGCTGCCAGAACTACTCCTCAATGAAACAATACTCCCCTTTAAAGTCCTGCCAACAAACACCTAGAACTCTTTCCTGTTTCTTTATTAGCCTTATCTATCACCACGTTCCAACTGTCTGTCTAGCTTCTTATACTTCTGTGTAATACTCATCCATTTATATTCCCTACCCCTACTAATGTCTGTGTAAATTTGCTTCCCATCACCGCTACTTTGCCACACACTACTACCTTTTCCCCAATTTCGCTACCCTCTTTTCTTTATCCACTCAATCTAGCCTCGCTCTCAGGCTCTTGCTAGAGCCTGAGAACAAGGCTACCACTCAATCCTGAACCACTGCCTGCACTAATTCTGACACCCTCATTCCCTGGATTCTGCTCATCTTTAGCAGTTCTTGCAAACCTTTCAGTTTGTTTTTTTATGCTTCTGTTTCAATTCCTCTTCTTGAATTTGTTCAACAAGCCATTTCTTAATTACCAACTTCTGTTGTCTTAGCATTTTGTACAGCTCGACCTAGTTCTATTCGAACTAGAAGGTGATCTGATTTTCCTTTAATCGATTTATATACATCTACACACCTGAGACCACCAGCAAGTTGGAATCAGTAGCTATATAATCGATGAAGACTTCTGCTTCAAAGATGGCCTAGCTCTACTCCACTGTAGCTCAATTGCGAACTACAAGTTCATCCTGATTCCAAAAGAAATCACAGTGTTGTACAGAGTGATTATTTAAAATTAACCTACCAACACCATTTAATAGTGTCATATCACAGTAATTACCTGGGTCCTCAGTATCACCTTTCTTCTAATAACTAACACTTGTATTGCATGCATACAGATTATGATGACGTTTGAAAGATAATGTGCTTCATATGAAGGAATGAGGGCAGGTTGTCCTTCTAAGTAATTTTTATGCTAAAGTGGAAAAAAATCTTGTAATGTATTGATAATGTCTTTATTCTAAGCGAAATCATACAAGGCAGAATGAGGGAAGGAAAGTACACTTGTGTTCATGTTCAGAGAGCATTTGATAGTTTGGAATGACAGTTTATATAGTTTAAGTTGTGGGAAATGGGTATTAGGCATAGATGGAAAAGTATTAAGAAGATGCAAGGAGGGCTATATATTGAAAGGAGATAAAAGTTTAAGTTGTTACAGTGGTTTGCCACTTATTCTGTTCTCTCTCTTCGTTAATCAATACTACTATGTGAGATTGAGAAAACTGGGGTTGGCATAATTATTAAAAATGATGGGACTAATGTTTGCTGATGATTTCGTAGGTTCAGCTACTATTATGGATCTAGAGGACTTATAAACTTTAACGTAAGAGAAGAGCTCTGTAACAGTTAAAATCACATCCAAAGTTTGTATGGGTAATCACATGGATTTTGGTGCGATTTGGGAATAAACGAGTGAAGCGAGTGCAATTTTGCCTATTCCAAATGCAATTATTCCCAAATGGTACAAGAATCCATGTGATTCCTACAGTTCCTATAGTTATAGCCTCTGTTGAACTAAAAAAGTGTGTAGTTATGAAAATAACCGCACACTTTCTATAGGGGTAAATGTTATTACTAATATAGTAGGTAATAATTATGTACAGAAAGTAAGTAATAAATATACCTTATTGGATGGGTAGCCGTCGAATATCACTGGATATTGGACGGATCTGCAGTATTTGGGTGAGTCCGAAGGATGAGCCAAATACAAGCAAGACGAGTCCAATATCCAGTGATATTGGTTGGCTACCCATTCAATGAGGAATTTATTGTACATTGTACACACCACTCGTGATCCTAAATGGTCTGTTTATTAAGTTGATAACACAAGCCGTCCAATATCACTGGATATTGGACAGTTCACCTTATAGTAAATACTACAGTGGTAGTATGAGTGTACAATAATGGAAAATACTAAATCAAATTGCACAGCAATAGCAGTATCAGCACTGTCACAAGGAAGTCCACCCACTTTAGAATATGATAGTGATGTATGGCCTAAGGCAGGCAAGACAACTGCTTTGAAATCTACTCAGCTTGGAGCAGCTAAGATACATTGTACATACATGGCTGCTCTTCTAAAATGTATAATGAAAAGCAGTAAGGGGGATATGGGGTTAGAGTCATTGAAAGGAACAAACTTAAGTGGAGGTTGAGAGGTATCCTAAATACTACGTGGGAAGTGAAACCATAAGTATTTACTGAATTGTTGGTTCAGTTACAGATTAGACAATTAACTGAATGTTGATTTGTTTTTAAATACGATAGACGAAACATACATACAGCTACAGTGCGGAAGTAATCATCGTGCACCTTAATGGATTACATGCATACATTGCTCTTAGTGGGAATGGCCCATTTAGTTTTTTCAGGGTTGTGTATATTTACCTCAGGTTGTTGATAGATGTTTTTTTCTGACCTCACAAACACAGCTGCCTACTTTCTTGTAGATACATATTTTTGCTATCCGTGCTCAAATTTGATTGGTCATAGGCATAACGTATTGTAAGCAAGCTTCATTTTGTCAGTGTGGGCTTCTGATGTGTATAACTGCCAAAAACAGTACAAAAAATGTGTACAGCAATGGAACTGATAGGACCTGGAGTACGTACATCTTTTTTCCATAACAGACAGTACTACTAATTGCATACTTGTGTATGTACTACACAATTAAAGTCTCATTACTCCTTTCCACCACACTTATAGGAAGTGGTGATGAAAGTGGTGGAGAGGAGGGAGATAATGAAGAGAAGGAAGGAAGCTTGAAGACTCAGCAAGACAATTTAGAAGCAGAGAAGCAGGCCCTGCTGCAGAACAAAGAACTTCTTGATGAGGTAGGATGGGTGTGTACAGTTAAAGTACAGGGTGCATGGGAGAAAACGATAACCATTTGTCTACCAGACCATTAGTCTACCCATGAAATTGAGTGAGAAACTAGGCTACTTCTTAAGTAGCCTTTGGTCAAGTTATGCCCTGCCTACAGGGAAGAAGAATAGGGATACTTAGGTGTGTTACGTAAAATGCTCTTCTGTAATAATTGTGTGTGTGTGTGTGTGTTTGTGTAGGGGGGTCGAGTACATAGGTAGGGGGTATGTTTTTCCAGCTTCTGAGCATGCATGTGAACTTTGTAATAATCATATAATTTTAAAGCATTCTACTAAGCTAGCAAGTTTTGCATGTGGTATTAAACAGTGCAAGATGAAATTTTGAGGAGAATATGTGCTGTCCGTCTCCAGTGCTTATGCTACACAAACTCAATAACCTGGGAGTTGTCACTTGGTGAAAGACTTGTCCAGATCTCTGACTCTTTGTGTGCCACAAGTTAGAAGAGAACATCCCTGTAACACCATTTTGAACATGTGCCTTTCCCCCTTGAGGCTGGGGAGCACGACTAACAAATATATGAATAAAACTGCTAGCTAAGATTCTGAGCCCATATATTATGATTGCAAGGCCATGCACTTGACAATTAAGATACATCCTATACCTCTGCACTGGAGCCTTAATTAACCCATAGAAATCTCTTTGATTACTGCATTTGCTAATCCTCTCAGGAGCGAGAGCGTCTGGTGGCAGAGGTTCAGCAGAAATTTGATCAACTCAAGAAGGAGCAGAAAAAAAGATTTACTCTGGCTGCCAAGATCAAGGTATCTATACGCATATATTGCCAAGTGTGAAAATTTGTGGGGGGTGTAAAGTAACTACATGGCCCACATAGATGCTGTCAACGATCGATGGTGCTGTATGTCCCATTGCAGCCTGCTCTGTCCGTTAGGCATCTCAAAACCCCTGCATCAATGTAAGCGATGCTGTCCTGCTGCTGGTATTTTCACATGTCTTCTTCCTCTTTGCTGACGTTGCCGCTGAGACTGATGTTAGTTGTCTTGCATCACTCTCATGTCATATCATAGTATGACTTGCTTTAAATTATGCACCAAACAATTGGAGTGTCAATTGCTTCTGGCTTCAAATTTCGAGCTTGAAACTACTACCTTCAACTTTGTCTTCAAACTTTCAGACCATAAGAGGTAAACCAGATATAGCTACAAGTATGTATGTTCTCACAAAGGATATCGCTAAGAATTTCCCACTTTCGCATTCATAACCCTCCTGGTAGCCATAGTGGATTGGCAAACCGAAAACCTGAGTCTGATCCCACACCATTGTGTACATTCTTCCTTCTTTTCTCTAAGCTCTGTTTGCAGTTTTGCTCTTAATTACGTTTCTTTTCTTTTACACTAGGCATTTTTTGCCGACACGTACGGTAGTTATGTACCACATTGGCTTTATTTAAGCTGTCATATATATTTCCGAAGCCAAATGTACGACAGCAATGGTTCTGGGGAATCTGTAAAAATTGGCCATGAGCTAAAGCCAAGTGGGATTAAAAATTCACAACGCTCTCATTTCTGCGGACAACAAGTCTTATATGTATGCTCACCATGTAGCTGCTTGAGATGTGATTTGACTCCAGGAGCAGAAGACTTCAGGGACTAAGCTGGATTGGGTTGTATTCACTGCTGTATCCCCGATCATGCAAACAGCATTCACTTTGCTTATCATGGAGTACGGTAGTACTCCATATGTAGGGATGGCCCCTGGAAAAAATGGCCGCCGCATTAAATGTGTACAAAATGGTATGTTAAAAAAAGTCTGCTTTACATGTAGTCATAAGCCTTTATGAGCCATACCTGTCATTCTCGAGTGTTTTCATCAGTAACCGCTGAAGCGCCACATCGGCAAGTCACTAAACCGGCAAATCGTCCTTTTCTGATTGTTTCTTCTGCTTCAGCTGGGCTACCGCGATATTGACTGAAGCAATTACAATGATTTGAACGTGAAGAGCGGCATTTGCATTCAAGCACCACACTCATACCAGAGCGCTTTCAAAGAACTCGAAGGTTTCGGCAGTAATTTACTAGCGCTCTCAAGTGAACACTTGCCGTTTCACGCCATTTTCGTTCATAACAATTAATAACGTAACCAGAAACTCAACTGAGCATGCGTTTGGTAGTTTGAGGCCTATATTGCTTGCATTGTCTGAGAGGTACACCTGCTTCTGTCAGGACTTGGAGTGCGCTTCATCATAGCAGTGAGTTGCTATGAGATATACATTAGTGTAATGAATACAACTGCTAGGCTAGCTGACCTCGATGATGTGCATTAAATAGAGTCAGTACTCGCATAGGCTCTCAATGCTGTGCACTCCTACGACCTACATGTACAATCCTTGCCCGTATTGCCTTGCAGTTTGTGGTCGCATTTGAAGTATAACTATCCCTGCTAATACTCCGCAATTAAGTGTGCTATGATATAGCTACAAGCTGCTTCGCCATGTATGCAACCTGGACCTGCCTGGAGAAAGAAACACTGCTGCCATTCAGAATAGGCTCCATAAAGAGGGTAGACGACTCTGCTGTAGTTTTGCTGTTGTCGGTTGGCTTCGAAAAATAACGTTACATCACTACTGAACATACTCTTCTCTGCTATTAAATCATGATTTACAACACATCTCTGCATGGAACATCCCCCCCCCCCCAAAAAAAAGAAAAAAAAGAAACAAGTTACAAAAAAACATTTTACAAAATGAGGTACCATGTGGGGATGGAATCCCAAAAAAACAACCAAACAAGGTAGAAACAACACCACAATACTTTAACAGATTGCCGTCCCTACATCTTTTGCCAGCCATACCTTGTGGTACTTACGTATTACATGGCATGACAGGAAGTTAGTCCAACATAATTGTGATGTGTACATCCTGTGGCATTTATTCGAAAGTGCATGCTTAATCACGAATGAGTTAATGCATTGTACATGTAGGGGAGGAGTCAGGATGTTTCTTAAGTGGTAGTTTTAGCGTTGCCCAGTTTGGAGTCCTGTAGGATGTAGCTGTGTATAGCATCAGGGAGACAAAGGTCTGCATTGTGAGCAGATGCCATTTAGTTATTGCCGCTCAACATGGTGTGGATTGTTTGCAAGGATATGGGGTGAACAGTATTGAGTCTACGTTCATGTTACCGAGGGTCGAGATCCTCACGATGGCACCCAGGCCGCATTGACTTGACCACAACGGACCTGGCCCTTTCAGAAGGAAACGTGTCCCTCCATTGATCTTTTCTTTTTATTGCACTCTTATTTATATTTATTATTTATTTATTTTATCTTCTTTTCCTCTCCTTACGTTGTATTATATGAATCGTTTTTATTATTATATACGTTCATGTTACTACAATACGAGGTGCTCCAATCATTTATTGGCTGTGGATATGGGTGTGGCATGTAGGTGTATGTGTGGTTGGAAAAATGGCAAAAGATGTAGGGACAGCAATCCGTTAAAGTATTGTGGTGTCATTTCTACCTTGTTTGGTTGTTTTTTTTGGATTCCATCTCTACATGGTACCCTCACTTTTTTAAATGTAACTTGTGTATATAGTCTGGACACTATTACATCAAAGGTTTACATAAACGCTTAGAAATCATACAACTGCTTCTTTAAATGAAGTTGGGGGTGTGTCACCTTGATGCAGTCCAGTGATACCTTTTCTGCCATCAGAGAAATGTTGTTTTTGTTTTTTTGCATTGCTGCAACGTGTAGTACCAAACAAATGAAGAGTACTGCACTACCATGGAATTGTCTGTAGAGAGGCAGCAGTGAGTAGGTAGGCTGAGGTACGTATGTGCACAACAAAGTAGACTAGTAGTGAGGAGAGTAGGGAACATTGGTGGGAGGTTCATTGACAGCGAGTAAGGCTGATTCGGCAGCAGGAAAGTGATGACCACAGTTCTCAAAGCCTCAGACTGGCTGAATGGTCAGCTGAGCAGCGTGTTAAATGCAACTCGATTCCCACGAGGCTCTCTGCATGGAATACCATGTATGCACTAGTATTTCTTCTATGAACAAGTCACAGAAAAAGGTATATAGGGATGGCATCCCAAAAAAGCAGCCAAACAAAGTAGTAATATATGACACCGCATTACTTTATGGATTCCCATCCCTGTATCTTTTGATATGAGCTTTTTGCATCTGTGTAGGTACTGGGATGACAGAATATTGAATTGTGATGTGTACATCCTGTGGCATCCCCCCCCCCCCCCCAAATACTTAATTGAAGATGGATAAAGATAATAGTATGCTGTTGGTCGGAAGATTGTATTTCAACATGTTCAAAGTGCATTATTACAGGTGGAGAAAGTACGTGTCATTGTACAAGTATAGGTGTGGATTGTGGGAGGATGTGGGGTGAGCAGTATTGAGTCTACGTACCTACAGTATATGTTGCTGCAAAGGATTGTAGTGTGAGATGGTCATGTGCATTATGAAGTGCTACAATCATATATTGGTTGTGAGTAGGGCAAAGATATAGGGATGGGAATCTGTAAGAGTATTGTGGTGTCATTCCTACCTTGTTTGGCTGCTATTGGATGATTCTATATATACATACCTTTTGAATGTTTTTGTGACTTGTTTCTGCTATTTTTTGGGGGAGGGAAGTATGGATGGTTATGGTGGCATACTCAAGTCATAGGTTCAGACAATAGCTAGCCACACAGTACATGATTGATACAAAAACAATTCATTCATAACTTTATTGTGGAGTGTTAGCAGGGACAGTTATAGTTCAAAGGATACCGCAAGGCAATGTGGGTAATGATGGTCGTAGGAGTGCACTGCAATGAAAGCAAAGATGTACTGACTCATTTTAAGGTTAGTGACTTATTGCAACTCACTTTGGGTCCCTGATAAGATGCACTCCGAGTACTACAATCATCCTAACAAAACAGTTCTGTGAAACTAGATTTCCACTCGATTATGTGTGCTCAAGGCTGCTTTTTCAGGTGTTGGCGTAACCTCGTTACATAAATTGAATCAGGTACATGGCTTGTATTCACTCTTGACTTCCCAAAGCGTTTCAAGGAGGACATAAATTGAATCAGGTACATGGCTTGTATTCACTCTTGACTTCCCAAAGCATGTCTTACAGAAGGATCACATGTACCATAAATATGTTTTGTAACAACACTGCAATTAGGCACTAAATTTAGCATTTACAATTCTGTGGTGTATCTCTAGGTGTTGCTGCTACATACATCTGATCGATACACTCCCAAGTGTAGAACGTTTTTCTGTAATGTAATTGTACACGGGTCTCTCGACCTCTACAGCTAGATCATCCTTTGTTCAATGCTAAAGGAACCAACAGCAGAAAGTTATAATCTTGAAAAGGTTCAGCTAAGTCTTCAATGGGGAGCTACAGCAGAGAACTTCTTTTTGCAGCTTTTGCTGGCAGACATTTAGAACCATCAGTGCATCAGAAGCATAGGGACCCACTCTTCACTGATTTATTCCTGAATAAGTAGATATAGCTCAGAGGAGACTACAAAAACTAGACTGATATTTCATATCTAAAAACCAGCCAGGTGTTTTTTTTACACAAATCATTCAATTGAAGGTTGTGTTCAGCAACAGATTAGTCTTAGCTTAATGTAGCTGTAGAATGGATCAGACAGTCTCATCACGTAGCACTGCCAGTGAAAGTGCTGACACAGCAATTTCGTAGTGCGCTTCCAGTTAGCAATCAAGACAGAACTATCATCGCTACCTACCACTCTTTCGCTGTCTAGGCAACACAAAACTAACCTAGCTTGACGTACCTTGGCCTATTGAGCCTGCAAACTTTCAGTAGCTTCCACTGCGCTCGTGGCTATAGTGGCATAGTAACGGAATGACGTAACTCAGCGCACGTGATATTTGCAGACGAACACACACACATACAGACAAACGGAAAACATGAAAGCAATCTTAGGACCAGCCGGGCGCGCGGAACCTAATGACTGAACTTGAATGGGAACCTGATGAGATCTGTGGATGTCTGATAATTATGAAAGTTATGAGTACCTAGTTGCAGCCATTAGCTACCCACTTTTCTAGTCATTCGTTTTCTGCTCACCCAGAAATTTTACACTTGGGAGTGCGGTTACCCTCGAATTAATGTAACAAATTTTATACCACACGTTGCATAGGTTAGGTCAAGCGCTATTACACAGACTGTAACTTCCCAGTGTACAATGTAAATGGAAACTGAGAGCATGGTATACATGTTGCGAGCTGATTGACTGGCTTATAAATAGGCCACCGGTTTATAAATCAGTCATCCAGTTTGTAAACTGGTTGGCCGGCTTTTGATAAACACATCGACTGAATGGTTTATAAGCTGGCTAAATGCTTTATAACCTGGCCAAATGGTTTACAAACAGGACAAATGGTTTATAAGCTGTCCAAATGATTTACAAGCTGGCCAAACGGCTTACAAATAGCTTACATGCTAGCTGAAAGCCTTACAACCAGGGTGAATGCATGACTTTACAAGCAGGCTGAATGGCTTACAATTCAAGTTGAATGAATGGCTTACAGGTAAAGTGAAGTCCAATATGTGTTTTCTTGACAGCTTACCAACAAGAAAGCCCAACTACAGCCACACACTTTACTTTCACCACATAAAATATGCAGTGCATGCAAATTGAAGGAAGTAAAAACGGGAAAAAAAGATTTAATATACATAATACATAAGTTCCTACGTGTGAAGGAAGTAAAAACCGAAACAAAGACTTTGTACATATATATATAAGTCATACATATGCAGGAATTATGCATTGAAATTACAACACTTCTACTTTGAATAAAGTTTTTTTCAAAACCATTTGGGGGACAATTTCACAATGCCTGCCTGCAATGCACTGAACCATTTCTTTGGACAGTACACCTTCACAGTTTGGATGCTCTTTGAGTGTCTTGCACCACATTTCCTTGCAGGGAAAGGCTCAGCAATTCCCATCTCCAGGCATTTCATCAGGTGGCTTGTCATCTGGTTGTTGTGGTAGTGTAGCTTTACAGGATCTTCTCCTGAGCAGAGGGTGGTGAAAAAGGATAGACTGTAAAGGTTGTAATCCATTCCATTCGGCTGCATGTCCAGATTCTCACATACAAGATTGAATGATACATCTTTATGTTTCAGAAGGGCTGCCACTTCCTGTACCGCTTTTAGAGGTAACAAGGGATACATCACTCAGGCCAAGTTTAGATAGATTAAGGAGCTTGAAGCGCTCTTTCTTGACAAAGAACCAAAAGCTCTAAAAAGACTTGTCAGTAGTTGAATGGTCCTTCAAGCAGTCCTTGAAAAGGACTGGTGAATCACACCACTTGTACTTTGTTTGCATTCTTTTGGAAACTTTTCTGCGAGATAAAGCACAAATGGCTCCATGTTGATTGTATCTGGTAGCTTCATTCTTGCATGCTTTATTGTACATGTGAAGGCGATTGATGAAAGTGATCATTGATCTCAAGGTGCTAAGCTGTCCAGCCTGCTGTCTGACCGCACATGCTGGCTTACTGGCCCGCTTTCTGACTGTGCATAAGCCTGACCAGTTTTAAAGTGGGCCAAACAGCTTTAATCCAGTTGACAAAATGGTCAAGGTTTTGAAATTGGGTCGTAACATACATATGTGTGAATATCACAACTGACTCTAGTGAGGACAAGTAATGCTTTTTGCCTACGCAATTCAGTCATTCTGCCAATGGCAGTGTACGGACAATTATTGAAAAACAGAGAACCTATAAGTGGTAAAATACCAACATTTTATTAATGACACGTTGTTTTGCTGTCAAGACCTCTCTCTATGAAGGGAGCAGCTGTATGTGCCAGGTTTATCAGTGGTTTTACGTATACTAATGTCTCTTACTATCTGGGTGCCGTGCTTCGAGCTGCAGTCCTTTACCACCTTGGTCTATAGAAGCCATTGTGAACGGACAGTCCATTGTGTGCGGACAGTTAGATTGTGCCTTGTGTGACAGGGGTGACGCTTTTCTTAAAAAATATTTGTTTGCCCCTCCCTCACCCAAGCTGCATGAAACAGGTACCATTTGAAAATAATGGAATAGGACTACAAATTTTCACAAACTGAATAAAATGCACACATACATGTATGCTGGTTTATTGGTGTATATGTGCCTCTTGTATTGTATGCTAGCTAAGACAGACTGGAGTACTTAATGTTGAACGGGAGTCACGCAAATGCATATGATAGTGTTCATCATTCACTCATCCAGTTCTCTCTGAGGTGCTTCAATGCCCCACCACAGTTCTGTTCCATCCTGCAGTCTGTCTACTCAGATCTCTGCCAGTATTCTGACACGTACCTCATTGGTGTACTCTCAGTGTTCCATTGAAAATAGCTGCATGAGTAGGCTTAGTTTGATGGCTCCAAAGTCATATGGTCCTGCTACAGGTAACTGACTGGTATCCAAACACTCACCGAGTATCTCTTTGGCTTGTTCAGGAAAGAGCTGCGATCCAGGCTTGCCACTTGATGGTAACTCAAGTCTGATTCGGACTCGCTACTCAGAAAATTGAAAGAGTGACTTGGAGCTATCTTCACACGAGGTGGAGACTCCTGAGTGTCTGACTCAGACTCGCTGTCGGTGACAGAAACTGTAAAGAAGTCTGCAATTGAGTGCTGTTTTTTGCAGGCCGGTTCCATTTTGGCATTACGTCTTGATGTTGTGCTATATGTACTTATAGCTGTCAGCTAATTTTTAGTGCACAAATTTGGAAGTAAATTGGGGAGTAAGACGGTTTCTCCACAGGAAAAATCTGGGCCAGGAAGGCCTGGGTAAGAGGCTACTATGCGCCTTCCCTGAGATTTTCATTGTTTTAGTCTGCACACTAGCGCATGTATCTCCGGGACTACTTTCAGTACAAGTCCAGTTTAAACACTGTTTGGGTCATGTGTAGTCTTTTTCCGGAATGTACCTGTTTCATTCAGCTTGGGAGGAGAGGGGGGGGGGGGAGGGGGCACTAGGCCTTGGCCAATTAACTCAAAGCTTCCAGTATTATTATGCTACACCAGCAATTCCTGGAAATGCAATATTATACTTCCTGTGTGTACTGGCCCACATTGTGCTCACTTGCATAATGAAAATTAACCTTTGACCCAAACAGTGTTTTGACTGTTTTAGTTATTATGGCTGGTAGCTGTGGTTCTAGATATTGTAAGTGGTAGTAGTGAACCTGAAGTACCTGACTCTGTTCCAGAGGCCGAAAAGGAGTCAATACCTAGCATTCTCAGCCAGCTGCTCTTATCCAGCATGATTTATATTATGCCTAAAATTATGCTGGCATAATTCACCAAAGCCTGGGGGTGGGGTGGGGCAAACAAAAAGTGTAGTCCACTAATTAAATGTTCAGAATGTGTCTGTGTTTTTACTGTCTGTGTTTTACAATAATTACTTGTCACTGGTGGAAAAAGTGAATTGGGAAGCTGCCACTACCTATAGTCCCACCTAGCTCACCTATGACTAAGGACAAATAATTCTGTATTAAGCAGCTAGTATTAGTAGGCAACATAATAAATATGCCTATCCTATTCTAGGCAATGGAGAGTAAACTCCTTGCTGGTGGAAAGAACATTATCGATAAAACTGATGAACAGAAGAAGGTTCTGGAGAAACGGAGGCAAGAAGTGATAGAGCAAAAGGTATTTTTGGGCCAGTACATATATCTGCATGTGTGTACATACTGAAGTTTCTGTAGTCCCATATATATGCTAAGTGTGATCACATTATTATTCTTGTGACTGTATCTATGTACTTAAAATGATGTATATCCAAGTTTTCCTGTGTGTGCAGTGACTGTATTGCTCCCATTTTGCTAACAGCACTACATGTGCTTCACAATGTACATGTACGTACATACAAAAGTATCAATTCTACTAACTGACATCTTACTTCAGCGCAGAGAGCGTGAAATAGTACAGGAACTGGAGACGAAGGAGGAAAGTGCACTGGAGATTAGGGAGACGTACTCCTCCCTACAGGAGGAGGTTGACCTTAAGACCAAGAAGCTTATCAAGGTACTGCACACTGGATCGTATTCCCATGACCCACAGTGAAGGCATTGAAATACTGAATGAGACTGTACTGACCAACACTCTTAATAAGCATATCCTTTATGCCTAATTAATGTCTTTCTGTTGAGTACGCCTAAGTAAGAAAATTATAGCCTAGGACTCCATTATAATATACGCAACTGTACTAATACCAGCATGCTGGTTTTTGACCTAAATTTTGGTGCAGCTTGGGGCTGGGTGTCCTTAGTTTCTAGTTTTTAGTATGTCAGTTTTACTTTTACGTATGTTGTTTAGGTTTATCAACTAGGATCAGACTATAATTATGACTCGAATGCATTGGTTCAGGAGTAGAACTAATCTTGGCTTGGGATTAGTCTACTGCGAAAATGACATTACTGTCAGTTTGCTACTTGAATTGAAAGTTGGCTGGCCAAGCTACATCAACTAGATGCAACAAGGCCGATATTTCAGAAGTAAAAACCAGCCGGGTATTTTTCACATGAATCAGCCAACTGAAGGTTGTACTTAGCAATAGGTCTAAGCCAAATGCAGCCGTAGAATGGAGCAACTTTGCTAGACAGTACAGCTGCCAGCGAAAGTGCTGACACAGCAATTTTGTAGTAGACTCCAGTTAGCTATCAGAACTTGCCAAATCAGAATTATCATCGCTACCTACCACTTTTTCGCTGTTTAAGCAACACAAAGGTAAGCTAGATTGACATACCTTGGCCTACTTAGCCTGCAAACTTCCACCATGCTCATGGCTATAGTGCCTAATGGCATAGTAACGCAATGACGTAACTTAGTGCATATGATAATTGTGGATAAACACACACACAGACAGATGCGGGAACGTAACAGTCACACTAAGTAGTTACTTCCTGACGAACATACATATGTTCGTCAGGAAGTAAAGAAAAGTGAAACTAATTGGCCTTTCATTGTACTCTCGTATAAGATTTGTCTCCATGACCACGCCCATTTTAAATATATTTACGTACCTGGTAGACCAATCTTAGTACCAGCCAAGGATGCGCTTTGTGCACGCCTGGCTGGTAAAAAAGTGGGAGTTACATATGGCTGCTAATCAAAGGCATACTATGAAATGCTACATGTAATTCAACAGTTGTAAAAAGTGAAATGTTATAAATACAACCCAAGCGTAGCTTGGCCTGACCTGTTGTTGAGTATACAACCTTGGATGGCTCATATAAAAGTGCCTGGCCGGTACAAAAAGAAAGATAATTTCTTCTGCTATATATTCTCTCAGCTGCGTTCCAAGCTGAAAGCTGTCTGTGCAGAGATGGAAGACTACCGTGAGGAACAAGGCCGAGTAAGGGAGGAGTTGGCCCTAACTTTGGAGGAACTACAAAGAAATCTCAAGTTAAGGTTTGTTTTACTCTAAGACCTCACCTGGTATCAAGTGAACACATGTAGAAAGCATGCATGTATGCATTTGTATATGCGGAAGTGAAAAGAATTTAATGTGGCATTGGAGATACATTCTTCACTCAAGTTTGAGAACAGACACTAAGGATGAGGATATCATTGTCAGCTATAGCTGTATATAGCATATACAGTCTTTTTAGAACATATTCAGCAGGAACTCTATTTCCCTGGCTGTTCCTGGTCTCCATTCTGTAATATGTATTATCCTCATAGTGGCCTCACAGACCTCTCCACTTGATGAGTTGTAGCAGTGTATTGCAGTGTACATAAGGTGATGGGTATTTACATAAGCATAGCTATAGTCATACAATAGAACTGTGTGAAAGGAACCACTGCTGTAGTTGTGTGCATCATATGCATATGTGGCAAAGTACTATCCCCACTTTTGGATCACTATATATTATGTACATGTAGGTCACTGATTGTGAAGAACTTCATCCCCTCAGAGGAGGTGGAGAGGATCACTGGACGGGCATACTACGATGAAGATGCTGACGAGTGGAAGTTGAGGCCAATGGAGCTACCCAGCAAGATGTATGCATACATATTATTGAACATACTCTCACTGCTCATTGGCTTCTGAGTAGTGTGCATTCAGGACCCAGACATCATAAGGACATAGTGGCTGGATTAGGTAACTTCAGACCACCATACGTAGCTAGCTTTTAACAAGTACATGCATTTACAGGGTCAATGACAACCTTAGTACCAGCCAGGCATGCACACGCCTCATCGGTAACTGGTTAAGAGTTTTATATTATTAAGCTGGGATACAAGGATGAATACATTGCATGGTGATCAGAGTAGTGTAATCTTTTGTTGCTCTTGCTCATCTTACAAGCTCCACTGGTACATTATCAATAGTGTTAGCACTATGATAGAATCGTAAGCCTAACCTATACGTAAAAACCTTGAGAACCTGGTGTGGTGGACTGAAGAATTCTTTGCCGGCTAGCCAATTCTCAACACTCATCCAAATGCCCCTTTATATTGAGCATAAACACGGCCAAGTGTAAGTGCGGCAGGGGTGAGCCTGAGAAAGAGGCTATAATTTGACAGGGTGCTAGCACTGTAAGGCTGATACTTAGTACCTGTACATACATTCTATGTCAAGTATTAATGGCAAATGTTGACGGGCTGCTGTCCCTTCATTCTGTCACCCAGGAATGAGACATTACTTGACCGGCCTGTGTCAGCTGTGGGCAGCTGGAGGCCTACATCTACATTTGCCAAGATGGCAGCCAGAACAGGAGACCCCAGATATATGGTAATTGTTAACAGACAGTAGCCTGCATAAATCTGCTCTAGCAATCAGTCACCATACTGATGTCATGTTGTAGCACAGAAATGTGCTTTACAAGTTTCCAGTGGCAGCGAAAGAGCTCACTAGGAGGCCTGAACCTGTATTATCTCTTGATATGAAATAGTGTATTGTAAAAAGGAGTCATTTGTGGCATCCCTTGATGAATAAGAAATGCTACACCTACTACATATTATTTGTGGTCATAAATTTTACTAAGTGGGTATAATTCCAGCTTTGGTGGGTATTAATATAATTTTGTTGCGAGAGTTTCAATTAACCTACAAATAGTGTGTATAAAGGTTAACTTGCTTAGCAAGCAGCATTCTTCGTTTCATCAGTTCCCAAAAAGAAATAATCGGTACTAGTGCAACATGTTGCATGGCTGCTACGAGAGTGGAGAGATGGGCTGTGCTAAAATGCACATGTGCATTGCTAAATCGTGCCGTCCATTTCTAGTGTCCATATCTCTACTTAAACAGTGGCTACACAAAGTCTACTAGCCTGGAAGCTGTAGTAAGCCTTCCTTGGTAAAATTGTGTGGTAGACTTGTCCAGATCTCAGACTCTTCATGCACCACAAGTTCGAAGACAGCATCCATGTAACTGCCAGAAATGTCATTTAGAATATGTGGCTTGATGGGGTCCCTTAAAGATACATGTAAAGTTTTGTTTTGGCCATAACTCCTAACAGAAACTGAAAGAGAAGAAACCCTAGGTTGAATTTCTTAGTTTTCAACAAGGATCACAATGGTATAAGTAATTTTGATCCTCTATGATCTCTCCTTCATGTTAAACATTACTATTACACCCCCTTAAGTCTTTATACTTGGCAGAGTATACACCTCAGATGAAACAGAATTCCCTATTAAGGTGCTGAATGAATTGAAGTTAAGGTAGCAAGGGAAATTAAAAAAATCCCCGTAAAGTGTTCATGGATTATTAATGAGCAATCAGCGGGGGTTACATAGAGTTAATTAGATTCATAGTAGTATTTACATTTTCCCATGGGGGCAACCGGAATCAACAGTGGGGGTGTGTTGCTTTGATGTGGAAAGTGGCACTTTCAAGGGCAAATTTGGTACTTTGATGTGGCCGAGCGGTACTTTGATGTTGCCTTTCAATACTTATTATTATTATTTTTGCTAAGATCCCGTTTAGGCCGCATGTAGTGCTGAGTAGGCTACATATTTGTGAGTAAAATCCAGCCTGTAGTCTGTAGTAGTGTTTGTGAGTGTACCTGAAAGGCTAGCAGGCAGCTTGTCAGACAGATGGTCATCCAGTCTTCTCTAGTCAGTTGTCTTTAGGAAAGTGACCTTTCTATCTCATAGACTCCGCCCCTTTTCGCGGCTAGCTGGCGTTTGTGCGGTCCTGGCTTAAACAGCAGTGAGTTGTAACTAGGCTATGGGGTTTGAGTAACGTAGGTTGGGGGAGAAAAGCATACATGGTTTTCTTGTGAGTAGGCTGACTGTCGTAACCCTGGGTTGAATCTGCTCCAGCAGGCGTGGGTTGTGGTGATATTTGATTGGCAAGTCCGAATTGTGAAATGACTGGATTTGTGAATAGCCAGATAGTTTTAGCTGTAAAACTGGATTTGAAGTGTTCCTGTGAAAAAGCATATGTAAGATTTTGGCCTGTCCTGTGTAGGTTGTGTGTAGGTAATGAAGGGGGGTCAGACTGTGCGGGGAGTGCAATATTTGGAATTTTAGCAATAGAGTTGTTTTTGTGAATATTAAGCAGAGGGGGTAATTAGATGCATACTGATTGTCATGTGGGTGTACTCTAGGATGTTGCCAACATAGCCATCAACTTGGTTTGGAGATTCGATGCCAACCCTACTCAGCTTCCCTTCCTACCTTAAGATTCTCAATTTCAACTTCAAGCAAATATAAAAGCCATGAGACCATTTGCTAATTGCGTAGCAGGACTCATTTTGTTAATACACCTTGACTATACATACATAACATACATGCACCAAATGAGTGGGGAGAGTGGCTGGCCATAAAAGACTCTTCAGCCCACCGGGCAGGCATTTGGGGGGCATGTGATAGAACAGGCAGCCAGATGGGGAAGCATAAAACAATCTTAGGTGCCTGCTTCACACATGCTTGTCTAAGACTGGTAAAATACATGAAAAGGTAGTGTACTGTATCTATCTATTGATACAGAAAATTCTGTTGTCATTATTAAATTTACATGGTTCTAATTTATAATTATTCCTTTCTTCAGTGCCAATTATAATTTCTATGTCAAAAAATTCAGAAATACAATGGCAAAATGCAATCAAAAAATTCCACTGACATTGCATTCTGAGGTGCACAAGGGATAATGCCAGTGTTACTGTCCTGTGTCTGCTGAGAATCATCTGTTGTATATGTGTCTAGATTTGTTTATAAATCACATAATGATGGATTCATTAATGAGTAAAGTGGATAAGTAATTTGTATACATGTATTTAGGCTGAAAACATCCTAAAGGTAGAACTGGACATGCCTAATCGGACAACACATGAGTATGAAGGTCCGCTGATAGCTCCTGCTGTGCAGGCTGCATTGGATGCTGCACTACAAGATGAAGAGGAGATTACTGTGGATGCTATGTGAGTGCATGTGCATGTACGTACAAGTATACAACTCTCGAGGCCATTATCATCTACTACATTATATTTTGGTTGTCACACATTTGGTATACAAACCACCAAAGAATGTCAGGAAACTGTTGCATGTTCTAGCCTATTGCATTGCACACATTGTCATTTCTAGTAGAGTTAGTGGGTATATGAAATGAGTCTAAGATAACAGTTTCTAATCAATATGTACAGAGATATCACCATTTCAAGACCAAAGGCCAGCAGCAGGAAGGCAAGGTATGTACATGTACATGTACATCATACATACCTACCCATCTACATACCTACCTACCTACCTACCTACCTACCTGCATACATACGTATGTACTATGGGCGAGCCTGAAGTTATGGTTTTAGCCCCTATTAGTGTATATACGTATCTACTAGACAGTTTACCTGTGGGAAAGCCTATCTTTTGCTTCAAGTACGTGTGTAGTACATCCAGCGTGTACCATGTTGGGCAATCATGTTTGTTACACTAGTATGTGCTTAGCTATTGCCTAGGTGCTGCTCTCAGGTTACATTTAGCATCCATCTTTTAAGTGCTTTGTATTTTGTGATCTTATCTTTGCAATTGTGGCTGCTTCTTTTGCGAACTTGGCACTGTCAACATCAGTAAAGTAGGTATGTTGCTTGTGCTTCTTGGCCATCTCTTGTTTGGCCTGCTTCTCCAACACACGTTTCATGCTCTCGTTCGCCTCGCAAATTGACACCACTCTGATTCTAGTCTCCTTGTGGCTGGGAAGTGACGTAGTTGGGGAGAAATACTTACGTATCTTGAAAAAGCTGCTTCTAAAGAAGTATATAATTTTTTCTGCCACCTTCGCTCTTGTTGTCTCACAATCATCCATTTCTGCTACTTCTCCTGGGACAGCTACAGGTGAGGTAATGTTCATTGGTTCATCGTCAACATTTGTTTAACCACACCCACTAAAGAGCCACTCCCATAAATTTTATTATCATTTGCAATGCTGGTAGCACTCACAGTCCACAAAGTAAAGTACATACAACCAAATATACACAGCCAAAATGCTCTTTTCACAGCAAAGCCACACCTTCACACTTTGTTACTTTTCACCCTTTACTATCCTTGGCACGTACATGACATACCATAATATTGCATAGCATTTTAGTGATGCAAACAGGCATATAATATTATAACTGCCTGTTGTTATTACTCAGCACATAATAGTCTTGAGCATGTTTTTTCACTTTTGTTTTGAATGGCTAGATGTACCCCTCAAGTCCCATTGCTCTGGAATACTATAACGGTGACACATGGAAGGCTTTACTGCAGTGCTCCAAACAAATAGAGTGGATTTAATTTACAATATCCAAAAAAATGAGTAAAACGATACCCCATGTAGTAAGTACTTTACAATAAAAATTAGATGCCCCACATAGGAAGTTTGAGCCCTCCACATATTTAAACACCCACATTTTTAACTAATCTGACATTATTATTCTATTGCTCAAACACTTTTACAGCCTCAGTGTGATAGTAAGTACTGCCCACTTACATTAGGAAACTGCATTTGAGCAAACAAAACACTGCTTTAATCAAATTATAGCCTCGTTCCCAGGCCTACGTGCGTGTTTCACTTAGCTACGTAGTTGTGGGGGCAGGCTTGGTAATTTTTCTCATGTGTGTGATGCGTAGGGAAGAAGGTAGAAGGGTAAATGTTTGCATGGGTGAGGACAGCTGCAGTACTCAGACAGTGAAGGAATGCAGCGAATTCAAACTTGTAGCTACTTTTCAGAGCCCGTTTGTACCACAGACTGAGCGCCAACGGCAAAAGGTAGAAAAATACAACAGTCTTGCGAGTGGTCCTGTCCACGCACAATTACGTAAGTTAAATCATGTACCAGGCTCTCCAGTGTGAAATGTGCAGAGAACCTGGGGACAAGGCTCTAGTTCTATCATATACTCAGCACTGCAGATAATTACTCTAAGCCATGTTCTGACTGCTTTCGGCTGTGTTCTACTACTCCACTAGTCATCTTAGCATTAACAGGAACAACAAATACTGGCATGTAAATGGTGGCATTGAGAATCATAGCTAAGCTCTCAAAAGGGCTGTGGCTGAATACACTACAGCATGTATGTGTGCATGCTCCTATATACAAGCTCGACCTGCATGCACAGTCCACACAAAATAATTATTCAAACACACCCATTTCCAGGAAAACTATGTTAATCTATGTATGTTGTACAATTTGAACCACAGTGTACTGCTTCGTTTTCTACCTAATGCAGAGGGACCCTCTTTATTAGAAAATTTCTTTCTTTCTTTCCAGGCTAAGCCAGCAAGTTTCAAGTGATCTACAGCAAAGGCCAGTACAACAGTTTCCTGCCTCCAGGGGACTTGTTACACCTACAGTTAGATTTGCATAGCCATTGCTAGGATTTCCAAGTATGGTTAGTGTCACAATCAATGATGTATACACGTACGTATATAGCTACATGTATAGTGAATATGTCAACTTATTAAATTCTCTTAGTGTTTCTGTTTACTGAAAAAATCTCTGTAGTGTACTGTAAATGACGTTGCCTTCCTCATACTCTAAATGACAATTATAGGAAAGAACTTCTGACTCCAAAGGAGAGAAAGGTGAAAGTTTAGGGGGAGGTACAATGACTATGTGATGATGTGTATTGTATGATATAGCTAGTAGATGCGTAGGAAGCTAGATTATCAGTGATGTGAACTTAAGAATTGTACAATAATTATTATAGTAGCTTATGATGGTATAGAAGTGACCTATGGTCAGGGAGGAAATGTGAAAGTTTAGTACATTTGAGGGGGGAGTTACGATGACTAAGAATTAGATAATGGTTTTAACATTATAGGGTTGCATTAACATTTGGTAGTGCAGTTCCTGTTAATATTACTCTTTTGCCTCTGTAACCCCTTGTTCATACCGAATTAAATCAACACCCCCAAAAAAGTTTCTAGGCAGATATTTCTAGGAATTTAAGATGAATTTCTTGCTCCTTGGGAGTGTATAGCTAAACACTACGAAATCTTTAAAACAGATCACACGTAATGCTGAGGTGCAATCGTTTGGGAACCACACTTTAAGCACCAGGGCAGCCCCCTCTCCCCCACTACAAATTCTACCCCTACCCAGACCAATCACACTCAAGAAGAAAACTTTCCACAGAGAGGTGCCATTTCCTTCCAAATTACCTTCACCAGATTATTAGCGAGTGCTTGCATGGTTACATACGTTCAGATCTAACACTGAAGTACACCTGATGGTCGGCTTGCACGGCATTAATAGCAATGAATATATGGTATGCACATGCGCAAATGCCTAGCCAGTTTTTGTAGTCAGTCAGTGGCCAGAGTCAGCTACGGGGCGGTTGGGGAGGGTCTGGAGTTAAGACTAGGTTGCTATCGCATTGCACTCTTAGTAGCTAATTAAAATACGTGACATGTATCCAGGATTCGTGGATACATGTCACGTATTTAATGCTCTTAGCTGCAGAGAGCATGTTAAGGCAAATTGAACTGTGGAAAGTAAATCACAATGCACTCTAATGCAAGATCACCAACTCGAAGTACGATCACTAACTCGAGTACAAGATCGAATGGACGAGCATGAATAAGCTGGCATTGAGCGGTGCGAAGCCTAGCGGTCACGTGACAGGTGCGCGGTTATATTGCGCCGCCCGCAGAAACAAGGCTGATCTAAAAACCAGCCGTTTACATAAATCATCAATCTGAAGGTTGTGCTCAGCAACAGGTAAGTCTATCAGTATGCTAAATGCAGCTGTAGAATGGATCAGCTTGGCTAGACAGTCTCATCATGTACGGCTTCCTGCGAAAGTGCTGACACGTACACAGCAATTCGTAGTGCGCTTCCAGTTAGCGATCAGAACTTGCGCAAACAGCATTATCATTGTTACCTACCACTCTTTCGCCGTCTAGGCAACACAAAACTAACCTACCTCGGCCTATTCAGCCTGCAAACTTCCAGTAGCTTCCACTGCACTCGTGGCATAGTAACGGTATGACGTAACTTAGCGCACGTGATAATTGCGGACGAACACACACAGTTGAATACTCTCGCGAGCCAGACCACGTTCCACAAAGTGGTCTGCCTCGCTTTCTTGAAAGCGATTCACAAGCGGATCCCAACAATAGCATTCTTGGGCTTTGGTAGCCAAAAATAGACCAAGCAACCGTTTTCGTTGTTTTTTACCAGCCGGGCGCGGCTGGTACTTAGATTGCTTTACGTTCCCGCGTCTGTGTCCCGTGTTTAAGTTTCCTCGGTCGTTGGCGCTATATATGGTCCTTGAAATACCTTGCTGTTGGCGAGGCGGGAGCAACTAAATTTCCTGTTTTTCAGTGTAGCTTCCAGCGCTTTTCCACGGCTACGAAAAAAGCTGCGAAGGGAGGCCGGGGTACGGGGCTAAGAAAAGGGTGCGTCCAAGGATGCTTAATACTAACGTTAGTGTTAAGTGCGTCTGATAGAAAATCGCGAACGCGAATGCGCTCTAGTGGAATGCGAATGCGCTGGCGTGGAACGCGAATGCATATTAAAGCGCCTGTGCCTGTGGCCACGCTGCCAGTCTGCTGCTTTGTGGAAGGGTATAAATTGTATTCCACTGCTGGCAGTGCTAAGAGTTTGTTGTTTTCTTCAAGATTCTTACTGGTAAAGACTGAGTCACCATCCCAATTCTCTTGTAAGGGTTACCCCAACAGAAATTCTAAGATCAATTCTAAATACATGTTCACTTCCTTGAAATTTGCTTCTCTCCCCTCACTTCGTCTAGATGGCGCCCCACTCAAACTTGTCTTTTCGTACAAATACGTACCTAGGTGTTCTTATTTCTTCTAATCTTGGTATCATATTCTCTATCTGTTGCAAGTGCAGACAACTTATTGATCATCTATTTGATCATTTCTACTGCCCTTTTGTACTCTGTTAACTCTTAGACTGTATTTCTCTTGTTTGTCCGCTTCTTGAATACCTTCCTTCACTTTTGGATCCCTTTTCTGCTTTCATCTCTTCTATTTATAATTTGCTCTAAATGTTTGTTCTAACTCCAAATTAACTGTCCTTCCTGATGCTTTCCACTCTTTTGTCCCTTGCTAATTCTTTATAGCTAGCTGCAATGACTAGTCTAGGTTTTCTATGGGTAATCAGGTGTTTTGTACGTAGGAAGTTTTCTATTTATAATCTTTGGGTGGTGTAGTTTTGTATGGTTTTTAGTTCAGTGGGAAAATGTACATAGGATGACTGTGAAGAATTGGCTAGCCGACAAAGAATTTTTATCCGGGACCAAACCTTGAAATTTTTATCTTTTAACCAGAGTCTTCACTGGGGGAACCTCCTCCCAGTTGACAAGTCAAATGCTTTGCTGGCATCTATGAAGCAGCCAAAAACAGTGGTATCATTATGCAGGTAGTGGGAGGCAAGAAAAGAATACACCACAAAATAGCTTTGTGGTGAAAGCAGATTTTAGTTATCAAAACAGGTGTGATCTTGGTACAATAATACAGTCTCTAACTGAGTAACTAGCCCATGTGAAAGGATAGATCAGCAAGATAATCACTCACCACTGTGACAGTAATTATGAGCATACAGCTAGACCAAAGTTAGTACATAAAGAACATACAAAGTAATAAAATTGACCATGACAGCAACTAAGCAGAGCCCAAAAGACAAGAGCCAAAGACAATCCAGCCCTGAACTGAACTCAAAGCTTACTGAATTTACTACTTATATGCTTTATTCCACACATGTAATAATAAGTAGCTAGCTAGTTAGTTGTCTGTTTGCCTAATAGGAATGATGTGATGGGAGTGAAAACATAGCTAGAGTGGAAGTACGTTGGTTGGTACTGATTGTTGTGATTTATAACTAACCCCTAAATTTAGGTTATAGGAGCTTGCACCAATGAGTGAGGAGAGTTGGCTAACCATACAAGACTCTTTTAATCCACCATTCCTGGATCTCAGCACCAGGCATTCGGTGATGTGAATGACTTTTTAGTGGAGCCATGGCATGGGTCTTGGTGCACCAAGGGCCACTTGGTTTGGGACTAGGTTTGGGACTGCTTTCAGTTTTGATCGTTTATTGGCTTTTTTGAACTTTATGAAATGTCCTCCCAATACAGTTTTTAATGAGGGATAATGACAAGTAAATTAGTGTTATGTTGGATTTTGTAAGTGTTTTAAGTTTAGAATGGGATAGGGGGTGGAGTAGAATTAGCTAGTAATGGGTTTTCATGCATATACTGCCTGCCTACCATTAATAAGGATTGGCTTAGTAGAATTGAGCCCAATTCTGGGGAAGCCATGCCTGAATTCTTGCTAAGGTACATGTGCAGAGAGGGAGATGGAGTCAGGGAAACCTGGTGAACAATTCCTTAACATTGCACATACGTACCTTAACATTGCACATACTAAACAATGTCAGCTAAAAGAAAATTTAACACGCAGGTTTGTGCTATCATCATATGTACATGTCCGGTCTTAGCAAAATCAATAATTGAACCCTTCTTAACTGTTTTGCCTGCTTATAAAGTCAATAGTTCTGTACAATAGTGTCTGCAATAGCTACCTGTACACATCAGTGACAAAATTATATACTGAAAATGTGTCACCCATCCAATGCCATGTAATCTTTTATTTGAGCTACTGCATGCATGAAACCATTACGTTACCAGCCGCTCTTCAAAGCTTCATTCTCAAGTGGCCTGCTGGCAACGAGACTCAACTCTTATTGTATATTACGTTCTTAACTGGATCACTTTAGAACTCTCTTTTGTGAAATTCCATCACTTGAACAATCGTTCCTCCAGCCAAATTAAGACATGTCAAACAGTAAAGGAATGGAATTTAACTTAAGACTCATAGGCTTTGGTAACATATACTTTGCTATGTACATCTCAGCCTGGTTTGTTAGGGTGTCCGTATTATTCATCTGTGTGCTGCATGTATCTGAAGAAGGGCTACTATGTGGTATGGTTGGAGGAACCAACCATGACTGAGTGCCAGAATTGGATGCACATAATCATAATCATAGCTCACACACACTCTAAGCAATAATTCTTGAGTGGGGTATAGCATGAGTATGCCTAGCCTGGTCCCCCGGCGCCAGGGGACCAGGCTAGAGTATGCCAGGTCAGACACTGTATGAAGATCTGAACTCTATTGATCTCTATAGAGCAAAAGCTGTTACAATAATAATTCATGTATAGGAATGCCTTCCTATACTACGTGACCAGTGTAGTGGGCAGCTAGGTTATGTAATCGTATTATATACCTACAATTACACCCAAAAAGCCTTCTGCTATGGAACAAAAGAGTAAAAGAAGTAATTTCTGACCACAAGATATCACTGATTGAGCATTCTCTCTCTATATATACATGTATATGCCTACTTAATAGTGGGTGTACGTATATTATATCTTTGCCCAATGTTCTATGCAGTACAGCTGTGCACATAATGGGCACATAATATAATGCAGACTAATAGGTCAGTGGTAACTGAGCTATTGTCAGTATTGAACCAGACAAGGGCCTAATATTTTACTGCATGGCTTACATAAACAATTTGTCATATTGGATCGACTCTCTTAACTTTGTTGTTACCTGCTGGTTAGGTACATATGTATGTGCTACACTGTACTGACACTGTCACGACCTGAAACAGTTGTCTGTAGTTTGCACTGGTAGGCTTTCTCCAGTCCCTCTTGCATGGGTACAATGGGGCTCATAGTCAGGGTCTCCCTTTCCCAGATTAATATACGTATCACTGTAGTGCAAGCATATATATACATGTAGTCAGTCACAGCTACACCTAATCTAGTAGCCAACACCTGGAAATGTGTTACAAGATCTCTTCTGTTCGTAGCTTCCATTGCTGACATCAGTGTTTGGGATTATTTCACAACAACTGCTCTTCCACTGTATTCTCTTGGTTGCCTGTGCAGTGGACTAACCAATGACCAGCCATGCACTTGTACAATCTAAGACAAACCGCCTTATAGTACGTATATTGCAATTTGCCCATAACATATTGAAAGTCTGCAAGTGTGATATGCAAACGATTTTACAGTAGTATCTCATGGGTATACACAGTTATACCCTAGAATCGAGATAATAAGCACCTAGCCTACAAAACATATAAATGCACTGCATGCACACATCTGACAACACCCCTGAGAAATTACGTACTACTGCTAATGCCCTGTAATAACTTGACTTTCCTTGCCCATTAAAATGGTCCAAGTGAGCACAGAGGTACTGATGCACGCAGCTTGAAAATTGTTATGCTGATAATTATCACATTCTGGTACATTTATCATAAGGAAATTGAATTCAAGAATTACTTGAAAGCCTTTGTATTATTAGTCTGGGATACTAGGAAGAGTAAATTATATGACAATCAGGAAGGTGAAATCTCTAGCTCCTGTCTGCTGACTGGAGGTCTTACAAGCTCCACCTACATATATGGGTGTGTGGTCATTGACCGTCAATGGTATAAGCACTACGCACTACCGCAGCAAGTCCAGCAACATATTATTATCACATAGTACTGACCCAACATATTTCTTTGTAGTCTGGTACAATTGGTGTGTAAACAAGGCATACTACAGTGCTCCAGACAGAGTACATTTTCGAAATAATATTATTGAGGTCGCCACTTTACCATGGCTAAAAATTTCTCATATTCCCATATATAGCCAATAGAGAAGCCATACATGAGAGAGTAAAAAAAAAATGGAGAGCCTGCTAATGCGACTTACAGCTGTTTTAGCCTATCTGGGCCTCATCAGTGTGGTATAGCACTTGGAGTTTAACCCACATCTCTTAGCTGACCAGCAGCCAACAACCATCTGCACACGGAGTTGACTACCAACTCCTGGCAGGCCTCTAGGCTATAAATTATAAAAGCCTAAATTAAATGCTTATGGGTTTTGTCCTAGTCTCCTAATTATGGCATAATCCACCTTAGTTAAGTCCAATGGCTTCCTAATTTAATCAATCCCAAACACTAACACATGTTTTCTGTTACCTGTTACATAGCTAAGTAGGTATTTTTGTCATAGAGGCACTGGTTATTCTTTACTTGTTAAAAAAAGTGGGTAAAGAGTGTTCACATGTACAGAGTGTAGTAAACCTAAACCGTAAGAGGTAACCATGTAAGTAAGAAGTAGTATAGTCTATATATAATAGTCTAACTGCATGCAGTATATGTTGTAGGCTGTTGCTATGCAAGCACCGAAGTAGTCTTGGATAATGTATGTGATGGCTACTATGATTATGTTTATTATTGTAAAGTGCTTAATAAAATGCACGGATAATGTTCAATGAAAAATTTACACATACGTACATCAATGTTCCTCAAAGACTGTTATAAAAGGTAAGTAGGTAGACTCTCACGTTTGAATGTCTCTTGGATTTCCTTCTAATGTGATACCCAACTGTAGTGTTTATAGTGTCTCGACTCTTGTTGTGTCCCTGAATGTAGGATCCCCATTAGCTCTCCACTTCTGCCAAGCCACTACATTCCTGGATGATAATACAGTAATTGACTCAATAGCCTTACAAGTAAACACCTGTCCATGCCTAAGGGTAAGGTAAGCACTGACTTAATTTATAGCTCCCGTGACTGTCATCATCAACGCTCTTTGCGTGTGTGAAGAATACCTACTGCTACATGTGAGTGCGTGACAAAGCTTCTCCTTGTGTGTTCCTCACATAGTGCTAGTATAAGTTACTTATAAATCTAGCTTAATAGCTTAATTAACACTTTCCACACCTATAAACAAGATGAGGACTTACCTCACAGGAAAGTAATTGTCATCTGAAGCATTCTTGTAGATTTTGATCCCTGCTGTCCAGGGACCATCTGATGGCCCCAGGAAATTAGCTGAGTATCAAGAAAATATATATCAACTTCAAAATTCCAGGTGGGGGAAACTCTTGATGGGCCAAGGTATTCACATGAAATAGAACTACTGCTATATTTGATCCTGTATAGCTCTTGTGAGAGGTAGCTACGTAGCTACATATATCTGCATAAAGTTGAGTCCTGTTTGCCATTATTAAGAAGTGTACATGGCCAAACAGCTGGAGATTATGCAAATTTATAAATGCCAGGGCTTTCGGTGGGGGTGGTAAAATAATTTGCATGGAGTCATGTCCCACTAGGGGGGCATAGGGGTATGCTCCCCCAGGAAATTTTTGAAATTTACATGCTCTAAGCACAGTTAGGTTGGCTCTCAGTTTAGGTATTGCATTACTGACAACAATATTCAGTATGGGGGGGGGGGGCTAGATTAACTGCCAATCCAGTACCTTTGTAACCAGCATGAAGGTACAATCGTATGATAAGCCTTTAGTAAGTAACCCAAACAATAACCATGCAGCAGTATTTGTTTGGTTAATTAGTACAACTATAATATTATGGTAAGTGTTAACAATAATACTGTGCTAATACATATGAGGTAGCATGCATCATTTCAGAAATATATCAGCGTACGTTATACATGAAAGACTGGGTTAGTATAGACTCAAGCAATACATGTACATCTCCACTTGAGTGCAAAAGCTTGAGAACTTAGCAACCAATGGAGACTTTACATTCCAGTACTTTAGACTCGGCTGGGAGCCAAGCACTACTTGGCTCAAATACAGCACAGATGGTAGAATTCGAACCTTCAAAGGCAAGGTACTTTCTTACATAATAGAGGCACTTGACACACACCCAAATATCCTGTTTTTCCCCCATTTCTTCTTAAAGGCATGTAAGTACATTTATAGCTGCTGATTGCCCATCCCGCTTTGACCTTATTAAGAGCATTCTTGATCAAAGCTTAATGCACTTTGGTTGCCAGTGCAAGAATGAAACACACCCTGACAGTCTACTTGACTAGTGGTGAATTTCTGAGTGTATACTTGAAACACACCCCAACAGGTGCTTGCCTTAAGCACTTAACAACAGCTTGTTGTGTCTTTAGAATACCATCCCAAAGTACTGGTAGCAGTTTCTTAATATAATTCTGTTCATGAGCCTCCATGAGTATTAGCTGTCTACAAGCTCATAGAGATACTATACACAGACATACGTACAAACACATGTACTGGATTATCTACTCCACTAAGCTAGCTAGCTGTGTAAGGAGTATCATAATGTACCTGGTATCTCTGATATGCACCCATGATGAAGACAGAGCTATATTATCATCTGAATATCTAGGTAACAAGTCACTCTAGAACTAGGAGAGTAGCCCAGAAAAGAAATTTTCATAAAGGTCTCTCTATAGGTATTTTAATCGTCAATGCAATTGTGTATAGTGTATTAGAGAATGGGCCCATGGTGAAACTGGTTAAAAGTATATACCCTATAATCATGCTAGCTTATACATTAAAGATTTTATGGTAAAATTGTCACACTGCCGTGCAATTATCAACATTCTCCGTACCTTTAAAAGCCATATGAAGGTATGCTGACAATATTTTTTAGATCGATTGAGCATGCAGATGATCTTGGCACACTGGCCTCATACTGGTGCAGGACATAGGACTTTAAGACCAGCAAAAGAAGTGATCATTTTTGCTGTGCCGTGTGAGTAAATAATCTCTCCAATTCCACATCATTTCAAGCAGTGTTCACAAGTAATGACAGGTTCAACCAAAACTGTCTTGTGACATGCAGTAGTTGCACAACCCACGGTCAGACGAAAAAGCGTGAGCCCAATGGGAAAATATTATGTTCTGTCTGGGTCATCCAACTAGGCTGTCACCCTAGTAATCCATTGCCACACCCATCATCACCACTGATCATGACAAAGTTTTTGTTGCCAAGCAACAACCAACAAGTGCGTACGCAAGGAGTACTTTATAGATGCCTCCTAGAAGTCACAAGTACTATAATAGTGAGGATGACCTAGCTATACAAGCAAAGCATGACCTAAGGGCACCTACTTTTATTCTTATTCAATTACAGCGGAAGTCCAACCTCCTTGAGGGAACCCTATCTAAGCTGAGGTTTGTAAATGTCCAGACACTTAAGCCTCAAGTCAATTACCTACTTAAGAGTGCATCCTTAGTCAACACATTTAGCCACAGGTGATCAACCTTGCATAACCAGCTACTTCAGTGGCGCCAGTGCATTACTAATACCGCTTGGAGCGTGCAGACACTTAAGTAGCAGATGGGTTTGTCTAAGACTAGTAGTGTCTGATGAAAGTTGTTTGATAATCATTGTAGTAGAAAAGCAACCAGTGGTGTGTGTACATGTATATATACATATACATATTATATAGGTATAAACATGATCTTGAGGTGATATATGGCATAGTGAATTATTTGTCAGGGTTAAGTGATCATACCAATAATTTTTGAACTACATCAAAAATAGAACACCAAGAATCAACAGTCATTGTGGATTGTATAAAGAAAACACCCAAAATGCAACAGCATACCAGTGCTTCAGTAGTCAGCGGGAACTTTAAGTGGCTGAGGATATGGATGATAAAATGTACCATGCCCTAGTGATGTAAAGGTTGGGAGCTGTCCTGCAGAGCGAGGATAATAAATTGAATTGGGTAAAGTTGGGAAACCAGGTTTCATCAGTGTTGGGTACTTGAAGTAATCAGAACCTGGCAGAGTGCAGGTGTATATAGGGTGCTGGCTGCCAGGAATTGGCTGGGGAGAGCTTAATGCAACAGCTGGAATACTGGCTATGGGAAAACTGGGTGAGGGAGTCTTCAATTCAGGAGGAAGTGAAGACAGGCCACTATCCTTTGCATCCTTGCAATTCTTTGGTGACAGTCTTGTCTGTTCAAGTTGCTGTCTTTTGCTCTTGTACCTTCTGTTTTGAAACCATATTTTTACTTGTGTCTCTGTAAGATGCAGCATAGTTGCAAGCTGTTCCCTTTCATGTGCTGTAAGATACTTTTGCACGGCAAATCTGCGTTCCAGTTCATACACCTGTGCGTGTGAGAATAGCGCGCGTGGACGCCTCTTTTTATGTTTTGTCCCTGCAGATGAACCTGCATTAATAAGGAAAATGTTGTGCACCTAGTAAACTGCAGAGCATACAAGACTAAAGTGGTATAGCTAACACACACGACCAACTTGATCGCGAAACGGCATAGCATACCAACAAACCTTGTGCTATAGTGGACTTCTCCGCGTCCTCTCCATCAGAAGACGGGCTGCTCTCACGATTCTCCTTGCACTCGCTACCTGCAGACCGTGGGGATTCGCGCAGGTGCTCTTCCACACTGCTGTCTTCGCTTAGGCTGCACCGGTGCTTAATGGGGGCAGGATCCAGAATGTCGCTGATCATAAATGAGGTATGTGTTGAGGTCTGGTTAGATTTTTCGCCATCGTTCGGTCCAGGTGAATAAACTTCTTGCTCTTCCATGCTAACCCAAGACTGGCTACGGGGCATGCAACGTTAAGTGATTCAAGTGTCATTAACAGCTTTAAAACGTAAATTTATTAAAGAATAGAAGCCATGCAAGTAACACTTCCTGCCTACAAAACAAAATTACGTAATAAACTGATCTGTCACTAGCTACATGCATGTTCAATTCAGCAGACACACACTACAAATTATGGTAGTCATTTATCTACACACAGTTCAATCACCACACTCCAAAGAGCACAATTAATCGCTGTGCTCTATTTCAAGTCCAGCAGAATAAGCCTTTCTCTCCTCTTCAATTATTTTTCTCAAGTAGCTTTCATTTCCTGGCCTTTTAATCATACCATCCCTGCAAAGAATGTTGAACATTAGAAATTGTCACCAAATATTTTCAGTTGCTGCTAATCCAGTACAGCTGTTACAACAAGAAATTTCACCATTTACGACATAGACCACTAGTAAAGCATCAAGAGATTACTTAGCTGTTGAACTGGTGCAGAAAGGCATGTGTTTGCTAATATAATATTATCTCGGAGTAAGACAAACATTATTACTTTACGTTAACACACCATGGGAGATCCACCAGGCCACCATGACGACAAATATCAGCCTTCACTCTTTGTGCAAACTCGATTGCTGTTTCGCCATCCTAAAAAAATAATGTTATTGTGACATTTTTAGATAAAATCAGCAAATTCATTTAAATTACCTGTATTCTGGTAGGTTTCAAATAATCCACATCGCAAACAATAGCCCAGCTTGTCATCAACATAAAGATGTATGTCAGAAGATTTTGACGCTGAGAATTCCAAAATGGATCAGCAAACTGCCTGTGATACTGATAAAGAGAGAAGTATATATGAGCTCTCATAATATGTCACAGAACCGTCTTTGTAGGTAACAAAACAAACTATGTGGCTATGGTATAATAACCCCTTTGTGGCCAGAAAGAGAGAACCTGTCCAAATAGAACTCATCAGCGTAGTAGCTGGTCTGCAAACTACTCACTGCCACCCAGTACAGTCTACACTATACTCCAAATTACCCATACATAATAAGTCATTGAATTTTCACTCTCAGATTACCCATAGATAATAAGTCATCGAACTTTCACTCTCAGAGTAAACAGCAACTCCTCCCATGACACCCATTAGTCACTTGCCACCAGTACAAGACTCACTGGAAGCTGCACTACTTTACCTCATAAAAGGGTTTGCTATACAGAATACAAGACATCCCTGTCTTTGTAATGTGCTCAGTAAAACAAAGGCTACTGACAATACTTGAGAATAAATGGGGTGAGAACTTACAAAGGGTACTGCTGAGAAGTGGTTACACAAAGAACTGTAGTTAGTATTGCTGTATATTGGGCTCAATAACATTAGTCACTTTATGAATGGATTGACATAAGATTGGTGCAAACTTCTTGAAAAGAGAGTGCAAATTGCTTCAATAGGTTTTAGGGTGTATGTGGACCTTAATTTCTTTCATTTTATCAAATAACATACAACCCACATGAATACATCAGGGTGTGTGTATGTCCATAGATACTACCACTTTGTGGACTGCCTGGCGTCCCAATATGGACTTCCCAAGTGTTTGATAAGATAGTGTGCTGTGAACAGTGGGTGCATTACAAGAAGCACACCACAGCTGTTTTGATAGCAAAGTACTCAGTACTTTGCTTTGTTTCTATAACTACGGTTATTTGCTCTTGAGATAAGCAGCTGGTAAGCTGTGTGGCCAGTTCAGCAAAAGTACTCCCAGAAACAACACAAACATGCTTCTGCTTTAGTCCCATCATAAGAGCAATACCAACATTTTACAAAATGTGTAATAACCATACAATGGATCACAAAGATGTGAACGTGAGAGAGTTGTGGCATATGGATCCCTAACTGCACCTGGGTACAGGATATCATCGCATTCTAGCACACCACAGGACAACTAGTCCCCAGATGAGGAAATAAGCAGGCTGGCTTACTGTCATTCTCATGAGCCAGTCAGTTATGAGAACAAACGGGGGTTAGGCACACAGATACTTTGGTATCACCTTGGAACTGTAGCAAGATTCCTTGGCAAATATACAGTATAGAATTTTGATTGCTCCTGTACAGCAGGGGATCCACATTGTTCACCAGAGACTGTCCCTTAATAGATGTGCCTTAACCTGATTGGCCCAAAGTGTCCAAAACATGACTAATATACTTTATACAGCTAGCTGAGCCTTGGGCGAGATTGTGCTTAGTCACAGGTACATGTATCTTATTTTATACATGTATGCCTAAAGGTTCCTGAAACACAGTTGTCCAACTGGGTTACCCATATTACCCAGTTGTTTTGCAAAGTAAGGCAGCTCAGAAATCTGTTTGCAGTTAGCAAAGTTTAGACAAAATTTAATTCAGAATCACAAGCATAACAGAAATGAAAAAACAACCAGAGAACACTATACCTCAGGCCAAGCAACAGTAAAGTGGATTAGTTGTGCAGCTGCACACAGGTGGAACGTATAGCAAAACAGCTAACTTAGCAATTTCACTAACAACAGGTTAAATGCACAAATGAGCTTATTGGCTGTCTCATCTTGCAGCAAGTACAGTGCAATGCACTGTATTGATTTGGCAGTTTTATAGCATGCTAGCATGCAGTTATTATTTGCCAGAACAGGGTGCCTACTACTAATTGGTCACTGTCTAGGCTGCAGGTTGGCCTGTAAACTTCCTTTGTGCCAGTTAGACTATAGTTGTGCATGCATAGTAATGCATATGAAAAGTGTAAGTGTGAACACACAAACAGGTAAACAGCCGGGCACACACTTCTCATGCACCTGGCTAGTAAAAATATGCCAGAGATTCCACCAATATTGTCCAAGATAGCAAGCATTTTCGTTTATATGGGAGGGGCAGGGCTTCATCCAGTAGTGGGGGAAGCTCCCCCCACAAACAGATGCAGATCAAACAATAATTGGGGTGAGCCCCACACTAGCATGTTCAGTGGGACAATTTCTCTGTACATACATATGTCTGTATGTACACATACACTCTGTATGTGCTTATGCTCCAAATATCCAATGCAATCCAATTTCTCTCATTTCCAATAATGGCGTCACTCTTAGAGTTAATAGCTCTTCACCATCACAAAGAGTGAGAGGTCTGTCATCAAGGGAGGTTTACGACAACTCCCACATATGTAGGGTTTGTATAGTCTTTGTATAATTAGAGGCATGAGTGCTAGAGATGGATGGCACAATCAAGTGATGTGAAGTGAGTTTCAAACAGCACAGCCCGTCTCCGTTCCCCAGGACTAGCTGTGGGTGAGCCTTGGATATGCATTGCAGACAGAAACTTCACCCTACTGAAGGCCAGTCCTTTCTTCATACCTATTTCTAGTGACCGGCTGGCTTGTGAGAATACTACACTTGTTATCTACAAATAATTATTATGTTGAAGAATCCAAGTCTCTGAATACTCACTCAGGCTCCCCACAATATACTGCATTCCCATAGTATGGTGCCAAATCTGAATCACGTGCTTATTATATACATGCATGTACACCTCTTCCAATCCCTTCTGGTGAGTTATAGATGGGAGAGCTCTAAACGGCTACATTTGTGTCGCTTATTAAAAATTGTCATGCACAGAACCGTAGAATTACGCCACCAGATGGCTCTCAAAGTACTCAATTTTAAAAAAAATCTTGGGGGCATCCCCAGACCTCCACTAGACATGGGCATACTAAGCACACCCATGTAGCGCACAGAGAGCTGTGCTAACACCACCCCCACCCCCTCCCCCAAGTGGATGAACCCTGGAGGGGTGCTCAAGGTGGCAACTCATTTGTCTGCAAACACAATGAGCTTCCAGCAAGTGATGCAATGGGAACTTTGATCAACACTTTCAACGATGTGGCTCACCCATCAAAGCTGTGAAGCCTCAATCCAAATACTACACTGATAGGGCCAGACAAGCAGTGGTCAGTCTAGTGCCCAGACAATGTTCGCCCCCCCTTGCCGAACGGTCTGGTTACGCAAGTTCAAATCCTGGGGTTAGCATCAAAATCTTGATGCGGCCAATCAGATTGCAGGAAAGAAAACGATTGCGTAACACACCGATAAGTAGCTGAGATGGGACAATCGCCAACAGAGTCAACGATCATTCTTCCAAGTATCCTCCAGGTCTGAAACAAAACCGCTTGGAGAAAGCTGAAATATAAGCCTTGAAGCTTGTAAACAGCTTTAAATAGCGTAAACAAGTGTAACTTGCCTTTTTTTGGATGGATTTTTTTCAAACTTGGATATGTTCAAACAACTACTTCCTTTGGACATATCTTACCTTTCCAGCTACTGTCGTAGCAAAGATAGAAAGGCACTGTACCGTATTCAAATCTTGCCATTTTATGACGTAATCATTGCAGTCAAGCCCCAGGATTTGGACTTGCGTAACCTGACCACTCCTTGAGTCTCACGAGACTACAACTGGTTAGCTGACTACAACTGGTTAACTGTATAATAAAGACACAAACAAAAAGTAAAATACATATGTAAAGTATAGTCTAGATGTATATACGTAAAACATTATATGTAAACTGCCTAGTGATGCTTATTATATCCCTAGTAGGTGTGGTATATCCAGCTTACACTATAGTAAATCGCTTAGACTAGTGCATCACAATGGGGGCCTTGTAGATATCAAGTGAAAGAATGCCTGACTGTTATAAATTCAATATCAGTTGTACTGTGGGACATGTTTTCATGCTACACATAAGCAGCAACATGAGCAGTGACATTTCATATGTGCATGTGTACCGTCTTTTCCCCAGTTTTGACTGACATATCCACATACAATACCACAAAGCATTTGTAGGTCACTTCCTCATTTTGCAAATTCTTTTTACAAGCTCAGCAATAGCAGTTAACAAGGCTTTATGTCTTCCCCACAGCATGCATGGGAAAGAAGAATAGCTGCCTGAGAGATAATGACAACGAAGAGCAACAGCAACACAAAGAGACTGAAGGAGAAACACCAATGAGAGAAAAGAATAGCACAGACTCCAAAAAAGGAAAAGAACAAGCATCTAAAGGACAGAAAACATAACAAATGACATACCCCTATTCCATATCAACAAATTGTCCGAGTACCGACAATGCTGCGTATGTACATGTACATGCATTCTTGTATTCCACTGCTACACTTACATAAATGCAATCTACTACCTTATGTTTAATATGCACATGTGCTGCCTTGCATTTGGTCTATACAGCAGTAAGAAACACCACTGTATGTCATTTCTCTAACCCATTCATACAGGCCAAAGATCATCTGTGAGGTCATAAATTGTACACTATAATGTACAGTTCTCAGGTGGCTCTAATTTCAGGTTCTCACATTGCCACCCATGGAACAGACTTAAAGTGAATCTGTACCAAAAGAACTAAAACTGAAAATGGGTCCATAAATCTACGCAAGTACAATATGCCTCGCATGGTTAAACAGGTACATGCAGTTGCCATACAGAACTGAACGGGATGGAACAGGGTTAGGTGGACAAAGACTAGTAGTTTTATCTTCGTGACCCAGCCAATCGCGAGAATAACAACTAAACCCAGAACCAATACTGCTTCGGGAGATTGATATCTTTATCTGCAACATACTTTTAAGGATCACCCATGGCTGCTATGGAAGAGTGGAGAGACGAGCTGTGCTGCTTGAAACTCTTGTTTCCATTGCTCGATCATGCCGTTTGTCTCCAACGCTCATCTCTATTTACCTTATTGGCGGGTACTAATTTTAGTGGCTTGAAGGGTTCATGGATTTGGTGGGTACTAATTTTAGTAATTTGGAAAAACAGTTTTTGTGATACAACGCGTAAATAGTGTGATACTTGTAAAAAAACGACGTTGTGCAACGTACGCACAATGATATTTTTTGCGTGCCTGAATATGTACTTTTGCGTGCACAACGTGTATTTCTGTGCAGTCTTACATACGCAGAACGTTTTTAGCATAAAAATTATAAGTATTAATATTAGTGGGTCGAACATTTATCGAAAAGATGTCCATTCACTAAATTCGCTACATTAAATACCTGCAAATAATACCAGCCTTAAGGCATTACACTACTAACCTGGAAGCTGTAGTAAGCCTTCCTTGGTAAAATTTCTGACTCTTCATGCGCCACAAGTTCAAAGACAGCATCCATGTAACTGCCAGAGACGCCATTTTGAGCACATGCCGTGACAAACAAATCTACCTATATATATAGCTATACAAACGCTAGCTGAGATTCTGAGCCCATATGCTGTGATTATTGGCCTCGGCAATTATACAGACGCCAAATGGGATGCGGACAATGCTTAGTTAGAGTGTCATTATATGGTTTTATAAACAGCTGTGAAGGTTTGCATGTTATATTCCACCACTTGTCCACGTAAAATTTCTGCTTATCACAACAGCAATATGCAACAAATGTCATACGTAAAAAACTTTTTACATGGCTACACTTTTTACCCATGATGCATACAAAATGCACATAATGATGTATACATGCACTCACATCCCAGCTAGCTAGTTTCAGCCATGGTCAAGGAGCTAATAATGAGAGGGTACTCTGCAATGTAGGTTGATAATCACCTTGATAACAACTGGATAGATGGTAGCTCCTAGTTCAAAGCATCCCTTCTTGAACATAAATACTCCAGTATTATTGATGCATGTCCCTGCAAAAGGGTATATCAATATCAATACAGTTGTATTATCAAAGTGCTGAAGATTCTGTATTATTATTACACTAAAAAGTGGAAACCTGCCTGCTTAGGAGTATAAAGAGCATATGGGGGGTATGTATCTGGGACTTCTGATGAGTGTAGTAGCATGTGCCTCTATACAAAGTTAAGGGTATTTGCACATAGAAATGCAGAGATCAGAGCCATTGCTGACCATCTGCCAGAATCCAGAGTAGTCTTTGAAGTATAAGGTTTCGTAAATACTACTATGCTGTGTGATATACCCTGTACTATAAGCTACAGGGGACACCAAAATTATAGTAGATGGAGGCTTAAAGGACTGGAAATACTGGGAATTCTATGTGTGTACACGTATGTATATTAATACTCCCTGGTAATACAGGTATAGTCATGCAAATACAGACTCTTCAAAGGAGATGTGAACTAGACAAAACAATTGTATACATATTCAGCCCTTCATTAACCAGCTGTCCCCCCAAACACCTGCATAAGGACAACTACACGTGTTTGGATTGCCAATTCTGTAGTTTACCACAGATACCCTGAAAGTGCAGGAAGTAAGGAGCCATCATACTACAACTGCTGGCTGCACCTCTTAGTTTAAGTGGACTACTTGAGATGATTGTCTACTTGAGTCCACACAAGTGGAGGAACAATTAAGGCATAAGCAGTGAAGTAGCAGCTGCTTTGGTGAAAGTGAGTAAGTTTCAGTTGATGCTAGCAAATGTTGGCTACACTTGCCCTGATCTTTGAGTGCTATTCAGTGACCTCTCGTAAGACAGAAATACCTAGCCATGTACCCTGGCCTTCCATGACCAGATTTTATCTCATGGTCTCTAGATAAAATCTGGGTATGGAAGGTGAGATAATATTTATCACAAGCTGATAAACAGAAAATAACAACAACATCAATCAGAGACTAAGAAGGAAGCTTTCCTAATATGCCACCATTCAGCATAGCTATTACACATACATATTAAAATAATATTCTATTACAATAACCTGTACTAGCCAGCCACTTTCCAGGATAGTAGCATCATCCTAGTTCATGAGGAAAATAGTGGATCTTTACTATCAATGCAGTAGTTATCCACACCAGGAGCCCATGTCCACACTCATCTCCTATACTCCTGTCCTCTCATTCATCACTTATTGTATTGCCTACTTCTGGTTGAGCTTAATAAGTTCTCTCTTGTTTCTCAGCTTTATCCTTCATGATAAAGATATCCGGTCATTCAATATTGAGTTTCATGGTTGCTATTTTTGGTGCTGTCTTTGTAAACTACTATCATGGTACCCAGCTGGTAAAGATTGTATTTCCGCTACAGTAACTATAGTTTTCAAGTAAGAATACACCTGTAGCTTTCAAGTAGGACTCCACTTTCAAAGTCTCACAACTCTTATTACGCTGATTAAGAGATGGCAATACCATTATGTATAACCACATTTTGCAGATTTCTAGTGCAAGAAAAGAGGCATGTTGAAATCAACTCAGTAATTAATGCAAACAGAAAATACAACGTAGTAAGTCATAATTCAATTCATGACCTGTGGGCCAACTTCACTCAAGCATGAAGACTGACAACTGAGGGGTGGATTACCTGGATCACTTGACTGTAGAGTATGCTAATTGTTCCAAACTAAGTAGGCACTTAGCGATAATGATCTTTCTCAATGAACTATGGCTTTCTGGTGAACACTTTTGGGGGTACACGCCTAGAGGATTATGTGGCTGCAGGGACATCTGTTAAACTGGTCCCACTGGTGTTTACATCTATGGTACTCAAAGCTGTATAATTACAGAGCCTCTAATTAGCCTGGTTCCCAGGCTCCACTGCCCTGCATTTTTGCAGTGTTTTTTTTCTTCACAGTGTCTTTGTTTTACACTGTGCAAAATACATTGGGCAGTGGAGCCTGGGAATGAGACAAGTGTTTTTACACTGTAACCTAAAAAGTGTGAGAAATGGAGTCTGGGAACGAGGCTACCTCTAATCAAGATTGCAGCTAATGATAATGTATTTCTGACCCATTTATATGTGATTGGGGCAAGCCTGAATAAGCCCCAAACTAGTATGTGACTTACGTTTTCCCCTGTGCCTGTATGGTAAATATGTCTTACTGAAACTAGGTAAAATATTCTGTGGCTCAAATATTGAGCTTACATAACCATATGATATTATTATGAAATTTTAATCACATGTTAATCATGTGTCTCATATTACAGACTGAGAATATACTATACTTCACTGTGGGACACAGAATGAGATCACAAGTAGAACAACAAGCTACCGATGCAGTGAGACAGGAGAGGCTTTGAGAATGTGAGAGGGAATGTCATGCTTCCGAGAATACGATGCAGAACAAAGAGAGCCAAGGTTGGTAGAAACACCAGTAATTTTCTAACATGAGCCGGAGTAAAATTTGCTATCTATTAAGTTAGGAAGTCACCCCACAATGAGTCAACACCTTTAATGTCCTCCATTAAACTAGCACTTCAGTATTGGAGTGTGTAGCCTCACATTAACATGAAGAATAGACCCCAAAATTAACACTCCACAGGAAGTCCAAGAAATACCCCCCCTCCCCCCTTAAAAAAACAAAAACAGAACAGGTCTTAACTGCCAGACCAATCTAAATAGACTGCCGGTGCAAGATGCATTGCAGGGTAGCCTCATTTCCAGGCCACACAGTCAGAAAACTTCTCTGACTGCGTGGCCTGGGAATGAGGCTAATTGCCAGGCAAATCATGATGATAGGTGGTGGAACTAGACACATACATGTGTCCCCACAAAAAAATTTGAAGGTGCTAGGGCAGTGCCTCCACATGCACACAACAATACAACCAGTAGCGGGAATGTAATTATTCTTGGTACAGTACAAGTACCAATTAGCTACTACGCTAGAAGTCATCAGCTCTCTCCTTTCTTAAGGTATGTACTTGGAAATTTCGGAAAATCACCATACAATTTAAAATACTTTACAGCAAAAAGGCTTCACTTCCAGATCATTGCTGCAGCAATGCCTAAATATATTTGTACTAATCTTGATGGGAGCTGCAAATGTGCTTAAGAGATGAGTGGAGCACGCTAAAGTTTGAAGGAGTTTGTGATAGGCCAGTGGCTACAACAGGAAGCCATTGGTGGACCTGTTAAAAAGTGAAGGCTAAAGATTGACTTGCTGAGCAAATGACTTGAAACTTTTGTTGCCAAGAGAAAGAAGGTGAACTTACTTGCTCATGCAGCAGTAGTAAATGCATGCAGGTACCGGAATGTGCATTGATGTAGCTAGGTATTTGAATTATAAGCAGTCTTGATTAAGACAGAGAAACTGCATAATAGTATCCACCACTCAAAGGACTAATCAAGAATGCCTGGTGGCTGATGAGAGGCAATGAGTGCATGAAGCATTTCTACCTGTACTATACATATATATCACCATCTTCATGGGTCCATCTGGTTTTATTGCTGCCTGAAGAGCAGCCTACGTACCTCAGTTGTCAACCCTCTAGTAAATTTTGTACTGACCTGTGCTGTTTTCCAGTTATGAAGCACACGGACATATAAGTACCACTGAGTAGGCATGATAAAGCCTCCATCAATTGTGCTCTGATATACATTTCATTGCATGTCACCAAGGTTGCGGTTCTTGGAGGTCTATAATGAAGATGTAATGGATGATCCTAGGTCTAGTACGTATATCCTGTAAAACCACCACGTTTCATCTCTAGATTGTGCATATAGCACTAGCGTTACAGAGACACGTGCCTTCAAAGTCTGTACATTCAAAAGTTCAGGCAGTGCCAGGTAGTCACTTTCAAACCTTGAATATTCAATTAACAAGCTCATTGATCTACCCACTGACCCAACTTGGCACACCAGATCATTTTGTAAGGGGCAAGCCTAAGTCTCGTCATTAGACTACTGAGACTCTAACAGTTGAAATGAACACAGGATGGCTATATGTACACAGAGAATGCGTCAAAGAATAGAAATGCGTGTAAGGATGCTGATGTACATTATCGGCACATTATGGATTTTTACATCAGCAAACTCCCACCTGAGTTTGACTGCTTGTTAAGCATGGACTTGACTTATCACTTGGCAGCAGCAAACACAGAAGATACTTTTCTCAAATTTTCTAGCCAAAATGGTCCCAGATATATATTCAAGGCAGCAGAGATCAGCAATTACAACTTCTGTGTCTTGACAGCTGTCTGCAGCTATGTACCAGGTTTGACAAGCCATTCACACTCAAGACTCTGGCTTCACTCTGGGTTGCACTAGCTCTCAACAGAGCGAGACTCACAAGAGCCTCCCTCAAAAGCCCAATGTTCCAGTGGCATAGGAAGATCTTTTACTTTAGGGGGCACCATCAATTCATCAATAATGCAGATGTCAATAACACAGACGTCAGTATAGCAAATTATTACCAGCTTGGGGAATAGAAAATACTATAATTGCAGGTTTTTTAATTCAAGTATGCCAATGTGAAGTACATGAACACACAAGAATGACTGCATGAAGATCTTTTCTGGCATCCCTGCGGTGTAGTGATTGGTGCCAGTAGCTGTTAAGCTACATGTGATTGGTTTGTAACAATTGCATAGGCACAGCATGTGCACACCATTGCCATTGCAAGCGACTGCTCCTCACAGCTAATTATCAGAAATATACAGCTCAATTTATATCCCATTGCTATATTGTTACTATAGGTACGAAAAATATATAATTCCCAGGTTTAATGGGAAATATGGGAAGATATTGCACGAGTATGTACATGTATTTTCCCGATCCAAAGGTAAGGGTGCATGAGTGCCATATAGCCCACTAAACAAGATTTATTATGTATACTTTTTTGTAGATACTGACTGTGCTCCAACACCCTCAATCATAAGCCATACTTATAACATTATGAGGCTCACACAACTAAGCATGAAATAAATAGCTGTCTATTATGGGCAACAGAAGAGCAAAACTTTCATACAAATTTAATGCTAAAGTAGGTTTGCGTGTGCATGCACAAAATAATGCTCACCTTCTGGAAAGATAAGAATGGGATTATTGGTCGGATCTGAAACATGTTCTTTCAGCCTAAAAGAAAGTAAGAGTTCAGTCAGTGAACCTGGAATATCAGATCAGGTAGTATGCAATGACATAATACATGATACACTCCAAAGAGTAATTAAAGATGTAAATAGTCTACCTTGAGGTCTTTAGGCATAAATTATATATCATTGTAATCCTTGGGATATAAATAGGAAATTGGATTTCCCACTTTCCATTTCAGTAGCATTACAGCCTAATGTGCCTTTTTGACCAGGTATAGGAAAGCCACTACAAATGAGTCAGTGGCCCACTGATAACATCTTGGACCTAATTACCAGTATAACCCAGCTCTAGATAGGATTCTGACTGGTTCAAATCTCACCTGCCCCACTTTTACTTTCTATTGGTTTTGTTCTTTTCTTAATAGTGTTTATAATCCACTAGGCATGTGCTTCAGATTTTATCACTGCCATAGGTAACTGGCAGATGGTCTGGAGTGATTCTAGGGATTTTGTACGTACTCACTGGCAACCTGCAGCAAATCTAATGTCATAAGCAAGCTAAACAGATATGAGAATTATGAGAGAATACGGAAAAATCAGGATCCCTGGGGGACTGAACTCGGGACCTTCTGGCATCCATTGAGCTAGGGGAGCCCCCGCAGAGATATCAATACCATTTTCTGCATGCAAGGCAAGAACTGTCAGATACCTGAAAACCAAGTGTTTTAACTATGGGAGGCTGCAAGGCTATACAGCTTCAAAGTTTTTAGCATTTATATAGCTCACATACGTATGTACAATAAGAGATTTGAAGTGCTGAGAAAGGGTTGAACAATGACCATCAAGCAGTGTAGCCCATCTCTCCACACTCCCTTAGCAGGCTGACTCATAAGCATATACATTATCCTCTCGAAGATTTAAGGTTAATTTACAGCTTATATACGTATGCCTATGTATGTGGTCTCAAGACGTGGCCTTCAGTAACGCAGGAGTTCAATACCAAAATCTGGGAAAATAATAGCAACAAGGGGATATGTATATGGATAAGTGCAAAAAATGTTTATCTCGAAAAAAATTGCTCAATAGCACTAATTAGCTAATATAAAGAGCAATGGCAGAATATTAAATGCAAGATAATAGAATGGTAAGTATCAAATAAGGATCACTGAATCTGGAGATTGTTCAAATTATACTTAAAAGAACAAAAGAGAGTTCCAGAGGGAGGAGGAATGAGGCACAAAGGAGAAGAGGAAGGCAGAGGTGCGGGCCCGAGGTACAAGTAGATTTTTTGGGTGAATGGTGTGGGTAGGCATAGAGGGAATGTGGAGCAGGCGGAAGGAGCAAGGAGGAAAGAACATGTAGCCGTTCAGAATTTGAAGTGAGTTTCGATTTTGTATGACGAGAAGAAAGAGACGGACAGTTGAAAAGTTGCAGAAGAGAAGGATAAGTTAGATGACCAGCTTTTAGCGTAGAGTACTAAAGCCTGACCATGTATTGAATTTATCAGACTTAATAGTGTGTACATGTAGTATAAGTGTATATATAGTTCAGGTCGCACACATCCAGCCTGCTTAATTGAATGGAATGAAAGTTCCTAGCTGGGAACCAAGACAATGGGAGGAATTACTATTACGTAGTACGCAACATAAATTTACTACAGAAAGCTATGAAATGCTATATATATACCACGAAAAGGAACACGGTGAAAGAGCTGTAGATAGCGATAGACATGCTGCTGTTCAATATTGTGACTATTAACTGGAGGCATTGCAAAATTGCTGTGTCAGCACTATCATTGTAGTTCTAGAAAACTGTTGTGCAGCTTGGACTACTTGATCCTAGACTTCCCCCAGCATTTCTCGCTTGTGTAGGGAGCCCCTGGAAATGAGGCTAGTGGCACTTACACATACGCCTTAGCAGTAAACTGCTTCACAGCTGAGCTGTTTAGAACAAGGCCATACCTAATACTGAGCATTACCCAGAATGTCATTTAAGGTGGTTTTAGATATCAGTCTCTTTGGTTAAAATTTGGCAGTAAAATTTGGTTAAAATTTGGCAGGACCCCCACTGAATATCTGCCCCTCTGATATCTGGACTACTTGATTATCCGGATCGCCCCATCGCCCCTTTATGCAAGAATTATACAATTATAGGCTTTTATAAGCCGCTGAGTATTGCGTAGACATCTGTTGGTTGAGTCCTCATTTATACAACAAGAGTTACCGGAGCCATGACACTTTTTTGTTAGCTTTTGTTCTGTAACTTTTGGTCTGTGTGTATAGGGTTTCACATATCCAGAAGTTTCACAAATCTGGATTGAGGGTGGTCCCATTAAATCTGAGGGTCTACTGTAGTTTGGATAATCTGGTTGCTAATGCTGTTCTCTAGGACACTTACGTAGAAACTTTGTAACCCTAGCAACTCAATCCTTGCTGTTTGATGGCCAAACCAAGAAATAGTTGCCTTCTCTGCCAATGTACCGATTACAGTAAGCTTTCGTACAGTACTTCAAACATGATTAGACTGTACAGTGATTGAATAAGCTCAGGTCTAAGTCACAAGACCAAGACCAATTGTACACCAGTCTGAGTGAGTACATGTAATACTGCCAGCCAGCCTACTGTGTAGTGTTAAAATGGCACTAGACAGGTAGGTATCATAGCTTCTAGCAGTCCTCTACAGTTGCTGGGAGTGTTTCACCACTTGTAAGTCTTAATTTTTGTGTATATACAAGTGAGCATTCGTGTATGCCAGTCCCATTTAACCCCCACCCTCATTTTAACCCTGGGTCAAATTGACACCAAAAAAATGCCCTGGCCTTTATTCAAGGATATTTACTTTCCCATACAAGTCAAGAAATGATAAAACGTAATGACAAGCTGAATTTATAAAACCTCATCGCTTTTTCCAGTCAGCCAGTGAGTACAAAGTAAAAAGGATATAGATACAATTATAATTTGAAGTAATAATCCTATATTGATCAATACAAATAGGCAAGTACCATTCAAGAGATAAACCCGCATGAACCAAGTCTTATAGCTAGCTATATATTGCAATCTCTACGAAACAATGTACGGCTAGAATATTGATATAGTAACTACATTCTAACATCCTGAGTTTCCCTGGCTTGATATGCAAGATACATATACCAATGCCAGCAAGCGTATAGTGTGGTCCTAAACCATAATTTTGTCTGCTTTTTGTTTGTACTTTCTGTGTTAAAGCATTTCCTCACACTTCAACAACCCAGCCAAAACTAATTATAAATGGACACTGGTCAGTGGGCCTGACACACTCAGATTAGTGGTTGAGGGGGTTGGTGGAATATGTATAGGAAGGAGAAATATTACTAATTGATCTTATCCTCAGAGGTACTTATCAGGTTTAAAACATAATACTGTGGACTTGCATAATAGCACTGACCTCTCTGCTACCATTTTTCGGTCCTCAGCTACCTTTCGCTCAAACCACATGTGACGCTGGGCAAGAGAACATGCCTTCTGTATCATGCCAGTGAATCCTCCATGCTGTTGTCCAACCTGCAAATAGAAATCAATAATGCCATTAGAGCTCATTATGAGCCAGTGTACAGCTGTAGAGTCACTTAAAGAGCAAAGCTGCAAGTAGCCTTGTTCCCACATACGGTGGACTCAAAATGTTACTATATACATGATGCAGAGACACACTCTATGAACCTATGTAGGTTGGTTAGATCTGGAGTAGCTCTCACACAGATGGGAAGAACAAGACCTTCACTTTGAAGGTAGCTGAAAAACTTCTGTCAACATGCAGTACGTCACTTGATTACTACATGTGTGCTATATAACATTATGCAGCAGTTATGTACTTCTACCTCCACAAACAAAGCCAAGTACACCAAAGGCTGGCTATCAATCGTTAAACACTTTAAAAAGACTGTATAGGAACCAGGAACCATAATTGTAAGGTGTCTGTCCACATGGTCACGCTTTTCCTTTAGGGCTATGGCAGAATAACAATAATAGAGCAGATAGTGCAGTTCACAGAATTTCATTTTCAGAATTACAAGGACTTTACCAGTGTATTATAAGCATTGGAAAAAATAAACAATACTAAGAAAAGTAAATGATATACTAGTAATGTCAAACTTTCTGAATCATCCACTAACCTCTACAAATATTGTTTATAAAATCACTTAAGTAAGCTTTGAAAAGATGCATCAGCTTGCTTTTGGACGATAGTTTAAGCGTGCATGCACATTGCAGTGGTAAATAGCTTAGGAAAGGCATACAAAAGCGTAAGGCATGCCACGTATTGCGCTTTACACATGAGAGTTTTGATCTGGACCAGAAATTGAATATGGGTAATCCCCATTTTCAGTGCAAATCCCTCATATGGGCCTGTATAAGTTTGTGAGATTATATCTACATGTGTTTTATCCACACGGGCCCTGGCCAAGGGAGAGTGACCCACATGTTTAGCAATCCAACGATGCGGCTACTAATTATTTTATTATGCATATTACTATTCTTGGGTGGCAGTGATATGGATACTGTCTTCAAGCTTGTGGCACAGCAACATTAGAGATTTGAACACATATCTTTGCCAAGGTAGGCTTTCTACAGCTGGCCTACGTATGTACAAGTAGAGATACATAAGTGCAGGATGTCAGATGGCGCAATAGACCATATTCGGTTAAAATGACTTCGGGCATTTTTGCTGCCATGGCAACAACAGTTCCTTGCACGTAATGCTTATCACACAGAAATGTCATCTTTCAAATTTGAAGTAAATTGGACATTAAATGGAGTAGATATGACCTCATAAACGTATACACATTTTATATGGGTCCATATGAGGGATTTGCACTGGAGGCGCCTCCAGACCAAATCCCTCATATGAGCGTATATAAAATGTTTATACGTTTGTGAGGTCATATCTATTCCATTTAATGTCCAATTTACTTCAAATTTGAAAGATGACATTTCTGTGTGATAAGCATTACATGCAAGGAAGTATTGTTGCCATGGCAGCAAAAATGCCCGAAGTCGTCTTAACCGAATATGGTCTATTGAGCGATGTGAACGTGAATCCAAGTACCTGTACAGCCTGTCTCTCTACCCTCCCAAAGCAGCCAAAGCTGATCCTTGAATATGTGCTGTTCAGATAAAGATGTTTAAACCCTCATAAAGGCCAGTTTGCTTATCCAGTATTACTGACATGCACAGTTCTAATTTTCTCATGACTGACTGGCTCATGAGATTTACGCCAGCTCCTGCCTGCATGGGGTTTTATGGACTCATGTATGCAACAAAGTAATTGCTATGTATTTAAACTAGCTAAGAAAGCTACAAACTGGTTTTTAGGAAGTAGGTCTGATGTGCGGATCAGAGTATAGTATAATTACTTTCAGGGACATGGGCGTGTAGATCCCATCTACTGCCAGAGGATGCTTGCCCCGGGTCGAAGCATACTGTGATTGCCTATCACTAGTAATACATTACGTACATACATAAAAGCCAATAGCTCACCAGGGTAAAGCAGTTGTCCACAGCTAGCATAACTATATCTATAGGTGTTGTGTGGTTGGCAACACAAACACTGCCACACTTTGCTCTGTTATGCCTGAAAGAAAATAAGTAAAAACGTCATCTTTATCACTACAGTGCCAGTATTCTACAGTATAGCCAGTACATCTTTATGTAAGTGTGTTGAAACATTACAGCACATACGTATACACCTAGTCTTATTCCTGACTCCACTCCACAGCTTTTATTGTACAGTATACAAGAGTGGGAAGGGAGTCTGACACATTTATCATTCATTTCTGTGATGTAGGGTGTGTGGTTGCAAACGGAATTAGTGAGCACCTTCCTGCAAAACTGACTGAAGTGTTTTCCCTATATATTAAACAGCTCTAAAGGCTAAACAAGCTCTAATCTTACTGCCCTGAGGCCAAGGACGCATCGAGCCGCCGAATCAGGCTCCTTCTGTAGTAAACTGTTGCTATGGACCCATTGCAGTGGTCAAAGTAATGAATTACTAAAATTGTTGCTATGGCAGTACAATTTAATTACATAGTTGGACGAGTGCACCCCCTCCCCACACACATACCATGGATACAATAACAACAATGAAATTGGAAATGCAGAAATGATCTGTGCTGCAGTTTGTATGCTTTTTCTGTGTACCTCTACAGCCAGTTAAGTGGAAACTCTACACGTTAAGCTGGATCTGGGAAGGGCATCATTGGTGTACGGAATCTGAATTCGATCGTAAAGTGCCCTAGAAATGGAGTGTTTCATGTAGAGTCAGCTACTTAAAACTGTAGTCTATGGGTAAAGTTCTAGCGTGACTTGAAGATTGTTTTAAGACTTGATACACTGCTCTGCTCAAGATGATCATCAGGATCTAACAGATAATAGTATAACCTTGCAATATAGGCAAATTGTGAGTATAGCGCATCAAATGTTGAACCATAACGTGGATCAAACGGGTTAAAGAGTAATGTCAGTATGGAATATCATTGTGATGTGCATTTCCAATCTCGTTATTGTATCTATGCACACACCCACACCCTCACACAAACACAAATGTTCCCTTGATTTAAAAAATAAAAGAACATATAGGGATGGAGTATTCTGAAAAAGTAACCAAACAATGTAGGAACAACACCACAATGCATGCCTTGACAAATTGGTATTTTTTCAACCAGGTCTCATGGTGCTTGTTACATGCATGATGACAGGATGTTAGATTGCATGTGATGTGATCAAGTCACCACATCCTGAGGCATTTTTTCAAAAGTGCTTTTCTTAATTGCAAATGCATTGATTATGCTGTTGGTTGATGATATATGTATATAGCATTTCAAAGTGTGTTGATGCAGGTATATCATTGTACAAGTAGGTGTGAATTGTGGTGTATGTGGGGTGAGCAGTACTGAGCCTATACAGTACAGTGCGTCTTGCAAGCCTCACTGTCAGTCTCTACTCCCAGCTTTTTTTCGTATGTAGTACATGAAAGTGGATACTGGGAACGAGGCTACATGCTGTTGTGAAGGATAAGTTAGTTATAGTGCATGTGAGAAGGTCATGCGTGTTATGAAGTACGTACTGCAATCATTTATTGGCTGTGAATATGGGTGGTGGGTATATGTAGCTATACGGGACTGTGGTGGTGTGTGGTGAGAAAAATATCCGGATTGACAATTCATAAAAGTATTGTCGTGTCGTTCTTACTTTGTCTTTGTTGGAATATTCCATCCCTATATGTTGTTGGTGCATGTACAGCAGTGAGAGTAAAGGGTTACTGACTCGATTTAATGCACATTATCAAGGTTAGTAAGGTCAAGCAATTGTAGTCTCGGGAACTTAAAAACTGATTCTTCCGAGGGTCTGGGTAACCAAGACTATAACAAGGGCGCATCGAAATAAATAAAAATACCAAAAATAGCGCTCCCAGTTAACCACGTGGTATGTTTGCAGTGATGTACGGTACGTTTGCAGAGGTCAGCTAAGTAATACAGAAAAACAATATCTGGTTTGCCTTCTGCTAGCCCAGTTGCTTCTCCCACTGGCTTATCGGGCCAAATTCAGTGAAAGATTATTGCTAGACACAGCGTGTAGCCATGCCAAGGTGCGGGTTACAGTGAGTCAACTCTGTAGCTGCATCAGTACAACCAAGGATACTTAATACTAGCTAGCTGTACTAAAGTCATAAAGCCAAGCACGCTTAAACTTACTGCCCGAGATAGCATTGACACTAATGCCCTGCTTTGTTAAACACTTACCGATGGCTTCGATTCACTCTCTCAATCAGAACAAGCCTTCAATTGCCTGACTATCTCGTTTTTAATACACAAATCTAGTGCTGTGTACAGCAAGATCAGAACATTCCCCAAAACCACGCAGTCTATATGCCTTGTATGCCCTCTCGCCGCCTTCGGCGGCTCGATGCACCCCTGACTATAACCGTTTTAATGTGCTTGTGATTCAAATGAGATCATGCTCAAGGTCAAATTTCCAATATAGGCATAACCTCCGTTACATTGTCGTACTCTCTCAGAATAGAAAATGCTGTGTTAGCAGTAAGCACGCACCTGGAAATCACTGCCAAACAGTTAAATTTCTTTGAGAATGCTATGGTGTGTGTGCAATACGCATAGAAAATGCCGCTTCCTCATATTCATTGCAATTCCTTCAGCCATTATTGCTTTAGCCTGGCTGAAAGAATTAAGAAAACACTCAAGAATAACAGGCATGGCCCATAAACGTTTGTGACTGGGTATAGGAACTTGTAATTTACTATTGAACTGTTTCATTAAGTATTAATGTAATAGACCCTTTTCCGCTATGATGTCATTGGGGGAAACAGTAGGCACTAAATGGAGAAAATACATAAAAACACGCATGTTTTGTGCTTGCATGTAACTTTTATACAAAAAACATGTAACTTTTATACCTACATAAAAGCACAAAAACATGCATGTTTCCATGTATTTCTCCATTTAGTACCTACTTTCCCCCAATGACATCATAGTGGAAAAGGGTCTACTAAGACATGAGAATATACATACAAATGAAATGTTGTGAAAGGGTTGTGTAATCAGTGGAGATAATAGGAGGTTGATGTCATACATGCATTCATTGTATCTGCATGCAACCGAAGATGATATCAAAGTTACTCACCTATTACGAACACTAATAACAGCTGAGAACGTAGCAGCTATTAGCCGACAGCACACCTTTGAACAGTAACGCTCTGCATTTCTCTTCCATCTGAGGAAATAAAAAAGCAATATGCTCCAATCCTCCCCTCTGACGCCTTGAATAGTAAACATCGACACCAATACTACTCTCAGTAATATGTACACCTCCATAACAATCAAATTAACAAATATATTCTTACGTAGATACCACCACTTGTGCCACCCTGATAAACTGATGAAGACCCCCCAGTACATTTGGTGAAGGGAAAGTCACACAGGTGCATACAGTTGCTAAAAGTAACATAACCAGTATTAAGCAAAAACAATACAAACCACAGGCACAATCACAATCAGCTCCACCAATATCAGTAACAGGAAATAATATTACTGTAGCCACATGCCGGGCAAGTAATCTCATTAAACGTATGTGGTAACTATAAGTCCTGTCATGAATGGTAACCAATCAAACTTGGTAATATAGCATGCTAAATGTAATATACGTATGTACCAAACCTGTACTACTAGCAGAGAATGGATAAATAGACATACGTACGTACAGAGACTATAGTCTCGTGCTGTGAGATCTATGTAGGCCCTCCTTGTGAAGGAGTGTCTGGTGTCTTGAATAAACATTCTTGTTACAAACATCCTTCTTTGCTTTTGAATTTCCAAGCATCGATCAGATTGTGCCTCTAAACCCTTATGCAATGTTGCTATGCCATTTAGTTCGCTAAATCTACCTTAAAAAATCTACTGGGGGAGAAGTTTTGAGGAGTTTAGTACACTCAATAATTTCGATAGGACAGACTTATTTATTGGTAAATTTGATGATATCTGTAAATACCGTGACTAAGTATGGAATGACTAAGCTGCTTTGTAGCTGCATATCATTCCTGATTGTATGAGGGAAGGCGAATATCAACATGTCCAATGCATAGTTGTCATTAACATTCATTACAGCTGTTATTAAGTTACACCTTTACACACCAAAAGTACAGCATAGTTCTCATTAATATTCATCACAGCTGTTATTAAATTACACCTTTACACCCAAAATTATATGACGCTCATGTCCCCCTCAGTCCTTGAGAATGTGATTGTCACAAACACGCTCAGAACATTACTGATGTATGAGATTCATACAAGGTTGGGCAGGGAAGGAAGTATTAGAGTTGTCTCTATCCAGTTTCCAGCATCCACACACAACCCCAGGGGGTAGAACAGCACTTTACCTCCACAACTGGACCCGGATCCTCGGAGTAGCAGGAGGGTGTCGACTGGAATTCAGGACTACACCCTATCAGTTACATCATCCAGTATGTCTGAGCTTGTTTGGTACATGACACCGCATTGTCCAGTGTTGTTGGATGTTCTGGATCACAAGATACTACTGGACAGCTTACTAAAATTGATTCATGGTACTCATACTTACATGTAAGTGGCGTTTCAGTTGCCACGCTGAGAAGACTGGTAGTACATACGTACTTTCCCCTTGAATATATCTCTTCTTTGTTGGCGGAGGGCCAATATCTTCATCTTCCTCCAGCTACTCTTCCTTAGACTTGAGGAGTTCACCTCTCTCTCTCTCTTCCTCTGATAGAAAGTGGTTGTGGAGAAGGGTCCTCGAGAGGGAGGGTAGTCTAAGATTCAGACTGCTGCAATAATCTCTGTGATGCAGGGTGTGTACTGGATGAAGGGTGTGAACTGGGTCTTACTGCCTGGATTATAACAACCCTGGTGGGGGGGCACTATACTCCCGGCAGGTTGGGCCTAAACCCTTGGGATGCATAAGCGGCCTGATTACTAGCAGGTCCACTACCAAAAAAAATTCTCACAGGGTTCCGATTTGGAAGGTTGTTGCATTCCTTGGACTTTGTACCAGCTGGGCTGCATTGCTTGGACAGTACATTTGGGCTGCATTGCCTGTGTAATGGACTGCACTGTGTTGCCGATCAATGCCGATCAATGTAGGGCATAGTGTAGCTTTGCTAGGCAGCTGTGACCTTCAAGCCATCTTCATGCTGTTGTTTGCTGACTGTAGCACGTGTGCCCAAAATAGTAACAGAACTACTGTTGGAAGTTATGGTTGTTGGAGCCTACCCTCATTTCCAAGCCCCCTTGTAAAATCTCTGCCTGTTTTTAGGGGACCAGGGAAAGAGGCTAATCAGAACCTGGTAGGAGCCTGGGGTATATTGATCCAAGTATATCAGTAGGTTGGTGTTGTTTTGCTGGCCTGAACCACCATCTGCCAAGCTGCGTATCACAAATGGGTATACATATGTTTTCACTTGCTTCTCCATTAATTTTCACTGCTGTAGGATCTGCTAAACAATAATGACTAAACTTAGGTCTCTGTATACTGTAATTAGTTCACGCTCTCCTCCCTTTTTGTGCCCTGCCCTTTTTTACTGGAGGATGTTAATGTCAAAATCTTCCATGTATACAACCTTCATACTACATAACACCTTGTTTTCAGTCTTTGGTGAGCTTGGTGAAGCTGCCTAGCCTTGAATGGTAGGCTCAGTGAGGGCCTTGCAGTAATTGATCAAACGGTACACATATATAAATTTGCAAAAATTTATGGCCTTGGATTGCTGCAAGGAAAGCGCACTTTTGTTGCTCTAATCTGACAGTGTCAATTGAGAGACTTATTCTTGCCAACTGCTTAAAATATAGTGAATGGCTCCCAGAAGGGTGGTTCAACCAACCGAGAAGACGCAACTGTATCATGCTTATGATAAAGTTTTGTGCGAGCTGTGATGCCTACTCCTTCGTCCAGTCTGGAGCAGATGGCTGGCAGTCGAGAATGCCAGGGCTGTGAGGATGGCAATTAATGATAGGGCAATCACCACGGTAGCACCCGCCCCAGGATCACGTGCATCAGAATTCCGGTGCTGGTGAGTTTGGTCACATTTCAAGGAGGGACCAGCCAGGACACAGCAATGTAGCTGTTGATAAAGGCCCTCATCATGATGAGGGTGGAGCCAGTGGCTGGAAAAGGTTGTTTGTGACTCTTGACTGCCAAGCATTTTCTGCCAGCGGCATGAAGCCCGCGACAGAACTTATGGTAATGCTGACTACTGCCATTTAGACTAATTCACTGCTGGCTAAGCAGTGTCTCTACAATCATCTTCAGAAATAATCATCGCTTGTTCCTACCCTTTCTTCCACTTCTCCAAAGGTGAATTTATTCTTAGTTGTTTCTTACTCACAAAATTTGTACCCGAAAATAAGTCCCCTTTAGGTATTTGTACATAGTCTCGTGCCCAGACGTCCACGCCCTCCAGGCGAAGGAGCGTCTGGTGCCTTGATTTAAAATTCTTGTCACGGATACCTTAATCATCTGGAATGCCAGATGACGAATGAAATCGCAGAGTGCGGTAATTAAACGTGATAAACCACTATTGTATACCCATAGATAGTAGAGTATACCTATGGCTATCTTCGACTCTAGGACTCTTACGAGGACTACATGGCGTGAATCTCTCAAGTGGGATGCTGGTCCTACTTCGAGCTTTTCGTCATCTGGGCACTCATCTATTTGCTGGAACAGCTCAGTGACAGGCAGTAAAGAACTTGCTTCGTAGCTCGTTGATGATACACTTCGCAGCTTCTAAGGACCTTTCAGCCCTCTCCAACTCCGAGAAGCATGGTTTACAGCAATACTGTATCCTCGTGCCACCCGCCGTCCCAGCACCGCCAGCTAAAACAAGCTCCGGGTTGACGACTGAAACCAAGAAATCCACTACCCTTTTGTTAGCGGCTGATGCTTCGGGGTTTAGAGAGCGTCGCTGACTGCATGAAGGTAGAGTCGCACAACAAATAGGAATATCCATTTTTGAGTTGCTCTGATAATTGCATTCTTGGTGCAAGCGCCTTTCAATTATACGTTCACGGGACACGCCTCCGTGACAAGAAATTTAAATCAAAGCACCAGACGTTCCTTCGCCTGGAGGGCGTAGACGTCTGGGCACGAGACTAATTTGTACATGCTTTATGCATACACCCCATCTTCTATCTTGAAATTGGCACTGTATAAAATTTTAATAGTGGCTAGTTTTATTGTTTTGTTCTGTGCACAGTGTTAGCTGCCGAGTTGAAGTTTGAAGAATCCAGAGCCAATCTCTAAAAAACGTTTCTATGAGGAGGTATGGCCAAATTCATAGTATACATGTAGTAGATGCCAGTCCTGCAGCATGCCAGTAATACTTTAACCAAAAAATGATGTTGAACACGAATGCTGCTAAAGTTGAAACGCAATTCTAGGAGAGCACTCCTGATAGCTGGCACAACTAGCAGATTGATGGTGCCCCCTAAAGTAAAATATCTTCCTATGCCACTGGAACATTGGGCTTTTGAGGGAGGCTCTTGTGAGTCTTGCACTGTTGAGAGCTAGACAAACCCAGAGTGAAGCCAGAGTCTTGAGTGTGAATGGCTTGTCAAACCTGGTACATAGCTGTCAGACAGCTGTCAAGACACAGAAGGCAGAGTCTATCCACTACGCAGCAGTGGATTGGGGTAAGTGCTTACAGTTATAGCAGAGAAATAAAGAAAAAGTACCATACGTATACGCAGCAACAGAGGGATTACACTCTCTGCTGATAAAAAGCAAGAGACCCAAAGGCCACTGCTCTAATCAAAAAGAAACAAAGCTCATTAGTCCTTTATGTGGAAAGTTGGTTCAGGACCAGACAACTACTAAAAACTTAATGGCAAAGACGCTATGCTTTGTAGAGTAACCTGCCAGGCACAGCAGCACAGGTGGTGTGCAAGTCTTATATACGTAAGGGAAACATGCATCAAAGTTAGCCTGGGGTTGTAGTGGAACTCATAGTCCTCCAAACTCTACTAGCACCTGATACCATAATTCTTCCAGTATTTTTAGGAACAGGGGACACACTGAGTTGTAGAGCAGACCCAAGTAGCTAGGGCTTGCCTACTACGTACCTGATTGCACAGGTGCACTGGAAAATTTGCAGTAGGCTATTAGAGTTCCCCATTCTGGACATATCAGTGCAAAGTATAAAATGCCAGCTGGGCTCTAGACTTTCTGAATACTAGTCAGTTTCTGAATGAATTTAGCAATTTAGTGAATGGAGGTGTTTTTGCAAAAATTTGTGCTTTCAAAAATACCAATAGCCCCAATAACACCAACAAGCATCCAAATGGTCAGCAGATATATCCATGCTGACTTGGAAAAAGCATGTCACTTGATCAAAACATTAATCCCTAAATACCCAAAATGACATCTGATGACTCGTGGATACACTCCCAAGTGTAATGTTTTTTCTGTAATGTAATGTACGCAAAGCTGTTGACCTTCACATCTTTGTTCAGTGCTACAGGGTCCAACCACAGAAAAGTTATAATCTTCAGTGGAGAGCTATAGGAGAGTACTTTATTTTTACAGTTTCTTCTGGATTTTGAACCACCAGCACATCCCAAGCACAGGGACCCACTGTTTACTAATTGCATAAGTTGCACTTAATCTCATTAGCTTCTCATTCAAGCTCACCTAATTACCATTGATGTGCGACCTAGTAGTTACTCACGACTCAAAGGCAGTTCTCTCCAATGAACTATGGCTATGCATACCTACACTCCTTGCCTGTATTATTGTACAGTTGTTTGTAGTCTCCTCTGAGCTATACCTATCCTGCTAAGACTCCACACATTCAGAACAACTGCGAATCAGGGATACCCTGCATTTAGCTACAGTGCCAGATATACAGTACTACAGATGTATATAGTCAGTACATTTTGAACTCTTTTGTATTTAGGTTAGTATACTGCAAATGGAGGAACACTATTCATTCAATGATGCATGAAAATGGTATCAAGAGTAAAAGTGGGTTTGGTCACATGACTCTTTGTAGATGTATGGCTTCACATAGCTTAGTAACATCTTGACAACAAGATATATTGTATCATACAACTTTGGTATTTTAACACATCAGCTGGACAACTGTGAGTGGATTTTGGACAAGGTACAGCTATAGCAATATTCCAGAAACTAAGCGTTTTTGCTTTATAATGTGGAAGACACTTGTGAAGATCACAGTATTGCAATAGCGCAATACATGGCAAATTTACTGATGTTCATACCTGCAGTGCAAACATCATGTGACCATTTTGCTCACTGCTCAGCACCACATTGAGTCTGACGTCAACTAATTCCATGGGAGCTACTTATTATTTGTATCAGTAAATAATTAATATCTTGTCAAAAAAATACACCTTTTAAATATACTTATTTCTGCATATGCAGGTGTAAAAACTGGGTACACTTTAAACTGCAGTACAAATACCATGCGATCGTTTTGCTCACTGCTCAGCACTGCAATGAGTCTCACAAGTACTCTACCATATGCACCATGTCTGAGGAATATGTTGTGTTATGTCTATATAATTTTCCGTTGCAATTATTTCTTTAAACAAACTGGGCAATCATTTTCCTCACTGCTCAGCATTACATTGAGTCTGACAAGTACTCTATAATATGCACCACGTGAACTAATTAACAAACAATTAATTTCCATGGAAACTACTCATTATTTGTACTGGTAAACAATATCTTGTAAAGAACCATACACCTCTTATTTCTGCACATGCAGTTGTAAAAACTGGGTGCACTTTAAACTGCAGTGCAAACACCATGCAACCATTTTACTCACTGCTCAGCATAGCATTGAGTCTGACAAGTACTCTACCATGCGACTATTATATTGTGTTATGTCCTATACAATTGGTCTGTCATACATAAGTATTTCTAAAAACAAACCAGGTATACTTTAAACTGCTGTGCAAACATACGATCATTTTCCTCACTGCTCAGCATTACATTGAGTCTGACAAGAACTAATTAACAAATAATTAGTTTCTACAGAAACTATTTATTATTTGTACCAGTAAACAATACCTTGTAACGAACAACACACCTTTAAAATTATTTATTTCTGTATAGAAACAAATTGGGTACACTTTAAACTGCAACGCAAACACTCTCTGCTCAGCATGTACTCTACCATGTGCACCACGTGAGAGGAATGTGTTGTGTTAATATGTTCTATGCAGAACCCTGGGGAACGTTTTGGTAGCATGCTATTTAGTGTTTCAGTTTGTCATGGACTGAAGACTTTGAAGTGTGGGAGAAATGGCCCCGTATTGCAATGACTCTCTTATGAGGAAATTGATAGGTGCTATCCTCTGGCCTAGGACATTATCCTAAATTCAGGCCTAATCTCATCCCTAGATGCATGCGTCTTGGTATGTAATCTGACAATCCGTGGAATAATATTATAATCATTACACACTTACTGTGCATGTGGAAAGAAATACCCCAGCCCAGAGAACACCAACATAGTCCCTACCAGCCACAACAAACTGGTGATCCCAATAGGAAGCCTGCAAGAAGCCAAGTACATCAACATATCCATTCACGCTCTATGCAAATGTATATCCTTACCTACGTACAGTACAAATCAAGAACAACAGCTAGCGTGTATATCATATCGGTAGATTTTTTGTAGCCAACACCATTACATTTATGTGCATGATACATGTTGGCTATAGCAGAAGCTATGCATTGTATCCCAACACCAAGTCAAGTTTAACTCTTGCAGTAGCTATTATTCAAATTCACAACTTCTATATAATACTGCCTTTTGCTACACTCACACCTATACAAGGAAAAATAACAATTGATTGTCTTCAGTTTTCAGGATAGGGCAACGTACGTATATAAACTTTCCTACTTGACTGTGACATCTTATTTTGCACACAAAATTTCCAGACCATTAATTCTGGTATAGATATATTATGTACAAATTGGCCAATTCTAACTGTTCATTGCTATCTCAACATGTTTTTCATCGCCGTTAAACATGCTACACCCAAATTCAACATTTATCAGCTAATCTGCCCCAACCAAACTGGAGCTGAAAACTAACCTACAAATTCAATGAGATAAAATGATTGGGGCCCAGCTGGGGATGGGAGCATGCAGTCTTACCTGATGACAAAGAAAATAGCAAATCGGAAGAAAACCGATACCCACAGCAAGATTTCTGAGGGTAGTCTGAAAGAAAAAAAGTGACATATATAATAAATTCAACTAGATGCACAGTTAGAATACAAGGTACGTAGTAAGGTACATTAGAGTTATAGATAGTCGATAGTCTTCAAGGTAGAAAATTTACATACATTTTCTTAGTTCCACCCAAGGATCACAATCGTTATGGTATATTTTTTACCCCTCTTTGACCCTTTCCTTTATACTAGATTTTACATACATTCTTTGGAATACTGATGGTAAGTATGCCAGCCACCAAGCTGCCTTCTGCAATAATAGTTACGTACATGTATCAGCATGCTTCTATAATAGCTACTTTACAAATGTGCAGCCATGCTTAGCTAAAGAAGGCTATTCTTACATTGTATCGTTGCTTTGCATTGCAATGCAATTGAGTGGGCAGATAAATTGTATACCAGGAAGTTGACACGGAAGAGGGGAGTAGGCACCAAATACATAGTGGGTACTTAATACGTACTCTACTGTATATGCTGACTACAAATCATGATTAGTTGCCTTGTTACCACTCAGCAGAAGAATACTCACACTGCTCCTCTGCTCTATAGTTGCACAGTACGTACATAATACTCGATTAAAAAATTAAAGAATATACAGAATGTGACAGTACCCCATATGTGACTCACCCAAACTCCAATTGCATTTGTGTGCGTGTCAAGAAATTCCATTCTTCCACCTCTGGAAGGTAATATATCATTGCATACTAATTTGCTATATAACTAACAAAGGAATTTCATTAAACACTAAGGGCTGTAACAATAGCCAAGCAGCACCAAGTTAAACATACGTACACACAAGACCTGCAGCTGGTGTGCACTCAAAATAGCAAATACGTACATGTATGACAGTCCTGTGCAGAAATCGAATATTCTTCTGTTGCAAATTTTGATTGTGTTTACTGCATTCAAAGTGCAGTATGCCTGAACCTCCATTAAGGTAGCAAGGGAAATTGACAAAATCTTGTAAAACTGCTTATGAATAATTAATGAGCAATCAACAGGGTCATGTGAGCTACGTAGAGTGAATTAGATTTATACCTCGGTAGTACTATTTACATTTTCCCATGGCGGCAACCGGAATGAACAGCGGGGGGGGGGGGGGGGTTGGGTGTCGCTTTGATGTGGAAAGCAGCACTTTCAAGGGCAAATACGGCACTTTGATGTGGCCGAGCGGCACTTTGATATCGCCTTTTTTTTGTTGCAAAGATCGCAGGTGTGGTTGTGGCGATATTTGATTGGCAAGTCTGAATTGTGAAATGAATAAATTTGTGAATATATATAGCCACGCAGTTTTAGTATTTGAAGTGTTCCTGTGAAAAAGCACACGTAAGATTTTTGCCTGTCCTGTGAAGGTTGTGTGTAGGTAACGAAGAGGGGTCAGACTGTGCGGGGAGTGCAATATTTGGAATTCCAGCAATAGAGATTTTTTTTGTGAATTGTGGGTGTCCACTAGGATGTTGCCAACATAGTCATCGATTTGGTTCAAAGATTCGACTCCAACCCTACTCAGACCCCCTTCCTTGGGGTTCATACGCTGCAGCGTATACGCGCCAGATATTGATATGTTTACACAGTATGTATAAGCCCCGCCCTTATGGGAAGTTCAGAGATACTGAAGTTTGAATGCAGTGACGTGCTTAAAATACACGACAGAATGAGACCGTGCTCCTTTAAACCCATCACTGCAGAATATGTACATATAGCCTCGTTCCCGTGCAGGCTCTCCCAACTCAATGATGCAGAACAGAATAGGATAGCTTGGGGTATTTTGTGACATAATTATACAATAGAACACGATTAGACAGCAGCTGCACTTTTGTCTGAGTTCCTGGCAGTGCTGGTCGGGTGCCAGACAAGGCTAAATTGAGACGAGACCTGACAATAGGTGAAGCTACTACCAGGGATGCTGTCATGCTGGGATCGTAACACATTGCTTACACCATTGACCAAGTTCCTGACACAGAAAAGGTTGAGTAAATGGAGTAATATTAGCCATCTTTGGATCTTACAGTATTATCCTCATGTCCTGTCACAGGTACGTACTGTGAGTAAAGGAACTAGAGCATCCCTCTTTGGGCTTCTTGTTTCAATTTAGCCTCATCTAACCCCCAGCACTGCAAATTCAGACGAAAGTGCGACTGCTTACTAATCACATCCATTCACATAATATCACATCCTGTTTCATGTAATTATATTACAAAATATATACCAAGCTCTCCATTTTTGTTCTGTAAAATTGAGTCTGGGAATGAGGATAGAATACGTATACAGCAGTACTACGGGTGTACATTGATTGTCTTACAAGTAACATGTTGGTGAGTAGTAAAATAACTTGTCAGTACTTCCTATACCGAAAATTATTATATACTGCAAACAGTACTAATAGTATTTTCCCATTGATCAACATGAGTAATATTCCCCCGTATTATCTACCTGTTATTGCCATTTGCATGGGCAGAGCACGTGCACACACATTACTAAGCAAATGGTTTTACTGAGAGAGAACTCGGCAATGGAAAATACCAGGCTACAAAACAGCTAGCAAAAGGAACACTTGTGCTATAGAAGAGCCTCTAAGTAAACAAGAAATGCGGGGCTAGTTCGAAGCATCGGTCAGTGACCCCTCCCACCAACCTACATGTATGCATGCGATTTTTGTGTTGTCAAGTAGCTCTTAAGGTAAATAAAGCTACTCCAGCCTTCAAATTGCAAGCTTGAATTGCTAACCTGAGAGCTGTAGCAGGCCTCCCTTGGTAAAACTATGTGATAGACTTGTCCAGATCCCTGACTCTTCGTGCGCCACAAGTTTGAAGACAGCATCCATGTAACTGCCAGAGACGCCATTTTGAACGCATGTCTTGCAGGGTACCATAAAGACCCATATAAAATGTATATAGTTTTGTTTTGGCCAGAACTCCTCACAGAAAGTGAAAGTAGAGCAACCCTAGGTTAAAAATCTTAGTTTTCACCCAAGGATCACAATGGTATAAGTTTCGATCCTCTGTGACTCATCCTTCGTACCAAACATTACATTACACCCCCCCTAAATCTTTATACTTGGCAGAGTATCCAGCTTGACAAACAAATGGCCTCATACCCAGGCCTTTTAGTACAAAGTACAAGGCTAACTGACTTGTCCAACTTACTCAGTACTGAAAAGCTCATCCCTTACAAAAATGACAGGTATGCATGTTGCACATGTGTTGCTTTCAAAGCTGCACACATGCAGGTTGTGTGTATATGTAGAATGTATGCAGGATATATGCTGATATGCACAGGATATGTGTAGGACAGTAAAAATTGGGCGATGTACGTAGGATATGCACATTTACTTTTTCCGTGCATTTGCAGCACACATCTGCTCATATCTGCATGTGTGACGTAAATGCAGCATGCTAAAATCTGGGCAAAAGATGCGAGCGGGATGCAAGCATCATTTTTGTAAGGGACTGCAACACTTTCGCTACACTATGACATATACATATGTTTCACATTACCTTCAGTGGTGAAGCACTTTGTCACTTCATCTTCTACAATTATCTGCAAATCAAAAAATATATAATTATACAGTAATAGCTAACGAGAAAGGATTTTCACCTGTCCTTCAGAACATCCAATGATTTGTACATATGTACTGGAATGTATACTATTACTATCGAGGCAATCATTCGAATTAGCAGATAGTATGTTAAAGATGCAGTCATAGGGAAGAACAAAATAACTGCAATATAAAACTTGGCTTTGGACAACTTAGAGAAAGTTATATCACCTTGTAAGAAAACTTGGAGCATGCACAGTATGGTCAGATTTAAATTTGTGCTGTTCATGAGATACAGCGATTTTATATTCACCCTAGCAGAAATGAAGTGGCCTAAACTCCCCCCCCCCCCCGACCAGAGGCCAGGGGACATACATGTACAGCATATTGTAATATCCTTCATTCATACCACTACAAAATGAAAGTAATTGTTGATTCAGTTAGATGAACCAGTGGAATTGCCAGCGTGCCAATTCCTGGAAAACTACAATATAGGAAATTGAAAAAAAACACTGCTGAGGAGCGCTTCACAGCCCTCACAACAGTAGCATGTTTAGTTTATGTAGAGAAGGATGCCTGGCACCTCACCAGGAAGAAGGATAGCCTCCAACCTAACAAGCAACAAGCCCTCACCCAACTAAGAGTACATTTGAATATGATCATCAAGCCAGCAGATAAAGGGTCTGCAATAGTTGTCATGAGCAAAGAGGTTTATCTAGCTGAAGCACATACATGTAGACAGCTATCAGACACGAGGTACGTACTACCGCAGACTTGACTCAGACATCACACCCAAACACTCTAACCTAGTTACAGAATTACGTACTTCAACAAGAGATGCTTGACAGACATCACATCAACATGGACACTTTTTAGTACATTACCCCCACCAACTCCCTTCTACCACCCTCCATAGATACGCAAACTGGGCGACCTGGGCAGGCCCAAAGTATCCTTAATTGGAGTACCAACAGAACGCATCTTTGAGTTTGTTGACTACCACCTACGTACACCACCTCATCAAACAGATATCTTTTTTTTTTGAAAGACACTATGTGAAAAAGATATCAGCATTGGCCCACCGGGATCAGTACTGGTCACCCTAGATGTAGCTCACTGTACACTAATATTTCACATGATGAGGGTATAGCAGCTTGCAGCAGAGTCCTGGAAACACGCTCTTCTCCATCTCCACCCATCACCTACTTAGCTCGGATGATACAGTATATTCTCAACCTCAACAACTTTACGTTCAAATGGCGAGCACTACCTACAGACCCAGGGCACAGCCAAAAGGGTACAAGGTTAGCCATGTCATATGAAAATCTGTTCATGGTTAAACTGGAAGAAACCCTATTGGCCTGGATCTCACATATGGTGGAGATACATTGGTGATGTATTTGCTATCTAGGAATGGGTACAAGACAAGTTGCAGACATTTCTCTTCTCAAACAGATTAATACGTTCCATACAACCACCAAATTCAGAGTGGCATGGTCCACTAGACCGAGTACCTTTTTTAGACACTACAGTCAACCAGGACAAAGGCACCATTCTATGGAGTGCCATATGTAGCAAAAATGCAAAACCATTGCCTATCGAAATTTTCATTGCCAATGAAATCTATTGGCAATAAAACATCAATTAGGGACAGTTCATTGGCAATGAAAGCAATATCAATGCCAATAAAAGAACAAATGTTGCCAATCTTACGCATCTTCACTGCAGCAATTCTTTGCCAAAGAAAGCAGAGTAATATGAGCTACCCAAGTCCCAGTCTGGGTTCCACAAGGGTCATGGATGCACCAATATGACTTTCACTCTTCATTGAATTGTGGAGAAGTCAGTATAGACCACCAAACAAAGCAGTTCTTACACCTGCCTGTCTTCCAGCGGTCATATTTCTACACTACAAAGATGCTACAAACTATGCAGCTGTAGTGAGTTCCCTTGACAAACGTAACTTAACATGTATCTTACAGTGCTACATGTTGAAGACAGAATCAATGTTGGGAGAGGAGGGGGTCCAAAGTGCCCAAAATGCAATACATGAGCCATAAAACACTTAATTCACCTTGATTTGAAACTGAGCTCAATAGTGACAAACATGGACCTACCCCAACTCCATTAGAGACAAAGTCACAAGCATCTTCCAGCTGGAATTCATGCTTGAAAGTTCTGAATGATCTGGTGCGAGGTATTCCATTATGTACACCAAAGTCACCACCTGTATGGGTGTGGTTGCATCATGGAATATACTAGCCTCGTTCCTAGGCTCTAGTGGAGGGGAGAGTTCTTTACTCCGCTCACGCAAGAGCCTGGGAACGAAGCTGAATATACATGTAGTATATGGAACTATAAACTACAATTCTTACCCAAGTAACATACATACCTTCATCCACTATACTGCTTTGTGGTAGCCTGGATCTCTTCTTTCTAGCTCCCACTAACTACAGAGGGCAAAATGCAATACCAAACATTTTACACAGCTATCTATATATACATACACTCCCAAAGGGAAAAAGCTACCATATACTCTGGAGCATTAGTACCCATCATTTACAAGTACCCCACAAATATAAGTACCTATCGAAGCACTTACTACCCTTTTCCTGAATAGTCGTACCCACACAAACATAAGTACCCAATGAATATAAGTACCCATCAAACAACAAATCATCAAGTAAACTGGGATGTATAATAGTGCAAGTGTGAGTGATTTAAACATGAATAGTGGCATGATAATTATAGTTAAGCAGTCACGCTCAAGCACTCGGAGATTCATCATCAGAAGAAAGAGCGCTCATCCGTAAGAACAGCCCTACTACTGTATTTTTAACCTCGATAAAAGTACCCCATGATTATAAGTACCCGTGCAGTCAGTACCGTGAAAATGCGCAATTTTCGAATAGAAGTACTGGTACTTATACTCCAGAGCATATGGTATATCATGAATCATTCACAAGTATGCTTCTTTACACAATGTAGCTGTCCCATAACAGCTATACACTGCAAGCTTGCTCATATGAATGCCCTTACACTTAGAGCTGCATGCAAAAGAAAGTCTATTTGTTTTCTGTTTTTAGGTAATTAATAGGGATTCTGAGTTATATACCGGTAGCCAATAACAGCTCTACACAGAATGATACCATCTATGTTATAGGGTATAGTGTATATCTTTGGTGAGGCATACAACTACAACACCTAATATGACATTCTATATATACGTACACAGATACACTGCCCAATGTAAGATTATTGCTCATTAATTTATTCACAATCCAATTTTTCAGCTCTATACTTTCGTATGTACGTAGCAACTACATAATTATCTTTATCTTTTAATTATTATAATAACTAAATCTTAGATAAAAAACAAACAAAAAACCGCACAGATAAACATGTACTGTGACTGCCCTGCTACGTATGAGACAAAAGTAACATTGGAATTCACAGTCAATTCAGAAGTCAATTCAAATCTTAAAATGAAGACACTTGCCGATACCTTTAGATAGACAGTGATCAATCTTTTCAGAGAACCAATGGATCTAACGTATTTGGTAATTAAGCTCATCCTTTGGAGAATTGACAAAACAAGCTCAGTACGGGCATCAATGAGCATGAGATAGCCAGTTTTGGACTATGAGACAGTTATATCTAATATTCAGAAGTGAGAACAACAGTTACTATACTTAGGTTTCAGTTAGCTCTGGTTCATTCTGCTATCGAATTAGCAACTATGGGAGTCCAGGAGACATGCATCCTCTTTCATGACATAACACTGAATGGTACATTCCATCTCACTTTGTACAGACAATCTTCTTAGCCTGAGGCCCGTTAATACATGTATGTGCCTCTTCATCACTCAACTCTGATGTAATCTCAGCCTCAATGTGACTTGTACGTAGGACGCTGTCTCCTACCATTCCTCTTTACCACTGTTGTTCATCCATATTCATTGTCCTTGCTAGCTAGTTCATACCTGGTATTGGTTAATAATAAAACTTCACTATTTAAGAATCCACTCCCTCTACAAAGGGACTGAATAGTGTACTCCAATACTGTACCTTCTATAGACGGGAATGAACAGTGGGGGTATGGTTCTTTGTTCCTCTCTCCATGTAAACATCTGCATTATTGTAAATTCTATACAGGTACACATATAGGACAAGGAAAATCAGCGATGTACATTACAAGAAGGATGGAAATGAGGATTGTGTTTAAGGCTGCCATTTTAAAGCTATATTGTTTATTGATTTTGTAGGAAGCCGTTACTCTTTCGTGATAATCAATTCCTCCACAGGTTCGGTTTGTTATGAATACCAAGGAATGTGTGTGGATCTTAGAACCTTGCCACAAAGATCTAAAATCTGGTCACATGGGCACCAAAAGGACTCTGGTCCGTATCACGGAAAGGTTAATGTGGCCAGGAGTAGCAAAAGACGTGAACCATCTCATAAGTAACTGTATACGTACACTGAAGAAGTCTACCATAGCCAGGATCTTGCACTTTTACATGGGATCCTGGCTACACCAGCTTAACACTGTACATTGTATGTACTTTAAGCATTAAAAGGCAGAGTAAGTGATGAGTCTTCAATTCATAATGACATATATTTGATCAACTTGTGATGTTGTCAAATAGCTGATAGGAAGTAAGCAAGGCACTGCCAGAGTTTCATCCAGTACTTGTGGTCTCGCTCTGGCACCATCTGGGTATTGATTTCATTGTCCCGCTCACTCCATCCACACACAACTCTATATATTTTCGCAGGACTGTAATTGACCAAAGCTATATACTTTGTCTCAGTCATCCTGAGGGTTATGTTCATGGAGGGGAGCATTCATTCCCCCTCCCCGCCTTGAAAATTTTGCGCCCTCCCCGGGGCTTCAAATTAGAGTTAACTTGTGTGCTTTAGATTTAACGTGTGTGCATTATAACACAGCACTTCTACTTATGCATGTAGCTTCCTTCAAGGCTTATTTTTAGAATGCTTCGAAGAGTTCTAAGCATATATACATGTAAATCGATCGATGCAGCTTCTTCGACATCTAGCTGCATCTATACACATAGAACTCTAATTAGTCCTCAAAGCATCAATCATCAGTTGATTTGAGGTGAGATTTGGGAGGAGAGCTGTGCTACTAGTTGATCTAAAACATACGTATAAAGATGAGCTCTTAGTAATAATGGATAAATTCAATGAAGAAGACCTGGAGAGAATGATGGAGAAAGGAAGGGCGAGGCTGGAGGCAAAGTGAAGATTCTCACTGCTTAACCAAAAACAGTGTGACTGCAAGCATTCTAACCCAGACGTATTTGCAGCTGGTTCACTGGTACTGAAGAACTTCACTAGCAAGAAGTGTATAGGAGGGAAGCTGGACTACTTATCCCTGCAGAATCTAACATGCCCTTGGCAGGGGTCACAGGCTAAGTCCTACCAAAGTTGTCAGTAGAATGAATGATGAACATTTGAAACGGTACCCTCCTCTCCCAAAGCAGGTGATGTAAGCCTAAATGCCGTACCAACGTACGACGTTAACACTGTGTTTCGGCACTCCGGTGCTAGCTGGAGTCTTCGATCCAGCTTGCCTGTGAAAAGCACAGAAATCCCAATCTGGAGTTGCAAATCGAGCAGCTCACAGCTACAGCCAAGAGAGAGGCGCTTCTTAATTTTTGCAGTTGCATAGTCGTTTCAGCTCTAGAAAATCAGAACCAGGCATTTATTCCCAGTCTCTAGTTTTTTCTGCTTCTGTATACTGCCTGTATACTACTCGCTGGGGAAGAGGCTAGTCTTGGGTCTGATTCCCAGCTGGATCACAGATTTCTTTCTGGGATTTTCTCTCTCTCTCCAAATGACATATAACTAACATCACACCATGTTTAGCATTTGATAACTTTTCTCTCCATGCTTCAAGGGTCACCTCTATTACCGTCCCTATTCTTTATTCATATGAGCAAGCACAGGGTATAGCACTGCTATGGCTGCACTACAAAGAGTCAATATTTCATTCATGAATTATTCCGTACCGTATCAACTGTTCTTTACATGCAATTCTATTTGCCCATTTCTCTATCTCACTCATCCAATACCTTACCCCTTGGAAGTGCAGTTGTAAAAAACAAAAACAAACTGAACTTAGCACATACTTGCAAACGTACCCTGTAAAATGTCTGTAACAATTCCACATACACTCTTCTGATTCTGCATATTCCAAATAGGGCTGAGATAACATTATACACCAGCATACTCAGCCAGAGGGAGCCACAAATCCACACGAGAATCCACATTCTAAAAAAAAAATACACTGTCAGTACTGCATTACAGAGCTTGTGAAACTACCACTCAACAAATGTTATTTCTCCTATGGGTAACTTAATTATGATCCACTACAAGTATAAACTAATATATAATATATATTTAAAAAATTACAAAAAGTAACAAACAAGGAAAATGGTCACACGGGAGCACACACCAGATCAGCCTACGGACCGGCCTCCCCATGTCAGCACTTGTGCTCACACCCTCGCTGACATGGGGAGGCCAGTTCGTAGGCCAATCTGGTGTGTGCTCCCATGTGATCATTGTCCTTGTTTGTTACTTTTTGTAATTTTGCCATGCATGGTCTGACTCAATTATGATATCGGAAATGGAACGGAATGCGATATCTCCAGACGTGACGTGGTGTAATATTAATTACAGTGATGGCACTGCTGCAAAGAGAGCCATAAAAGAAAAGGACTTCACAGCCATCACGCGTATGTGGATATCATATTCCGTTCCATTTGCGATACCTGAATCAAGAGTCAGACCGTGCACAGCCTAAACAGGTTGAGATTTATAAATGTCAGCGGAGATTTATAAATGTCGGTAGTGGTTAATAAATGTCAGTGTGGATTTATAAATGTCTGGGGTTTACAAATATTGGTGGGGATTTATAAATATCAGTGGGGATTTATGAATGTCTGAGATTTATAAATATTGGTGGGGATTTATAGATGTCAGTGAGAATTTATAAATGTCGGTGGGGATTTACGCAAATGCCATCATTTGACAGTATTTTTTATTTTTCATGAATTTTGACACAAACGGCACCCCATAGTAATGCTGCTATAACTTCTACATGTTTTGTATGTATACGTATGTGCGCCCATTCCCTTTTATACGTATAACAAAACAATTGTACATGGCTTCATAAAGGTTATGTACATGATACCACAGTGTCTCATGCACTTGTTTTGGACGATCACATACTGCATTACCATCCCAAAACATTTAATGTATATATACGTACACTCATTCCCTTCTGAATATCCAATAGTTGTATACGCTTTCAGTATCACTGTCAAGTAGTTGTCATAGGCTGGACTTAGCCTCATCCCCAGGCTAAAGTGAAACGCGCATGTGGGCCTGGGAACGAGGCTAGGCTGGACTAACCTTGTACCCAGGCCACGCAAACAGAAAACAGTAGCCTGGTATCACACATGCTACCATCCGCAGAAAAACCTGGGGATCCGGCTGAATCTGCATATGTTGGAAAATGGTTTGTATAATCAGTACGTATACGTCTGTTTTATGTCTGTATCATCGAAAATGGCAGTGATCTTGAGTTTGCTGAATCTGCTAGCTTGTAGTATGTTTTTGCACCAGGTAGATGCCTAGAAAGTGAGCAGTAATTCATCTCTTTAGTGGTACATTGTATTTGTCACTGAAAAGCCTACAAGGCCAGATCTGAGAATGAAAATTGAGAACTATTGCCAGAAGAGGCACTTCCATAGCTACCATAATCATACCAGATAGATAATTACAGGTTGTTTTACTAAGTTTGTGCAATTTCAGTTGCGGAAAGTCTGCTTTTTAGTTCTTTCACTTATTATACCTTATACTGTTTCCATACTACTCCTGGGCATGTGGTACAAGACCATTTACGGATACATTTACTCACCCTATTACGTAAATTCTCGTGCATGCACAAACAGTGGATACCAGGTTATTTTTTTGTCGGTGTGGCCTGGTTACGAGGCTAAGGCTGGGCTAGCTCAGCAAAGCTGCAGCATTAATGTACATACATGTATCTTGCGTACTGCTGCAATATATTTATTGCCACTCAAAACCACTATAGTCAAGTAGCTGTTTAAATATAGGCTGGGACAGCTTAGCAAAGCTGCAGCATGAGTGAGGTTAAGAATTTGTACCTGGTGCACTGTTCACTCAAGTGGCATGCAGCTGCTTAACATAGGGCATTGTGGGGGAAGCCTGAGTAAGCGTATGCTCAAGAGGAGTATACATAGCAGCATGGCAACATAATATTAGGTGATAGGAGTAGGTGGTTTATATATTTTTCCAAAATACTTTTTATACTCATTTGAAACATCACTAATCATCTGGTCAATTGACAATGGCTGGTAGCTGGAAGTCATTTATCATGGAATACGGTAGTACTCCATATATAGGGATGGCACTGAAAAAAAATGGCTGCTACATTGCATGTGTACAAAGTGATATGTTAAAACTCTGCCCTAGATGTAATCATAGGTTTTGATGAGCCATACCTGTCTTTCTCCAGTGTTTTCATCAGTAACAAGACTGTTAGCGGTGTCAGAGAGCATCGCTGAAATGCCACATCGGCAAGTCGCTAAATGGGCAAATCGACTAGCTCATTCTGATTCTTCTGTTCTTTTCCAGGCCTACCACAATAATGGCTGTAGCGATTGCAATGATTCAAACGCAAAGAAGTGACAATATCCTTGGAGTATTGCACTCATACCAGAGCGTTTGCAAAGAACTGGAACTTTTCGGCAATATAGCGCTGTTGAGTGAACGCTGGCCGTTACACGCCATTTTCATTTATAACTATTAATAACGTAACCGGAAGCTCAACTACTGAGCGCTCAAGCGTGTGTTGCATAGTTTGCGACGGCCGAGGCGTGAACCAGCTTTTGCTAGGACTTGGAGTGTACTTTATAACAGCAGTGAGTTGCCATAAGACACATATGAGTATAATAAATGTTGAAATACAACTGCTAACCTTGATGATGTGCATTAAATAGAGTCAGTATCCGCCTCGCTTTCGGTGCTGTATATTCCTACTACCTGAAATCTTTGCCCGTATATTGCCTTGCAGTTGTCTGTGGGGCCCTTTGAACTATAACAGTCTCTACTATAGTTGTACATTTGTACTGTGTGGCTACCATCTATGTATGGAGCTGCAAGCTGCAGCTGTGCAACCACAATGATCCATGGTTTTCTCCCCCCCCAAAAAAGCAACAGAAACAAGTAACAAAAAAAAACATTAAAAAAATGAAAGAACATATAGGGATGGAATACCAAAAAAGCAACCAAACAAGATAGGAATGACACCACAATACTCTTACAGATTGTCATCCCCATATATTTTGCCATTATTAAATGTTCATAATACCAAATAAGACACAAGGTCACCACCATCCACTGGAGAGGGAGGGTGTATGACCATAGATACTATAGCTACATTATATGGCACTACTCACAGGCCTTTTGCACTGATGCAGAACAGATTCACACGCCTCATCAACAGGCCTGTTGTCTACTACTGGAACTAGGCTCTCTCGCATCCACAGTACATTTTTTGCATAACTGGACTGCTTAATGGTGACAAATTACTAGATCCAGCTTCCTACTGCACTAGCACCTGGTCACCAAAAGGGCCGCCTGCTGCGGTGACGTCATTTTTCTGACGTCATCGCAACCACGCTATAGCTACACTCTATAGTTACAACTACAACCATGGGTCACATCACACACCCATTCAGTGATGTCATAAATGGGTGTGGCTGCTCCACTCTCTATATACACCTGTGCTTAGTCTTGTGCCCAGACGTCCACGCCCTCGCGGCATGGACGTCTGGGCAGGAGACTAACCTGTGCTATGGCAACAAAATTTATTAGCAGGTAGTTCAGACATAGAATGGTGTAGGCGATGGTGTAGGCTCCAAAACGTACTGTCATAATAATATATAAAGTCACAAAAAAATGTTTTTTAATGAAAAGACATATAGGGATGGAATCCCCAAAAAGCAACCAAACAAGGTAGGAACGAACGACACCACAGTACCTTTACGGACTCCCATCCCTATATCTTTTGATATTTTTCCAACCAGGTCTTATGCTTGCTACATGGAATGGCAGGATGTTAGATAGTGATGTGTACATCATGTGGCAGTTTTTTGAAAGCACTCTTGTATGATTATAACTAATCTTAATTGCAAATGGATTACATTATGCTGTTGGTATCGAAGATAGTAGTGTGTTGTTACAGGCGAAATGCCGTTGTACAAGTGGGGCTGGTGTGTGTGGAAAACGTGAATTGGGCAGTATATATTGAGTCTACCTACAGTACATGCTGCTGCGTATGATAAGTTATAGTGATGTGTGTTGTACATGTAAAGTACTGCAATCATTTACTGGCTGTGGATATGGCTGGCATGTAGGGGATTGTGGTGTGCATGTGGTTGGAAAAATATCAAATGATATAGGGATGGGACTCCGTAAAGGTACTGTGGTGTCGTTCGTTCCTACCTTGTTTGGTTGCTTTTTGGGGATTCCATCCCTATATGTCTTTTCATTTTTTTTTAATGTTTTTTTGCGACTTGTTTCAGTTGCTATATAGCTACTCCGGTGATATGCTCAGGTGATTGCTAAACAGTAGACGATATTATAATAATTCTAGTGTTAGCAGGGACAGCTATGGTTCAAGGTCCACCACAAACAACTGCAAGGTAATGTGGGCGAGAATGGTCATGAGTGCACAGCAGGAGCGGTACTAGCCTCGTCCCCAGGCCACACACCCCCACGAAAGAGTGGGGGTGTGTGGCCTGGGGACGAGGCTAGAGTGGTACCGACTCCATTTAATGCACATCATGGAGGTTAGTATGCTCCGGTATGCTCTATAGTGGTGTAGCAGTTGTATCAGTGTTCTTACTATTATAACGTAGCTACATCAACTCACTTTGGGTCCGTTATAAAGCGCACTCCAAGTATTATAATTGTCTAAAGCAGAACAGCTTGTGCTCGAGGCTGTGTTTCCGGTGTAGGCGGAAACACCGTTACGAAGAATGGAACAGAATAGAACGGCGTTTAACGGCAAGTACTTGCATTGAGCGCTTGAGAATCACTGCCAAACAGTTTGATTTGTTTGAGAGCACTATGGTGTGGGTGCAATAGCCCGGATCCAGTAGCGCTTCATCGCGTTTGAATCATTGTAATTGCTTCAGTCAATATTGCGGTAGCCCAGCTGAAGCAGAAGAACAATCAGAAATAGAACAATTTGCCCGTTTAGAGACTTGCCGATGTGGTGCTTCACCGGTGCACTCCAGCAATGCTAAGAGTCTTGTTACTGATGAAAACACTCGAGAATGACAGGTATGGTCCACAAAAGCTTATGACTAAATCTAGGGCAGAGTTTTGAACATATCACTTTGTACACATACAATGGAGCAGCCATTTTTTTTGGAGCCATCCCTATATATGGAGTACTACCGTACTCCATAATATGCCACTTTTCCACCGACTTTTCTGTCTTTTTGTAGAGCAAATGTATGTAGTGGCCATGTTAAAGTTGTCTTCCAACATGGCTGACCCATACAGTTTCTATGGAAGAGTACCAAACATATGTGGCTAAAAACTCAGTGATAGTAATTAAGTCAGATTTCGTGTTTCATAATTGGAGCCTACATCATCCTATGTCTACACTACCTGCTAATAAAATTCTGTTACCTTAGCAACAAGTTTAGATGTGAGAGGAGCAGCCACACCCATTTATGACATCACTGTAATGGGTCTATAGCCTAGCCGAACAAGCATCAACGGTCAATTAACAAATTCAAAAAATGGGTGCAGGGCCATATGCAACTTGCCAACAGCAAGAGTGCATAGTTTATATCATGGAGTATGGTAGTACTCCATATAAAAGGATGGCACGGATAAAAAACGGCCACCACATTGTATGTGCACAAAGCGATATGTTCAAATCTCTGCCATATATGTAATCATAGGCTTTTATGAGCCATACCTGTCTAGTGTTTTCATCAATAACAAGACTGTTAACGTTGTCAGACAGCATCGCTGAAGCATCACGTCAGCAATTCACTAACCGGCAAAGAATGTGACTGTTTTCTGATTCTGATTCTTCTGGGAGGCTATCACAACTGTGACTGAAGTGATTCAAATGTGAAGAAGCGATATTTGTCACAGAGTATTGCACTCTTATCAGAGTTGTTTTCAAAGAACTTGAAGTTCTCGGTAATGATTCACTACCACTCTTGAGTGAACGCTTGCCATCACACGCCATTTTCATTCAAAACAATTAACCGGAAGCTCAACTGAGCACGTGTTTTGGATCAACTTATTTTGTCAGTGATGGCTGAGGTGTGGACCAGCTTCTGATAGGACTTGGAGTGCACTTTATTATAGCAGTGAGTTGCCATAACACATATACAAGTGAAATGAACAAAGAGATACAACTGCTATACCTGACTAACCTCGATGATGAGCATTAAATAAAGTCAACCCGCTTCGCTCTCGGTGCTGTGTACTCCTATGACCTGCAATCCTTGCCTGTATTGTCTTGCAGTTATCTGTGATATCCTTTGAACTACGACTGTCCCTACTAATACTCCAAAATAATTAAGGTTGTATATCATGTACTGTACGTGTAGCTATGTTGTCTATGTATATAGCTACAAGCTGCAGCTGTGCAACCACAACCAGCTTTTCTCCCCTTAAAAAAACAACAGAAAAACAAGTCACAGAAAAAAATTATAAAGTGAACATATAGGGATTAGCTCTAGGCAGGCATCAAAACATTTCAGGCTACTGTCGCCCCAGCAAAATGTACAAAATACATTTGTCATCTCAACAGTCATTCCTAAAGTTTTTGAGCTAAAAGATGATGCAACAGGCCATCAAACTGTCCAGGATATGCTGCTCTATCTGTACTCATGTAATTATTGTACACTCATTATAGTGTACACAGACTACACACTTGCTGAAAATAGCTATTATGTATGGCATTCCAGATAAGATGAAATTGTCAATGGATTGCACATTTAATGATGAAATGCATTTTCTTCTATGCTGATAAAAGTATTTTTCATGATGACAAATATATTTTCCATGCTGAGAAATAGATTTTACATGCTGGTAAATATAATCCATTCTAATAAATGGAGTTTGCATGCTGACAAATAACTGAAAAAATAAGAAAGGCCTTTTCCGTGCTGAAATATAACCCATTCTGAGAAATAAATTTTACATGCTGAGAAATGGAATTCAGTGTGAGAAATAAATTTTACATGATGAGAAACAGAATTCAGTCTGAGAAACAAGACTGATATTTCATATCTAAAAACCAGCCAGGTATTTTCATTAAACTGAAGGTGTGCTCAGCAACAGGTCAGTCTAAGCGAAAAGTAGTTGTAGAATGGATCAGCTTGGCCACGCAATCTCATCTCATACAGCTTCCAGTGAAAGTGCTGACACAGCAATTTCGTAGTGCGCTTCCATTTGGCTATCAGAACTTGCCACAATAGAATTATCACCGCTACCTACCACTTTTTCGTCATCTAGGCAACACAATGCTAAGCTAGCTTGACTTACCTTGGAGTAAGTAGCTTCCACTGAGATCGTGGCATAGTAACGCAATGACGTAATTTAGCACACGTGATAATTGCAGACAAACAGACGCGGGAACGTAAAGCAATCTCAGTACCAGCCGAGAAACAATTCAGTCTGAGAAATAGATTTTACATGCTGAGACAAAGAATCTTTTGGTGAAAAACTATGCCAGATAGGACAAAATTGTCAACAATTGCACAGTTAATGATGAGAAATGCTTTTCTATATATAGTTGACAAAAGGCATCAAATACATTTTTTATGATGACAAACACATTTTCCATGCTGAAAAATAGATTTTACATGCAAGAAATAAATTTTACATGCTGGAAAATGAGAAATGCTGTTTCCATCCTGACAAAATTATTTTGCATGATAACAAATGCATTTTCCATTCTGAGAATAGGTTTTACATGCTGAGAAACAGAATCCATTGTAAGAAATCAATTTTACAGCTGAGAAATAAAATTCATAAACCACAGAAATACATTGGTAACCCATGACATCATACTAGTGTATACAGCAACCAATGAAGTGTCCCTTGAACCACATTAGGAATATGGATTATCAGCCAGAGGTGAAGCATTAACTAACTTGTGGGATTCAGGTCACACACACACACACACACACACACACACACGTGTCTCCTAATTATGGTGTGTGTGTGTTGTATATGGTTGGTTGATCCCTTGGGGATTGCAAAAATCTTACAACCATGTAGCAAGAAGCCTACAATCCCAGCTAGCCTAGTAATTGGTTTGCTAGTCTTCAGAGTGCTTGGTGCAAGGTAGTCTCGTGACCAGACCTTGGCTCCTCCCCTCGCCGAACGGTCTGGCGCACCAAGTCGAAATGTTGGGGCTTACTCTGGGAATGCGGTAAGGTCCAATGAGATTGCAGGATTTGTAATTATTACGTTCTGGAATGCCATTACAGAACGATAAAATGGCGACATTTGAATTGTTTGTCGAGATTTGGAAGCGGTTTAAGTGAACTGGCTGTTAACATTGTTCTTTGTGCCGCTTAGAAGTTTAAATAACTCCAGTCTTGGTGATACAAGGGCTAGTTGAAGATCAATACAAGGTATTTCCTCGGATTAAGCAAGTTGCCGTATTTTGTACTCGTACTGTACAGTTTTGTAACTTTGTTGCTAAGAGTTGCCTTCTGCACGTACGATTATACAAGAAAACACTTATTTACGTCAGTGTAGATCGAAACCTCATGCAGTAAGCCTTTATAGAGCATTTCACACCTCGAAGAGTCAATTAACAAGCTCATTGCTCCGCCCATTAACCCCAGAAATTCGACTTCGTGCGCCAGACCGTTCTGCGAGGGGGCGAGCGTAGGTCTGGGCACGAGACTAGGTGCAAGGTACAAGAGCACATAATGACATGGAGTTATTTATCACTATGTTACTATGGTTTTGTGGGCCTGCAACTGTCATTCCCAGGCTCTTGCAAGAGCCTGAGAATGAGGCTAGTATATACCTAGTAGCAAGCACTTGTAGTTGAACAATCACAAACAACTGCTGTAGCAAGTTTATCCAATTGGCTTCCTTTTAACTGTTAATGCATCACCTCCAATTTGTGGCTGATAATCATATTCATTACTCACCTGCCAGCTCAAAGGACACTTCATTGGTTGCTATTTCATGGGTTACTGGTACCACTGTTTTTTTACCATGAGATTCTGTTTCCTGGTATGTAAAATGAGGAGCACATAATACGTGAAAAGCAGAAGGAAGAGTAGGAGCATGCATCGACCAACCAATTTGAAAAATTTTCCACAGCAGTTCCGTTACTATTTTGGGCACGCACATGCCTCGAGTCCATCAAAGAAGGAAGTTTAATTGTCATTGCTTGCTAAACCAGACCAGGAGCCCATGCTCCTGATCAGACAGCTCCTACAGCAATGAATAATACCGGAGGAGTGACTGCAAACACGTAGCCGTTCGTAATCGATTAGCTGCCAAGAGTTTGCTACAGACGGAAGTACAGGCCAGCAAAACAACACAAACCTACCAATATAATTGGATCAGTATACCCCTGGTTACTACCAGGTTCTGATGGGTTTCTGAAGATCATGTATGTGGTAGAAACAGGTTTAGCCATAGTCTAACTGGCATTAGTCACCAATAAATAGTGTCAGGCTGCATGCCTCTGGCAGACAGTCAAGAGTCACAAGCAGCCATGTCGGGGTTGTTGATTGCTGTAGGGCATAGTGTTGCTTTGCTAGACAGCTGTGACCTGTTTCAAGCCGTCTTCATGCTGCTCTGACTGTGGCAGGTGTGAGTCCAAAATAGTAACAAAACTACCGTGGAAATTTTTCATTGCGTGGTCGTTGCACGCTCCTATTCTTTCTTACACTTTTCACACCATCAAGCGATCCTGGTAAAATCAATCTCTCAGAATGAAAACTGTATTCATTATCATGAAAATTGTTTTTGTCAGCATGGAAAATGCATTTCTTATTTCCCAACACGTAAAATCTATTTCTCAGCATGGAAAATGTATGTCATATCATAAAAAATGCATTTCCATCTAGTAGACTCCGCCCCTTTTCACGACTAGCTGGCATTTGTGTGGTCCTGGCTTAAGCAGTAGAGAGTTGTAGCTAGGCTGTGTGGGTGTGTAACTTAGCAAGCAAGGGGTTGGGGGAGAAAAGCCTACATGTTTTTCTTGTGAGTAGACTGACTGTCGTAACCCTGGGTTAAATCTACGTACTCCAGCAGGCGTGGGTTGTGGCAATATTTGATTTGCAAGTCCGAATTGCAAAAAAATGACTGAATTTGTTAATAGCCATGGAGTTTTAGCTGTAAAACGTGTTCCTGTGAAAAAGCATACGTAAGATTTTGGCCTGTCCTGTGTAGGTTGTGTGTAGGTAACGAAGAAGGGTCAGATTGTGCGGGGAGTGCAATATTTGGAATTCTAGCAATAGAGTTTTTTAAGCAGTGGGGGTAAATTAGAGTGGGTGTGGCTAGGATGTTGCCAACATAGCCATCAACTTGGTTTGGAGATTCGACTCCAACCCTACTCAGACTCCTTCCTACCTTAAATGTGCAGTCACAGACAATTTTGTCCCACCTGGAATGCAAATTACCAATCACTGCAATACATTCATACTGCATTTCGCAGATGGGCCTCACGCAGAGGTAGGATGTACATTAGTTAGCACAAAACCACACCCACAAGAACGTTTGGGAGCTGCATCACCCACACAATTACTAGAGAAGCTACGACTACACGAATTGTCCTTCAGGAGATGGATGTCTCTGTTTACAACACAGTTCCAAGGACCAGTTATGGCTGCTACAGGAGAGCAGAGTTGCTTGAAACTCACGTTCGTATCACTCGCGATCAATCCGTGTACCGTCAGTCTCCAGCGGTCACAACTCAGCTGAAACAGAGGCTACACAAACTCTAATCTCGTTGGAGCTGTAGTAAGCCTACTTGAGTAAAAAGAAGTGATCGATTTCTCGAGATCTCTGCTCCTTCGTGCACCAGAAGTACAAAGGCGGCATCCATGTAACTGGTAGGGCGCCATCTTGAAAACGTGCTTGCCCCCCGGGACCGGAAAGCGTTACAGACATGGTCACATGGATATAATATTACTAGCTCAGATTCGATCCCCACACTGCAAGATTATTTGCCTCGAGCTAAGGCACTCGGCAATTATACTGTCTGTACTACTCCTAGCCATGTGACTACGACAGTTTATGGATATATTTACTGACCCTGTTCCGTACATTTTCTCGCACATGCGCAAACATTGGATACCATGCAAGCCCTTTATTTTTCATGGGGGTTGGGCCTGGGTATGAGCCTAGTATATAGACCGTGTGCCTGCGTGGGTGTGGCACAGTATACTATATTATAAAGTACACAATTTCTGCATACTGGGGCAATAGAATAGTAGTGCTGACAGCTGGTTTGCTTATTGGCTCACGTGCATGCCATACTGTAGCAACTTTAGATGCGGCTCATAGTATATGTTCAACAGCCAGCTCATATTGTTGTCGCTGAACATTCTTGCCATTTACAGAGCCATTATTTGCCCTACATAACGTCATCAGAATGTTGACGCTATATTGAATAACACCACTGCCACTTGCAACCACGCCCATTTCGGTGCACGGTCTATAGGGTGAAGTAAGGTTAATTCTATGCCCTCTCTGCTTTCTCTGTGCCCTTTCACATACGAATACTCCCATAAAAATTATTCAATTTCTTAGATCCTGTCAATTACACTTCTACTCAGTATCCTACTACTCACTACTACCTGCTCTAGGCCAACACCAGAGTAGCTGCCATTTTGAGTGGCAATAATGTATATTTGTGACAATGCACAAGATCAATACTTTTTGTCATGTTCAAGCTATAGGAAGTGCAAATTTGCTTAACTTGTCCAGCCTAATAAGTACTTGGTACTAGTATACACATCCGTCCATCCTATATATACCTACTACTATAAATGTATTGTGAGCAACTGTGGTAATATGGATCCAATTACTACAAAGCACATTTAAAAAATGTAAGAACATATACAGATGGAATCTCAAAAAAGCAACCAAACAATGTAGCAACGACACCACAACACTTTTACGGATGGTCATCCCTGTATCTTGACATTTTTCCAACCAGTTTTCACGGTGCTTGTTACATGGGATGTCAGGGTGTTAGATATGAAGTGTTTTGATTATAATAATGTATGGGTTAATTAATATGCTGTTGGTTGAAGATAGTATGTTAAAGTGTATTGTTGCAGTTGGGATGTCATTGTAACAGTACGTAGGTGTGGATTGCGGTATAGGATGTAGGGTGAGCAGTATTGAGTATGCTGCTGAGGTCAGTGCTGCAATCATTGTAGCTGTTGGCCGTGGATAAGGCTGGTGTGGCATGTAGGGGATTGTGGTGTGTGTGTGTGTGTGGTTGGAAAAATGTCAGAAGGTATAGGGATGACAATCCATAAAAGTGTTGTGGTGATGTTCCTAACTCGTTCAGTTGCTTTTCGGGATTCCATTCCTGCTTTTTGCGACTTGTTTCTGCAGTTTTTTGGGGGGAGAGGGACAAAACTATGGATGGTTGTGGTTTCACAGCTGCAGCTTTTAGCTATGTAGAATACATATATATTACTTACTTTCATGTAGGCTAGCTACACTGAAGTCATAGGCTAGCTAGCTACGCTGTACATGGTGTAAACATCATTCACAACTTAATTGCGGAGTGGTAGCACATTTGTAGGGACAGTTACAGTTCAAAGCCAAGGGCACCACAGACAACTGCAAGGTAATGCGGGCGAGAATTGCATGTCGCAGTGCACAGCAGTGAGAGCAAAGCAGGTAGTAACTCTATTTAATACACATTACCGAGATTAGCCGTGAATTCATATACGCCTTATGGCAACTCATTGCTATGATAAAGTGCACTCCAAGTCCTAGCAGAAGCTGGTCCACAAATTCAGCCATCGCAAAAATGTAAAACCATCAAAATAATGAACCTAATTGCTTCAGTCATTGCTATGGTAGCCCATCTGACAGAAAGAAACAAGAATCAACAAAAGTAAATTGATTTACCTGTTTAGCGACTTGCCGATGTGGCACTTCAGCAATGCTCTCTGACAATGTTAACAGTCTTCTGACTGATGAAAACACTAGAGAATGACACCTATACTTCATTAAAGCTTATGACTACATCTAGGGCAGAGGTTTGAACATATCACTTTGTACTGTACACATTCAATGTGGGCCAATTTTCTGTGCCATATATATGGAGTATTACAGTAATTGAGGGCATACTTTTTACATTAAAGTAACATGTTCTGATATGTTCTCTTGTACATGTAGTCAACAGTATGGCCATGGTTTCATGTAAGTGATGTAATATGGACATACATGTATGTAGCAAAGGCACTACACTACTGGCAAATAACATTGTCTGCTGTTTGTATTGGTTACTCATGCCTAAGGCACTCATAACCTAACCTCGTACCCAGGCTTTCCACGCCCAGATAAAATTACCACTGATTTTTCCCCACGGCATGTGAGATAAAATCTGGGCGTGGAAGGCCCGGGTACAAGGTTACTTGTAACCAATACTGCAACAGACCAGACTCATGACATTTCCCAGTACATGGTGTAGAAGTATAGGATAGACGACACTCAAGAGTGGGTTATGCTCCTATGCATGTAACCCACAAGTTTGTGGTTATCCCAAAGAATAAACGCAAACAAGTGGGTTATGGTGCGTAGCCCATGAGTGGGTGTTGTCTATCTGACTAATACCACACCGTGCACGCACAAAGTCTGAGCATACAAAGCTGCGTAGCAATGGCTTACATTAGTAACAGCAGAAATTGAAAAGCTACTAAATGTTACAGCTGAACTGGGCTATCCTGTTAGCTTTGTTTCCATTTACCAGCTCAATCTTGTGAGTCCAAACAGCAATATTCTGCATTACCAATGCTTACCGATCTAGTCGCTGCCTACCAAGTTATACATCGCTTACTACTTGCGCCCACTGTGCCGCCGCCTACCATGTCAGCTTCAGCGCTTCCCTATTTAAATTTGGTCCGGGGACATGGCTAATTCAACCACTACTAGCGTACATCTTCAGCATTAGCTTACAGGAGTGAAACAAAGAACAACACCTATATATATATATAGATGGATTGCAGGGGCGTATCCAAAAAGTAGGATTACATCGTTTGCCACGCCTACTTGCAACCAGCTATATGTATATGTATAGCGGTTTAAATACTGCATCATACATTCACGCGTCAAATAAAAGCGAGCATATGTAGTCAAGACCTTTTAGCCAATCGTTTTCATTATAGATGATATAATATGCAATACCCATATTATTATTAAAAGTACCTAGCCTGTAGTTGCCTTACTAATTGGAAAACTGATAGCGTAATTCTACCTGCATTCCTCTCTCTCTCTCTGTGCGGACTGCCGTTCACAAGCCTTCAGTCCTGTGGTTTGTCGTTCCTTGGTTCTCTGCTATAGCTGTACAAACCCGGGACGGGACGGGACGGGACTGGGGTCGGCGGTGGGCGGGACGTTCACGCGTCTAGTCTGGTATGGTGTAGCTAGCCCGCCCCTCGCGAAAAACGGAGGGTCTGTCTCGCAGTGTACGTCACTTTGTTTAACGTCATGCGATATCGGGCTTCGTGCATCACAGCGGTAATTACAATGATGAATATAATTAACACTACAGCAATGCCCATATCATAACAAATGCATTCCAGATTGACAAGTCCAATACGGCAGCCAGACCCTCCGTTTTTCGCGAGGGCCAGGGGCGGGCTACGCCAGATTATACCACATTACATCATGTATAATAAAAGTGATTGGCTGAAAAGTATTGCACACTTTTATTCTTACCGCTAGAGGCAAGACGTTGCTACGCAGCGCTGATTGTGCGCATGCGCAATGTGGTATAAGTCAGATAGACCACACCCACTCGTGGGTTATGCGCCATAACCCACTTGTTTGCATTTATCCCTCGGCTTCGCCTCGCAAACTCGTGGGTTACATAGGCGAATAATCCACTCTTGGGTGTAGTCTATCCTATACCTAATCTATAATCTATCCTATGTAGCTAACCAATACTTTTCAGCCAATCACTTTTATTATAAGTATAGGATAGACTACACCCAAGAGTGGGTTATGCGCCTATGTGTTTGCGAGGCGAAGCCGAGGGATAAATGCAAACAAGTGGGTTATGGCGCATAACCCACGAGTGGGTGTGGTCTATCTGACTTATACCACATTGCGCATGCGCACAATCAGCGCCGCGTAGCAACGTCTTGCCTCTAGCGGTAAGAATAAAAGTGTGGGTTATGAGCCTATGTAACCAATACTTTTCAGCCAATCACTTTATTATACATGACGTAATGTGGTATAAGATAGATTACGCCCAAGAGTGGGTTATGCCGCTTATGCGTCTATGTAACCCACGAGTTTGTGGTTATCCCGAGGCGAAGCCGAGGGATAAATGCAAACAAGTGGGTTATGGCGCATAACACACGAGTGGGTGTGGTCTATCTGACTTACCACATTGCGCATGCGCACAATCAGCACCGCGTAGCAACGTACGTCTTGCCTCCAGCGGTAAGAATAAAAGTGTGGGTTATGAGCCTTTATACCACATTACATCATCTATAATAAAAGTGATTGGCTGAAAAGTATTGGTTACATAGGCTCATAACCCACATTTTTATTCTTACCGCTGGAGGCAAGACGTTGCTACGCGGCGCTGATTGTGCGCATGCGCAATGTGGTATAAACCAGTTTCCAGAGTGTAGTATGGATTGGCAGGTGCTCCCTGCTAGTGATGTGGGAAAGTGCTTGGGTTACTGGTGGAGTGGGGATCAGATGGCAACCAGAGCTGTAGAGGAGAATGTGAAGAAGGCCAGAAGAAGTTTCTTCTTATATGGTGGTATTGGAGTATTTCAGGGAGACCTCAGCCCACTCTCCTCTCGGTCGGTTGTGGAAGTGTGTGTGATGCCCATCGTTTTGTATGGATGTGAGAGCTGGATTCTGTCGGAAGAGATTCTGAGGCGGCTGGAGTCTTTCCAAGGTGAGATGGGGAAGAGGATTTTGGAAGTGGCGAAGTGCACATCAAATACAGCAGTTGGTGTGGTAATGGGCTGGCCTTCCATGCGAGCGAGGTGCTAGTGAGGAAATTGTCTTTCCTGCGGAGGTTAGTGTTGGGAGATGGAAGTAAGCTGGGCTCCAGGATGTTGCGATCACTAGTTGATGATGAGGATTCAGTGACTCTGGTACGTGAATGCAGGGAGCTGGAGGAGGCATATGGCACTCACTATACGGAGGCGGTTCTGAGGGCGGAGGAGGAAGTGGGTCCTCATCCTCGGGAGATGAAGGAAGAGATTATGAGGTTGGACAGGGAGATGAGACTGATCAGATGCACCCAGGCTGACAAAGCTCCAGTAGTGGCTGACATTGCACGGATTGCTGGATGGGAGGGACTATGGGATGCCGCCTTGGACGAAGGACTTCACTGCATTAAGCGGATGAAGCGCCTGGTGAAGACCGTGTGTCACCGCTGCTTTGGGGATCGCTGCCCGTGCGTGCATAAAGAAGTCACACCGGCTCACTAGCGAGTATGAACTTTCAGTTTTTAAAGTCATTTTAATGTCCATACATGGTTATATTATTCCTGTATGTAACGTTCCCCCCTGGGGTTATTCGACAATTCAATTCAATTCAATTAAGTCAGATAGACCACACCCACTCGTGGGTTATGCGCCATAACCCACTTGTTTGCATTTATCCCTCGGCTTCGCCTCGCAAACTCGTGGATTACATAGACGCATAACCCACTCTTGGGTGTAGTCTATCCTATACTTAGTCCATCCGTGGCACTGCGACCGTCCGTGGCACTGCACTATAACCAGTCCCCTCTTGCGAAGACTGGGAGCGGTATAAGAGGCTGAAGAACCTAGTAATTCTTGAGATGAGGAGGTCAAAGTTGCAGTACTTTGAAGTGGTCAATGAGAAAGCTGCTACAAACCCTAGGAAGGCATGGAAGGAGTTAGGAAGGCTATTAGGTAGCAAAAAAGGGAAAGGAGTTGAGGCAATAAAGTCGGAGAGAGGTGTTGTGACAGACAAGCAGAGCATTGCAAATGAGTTCTCAAAGTTTTTTTCATCCCTGGTTGGAGTGGCAGGTGAGGATGACGAAGATTCTGATGCTGGTGACATTTGGCCTGCTGTTGCAGATGAGTTTAGGTTTCATAGAATAGAGGAAGAAGATGTACTGAAATTGTTAAGGAGGCTAGACATCAACAAGGCTATGGGGATGGACAAAATTAGTGCAAAATTCTCCGGTATGCAGCAGATGGAATATATCAGAGTCTAACCTCGCTTTTCAACTCTAGCTTGGAGTCCGGTCGAATCCCATCCGAGTGGAAGTCTGCAGACGTGACACCGGTTCCCAAAGTAGGAAACACCGAGCATGTAGAAAATTTCCGTCCGGTGGCAGTGCTGCCAGTTGTGGCAAAGATCTTTGAGAAGCTTGTGCACCAGCAACTCTATGCCCATCTGTGGGAAAATGACATTCTGCACCCAGCTCAGTCAGGCTTCAGACCCCAGCATACCACACAGGACGTACTCGTGTAGGCATGGTAGATGAATGGAGAAGGGACTTGGATGAAGACAAACTTGTGGGCTCTATCATGATTGACTTAAGCAAAGCTTTTGATACTGTGGATCATTGTATCCTTCTAAAGAAGCTCAGCAGATATGGTGTGAAAGGAAAAGAGTTGAGTTGGTTTGAGGATTACCTGCAAGAGAGGAAGCAGAGGGTGAGTTGGAGACGTATACTCCGGATGGAGCAGTGTGAAGAAAGGCGTGCCACAGGGATCTATTCTAGGCCCTCTACTTTTCATCTTGTATGTGAATGACTTACCACAGGCAGTCAAGAGATGTAGCATGAAACAGTACGCGGATGATACAACCCTATCACTCGCTAGTAGAGAAGTAAGTGACCTAGAGGAAGGGCTAACAAGCGATGTTGAGGGTATGTCAAGATGGGTGAAGAAGAACAAGCTGAGGTTGAACGTGAAGAAGACACAGATGCTTTTGCTGGGCAGGAAAAGAAGAGTTCAGGAGTTAGAGCGTATGGAGGTGAAGCTGGATGGGCAGACTTTGACTAGAGATAGCAAGGTGAAGTGTCTGGGGGTATGGGTTGATGATGAGTTGACATGGAGGGATCACGTAGCAAGTGTGAGGCGAAAGTGTTTTGGGGCTCTATCGAAGTTGCGGAGGATGAGGGATGTTCTGCCAGTAGGTATGAAGAGAAGGTTTTTTGACGCTTTTGTGTTGCCACATGTAGACTATTGTTCAGTGGTCTGGCAAGAATGTACCAAGGAACTTAGAGAGAAAATTGAGAGGATCCAGAAGTATGGGATGAGATTAATTCTGTCACAGCCGCCACGGACACCAAGTGCAGGGCTGAGGTGCGCACTGAAGTGGATACCCCTCGAGAAACGGAAATCTATGTTTCGTCTGTCTCTAATTCAGAGATGAATGAATGGACAAGCACCTGACTACCTTGTTAAGCAAGTGAGGAGGAATAGTGAGCTGGGATACATGAAGACACGGGGGTATGGCAAGGCACATCTGAATTCAGTACAGACGGAGTGGGGCAAGAAGTCCTTTGCCTTCAAAGCTGCCCAGGAATGGAACAGTCTGCCAGCTGAGCTAAGAGAAATAGTTTTTAGGAAACATCTGAAATCTTTTTTTCTAGACCAACAATTTTGCTAGGCTTGTTGCATATTTTTATATTGTTGAAATGGATTTGTAAAGTTGTTGTTTTTATTCTTTGCTTGTAGCTACCACTTGTAGCTATTCTTTTTCATTTCTTAATTATAGTGTACCTAGTTTTTGTACTATAATAGCTATCTAATATGCAGGACTCCCAGGGAGACCAGCCGTATATGTGCTGATGGGAGATTTCCTTATCTATCTATCTATCTATCTTGCTGAGGCTTTAGGGAGCCCCTCCCACCTTTCGACCTCCACAACTCGGACAGTTTCTTCTTTGAACAATTATACTAGATCTCAGCATTTGCTACAGCTGTCCTGGGGGACCGTCGCAGCAAGGGGGGACCATGTTACATGGATACGACTATTCTGCTATGGACGGTCTGGGGGGATCGATTCCAAGGGGGGACCGGCCGGGTCCCCATATTCACGTGATTTTGGGACCCCTTCGTGATTATAGGGACCCCCTTTTAATTTTGCATGCGTTCCCAAGACAGTATCTACATTCATACAGGAAGTACTCGGCTTCCTTGTTGCAATCTGTACGCTGTACTTTGAGGAAAACCAATTTCCTGAGAAAATTATGTAAAGTACAGGTTTGACGTCACGAAAGACAGTCAACTATACTAAAAGACACGATCGGGCGTAGGACTAGGGTTAGGTTACGTCGAGATCAGGCTCTAGCTAATCTTCAATTAACCCGCAGGAATTCCTCCGCAAAGAAGGAACTGCGTAGCTATACACTACAGTAATAACGTTCAGTACAAAAGTTGTAGCTAAAGTTAGCGCTATTGTCGGGGCATCTGTAGAAAATGTACAGCGCTGTAGTCATCTTGATGCTATCAGCTATGATAGTTTGTACTCAGTCGCAATCTCAAGAGTCTGAAGAGAAACTCGTCGCGACTGCCTGTGAGGTTAAAGGCAATGAAACCTTACGAAACCAGTTCTACAGGATGATCAGGGAAAGACATGGAGTACATAATGATAGTGAAGCCGGTAAGTTACATACGGCCTAGTGACTCCTGTCATAAATCCCTACGGGCAGTTGATTCCCCAGTCATTCTATTTAGGTAGTGTCCCCAGTTTGCCTAGCGACCACCCTCCCTCCACCAGGACGAATGAGTCACAAAGGGTCAAATTTATACAACCTGAGTGTCAAGGACTCCCTTTTTTACAGTCACATAATACTGTAGATATTACGAGAGCACACGCAAGGGGTAGTCACATATGTTTGCGAATGGGATCGAAATGGAATCAAATGATCAAGGAAACTTTTGTAGGGACAATCAGAATCAAGGCAAATTCTGAATGACAACATCCTGGATCGAAGACTCAAATATTTGATCTGCAAGCGCGTTATTTAATGTGATTGTGACTCGTAAGTAAACGTCGCAATCTGATTGGCACATTCATCAGGCTTCCAATTGAATACGTAACCACGCCCATTTTAGTATTGTAACCAGCTGCCCCCCTTACGCCCCCTCAATAGATGATTGCAGCTTCAACTGAGTACACATGTAGAAATGGAACGCATAGTTGTCCTACTGCATATCAATTCAGCATCTGTAAAACAAGTGTGGTGATTTGATGCTGACACAATCCTGCTCATAGAGGCAGAGCTTGTATCAAACTTTACAATTATTTCCAAATGCCTGCCTATAAAGTGCTCAAGTTCGACCCATGGTATGAGAACAATCTTGCTGGAATGGTGTGTATTCTTATTATAATATTCCTGCAGTGTGATCGTAGTTCTGTAATAAATCATGTGCAGTATATTAGTGGACTGCTCGTGTGGCTACTTAGGAGGTGTGGCTATAATATGGACCTTTGACCCCTAACTCAAGCGATCAAGGTCCTACTTGAGCACATGCTGAAAGCAGTGATAGCCATCACCAAACACACCCATTCTTCTCACAAGAGTGAGTGTGGAGAAAAACAGCCCATGACTCTTATGGCTACACTGCAGTGCAGATGTAGGTGGATGACTGTGAGCATAATGTAGTCTGTGTGTACAAAGGCACTGTATCTCAGTCAGGACTCCATGGAGTGGTGTATAAGTGGACACAAGGCTAGTATATAGCCTTAATTTCAAAACTAGTTTGGTTGAGCGCTGATTGGCAAGCTTGGTCTTGATGCTGTAGGCACACTCGTGAAAGCCAGTTTTGTATTTTGCCCAACTTTGAATTTGGTACAGCTTTGAGCAATACAGATCTGTAGGTCCAGCACTCCATACACAGAGGCATGTTTACATTATGTCAAAGTCATAGCTCCCGTGTATATTGGTATTTTTATTCTCCAAAAATTCATTTGTTCTGGCAACTGTAGCTTACCTTGTGTAGGAGAATCTGTAACCATTGCTCTACCACTTGCTGCAAATTGCAGCTGTCTGTGCTGTAGCCTTTCAGGGATACAGAGTTTTATATCAACTCTACTGAATTTGGTACACTTTTGGACAAAACCTTTCAGAAATGCTGAACCATCATAATATACATTCCACAACTCCACTTGTGGATGACTCCATTTTGCTCAATTGTTTACCTTGACATGCAGGAGGCACTTTTGATCTTGTTTGCATGATGTACTTCATAAATCATACAAGCCTTAGAGAAAAGTGACCAGGAAAGTCACTCATCCCTGTAACACTTGGTAAACTTGAGAGATTAGGCTAAGTTTAAGATGGTGATTATCCCCAAAAATTAAGTCTGGTAGTCTTGCAAGCCAGACCCTTAGTCTCGTGACCAGACCGTGGCTCCTCCCCTCGCCAAACGGTCTGGCGCACCAAGTCAAAATGTTGGGGCTTATTCCCGGAATGCGGTAAGGTCCAATGAGATTGCAGGATTTGTAATTATTACGTTCTGGAATGCCATTACGGAATGATAAAATGGCGATGTTTGAATTGTTTGTCGAGATTTGGAAGGCGGTTTAAGCGAACTGGCTGCTAACATTGTTCTTTGTGTCGCTTAGAAGTTTAAATAACTCCAGTCTTGGTGATACAAGGGCTAGTTGAAGATCATTACAAGGTATTTCCTCGGATTAAGCAAGTTGCCGTATTTTGTACTCGTACTGTACAGTTTTGTAACTTTGTTGCTAAGAGTTGCCTTCTGCATGTACGATTATACAAGAAAACACTTATTTACGTCAGTGTAGAGACCTCAGTAAGCCTTTATAGAGCATTTCACACCTCGAAGAGTCAATTAACAAGCTGATTGCTCCGCCCATAAACCCCAGAAATTCGACTTCGTGCGCCAGACCGTTCTGCGAGGGGGCGAGCATAGGTCTGGGCACGAGACTACCAGACCCTCAAGCTTTGTACGCAAGACTTAAGTGTCAGGGTACAGGAGTCCTGTGCCCAGACCTCTTATGTGGAAGCTTCATAAAGCTGTGTTATTATTGCAGCTGTACATAAAATTTGATTGTAGCCTCATACTCAGACTTGTACTGCAGTCAGGGGTTCATTTAGAAAAATTGTCAAGAGTGGCAAAAGTGGAATGTTGACTTAGGGGGCGATGTAAAATTTGCACACCTCGTATACTAAAGGGATCTGAGGGCACCCCCCCAGGAAATGTTAGACCCTCTGGGATCACTTTTGGTGCATTTTCAAGTAAATTTACACGGCCTGTGCTTAGACCACATTACGTCATATATTATTATGAATACAGAGATGCAGCAGCTAGACCAGACTAGTAGTCTGTCTATTCCTGTACGTTGCTGCTGCCTCTATAGAGTTGATATATTATGCCCTAAATAGTTGATGGCATCAATCACTATGTGACCAATATACATGTATTTGTGGCTTTGAACTCACCACCGGACTGCATGACTGAATTCGCCCATTCAACTTTGGTGCTCACCCAATTAGTGTATATGGCAAACAAATGATGCTACATGCACTGCCAAAAAATATGACTATTAAATGGTTACCTGAATTTCAGAAGTCTGAGTATGAAGGTAGGAGTTAGCCTCAAAGCGGGTAATTTGTTCCTTGCTAATGGAACTTGTCAATCAGAAGTCTGAGTATGAAGGTAGCCTCAAAGTTCTTGTAAGTGGTTACCTGAATTTCAGAAGTCTGAGTATGAAGGTAGGAGTTAGGCCTCAAAGCAAGTAATTTGTTCTTGTAAGTGGTTACCTAAATTTCAGAAGTCTGAGTATGAAGGTAGGAGTTAGGCCTCAAAGCGGGTAATTTGTTCCTTGCTAATGGAACTTGGCAATCAGAAGTCTGAGTATGAAGGTAGGAGTTAGGCCTCAAAGCAAGTAATTTGTTCTTGTAATTGAACTTGACATTCATTGTCAAGCTCCATTAGCAAGGAACAAATTACTATCTGCTTTTACGTGTGTGCAGCACTTTTCTCTCTTTTGCTGAACTTAATTAAACTGCAAGTCACACCGCAATGTGTCATAGTCTCAGGTGCATGCAGGAGAGATTAGTGAGGTACTCACCTCACTGCATATATACTGGCATACCTGTATTCAGGAGCCCCACCTGGACCACGTAAACTTAAACTGAGATGAAACGGGATGAAACTTTAGGTTTCAGGTGAGGTTTCTAACCTTAAAGCTGAATGGGCTCTAATCTGAAAGCTGAAACCAACACTTACATGTAATTTTTCACTTTTCAGTCATTGATGAAAGCTGAAAGCAGATTGGCCAACCTTTTAGCTATCAGGATAGCATCATTTGATAATGTAGAGCAGAGAAGCATAGTTGGCTAACCCAAATCAAATACTGGAAACAGCATGAATTGTGAAGTACATGTAGTTGTTTTGATGACTTGATGGTTACTCTAGTTCCAGATGTTTGAGCATGTAGGTGTCAGGCCTATGTGTGTGTCTGTACCTTTACCAGACTTGAAATGTACATACACATTGCCTGTGTAATTTGTTTTTCATTCTGGACATAATTTATAATGAGGAATGCAAAATTTCATGTAAGAAATTGCACCCGGTATGGGAACAAATTACACAGGCAATGTGTATTTGTTTGACGTCCGGTAGAGACACACAAGAGGCCTGACTCCTACGTGCTCAAGCTTATGAAACTGGAGTAACCACCAAGTAGTGCATATAGATATATTTCCAATAGCTCCTGAAGCTCAGTATTAAAGTATTCTCGGCAAGTTCAATATCAGCCCTTCAAATATCCGATTAATACCAGCTGGACTATGGGTTCGCAATTACTAAGCTCAGGACTGCTATTAATCCTCATTGTAGGGGCTTGAAGAAGACCAAGCGCATGAAGGAGTAAATGTTTATAGCCTTTGTCTTCATTGTACTGTCTACACTGTGTGTAGCCGTTTTAATTACTTAAACCTTTCATTTATTCAAACACCCAAATAACAAATATGCTAATCGTTTGAACACACCCCATTTCCTGGAAAATCTTTTATTCTATGGAACCTGAACAGCAGGAATGGTTATTTTATTTGAATAATTAGGCTTAGTATAGTTATTGCAGCTGCAAAAGTAAATGACTAATACGTATGCATCTGACAGTATAAAAACTAGTATACCATATTATATTAAATTATTGATATTGCAGATGCAGCCTCCTTCCTACAAGGGCTGTTACACACATTCATGGTACCACTTCCAAATAGATCTACAGGAGTTTTTACCAGCCGGGCGTGCACTTCATGCACACCCAGCTGGTACTAAGATTGCTTTACGTTTTTGTGTCTGTGTATGTGTGTGTTCGTCCACAATTATCACATCATGCACTAAGTTATGTCATTCCGTTTCTATGCCGCTATAGCCACAAGTGCAGTGAAAGCTACTAGAATTTTGCAGGCTCAATAGGCCAAGGTACGTCAAGCTAGAGTAGTTTTGTGTTGCCTAGACAGCGAAAGAGTAACAATGATAATTCTGTTTTCGCAGGTTCTGGTTGCTAACTTGAAGCGCACTACGAAATTGCTGTGTCAGTATTTTCACTGGAAGCTGTACATAAATTCATAATGAGACTGTCTAGCCAAGCTGCAGCTGCATTTAGCTTAAACTGACCTGTTGTTGAGCACAACCTTCAGTTGGATGATTTATGTAAAAAAAACACCAGGCTGATTTTTCGATATGAAATATCAGTCTTGTTCCAATGCTGTGGAAACTGCTTGAAACCGGCCTTTTTGAGTTGATAATTAGTAGTGCAGGAAGCGGTAGGTCATAACACACAACCTCACACCATGACTGTCTAGCAACATGCACGTACATGTAAACTCTATCCTGCTCAACCCACATCTTCACACATGCAATGCACATCATCTTTAGCAGCACTAAGTGATTACAGCTGCTCGCGACAGACCTTTATCTCCCTCATGCTATACATACGTACTACAGAATTTTTGTGTCTGTGTATGTGTGTACAAAATTGAAAAATTAACTATCACTTATGAAACATTCTGACTCCTCCCCCTACTTGGGTAGCTAACTGTATTAAACTGTTACCCCATATAACAAGCATCACCAAGCATGGTTAGAAGAATGGCAAAAGATGTAGGGACGGCAATCCATAAAGGTATTGTGGTGTCATTCCTACTTTGTTTGGTTACTTTTTTGAGATTCCATCCCTACATGCTTCTTCATTTTGTAAATGCTTTTTTGTAACTTTATAATATACATACCAGAATCTTTCTTTGGTTTCCATTTGTTTGGCCTGTTCTGCTTTCTACTGTGATTCTCTTTGTCACACTGATTCTTCTTTGGTGGTAACTTCTCCATTAATGGTGTGTATTCTGACAGTACTGGTAAGCTCTGACAGTACTTCTGGCACACACAACTCCTTAATGTGATACTGTACACTGAGCCTACAGATTGCGCACCAACTTTTCCATGTATGCAGTCTTGCCATTCTTGAGCTGGTACTCCTGACCAATTATTATCTTCTCGTGGTGTCTGGTCTACAGCCGCATTAAAGTGAAACGCGCACGTGGGCCTGAGAACAAGGCTAGTCTGAGGTTGCTGGCAGTGCTGGCCAATGTCACACAAAGCTACGTACATCGAGACATGAAGCTCAAAAGAAGTGCATACAAAATACCATTAGTCACAGTACCTGTGATAATATTAGGAAAATCGCTAAGATCGAAAGACGGCTTATTCAATCATCTCTGAGTCAGAATCTTACAAGCCCTTCATGACAGTGTCCCTGGTGGTAGTGTTCGCTCATGTTGTCTCTGTATATATGACACCTAACAATTTCAAGAAACTCTTTGGCAGACAAAAGTGCAGCTTATAGTGGCTCGGATGACGGATCTAACAGTGGTAGTGGCTCAAATGATGGATCTACTGTCTACTGTGTCCTGTTTTCATGCAATTATGTCACAAAAAATACCAGGCTCTCCTGTTCCGTTCTGAATCACTGAATCAGGAATAAGGCTACATCTTCCTGTAGTTAATATTCAGATTTTTAAAGCCAAAGTATGCAGCATCTCAAGCTGATACATCATCTCGTCAATTAAGCAGCTAGTAAGCAGAACACACTGCTACCACCTGCTTGTACCATTCATACATGCACCACAAGCATGTTTACCTCTTTTACATTCCAAGAAGTAGCATTCTAAAGTTAAAACTATTTGCTAAGATTTTCAAACTGCTAGTTTGCCACCACCTACGTATACCATTTATACATGCACCACAAGCATAGTTACATCCTTTTAGGCATGAACTGCATGAACTTATGCAAGACTGACCTGCTCAAATTACATACTCAGAAAAGCAGTGCCCTACACAAATGACTGTGGTAGTTCCAAGGACGGAACAAAAGTGACCAGTGAAGCCACTAGGAGAACTACCTGAAATTGATATCGTAAGAAACTCTTTAAAAAACTCACATCATGACAGTGATAGGATGTTCCAAGAAATAGCTTTAAAAAGTTTAAACTGCTAGTCTTGCCACCACCTGTTGTTCATACACGCACCATAAGCATGTTTACCTCTTTTTAGGCAGGAATTGCGGGAACACATGCAAGGAATGACCTGCTCAAATTACGATACTTAGAAAAGGAGTGCCACAAGAGAATCTTAGTACAGAGTGTAAAACTTTAGAAGCTGAACATCCTGTCCTCTCGATTACTGTCAGGATATGAGGTTGTTAGTTTCTAGAATATCGGTTTTACTTACATAGCTCTCCTTATGACATCACTGGTAACTTTTGCTCCATCCTTGGAACTATCACTAGAGTAACTGAAATTATATATGTGTGTATGCGTGCACGCGCGCGCGTGTGTGTGTGAGTGTGCTTTGCTCGTTGCAAGTCTGATGATTAAATTTGGGTAGGTATAGCCAGTGGGGAGATTGACATCAGATTTGACCCCACGGGAACTGCACCTCTAAGTAGATGCAACCTGATGACATCATGGCCTCAACTACAGTGCACACACAAACTCTTATGAAAAAAGAGAAATAAGGGAACTATAAATACAAAAAGAAGCATGTGCTAAGTTTAGTGATATCATTTGTTGAGTTATATAAGAGGGGATGTGCAGACTAATTACCGCTGGAGAAAGTTTGTGTAGGTAGAGCCAGTGGTAACCTAGCAATTGGTAGCAATGGAGTCTGAGGTTTCCACCCAGCAATGATTGTCTCAATTGGGCCTAAGCTAAAATGTAGCCTTGCTGATTTCCAGCAACCGTGTTGTGCTATATATAGCCACACGCTCATTGCGGCATTATAGTACATGTCAGGGTTTCATACAGAAGGGGGGGAACTCCAAGCAACCTCAGAGCATGTAAATTTTCTGGCCCACACCCCCCCTAGGGGGCGTGGCTCTACGGGCATCATTTTTTCCACCCCCACCGAAAATTTCTGTATGAAACTCTGCATGTCAAAGATCTAGCCATTGTTTGCAGTCCAAATCAGACAGAAGTAAAAAAAAAAATAGACCCCTTTCTAATTTCTTTTTTTTTTAGACAAGAGATATGCAACTTCTATCTAGACATTCAGTTTTGTTAATTATGTAGGTACGTATTTGCCACTCATATGGGATCCTGGTATCCAGCAATCCAGATCTACAATCTTAGACCAGCAGTTATCGTTTCTTGAGGGTTAATTATAAAATACACCCCACTATAAAAAATTGCAGATCATCGTGCATCAACAGCACTTGGTTAGCCTGCACGTGTGTGTGTGTGTGTGTTTTAGGAATGGGCACTCTCAATTAGGTATACATGCAATGTTTAAGTCATTAGGTCAGAGTCATGAATACCTTAAGCTAGTTCCTTACAAGAATGTGATACTCTCCTTCACTCCTCTACCACTGCACGTGGGGGGGTGTCTCAATTAGCAACCAATTTGGGGATGAACTTGCCAGTTTAGCAGTAAACTGTTTAAAGAAGGGTTGCTCATTAGAGCCTCTTTTCCCAAGGTCAACAGTAAATATTGGATACTCAAATCCAGAAGGAGTCTGCAGTCCCACGCTGTTAGAAGGAGGAGGACGAGCGAACCAATGAAAGTCATGTGCTTCCTGGAAATACATTCGATCAAGGGACTTTCAGGAGTTGAGAAATAAGAGTCGCTATCAAGTCATGTACCTGAGCGTGGTATGCGTACATGCGACAAAAAAAATTAATTTTGGAGTCTTGTATTCGTCATCATGCTTGCTACAGAAGTAGTCTTCTATAGCTAGTCTATAGTAAAAGTGCTGTATATTTAAGTGAAGGGTACCCCAGCAAAGACCCTATGAAAGCGTGTCTCACGCTCATACGTTTGTGCGCAGATTGCTTGGTAGCACATAACTGTACAATGGCAAAAGAAACTACTTCGGGCTTGAAGAGTCCTTAAAGCTTTCCTTCTCTTTCGACAAAACAACATTTTCACGTACAGAATACTGTAAAATGGTATTGCATCATAATTTCTTTCACATAAAACAGTACGCAAAATTTAAATGCAACAGTTCCATTCCGTTTTGTTGATCCACCATCAAAGAGAAACGGACAAATAGACAAAGTCTGTTGTCTGTTGTAATAGACAAAGTATGTACGGTTTACATGCACGTGTCTGTAGGCTCCTCTGGTCAGGGGCTCCAGTGGGTAAGTAATTAGAGGGTCCTGGTTTAATCCCCACCTGGGCTCCGGAGTTTTTATTCTCTCAATTTTTTTGTCTAACTGGATGAAATTGTACATGCTCTTGTGCAAAATGAAGTGACCAAGTAATGTGAATACTGTAATTTAGTTCACTCATATAGTCTGACCACTTTTGTTTTTTCTCACGCTATAGATCATGGTGACAGTGAAGTCGGTTACCTTCTGTCTAAATGTGTTCGTTGCTACAACTACTGTCCGAATGCTACTGCAGGTGTATTTAAATGGTGTGCAAAACAACATTTTCACGTACAGAATACTGTAAAATGGTATTGCATCATAATTTCTTTCACATAAAACAGTACGCAAAATTTAAATGCAACAGTTCCATTCCGTTTTGTTGATCCACCATCAAAGAGAAACGGACAAATAGACAAAGTCTGTTGTCTGTTGTAATAGACAAAGTATGTACGGTTTACATGCACGTGTCTGTAGGCTCCTCTGGTCAGGGGCTCCAGTGGGTAAGTAATTAGAGGGTCCTGGTTTAATCCCCACCTGGGCTCCGGAGTTTTTATTCTCTCAATTTTTTTGTCTAACTGGATGAAATTGTACATGCTCTTGTGCAAAATGAAGTGACCAAGTAATGTGAATACTGTAATTTAGTTCACTCATATAGTCTGACCACTTTTGTTTTTTCTCACGCTATAGATCATGGTGACAGTGAAGTCGGTTACCTTCTGTCTAAATGTGTTCGTTGCTACAACTACTGTCCGAATGCTACTGCAGGTGTATTTAAATGGTGTGTAAATGTTTTCAACCATGAACAAGAGATTGAACTATGCTTGGACTTAGAGTCAAATAATGCTTCTGTGGGTGCTCAAGCAACACCTATACCTGGTCATTTTGAAGTAAATGATGTGAGTTTGCTAATATTTAAAGTCATTTTGGAATATTAATTGCCGAACAAGCAGAAGTGATAGTATCACACTCCTTGAGGGGAAACGTATGTGCCTGCACTGTACGCATAGTCAGTAGCAGTGTCAAAATATCTCTACATCAAGCAGTGAAAGCTAGGTAATGAAAAGAGCTATTGATATATTGAGTTAGACGACTTCTATCTAGTTTGGAATTAATATTAACGGATTTATGGACAACATCACTTTGTGGTCATCCATCATACTTTTGCAGGGTGTACGTGTAATAGTTCCTCGAGAGCCACATGCGAAATGTGGGCACTGTTGACATAGGAAGCTCGAAGGTTGCAGGTCCGCAGGCCCGAGGGCTTCCTGTAGCAATAGTGCCCATATTTCCATGTGGCTCGAGAGAAGCCATGCTACAACTATTTTGTAGCAATTTAGATTATAACCATGGTGCATTACAAGGTGCTTTGATTGAGATTTTGTTTATAGTTAATGCCCTCATTAGATCACTATTTTCTTCTAAGAATGCATGATTGGATGTTGGCACTGCAGTGAGGCCTTATTAGCCTTGTAACCAGGCCTCCCCCACGCAGCTTTTTTGCAAAGCTGTGAGGGGAGGCCTTAGTACGAAGCTAAGGCGTTATGAGTCACTGCAGCAGTGCCACATCTGGATGTGGCATTGTTTACACAAGAATAGTTATGATATTGGCACAGCCAGCCCTTTTGATGTAAGGCTTCAAAATGCAGTGCTCCAAGCCTAGAGAGTAGATTTTTGGGAAAATTGCTTGAATTCCTCTACCCCCTACATGGCTTGGAGTTAGGGTTTCAAAAGTATACCTACATATGTCTGCTACAATGTGGTGAAGGTTAATTAGTGAAAACCTAAGGATTCTATGGCTTCCACAAGGTACTTGATTTGAAAAGTTGCTAAGGTCCTAAAATCTGCATCTTAGCTCCAAGAGAGTTCAAACTTTGGATATAACCAGCAATCAGGGCAAGGTAACTTTGGATTCTAGTATTGTTCCCGTCAATCGATCAACATCAGAGAAAAAGACGAAAGTTCACATTTTGAGGAGGTTATCGCTTAAGGTAGTAACTTTAGAATTTATTGTCCGAGAGACATCTTTTTTTTTTCAGAAGCGTATAATTGTTAAAAATCATTTATCACTACTCCAACAATTCCTGAGTCTTATTTTTCAATTTTTTTTTTTTATCAACCGGGTGTTTTCCGCCATTTTGATTGCGTATTCTGACGTTTTTCACTCATCACATGGCTTATGATGACGTTCCCATCAAAAGCGCGTGACCATATTATTATTACCAGTAGTTTAGAGTGAAGTTTTACAACTTGAGGGACGCGAAGCTAGCGTGTGGAACTCCAGTCCAGAGAATGAGTACGAGCAATTCTGCGTCGTTGCTTTTGTCTCCTGCCCCGCTGCTTGTGGTAGTGGTATGCAGATAGCAAGAGCGCCTGCCCATTGGTTGTCGGACTGCTGCTGTGTGGGTCTCTCTGTGCGACAGGGTAAGCAGTAACAGTGTTAGATGGGTAGTTGCTGGCTTTATCGTCCCTGACAATCGGCATTTATAGCCTACAGTAGCTGTTTCTGGGCCATCAGTCCATCAATTCACGGGTCTTCATTGCTGTTCTCGGCTCTGAGGTACTTTCGACATCAGAGAATCACAGTCTTCATAGCTGTCTAATACGCAAAGAAAATAGTTTGAGCACTTGGCTGTGTTTCCAGTGTAGGCATAACCTCCGGCCGTTACGCAGAACGGAACTGAATAGAACAGCGTGTATCAGCAAGTACTTGCCTGAAGCGCTTGTGAATATCTGCCGAACAGTTTGATTTCTTTGAGAGCGCTATGGTGTGAGTGAAATACCTCAGCACAAATGCTGCTTCTTCGTGTTTGCTTCAGCCATTATTGCTGTAGCTCAGCTGAAAGAAGAATTGAGAAGCAATCAGAAGATAGTCGATTTGATTATCAGTTGACCAATGTGGTGCTACAGTGGTGCTCTCCAGCAAATTAATTAATTAAAGCAGTCTTGTTACTGATGAAAACTCTCGAGAATGGCTGATAAAGGCTTAATTATGTCTACATTCATCAAGGGCAGAGTTTTAACATTTCATTTTGTACACATTCCATGTGGTGGTTATATTTTTCCCTGTGCCATTCCTATATATGGAGTACTACTGTACTCCATGATACTTATTTTGTAAGTGGTGATATTTCATAAAATGCATGTGATAATATGTGTGTATCTTAACCTTTCCCTATTATCTCTATTTCCCTATTACTTTTATAATTGTCCTGTAACAGGATAATTATGCATGATTTATGCATACAGATTTTTGATTGTGCTTACATATGTGCAGGTATAAAAGTACAGTTTAACTGATAGTGTATGTTGGGATGGAATATTTCTGGTGGCTGATATAGAGTATATACGATACATAAATTAAATTAAAAGACTTTTTGCTCTGCACTAAAAATGTTTCTTGAGGCCTTCTGCGAGATTTGTATTATACTTTTTTTTTTTTTTTACCATTTCAGGAACTTAATCCAGAGGTGGAGGATAGGCTTGGATGCTTGCTTGTTCATAATTCAAAGTTTTACTTAAATTATGCCTACCTGACTTGTATATCTCAGACTAGCACTTGCTCTAGAATCACATTTGTAACTTTGAAAGTGGGAGGTTAGTGAACCTTGTTTACTTGCATAATATACTGGTTATACTACCAGGATTAATTATTCTTTCTTTCTTCCCTTACAGCCAGTGGGGTTATGAGTGAACCTCCAGTGGTCGAAGTGCCTGAAAGTAAAGAGCTTGTTTTCGAGGAAACGAATATTTTTGAGTGTACAGGAACCTTCCAAGGAGCACTTCCATTCATAAATTGGATCCATAATGGTCTAAAGATTCACAAACACATTGAAGAAAATCCCTTGTGTAACTCTATGTATCAGGTACGTATGTGCTTTGTTTCTCTTGGTATTTTTATCAGCAGTACTGAAGGGGTTCTAAAATTGCATTTTCCGGACATTGTGTTAGATGGTGGTACGTATATAGCCGCTTTAGCCATACCTTAGTCCTTCTGATCAATAAGCTTGCAGTATTTGGGTGCACTAACGGGTCTTATATCCCATTGCTAGCGAGTAAGCGTGTTGTAGTGCAGCACACCAATCAGATTTAAGGAGCACCGGATGTACCCAATTCCGTTCCATTCAATTAAACTTTCAAGAAGCTGTGGTAGGGTAGGTTGCTGTGGGAGCGTAGGCAGGACAGTTGCTCCTAGATTGCTGGAGAATTGCTCTGTAAGAATGCGTGGTATACTATTGTTCTCCCTTTATGGCTAGTGTTGTTGTGTTTCTATGTGTCTATGCATGTAGCCACACTGCCAGCCTACTGTTTTGTGCCAAAATGGCGCTAGGTTCAGGGATAGTTAGCTATTGTAGATACTAGCTGCCTTCAGGCTTGCTAGGTGTGCTAGGAATGTTCTGCCGTGTATTAGATCCTCTCTCTTGATGCTACATAACTAGCCAATTTATTGTATTGTATTGCAATTGTGACAATTTCCGTGCTTCTACCGAGCTGCAGCTTACTTAAGTTTCCTTCTACAGGGCTTAAAACTTAGGGATTATATCCCTGCCAAATGGGATGTAATTAAGACCATTATATCCCCTAGGAAAGCTTTCATGAATGTGGGTTTCAAACAGCACAGTCCATCTCTCCTCTCTCCTGTGGCAGTTATGGCTGATTCCTTGACATTATTTTGCAGATAGAGACATCAATCTCCCAAAGAGTAGTCGCTTTTCCATAGTTTCTCCAGCAGTAGTCATGCGTAGTTAACGATTAATTGTTATTCTCATCACTTTCTGGCCTGAAAAGTACCCCCATTTCGCCGTGCCCAGGTCATGATTTTATTACATCTTCATCTCTACTCGCTTGTTATACTTTACAATTGGCAGTGTGATTATCCTTGATACTTGCATGCCTAAAGTAAGCAATATAATATAATGTTTGATAAGGAGGGGTCACAGAGTATTGAAAGTTATATGCCATTGTGATCCTAAGAAATTTCTCCACTTTCAGTTTTTGCAACCAAGTATAACTATATACATTTTATGTGTATCTTCATTGGACCCCATCAAGGTGCATGTTGAAAATGGCACCTCTTGCGGTTACATGGATGCAGTCCTGGAAGTTGTGGTACATAAAGAGTCAGAGATCTTGTGTAGTAGGGATATGAGTGATAGAAACGGATGACACGATTGAGCAATGCTCATTTGAGTTTCGAGCAGCACAGCCCAGCTCTCCACTCTCCCATAGCAGCCATACAAATATGTTAGAGATAGAGACATTAATCTCCCAATGACCAGTTGCTTTTTCGCAGCATCTCCAAGAGCATTGCTGTATACGTACATGATTTCGGGTTAGTTATCATTTTCACATCTGGTTCTCGATATAGAGCTGTTCTTCTAAAAATTTCTGTGTCATCTTCATTGAACACAAGTCACAAAAGTCCATTACAAAATGAAAGGGATGGAATCCCAAAAAAGCAACTAAGCAGTTCGATTTCTTTGAGAATGCTATAGTGTGAGTGAGAGCAAATGCCGCTGTGTTGTATTAGATTCATTGTAATTCCTTAAGCCATTATTGCTCTAGTACAAGAATTAGGAGAAGAATAATTGCAATTTGCCAGTTTAACTACTTGCCGATCTGGTACTTTAGCACGCTCTATAGTAACCATGTATCAGTCTTGTTAGTAATGAAAACCCTTGAGAATGACAGGTATGGCTCATAAAGGCTTATGACTACATGTTTAGCAGATGTTTGAACTTATTATGTACACATTCAATGCGGCTGCCATTTTTTTCAGGGCCATCCCTATATACGTATGGAGTGCTCCATAATGATGCTGTGGATGGAAACAGGCAGAACGGTGCTATCTCAGGAATGATAATACCATTGGACTTACACCATTATGCTGCTAAGGACTTGTACATTTCTAGTGCTAACGAGTATTTTGGGGTATCTGGTAAAAATTACAAAATCCACTGTCTGATTATAGATAGAGTGACCCTACTCCACATTCAGCAATACCCCTCAGTGCTTGAGCCAGCTATGATTACGAAAAGTTGGCATGCAGCAGCTGTGTCGTGGAGCTTCATAATACTGCAAAAAATCTCACCGACAGTTGCTTTAAATGAGCGATAGGGAATGAAATCCAACGATACATACAACTGTCCAATCTTTGATACATTCAGACCTTACCTTTCCAAGGCTATAGCACCAGAACCAAGCAAGTGAGGAACACCAAACTTGCAATTCAATGTGCGAAGGGTCTATAGTATTGATCAAAGGTCCCACCTGCTCCCGATAATTTATGCGTATGGCGCTAATGCATCAGATTATACCTGTCGTCCAAATATCCATTACTTAATCTACTTATGGTACACAGTCTGTTTGCCCGCCGTGCGTACACTTGGCAGAGTAGTCCCCTTCGATAAATAATTAATGAAATAACTTGGTAAGAATGAAGGAGGGGTTACCAAGGAGAAAGCCATTGTGACCCTTGGGTGAAAACTAACGGAATGTATAAAAACAAACTTGTAGTTTCTATAATAAGATATGGCCAAAAATGCGACTCGTGCTTACGTATTATGAACATATACTCATACGCCTCCAGTAGCCTAATGGCAGGGACCATAACTATAGCTGAGCTGCACTGAACAAGGTCATATCTTAAAACCAGCTACAACAGTTTTGTGACGGTCTCCAAGGTATTATGCTCAGCAGAAGGTAAGATACAGCTGCAGAGCATGTTAACTGGGCTATAAGTAGCCTGCATGTGTACTACAAGTGATAAACAGTAAGGGGGGTCGGGACCCGAGTGCCAGAACTTACAACGATATTGCTGACCCAGCAATTTTATAGTGCCTCCAGTTAGCAGTCCTAACAGCGAACAACATCATAATTATTTAGCTATCTACAGCTCATTTGCCATCCAGATAATAGTTGGGCTGGCCTGCAAACTTTTAGCAGTCCCATTGTACTACTGTTGCATGGCAACAGTTGTGATGCAATCATTGCACACATATATAGAGACGTATAAACAATCTTATTATTAGCCAGTCGCGCACACCAGACTGGTAGAAACTACAGCCCTCTCAATTCAGCATCATGAAATTGCTTAGTCAGTTCTTCAGCGGTACATTAGTTTAGTTGTGCAAGATATCCAAGCTAATTATTCTTAGTTTGGCCTGACCTGTTGCTAAGTATGTATATAGCCTTATTATGTATGCAGAAGTACCCGGCTTTTTATAATGATTATAAGCTTCATAGTATAGTCAATTGAAGGAGTACTATGAGAATCCATGCATTATGATTAACGTATTGTTGACTTTGGGTGCTTTTGATCTTGTGGTGTACGTGTGTATTGATTGTCTCTTAGTATGGATTATCATAGTTAGTAGCCACTATCTGCCAAAACAATCACTATGTACTGCTATAGACCCAGTATTGCAACCCATCCCCATGTTTTACAAGGGTTTGCTGCAATTTGCTACTGTTTGCTACAACTAATTAGCCACCTGGAGCTGTGAGTAGCTTTCTTTTTTAGGGGTAATGTATTGCTCTGTTGGCTGAGGCAGTTGGTACAGGGTTATGGACAGAACTAATCGGTCATCTCTGTCCTTTATTGTTCCACCCACTGATTTATCCAATTTTCTGCAACTTCTTTGACCCTCTTGTGTTTCTAACCTCACTTTCACAGTATAATTTTTATATTTTAACTTTGCATTAATTCCGTGAAATGCATGTATCCAATTTCTGGTCTACATTTCATAGGACTGCCTGAATGACTCTGACTCACTGAATTTGAAATCTGAGAGAGTACGAGTATATACACTCCAGGAGGAGCAAACAAGTTTATGTCCAATTACAGAGTACCAGTTTAAAAGCTGGCTAGTGATTGACAATGCAACTGAAACTGATGCAGGCATTTCTAGTTGTGAAGCTTTCTCCTATGTTGTTGTACCAGAACGTCGCTGGATAATAATTGTAGAGAATGTTTCAGGTAAGGGCAATTGGTATTAATTTTTGTGATTATACTGGTAGATCTATCAGAGCTTGATACACTGCCAAGTGTAAAGATCTGTAATGTTTGGTATAAAGGAAGGGTCACAGAGGATTGAAATTTATACCATTTGATCCTTGGGTGAAAACTAAGATTTGCGACATAGGGTTTCTTTACTTTCAATTTCTGTGAGGTGTTATGGCCAAAACAAAACTATGTGTTCAAAGAGGCGTCACTGGCAGCTACATGGACTCCGTCTTGGAACTTGCAGCACATGAAGAGTTAGAGATCTGAACAAGTCTACCACACAGTTTTGCCAAGGAAAGCTTAGTGTAGCTGCCAGGTTGGTAGAGTTTGTGTAGTCTCTGTATAAGTAGAGATATGAGCGCTATTGATAACACTATACGCATGTGAGACTCAAGCAGTCTCTCCACACTCTCACAGGAGCCATTGCTATTCCTTGAAAATATGTTGCAGATAGAGACAGCAATCTGCCAAAGATAAGTCACTTTTTCGCAGCTTCTCCAACAACATTGTTCCAAGTTAATTATTTTTGTCACAGGCTCGCTCGCAACCCATCTCACCCCACCCAGGTTGTGATTCATTACATCCACATCTCTGCTTGTCCGCTATACTTTATACTTGGCAGTGCGATCACCGTCGTTCTAATTAAATATTATGTTTTGGAGAATACTCTGCCAAGTATAATTAATGTATAATACTTTGAACGCCATGGGCACATTTATGTGTCCATATAAAAATATGCTTTATATTAGCGTCTAATATAAAAAGCCCATATAAAAAAACATAAGCCTTATGGATGTATTAAAAACTTGGTTGGAAAGAGTTAAGGGGGTATAATGTAAGTATAGGATAGATCATTGCGTAGTGGGATGTATGACCCGTTATCTACTGCGGGGAAAATTATCTCCCGTGGAAGCCAAAGAAGTACCGAGGGCAAAGCTCGAGACCAGCAACTTACCGTGCTATCCTACATCGATTTACTGGCAAAAAAAAGCCATATGTCCTGCCTAGGCTCCCATCATTATCACTTTACGGGCATCTGGACTCTTTGAAAACTGCAGCGACAGCTTCTGTAGACACTTTTCAGGGTGATCAGATCCACTCCAAAACTCGACAGCGACGTGCTCCTTCATTGGCAGACGGAATTCCGTATACATCCGTATATGCTTCTGACCTCCTCTGCCTATGGCAATCCTTTCCCACATTGCCTCATAGTTGTTTGTGGTTTGTGGTGGCCTTTGAACTATAACTGTCCCTGCTAATACTCCACAATTTAGTTGTGAATAAATTACTGTACATCGTGTACAGTTTAGCTATTGTCTGAGGCTACCACCTGAGTAGCTATATACATGTCAAGTAGCTCTATGTAGCTACAAGCTGCAGCGGCACAACCATACATCCCACCCCCCAAAAAAAGAGACTGAAACAGTCACAAAAAAGCATGAAAAGACATACCATATAGCGGGAAAATTTGGCGAGGACTTTAATTTGGTGGTTTGGCGAATCGTAATCGTCAAATTAAATTCTCACCAATAATAAAACCTGATGTAATGCATACCTAAGCGTGACAGCTTTATTTCCTGTCGGCTCTCCTGATGACTCTCCAAGAGTTTCCGTGTTTGCTTGTTCACCACACGTCCGTAGTGGGAAGTACAGTTCCTCTCTTGAAATACTTGTACAGCGCCATGATAATAGTACCGTTTCAGACGTACATGTATCGTAGATAATATATACGTGCGTGGATGGTCGAGGTGAGTACAATAGCTACACACAGAATGGGCGACCAAAACTGTTACCCCACAAGTAGTGCCCACTATGGAGGAGCAACCCCAGCCTCTTGTGCAGACTAGTACTCCTGTGAAGGCTAAAGTGCCAAATAGCTAATCCCAGTCGATTCATAGAACCAAGACCGATGAAGTCGTTACATTAACATCCCAATTCTGAACAGTCATCTTTGAACCCCGTGAAACACCAATATTCTTTGCAAAACCGAACTGTCCAGATTACCTTGAATGGATATTTTCTTTGGACGAGCATCAGAGAGGGAGGGAGATGGATTAGTAATAGTATAGGTTGAATTCTTGTATTATGTAATGCCACGTGAGATCGGATGATGAATAATGAGATTTTGGATAACATGGTGGCATGTTACAGTTAGCTGCACGTTACACATTTTAAAAAATGAAGAAGCATGTATTGATGGAATTCCAAAAAACAACAACAACCAAACAAGGTAGAAACAATACCACAATACAATTGTACTTGATGTGTACATGTACATCCTGTGGCATATTTTTCCAAAGTGCATGCTTTTATATATTCATGTAATCAGAAATGGGAATTAATTAATACAGATTATGCTGTTGGCTTTGTACAACTAGGGGGAGGAGTCAGGATTTTGTAAGCGGTAGTTTTGGTGTTGCCCAGTTATGTAGTTTTGCTGTATGTATGATAGCATGAGGGAAACAAAGATTGTCTGTCAGCTGCAATCATTTGTTGCTGCTCAACATGGTGTGGATTGTGTGTGCGAGGATGTGGGGTGAACCGTATTGAGTCTATGTGCATATTGCTACCAGAGTTATAGAGTGAGGTCGTGCGTTGTGAAGTAATGCAAGCATTTAGTGGCTGTGGATGTGGGTTGTGGCATGGAGGGGATTGTGGTGTGAGTGTGGTTGGAAAATGGCTAAAGATATAGGGACGGCTATCCGTAAAATTATTGCATCCCTGTATGCTACTACGTACATTTTTTAAATGTTTTTTTGTTACTTTAAACTTTGAACCCACTGAATTCTGAGTGTCTTGGGTGTTTCACAGCTGTGTATACAGTATAGGACCTATATGCCGGTCTATTTTGTTTTGCCGTTATAGCTGACTATAACTGTATGGCATGTACTTGTAGCTACTTTTCTCTGACATGGACATGCCATTATTGTATAGCATACAATATTACGTTCACGTATCAATTTGTGGAATTAATTCACTCAGTTTGAAATACTTGAATTAACTTCACTGGATGTATATACTCTTTTGCTCCCATAGTTGCACTTCCTGTAATTGATCCTATTCCTGAGGAAGTACCGAGCAGTTTTAATACTGTATCTGTAACACAAGACAGCAGGTGGACCTGCACTGTGCAAGCAGCAAGTTATGCTGATGTGTTTTGGAAGTTTGATGATGCTCGTATTCCAGTTGTGGAAGGCAGTCATAACCTGAATTGTTCAGATCTTAACTATACCACTGATGAAAATGTAGTTGTCACTTACACTGAGAGTTACATATCAAGCTACATTAGTCGCCATCAGAGTGTTATGCACATCTGTAATGCTAATATCAGTAATACGGGCATCTATCTTTGTGTTGTGGAATACAGGCATGGTGATGTTATGTACCCTGTTGGATCCTTTCATTTGGACGTCTCACCTAACGGTAAGGACCAGTTTATATAACTTACTGTATTTAAGATGGAAATGTTACCAAGTGATGACACATATTCAGTCATTTTAGTGGTACCTTTGGTGTTAATGAGCGGCACATGGTTCTTCTCTGCCAACTGTCTGTATCAGGTTAAATGAGCACTGTATGGCCTGCCTCATGTTTATAAACAATAGAGGTGTCTGTAAAACACTTCCACTGTATGTTGTATCATGCAAAGCTTAGTATGCTGGAGTTTTACTGGACTTTGGAACCGTCTTACTTCTACCAATCACTCTCGTATTTTAAAACCTCATGGAATACATTGTTACTGTGCATGCATGGTGTTTTCTTAACGTCTTTCTGTAATCAGCACCAGTCATCTTAGTACCACTTGGCTGTAGACATTGATCAAGTCTTTTGTTCTTGCTGGCCAGCCTCTTTTGCTATCTATACATGTTCTGTAAGCAATTATAGTAATTAAGTGGTTTGGGGCTTCAGTTAAGAACCATGTAGCCATCCATCAGAGCAAAACTGCATTGTCACAATTTATACCTTTTTAAAGTTATAATAATGTCAGTTCGCTGCATGTACAAGAAGTAGTACACAGGCCAGGTTTTTGAATTTGAAGAGATATGCTGCACCTGCATGACAGAAAAAAATCTGAACAATCACTCACTAGTGTAGCATACACTCAGATTGTTCCCAGTTACTGTAATCCCCTGCAAGGAGCTCCTGTATTGCAGGATTATTTTGTGGTAGAATATTTTCGCAAATTTCGCGATTCAGTTGTTATATTATTTGTGAAAAAGTTCTCCCTCGAAATAAACCCGCTATACATTATGCCTTATGGATATGAATTATAGATCTCACCAGATATTTATGTTGTTAGCATAATTTAAGTGTTCATTGTTACCTGGATATTTCCTTTATACGCCTCATAAAGATGATGAAAATGAAGAGCCTGATAATCGGATCTCAGTGGCTGTTTTCACACTTGTATTTGTTCCTGTGCTGGCTACTGTGGCAATTGCTTGTTACTGTGCTTGCCAGAAATCAGGATCAGATGTTGATTTTAAAGCAAACATTTTTAATCAGGAGATAGTATCTCTTCCATGTGAACATTCTTTTACTAAGGAAGATGGTTTGGAAGTAAAACTGCCAGATTTGAAATTTCCCAGAAACAAGCTTTTTTTGTATCCAGATAAGGTGTTAGGTAAGTGTATGGAGTAATAGGTTTACTGACTAGCGGTATATAGCATTCATCTGTAGGGAAAGAAAGCTTTCTTTCAGTTTTAAGCCTTTACAGTAGTTTACTGTGGGATTGTGTTTGAGATATAAGGTTATAGTTGCTTTCTGCTCTTCCACTATCAGGTGAGGGTACATTTGGCAAGGTTATACTTGCCAAAGCGGAAGGAATAGTGAAGAGTTCTCCAGAAAGAAATATTGTAGCTGTGAAAACTCTAAAAGGTAACCTGAAATTTTGATCTGTGTTTATTGTTGTATAGTGGCGGTGCATGGATGAAGTATGTGTGATGTTGAATTTAGCAGTCTAGCCAAGCATCGCTGCAAACACAGAAATTTTGACCCTACCAGCAACCAGCAACTATTTATTTGTAGGCAATGCTACCACTGAAGCCGTACGAGACCTATGGAATGAATTACAACTGTTGAAGGGTATGGAACCCCATGAAAACATCTTGAATTTGCTGGGATATTGTGCAACACAAGGTACATATGTATGTATGTACGCTGTATTTCTGCATGCAGCATAGTATTATGGTTACTGTATTATGCGTCTATACTTCCATGACACATTCATTTATATTTCCCAGCATTTTTCATACCAGTGTAGCAACATGGGAAGGGAGCCTGGGTGCCTTGGTATATCTCATGTAACGTAGGATGTATAGTTTTCTCAAATGAGTGCTCTGATCTGGCCATCCATGTATTCAAGATGGCCAAAAGATTGACATTTGAGTTTTTCCTGTATCAGAAGACAAACAAGAACTGTTTTATAAATCTCGGATGTTCAAAGTACTTTTGGATGCAAGCTCACTATTGTTGATCTGTGAATTTCTCTTGGGATCCTTGAAACTGTGATCATCACCACCACAGGGTAGCTATATACATGCTAAGACTCACAGTTTGCGATATTAATTGACAAGAAGGGTAGGGTATGGCTAAAGCTGATCGATGCAGCAACTGGTAGTATTTGTACATATAGATGTTGCATTGCTACATGTATGTGATTGCGTTTGTGAATCAAATAATAAGAATCTGAAGCATCAAATGGGATGACCATGAAGTAATATGAATATGTTATTGAGAGATTGCTGGCTTGTATGGCAGCATGATATTGCCAGAGGGTGTGATGGTCAGCTGGAGTTCTGCAGTAAGGCAATCTGCAGATCATTGCATCTTGGATTTCATCAACCATCAGGGATCCACCAACATTTCTTGTCCTGCCTTCAGGGTAATACAAACAGAAAATTCAAGAGTCACTGTTTTGGTAGAATATGAGCACAGCGCAGGCTGCTGGATCCGTGCGACATATCAAGCAATCCAGACTCTCTTCCCGTACAAAACAACTGGGGAGTGCTAATTGAAGTTTCTAGTACGTATATACTAGCAGTACACGTGTGCAGAAATGCCTCACGCAGTAGAAGTATTGTAAAATAGGTACATCTGTATCACTATTATTTGTGTAACACATGCGTAGAGCTGGATTTTTTCTTTTGTGATATATCACGGTGGGTGTGACTGTTGGCATGTGTGACGCAGCTTAGCCGGCTGCATTGTTGATTGGGCTGTATGATTATGCTGAGGTCAATCTCAAATTGTATTACACCAACACTAAAAACTACTCATGGGGAAGCTGTAGCTTGCCTAACTGAATGTCTATAGTAAATTTTAAGCTGTTTTTTTTGATACTTCGTTTGATTAATTTATCAATTGCGCTATTTGTCTGCCAGCACTTCCGTCTTAATTCACTTGCATGCAAATGCTACATGACTGGTTAGCCAACTGACACTATTGAAAATATGTTGTAGATGAACTTACGTCTCTTGTGTCACATACAAGTCCAAGAAGGCACCCATGTCTCTTGACAGAGGCGCCAAATTAACCGGACATACCGAATATGCTTTACTAAATGCACTTGTATTCCTAAGTGTGGCTAACTATTGCCATGTACATGCAAACACTAGCTGAGATTTGAGCCTACACTGCAAGATTAGTTGTTAGGTTCATACAGGACTGACTGACAAACCACCATCCTGGTTGAAGTTCTGATGTGTTTATTAATATGAGCAATGCCTCCTTTACTTTTCTCTTGAAAAAATTGCCTTCATACTTGAGGGCTGAAGAGTTCTCCATGTTGATGTCATGGAGGTCTGATAACACATGGGCAGCTGCTACTGTACTCTCCATACTACCATTGCTCAAGTGACGGCTATGCTACTTTCGTCTAACATTCAGTGTCCTCCCAGCCTCCCCCACGTACACTTTGTCATAATCCTTGCAAGAGTTTCTGTAGATATAACCCCATCTTGTCAAATGGAGATCTTGTGGGATTGTGACAAGGTGTACATTGCCAAAGTGTTATTGGAACGTTGCAGACCATGTTTTGCCTATTACTGCCATTAGTCCAAATGTGTATAAATAGTCAAATGTAGTTCAGAGCAGTAACATTCTCTGTATACATTTATGCTACTCTTTATAATACAGCCACGAATACATAGGAAGATTCAGGCATTGTTTGGCTGCTGTGGACTGTTTTTGTCAGTCCTTATGCATAATTTTTACTTTGTCTAATTACATATGCCTATATCTTTTATTGCATTTAGGAGAACCTCTGTGCATGATATTAGAATATGCAGCACATGGTAGCCTGATTGATTTCCTAAGAGAATGTGAGGAAGCTGTACTGCGCCTTAGCCATATCCCACATGTAGTTGTATCTCGGAGCAAATCAATTGGATCATCCTCATGTGTATCATCCTCCATATATCCCCTCCTTGGCAAGACACCATTATCTATTAACTCATCAAGTGATACTCCAAATGTTACAAAGAAATTTCAATTTTATACTCACCTGGCCCCTACTATACCTGGAATAGCCGTACTGGATTATGACTATATCAATACCAGGGGGACACTCTACATGGAAGATGTTGTGAAATTTGCCTTGCAAATTGCATATGGGCTCAAGTTTTTGGAGGACATGCAGGTGTGTGGTGTAATGCGTGAGGAAATAACTCATCTAATTTTATCAGATTACTATTTGCACACTTCATTATGTTGTTGACTATTTCAACTTTATGGTATTGGTCATCCCATAGATCGTTCACTGTGATCTAGCTGCAAGGAATGTGGTTATAGCAGCAGGGTTTGTGCTCAAGATTGCAGACTTTGGGATGGCGAAAAAAGCTGACGATAAGGGTAACTGCAGGCACGCATCACAAGTACGGATCTTTAAACTGCTCTGTGTTGTAATCAGTATATGATGTACATTAGATGAATTGGGGGGGGGGGGGGGGGGTAAAGTGCTTGGGAGGTATGTCTAAATTGTGAAATGTAATGTTAGGTAGAGACACTCACAATTTAGGCACTCAGCCATGGTACTAATACATTGCAGTGATTGCTTATAAATACGTAGATTCATATAAGCCCAGTTCCCAATTTTGCAACTCTAATTTACCTTTCATATCTACCAGCATATAACTTGGCAATGCTGTAATAGTTGTCAGGTCAAAATCAGTGTTTGTTAATTTTCATACTTTATAATTGTCACGTACCAGGAAGTACAAAAATTATAAAAGTCAACATTTTTCTTTTGACATGTAATGTGTTGATTGTAGGATCAATTGCCAGTGAAATGGAGTGCTCCTGAAATACTTGAAAGCCATGTGTTCTCCTACAAGAGTGACGTGTAAGTGATACCGCTACATACATTGCTGATATATAGTTTTAACTACTACAGTAGCTTAATATACAGCATCGCACCTCAGACATGTTCACACCATGAAGATCATGTGCAAATTCTTAAAATAATTATATACAATGACAGAATGTAGCTTCCGTAGAATCGGGATAATAATCACCCAAAGAAAGTAAGCACCCTATGAATATAAGCACCCACTTGGCAGAGGGATTACTTATAATAAAATTTATGAAAATTATGCATATTCATTGTTGCAGCGCCGCCTTCACAGTAGTGTTAGTGCTTCTTGCCAGCTGTGCACCACTTCCTCAGGTATTCATTACATTGTAATGAGTGAATCTAGAAATGAATATTTTTCCTAGTGCCAAACCCGCAAGTGTGATGGTCGTACCTGTAGTATAAAAGGCAGCCACAGCGGCTACTGCTATGCCATATATTCGTGCGATTAAAGCACCCCATTAAAGTAGGCACCCCTGGAATGTTACCACCCGTTCCGGCTGCTAATTTCGAAAGTAAGCACTGGTGCCTACTATCCCGATTCTACGGTATACATTCTATGTAAACAGACCAAATTTCTACTTTAAGCTCGTTCCCTTCTCAGTTAGGTCTGAGTCTTTCTCTCTGCCTACACTCTTGGTCATTATTGCATAGCTCACTTCAATTCCTAATACTAGTGTTATGGGGCTAACACTATCCCTTTGTAGTTAGAAGTTTGGCCAGTTGTAGTTAGACGTTTGGCCAGTTGCATCTGCCACGATCGATCTGTACAGCTACCACTTATAGTACCAGACCAGCCAGGGGCGTGCTTTGCACATGCCCGGCTGGTAAAAGGTGTTTGCCATTCACGGTCTTTTGTTTTACCAATGTGTTCTTATACATGTATGCACACAGGTGGTCATATGGTGTTGTACTGTGGGAGATACTTACATACGGTAAGTCAGAGTGTGTGAGTATATTTAAAGCAGTAGACATGTAAAGGATCACAATCGCATGCATAACAGTTGTATGGTTGTCTTTCAGGAAGTGGTAATTAACATATCGATTCAATGTGTGCAGTAGTGTATGCATGACTGTGTGTGTGTGTGTGTTTGAGGATATTTGGGGAGGAAAAGAAAAAAATGGGTTGTGGCAGGCTACTTGTCCGTTGCATTACGAGTTATGCTAAAACAGAATGTTGCCTAGTTTTATTTTGGTAAATATCGTGCGTTGGATGATCCATTCCTTGTACATGAAGCTAGCTATATGTGAGTCTACAGTTCTACAGTTTGTTGCTGGACCATGGTGGTACAGCTATTTTAGACAGGTTATTATTACAGTCTAGTTTGGAAAATATAAACTGCTATGTTGCAACCATTGAATTATATTTTGTACACTGTAGCTATGTTATCGTGTGGATGGAGGTATAGATACTCTTCCATCTTGAAGGTCAGGTACGTTGTAGCAACAAACTTAGCTAGCAGCCGCTTAGTCTAAATGGCATTAGTCGCCATTACTAAAAGTTGTCTCGGGCTTCACACCTCTGGCAGCATACGGTTAGTAGTCATGTATCACAAGCGGCCTTTTTGGGGTTCTTGGTCGCTGTAGGGCATAGTGTCGCTTTGCTAGACAGCCGTAGCCTTCTGTTTTAAGCCATAGGCCATCTTCATGCTGCTTTGACTGTGGCACGCACATGCCCAAAATAGTAACCGAACTAGTGTGGGGACATTTTTGAAATAATCTTTTGCTTGATCATTGCACGCTTCTACTCTCTCTTCCGCTTTTCACGTCATTATGTGCTCCTACTTTGATGCATGTGCTTTATTAAAACTTATGTCATAGTTATTTTAGGCTTATGAATCTAATTTGTGGCTTTGAGCACACCTGTGGCTTGAGAAGTGGGTATGTGGGAATTCACTTACCTAGAAATATAGTGTGTATGTGTGCATGTGTGTGCATGTTAGCAACGTAAGAAAATATTGATGAGATCAATATTTAGCCTAAGGTTGTGGAAGACTTACGCATATACTTGAAACTAAAACTGGTGCTAAAGTAGCTCTGTACATGTAAACTGACTATAAATTGTAATTGAGTATTGAGAGTCATTTTGATCACGTAATCAATATTCTGCCAGTTAAGTGTAAAGATTTAAGGGGGGTGTAATGTAATATAGAATTAATGTTTGGTATGAAGGAGCAGTCACACAGGAGCGAAACGTATACATTGTATTCCTTGGGTGAAAAATATGTAAAGCTGCTCTACCTTCAGTTTCTGTGAGCCAAAACACAACAATAGGTAATTTATATGGGTCCTTATGAGTCTTGTGCAAAGCACGTGTTCTACATGGCGTGTCTGGTAATTTAATGGATGCCATCTTGGAACATGTGGTACACAAAGAGTCAGAGATCTGGGCAAGTTTATCTCTCAAAGACCAGTTGCTTTTTGTAGCTTTTCCAAACGCATTGCTATATACATGGTTCCGGATTAATTTTTATTCTTGCGACAGCTTGTGAACATATCCGCATCTCGCCCACACCCAGGTCTTGATTCATTACATCCACATTTCTGCTCGCCTTGCAGTACTTACTGTACACAGTCAGCTTGCCTGCCATGCTTACGCTCGGTAGAGCAGTCAGCAAACATCGATCCCTTACATCACTTATGTCGATGTTTAGTAAATATTGATCCCCTTACATTGGATATGTTGATCAGTTATATTGATGCTCTGCCAAGTATAAAGATTTAAGGGGGTTGTAGTGATAATGTTTGGTATACAGGAGGGGTCACAGAGGAGCGAAACATATACATTATAATCCTTGGTTTCAAACTGAGAAAACGTCTCTCAAAGACCAGTTGCTTTTTGGCACTCCACTCTCCTGTAGCAGCCATGGCTGATTCTTGAAAATATGTTGCAGACAGAGACAGCAATATCTCAAAGATCAGTCACTTTTTTGTAGCTTTTCCAAACGCATTGCTATATACATGGTTCCGGATTAATTTTTATTCTTGCAACAGCTCGTGAAAATATTCGTGTCTCGCCACACCTAGGTCGTGATTCATTACGTCCACATTTCTGCTTGCTCGCAGTACTTACTGTACACAGTCAGCTCGCCCGCCATACTTACACTTGGCAGAGCAGTCAACCCTAGATGTTTAGTAAATATTGATCAGTGATGTTTAGTGATACTAAACATTGATATAAGTGATTTAAAATTTTGTTTGCTAAATATTGATGTAAGTGATTGGATTGATGTTTACTAATTATTGATATAAGGGATCGATGTGTACTAAAAACCGATGTAAGTAATTGATGTTTACTAAACATCGATGTCAAGTTATCGATGTTTACTAGGTAATTAATCGATTTTTCTGGACATTAATATAAGTAATCAATTTTCACTAAACATTGAAGTATGACCTCAACAATCGATGTTTGCATTGATATAAAAGTGATCGACATAAGAGTGATCGACAAGCAGTCGATGTTTACTAAACATAGAATCTGATGTAAACTTGAGTCGGTTTATGCTAAACATAGCAACTAACCCGGAACCGTGCATAGCAATGCACCTGGAGAGACTACAAAAACATACTGCTCTTAGAGAGATTGATGTCTCTATCTGCAACATATTCTCAGGGATTGGCCAGGACTGCTACAGGAGAGTGAAGAAACAGGAAGTGCTTCTTGAAACTCACATTTAATTGTGCTCGTATCTCTACGTGGCTACTTAAACTCTAACCTGGGAACTTTAGTAAGCTTTCCTTGATAAAACTGTGTTGACTATGTCTGACTGTTCATACGCCACAACTTCGAAGATGGTATCCATGTAACCATCAGAGATGCCATTTTGAACACATACCTTGATGGAGTCCCATAAAGAGACATTAAATTATTGACGAGTGCCTTAGTGCGAGGCAAGTAATCTTGCAATGTGAGGATTGAATCTGAGCTAGTGTATGTATGTATATATATCATGGAGTACGGTAGTATTCCATAAATAGGGATGGCACTGGAAACAAATGGCTGCTACATTGCATGTGTACAAAGTGATATGTTAAAAACTCTGCCCTAGATGTAGTCATAGGCTTATATGAGCCATACCTGTCATTCTCCAGTGTTGTCATCATTAACAAGACTGTTAGCGATGTCAGAGAGAATCGCTGAAGTGCCACATAGGCAAGTCGCTAAACTGGCAAATCAACTCATTAGCCTCGTTCCCAGGCCTCCACCCAGCTTTTGTCGCTTGCAGTACGAAAAGCGGGGAAGGCCTGGAATATTTATCACGTGAGTGACGTCGAGGGTAGAGAGAAGGTAGAGAGAACTTAATTGCGCATGGGTAGACCAAACCGCAGTGTAGCAACGTGCCCACGCATAGTTCGACCGCTCGAGCACGAGGCGCATTATGATCGATGACTAGCAGTCTCTGTGAACAGTAAGCGAAGAGAAGGCTTGATGTTTTGGGCTGAATGCCACTATGAAAACTGTTTTCCAAGGTGAACGGCGGTAATCTCAGTCCTGACAGTCGTGACACAACCGTAGTCTCACATAGTCAGACCATAGATATCTATGGTCAGACCTTCGCTCGAGCCAGAGCCTCGAGCGAAGGCCTGGCTACGATTATCAGCTCTGTAAGATTCCAGAGCCCGCATGGGCCCATATTTTGCCATCAGTAAACTAGTGCAGTGCGGTCCTACAAGTATAAGTTACTATGGACCGCCCATTGTGGTTTTGTTTGCCCACATGCAATTAAGTTCTCTCTACCTTGCGGTCGCGCACGTGATAAAATATACCAGGCTCTCCCCCTTTGTCGGGAGAGCCTGGGAACGAGGCTACTATCTCATAATTCTTCTGATTCTTCAGGAAGGCTACCGCAATAATGGCTGAACCGATTGCAATGATTCTAACGCGGAGAAACCATGGAGTAGTGCACTCATACCAGAGCGTTTTCGAAGAACTGGAAGTTTTCGGCAGTGATTTACTAGCGCTTTCGAGTGAACGCTTGCTGTGATACGCCATTTTCGTTTATAAATATTAATAACGTAAACGGAAGCTCAACTACTGAGCGCGTTCAGCATTGTTTGCAACGGCTGAGGCATGAACCAGCTTTTGCTAGGACTTGGAGTTCACTTTATCATAGCAGTGAGTTGCCCTAAGAGTATAATGAATGTAGAAATACAACTGCTAGACTTGACTAACCTTGATGTGCATTAAATAGAGTCGGTATCCGCCTCGCTTTCGATGCTGTGTATTCCTACGACCTGCAATCTTTGCCCACATTGCCTTGCAGTTGTCTGTGGTGGTCTTTGAACTATAACTGTCCCTACTATAGTTGTACATCTGTGTGGCTATTGTCTGTATAATGTAGCTACAAGCTGCAACTGTGCAACCACAGCGATCCATGGTTTTCTGCCCCCCAAAAAAGCAACAGAAACAAGTAACAAAAAAAAACATAAAAAAAAAATGAAAGGGATGGAATGCCAAAAATGCAACCAAACAAGGTAGGAATGACACCACAATACTCTTACAGATTGTTATCCCTATATCTTTTGCCATTTTTCCAACCCCACACACACACACACCATGCAATCCTTGGCATGTCACACCAGCTATATCTACAGCCAGTACAACATTGCAATTGCAGCACTTCACAATGCAACACACATGACCCCGTCAACTACAACTGGTCTTCCACAGCAATACATACTCGAGACTACATACATGTACCACTTAATTACCCCACATTCTAGACCGCAATCCACACCTACTTCTACAAGCTCTTCCACCTGCAATAACACCCTTTGACTTATCCAACAGAATAGTCTTTAGTACTGAACACATTTCCAATAACATTACCGTATCATACCAAAGTAGCTACTTAAGAAAAACCTCACTATGTAGCTACGTACACCACAATTAATCTAACAACCTGTTATCCTATGTAACACTCACGTACAATTACACCTAGTTGGAAAAATGGCGAAAGATATAGGGATGACAATCCGTAAGAGTATTGTGGTGTCATTCCTGCCTTGTTTGGTTGCTTTTTTGGCATTCCATCCCTATATGTTCTTTCAATGTTTTTTTTTGTTTTGTTACTTTATATATATATATATCTATGTCTGTAACACTTTCAGCCCCAGGGGCCACCCGGGGGCAAGCACGTGTTCAAGATGGCGTTCTACCAGTTACACGGATGCCGCCTTTGTACTTGTGGCGCACAAAGGATTAGAGATCAGGACAAATCGATCACTTCTTTTTTGCCCGGTAGGCTTACCACAGCTCCAACACAATTAGAGTTTGTATAGCCTCAGTTTCAGCAGAGATCTGACTGCTGGAGACAACCCATACGTGTACGGGGATCGATCGCGAGCGATACGAACGTGAGTTTCAAGCAACTCTGCTCTCCTGTAGCAGCCATAACTGATCCTTGGAACTGTACTGTATACAGAGACATCCTTCTCATGAAGGCTGATTCGTGTAGTCATTTCTCCAGCAATTGCATGGGTGATGCGGCTCCCATACGTTCTAATGGGTGTGGTTTTGTTCTAACTAACTTACGTCATACCTCTGTGCGAGGCCCCATCTGCGCAATGCGTACATACAGAAACTGAAAGTGAAGAAGCCTCAATGTAAGTTTCTTAATTTTATGCAAGGATCGTAATGGTACCCTTCCCTCCTTTATACCAACCATTATATTAACTACCCTGCTAAGTGTAAGTACAGCAGATGAGTAGTGATCCGGATGTACTAAAAATTTGGATTACTTTAAATAATGCAAATTTGTTGCTCTCTTTGTGTTGTCCGCATTAGCAATGTTTTTAAAATTTATTATTGAGGGTAATTGCTCTGCCAAATGTAAAGTATAGCGGTCGAGTAGAAACGTATGTATTTTAATTGCGACTTGGGCGGGGCAAGAAGGGTCAGCCAGTCGCGAAAATAACAATTGACCCGGAACCATGCATGATAATGCTGCTGGAGAAGCTACGAAAAAGCGACAGGTCTTTGGGAGATTGCTGTCTCTGTCTGCAGCATGTGTTCAAGGATAGCCATGGCTGCTGCGGGTGAGTGGAGAGACGAGGTCGGCTGCTCAAAACTCTCAAGCGTATTACTCGAATGTGCTGTCCATTAATAGCGCTCATATCTCTGCTCATACTGAGGTTACACAAACTCTACTAACCTGGGAGCTGTAGTAAGTAAAAGTATGTGGTAAACTTGTCCAGATCTCTGATGCTTCGTGCGCTTTAAGTTCAAAGACGGGATGCATGTAACTACCAGAGACGCTATATTTTGTAGGGGCCCCATAAGGAGACATATAACATGTATATAGTTTTGTTTTGGCCATAACTCCTTAGAGAAACTGAAAGTAGAGGAGCTTCACATTTGTTTATTTATTTGTTCCCCAAGGATCACAATGTATACGTTTCACACCTCTGTGACCCCTACTTCCTGCAAACTATTATATTAATAGTATACCCCCTTACACTTGGCAGAGTATATAACAGAAACACTACATAACCAAGCCCACAGAAGGAATAGAAAATAAGTGGTGCATTAACTATTGAGAATATTCCAAAGAAGTGCAAATGCATGGAAGACGGACTAGTCTTTCACCAAATGAGTTCATGTGCTTTTACTGCTACTAATTGATATTTGTTGGTTACCAATTTAGCATCCTGTTGCCATATTTATATTTTACTATCTATAGAAGTTGTATGCTCCTTCGCCAGCTCAATGCGCTCCTGGTCTTACCATGTATGAATTATAATGCCGTAAGGTCTGTCTCTCTGTGATGCCTCCTTTACACTTAATTACCACTTATACCGAACAGTAATTGGCAATGTCTTATTACCTTGGTAGTGTATCCATCTTCCATCCTTCAATTTGGCATTTTGGTACGCGCATTGTACTTATCAGTTTTTATGCCCATTTTTCTTATGTGAGACTCCTAGTTTGTCAAAGATATATCTGTTTGTCTGTTTTTACAGGACATGCGCCGTATCCACAAATCAAGATTGATTTTTCTTGGAAAACTTTTATTTCTTACCTGAAGTCAGGCAACAGACTTCCGAAGCCAGAAGGCTGTCCGGATAGTTTGTAAGTTTTCTACCACGAGAGATCACTAATACTGTCCAACAACCAATGAGAACACTTTGATCTGAATAAGCTAATATCTCAGTGTTAATCTCAGGTTTCTATATAGTACACTTCATGATTTCTGCCCGGTCTGAAGGCTTCAGTAGTTACATGCTCTTACTCTCTTGGGGGCGGAAAAGGTTTTTTATGCGCTCTTGTACTGGCATAATTTCTAACAGAATCAATACCTAAAATAATCATATAGCTATTCTAGAGCCAGTGGTAAACTCCTGTTCAAAAATGAAATTATATCACTCTTTTTGATATTTCACTATTGCTATGTGACTGTTGCCAGGGAGCTATAAGATTGACATTTGATAGCATGATTTGGAGTGAAATTTTGGATGAATCATACTCATAATACACTTAGGATGACAAATTGCACTCGGCTTCACCTTGTGCAATTTAACCCCATGCTTGAAACACTACTTGTATGATTTATTCCACATTTAACTCCAAACCATGGTATTAATATACAAATCAGTGAAAATTTGGGAATAATTGTATGACAACAGTGCACCCGAGCAAGTGTAAAATGAAAGAGCCTTCAGCAAGTAATGGCTTTAGTGTTCTCTGTAGTAGGTCAGTAGCAGTCTACATGTATTAATGGGTCTAAGCTTCTGAGAGACAGTGACAGTAAATTTGTGGTGAAGCTAGCTTTGCATTTCTCTAGCTGCGATCACAAAACCTCCAGATATCATCGGAAAGCATCAATGTGGACAGCACAGAAGCTGCATGTGTGTAATGACACTGGCTAATAAAGCGTCAGACCAGATCAGAATAATAGGTAGATTCTTGAAGGTAATAACTCCATTTCTGTAGGAACATAACACGTCATACTTACAGAGGCTTTGTAGGAACGTCATACTTACAATAGGAACATAGCAAATCATACTTACAGAGGCTTTGTATGAAGCCTGGCCCCCAGGTTCTCACATACCTAAAATTAAGCCGTGTTCCCAGTGGCACCGGCAACTGAGGAGAGATGTCCTGATTGAAGCTGCTCAACCGTACCGCCTACAGATCTTGTGTTGTCTGCATCAGTTTGTATGAATAGCTCCTAGCTATAAATGGTTAACATACGAAGGTTTGCTGTCGCTGAGGAAAAATGTGTACGGTGGGGATCGAACTGAGGCTCTCTGTTTGCCAGTCCAAAGTCTTTGCCACTACACTACTGGGAAGATCTATCCTCACAGAAACTGAAAGTGGAGACTTTGCCCTTCTGAGCCCTCCTTCATACCAAAGTATTTATGTATTTATCGTGCTTAAGCACACCACCAAGTTATGGAGATAATTTGGCCTCCTGGTCAGTGTAATCTCTCATGTGGCTGAGAATGAGGCATGTCTGCCATGGGTGAGTGGAGAAACAAGGTAAACATATCAAAACTGATCAATCATGCCGTGGAACATTTTTATCTCAGGCGACTGTTGATCGTGGCCCTTGTCTTTCAGCATTTACATCTTAGCTTTAACCCAAAATAAGGTCATAATAAATAGCCACTGCAGAATACTCTTATGGTATAGTACTCCATTCCTAAAACACCTGCCTGCCACTGACAATCTTTTCCTTAGAACATGAGTAATACAGATTTGGTTGCCCTGAAAGTTTTTCCCACCATGACACTTACGCTGTGTAGTGATTATAAGTTAATTATTTACACAACTGACAAAATGTGTGCTTATCTCAATATTAGCTACAAAATTATGCTGCAGTGCTGGCACCTTGATCATGACAAGAGACCATCAGCTAGTGACCTTGTCACCACTTTGACTCCAGACATTGAAATTAACAGCAATACTTAAACCCTCCGATGGTAAGTTAGCTGGAGTTATAGCTGATCTGTCAAGGACCTGTGCTTCACTCTTGTTGTATAAAAATACTTAAGCAGTAGCACCGTGAGTGAGAAACTATATTCAGGGTTCACCCTACAACTTATTCACTGCATGAGCTAGAAACCTACTCTGTGATTTTCAGACTTATAGGAGCAGGAGCAGGTTTTTCATTGTCTAAAAAACAGCTGATAACTTGTGTTTTTTCTTCTGATGATACTTAGCTAGGCATGCATGGAGCACTTTGCTGCATATGAACGTTTAGGCCAGGAAATAGTAACATCACCCACTTTATTGTAGTACTCCATATATAGGGATGGCTCTAATAAAAATAGCTGCTCCATTGTATGTGTACAAAGTGATAAATTCAAAGCTCTGCCCTAGATTTACTTATAAGCTTTTGTGGACCATACCTGTTATTCTCGGGTGTTTTCATCAGTAACAAGCCTCTTAGCGTTGCTGGAGAGCACCGCTAAAGCACCACATCGGCAAGTCGCTAAACGGGCAAATCGTCCTTTTCTGATAGTAACTATTGTTATTATTATTGTTTCTTTCACTGGGCTTCCGCGAGATTGACTGAAGCAGTTACAATGTTTCAAACGAAAAGAAGCGGTATTTCTCCCGGGGTACTGCACCCACACCATAGCGTTCTGAAACAAATCAAACTGTTGGGCAGTGATTCTCAAGTGCTCGAGGCTAGTACTTGCTGCTAAATGTCGTTCTGTTCCATTCCATTCTGCGTAACGGTGGTTACGCCTACATCGGAAACGCAGCCACAAGCGCGAGCTGTTCTGCTTAAACGATTACAGTACTTGGAGTGCGCTTTATGATGGACCCAAAGTGAGTTGCTGTAGCTACGCTATAATACTAGTAAGAACACTGATACAACTGCTAGACCACTATAGACCATACTAACTTCCATGATGTGCATGGAGTCGGTACCACCACTGCTATACACTCCTACGACCATCCTCACCCGCATTACCTTCAGTTGTTTGTAGTGGACCTTGAACCATAGCTGTTCCTGCTAACACTAGAATTATTATCTATTGTCTACTGTTTAGCTATCATCTGAGCCTATCACCATATCGGGGGGTCAATAGCTCTATATTCCTGCCCCCCCCCCCCCCCCAAAACAACTGAAACAGGTCACAGAAAAACTTCTTTTTTTTTAATGAAAGATGGAATCTCCAAAAAGCAACCAAAGAAAGTAAGAACAAATGACACCACAGTACATTTATGGACTCCCATCCCTATATCTTTTGACATTTTTTCAACCACACGCACACCACAATCCCCTAAACACCAGCCATAGTCTCACAGCCAATAAATGATTGCATGTACAATACATGAGACCTCACGCAATAACTCATCATACACAGCAGCATATACTGTAGGTATGCTGCCCACTGCGCATCCTTCCACACACACCAACCCCACTTGTACAATGACATCTTGCCTGTAACAACACACTATTATCTTCAGCCAACAGCATAATGTAATCCATTTGCAATTAAGATTATAATCATACAAAAAGTGCCACAGGATGTACACATCACGATCTAACATCCTAATATTCCATGTAACAAGCTGGTTGGAAAAATGTCAAAAGATATAGGGATGGGAGTCCGTAAAGGTGCTGTGGTGTCGTTCGTTCCTACCTTGTTTGGTTGCTTTTTGGGGATTCCATCCCTATATGTCTTTTCATTTTTTTAAAATGCTTATTATAGACGATGTCAAGGCCTATGTGTGAATTTGAGTTTGCTGACTGTGGGCCTTTTGTGTGAGCAGGGAGCAACTACGACAGCTGCTCTTCTGTGCTTTTCACTGTTGCTGTTCTCACTTCAGTATAATGGCACATTTACATAATATTATTCTAGTAGAAATATGGATTCCTTCACTGTTATTGTCTTAAACTGACCGTCTTGGTGTCCACTGTTAGTGTATGTGTAATTGTTGCATCTACCATTGTGCTACATTGTTGATGATTGGAAATGTCTGCTACATGGTAGCCATATCCAGTTAGGAAGTGTTCTGAAAAAGAGCCAGGCTGTGGCGGTTTTTGCACCTTGTGATGATTTATTACTGTGTCAAAGCCTAGATCTTCACAAACTGTACTGGAGTTCAAAATTGATTAAAAATTTCTGCCATTTACAAAGAGGCACTTCCACCTTTTCTCAGTAGAATATGAAGTAGAATTGATGTTGACTGCTTTGCTTGTAGTTGTGAAGCCATCTGAGATGTAGGTGAGTGTACCATTGGCCATTCCACTTAGGAATGTACACTATCTCTGTACTACTCTGCGATGTGACTAATTTATTTCGCAGATACTGCAATTTTTTATGCATTCACAAACAGTGGATACCACATGCTCTCCAATTTTTTAAATTCCTGGGACTGAGCTACAACCTTTCCTGCTCACACTAATTTTACACTTACCCCTTGCGTTTACACATGAAATGATTACTAGGCCCCCAGTCAAAATGTACACAGATCTAAGGACAGAGCTACATTAAATATGCATAGGAATGATAGGATCATATACTTCATTATTTATTCTGCTTTTCACACAGGTTATTCACTGATGAGAATAAAATTGAAGTTGTGCTTATTATGTATTCTATAGTTTTATTGTATAGCACATGGCCCCAAACTTGTCTTAACCTTTTTTATTTATGATTTTTTAAAGTGAAAATGTAGATGTTTCAAGCTGTTGACTAGCACATGGCCCCAAACTGTTTTGACCTTTTTTATTTATGATTTTTTAAAGTGCAAATGTAAGTGTTTTACGCTGTTGTCAATTGCAGTGAAGCCACTAATTGTGCCCATGCAATGGACTTCCTAGCGTTTGTACATATGTAATCTGTGTAGCTGCCTAAGACGTTTCCTGGACCATTTCAATGCTGAGCTTCATTTATTAAAACTTTTACAAGTACAGCAGTGTGAGATAAAATAGACGTATCTGCCAAAAGATGGGGTGTATATAGGTATGATGGATTACTGGTTCCTTGAGTATGTACACATACAACTATCAGGCCTTTTCCTATTACCACGCTTTCTCTTTTCTATCACATGAAGTTTAGTTTACCACTTCTCTGTTAAAGCTAGGGATTCTATTACATAGATTCAAACTCATTTCAGTACTTGAAACTAGTTCAAATTGTGTGGGGATAATTGCTTCCCCTGTTTAGGGTATACAGTGGCTTGAAAAGTATTTAGTCAACCGGTTTGCATGGTTGTAGTGTGAATTCAGCAGCTCAGAAGTGTGGATTGCTGGATCACCTCAATCAAGTTGGTCAGCATATTCAATTGCTGAATGGCTCACTAAGGTAAACCCATTGCATTTACATGTAGTAGGCTTAATGTGGTTCAATTTCTTTAATGCATTGAGTTACTCAGTTTGAACACATTGGTCACAGCACACTTATGACTCACCTGGCCTCAGCTGACCAGTACAGAACCCATGACGTACTTGACTTCAATCCAGGCACTCAAACGTGCAAAGAAACTGAGTACACTGGACTCATACGGCTCACTCAACACAGTTGATTCAGCATACTTAGAGTATTGTACTCATAGTCACATACAATCAAGTCATGATATCGTTTATAGCCTTCCTGTTAGAAAAATAATTGTGTTGTGTAGGGTAATAAATGACTGGCAATTAATGACTTAGATCCCAGAAACATGACAATTGAAGTATGACTAGTACTGCAACTCCGAGTGATACTTAGATCCCCTATAATAACATGACCAGTTGACTTAAAGGCAATGCTTCAGTTGCAAACTAGGTCATTCGTGTCAACATCTAAATCCAATTGTTAAAAAATTAACTAGCAATTGTCTTAGAATATGAGTAGCTAACTGCCCGGGGTTCTTTCTATGTGAAGACACTGAAACATGTACGGTAATTCCCGAAAATAAGCCCACCCCTCTCTTCAACCAAAAGTTATTGTAGAGGGTCATTTACTCTCGAAAAATAAACCCACCCCATTAACCACACAAACATGCATAATCTTCTGTGTGTGTGTTGGCTTTGAAAAAGCCTGGTAAACAGTATACTATATAAATGTTATGAATTTTTCAAGAAAAAGTCTATCAGTTTGTGGATGTGGGATGGCTATCCAGATAACACGTAGGTACACAGAACTTCAAGACCCTTCTCAGAGCGCTGTCTTTTGTCGGTGATTTTGCAGCTGATCCTGTTGGTCCCTCGCTCAAGAAAGTACCACGATATTCTTGATACTTCACGGGGCATGTGGCCTACATTATTGATATGTTCTGGCTCTTAAATACTTGTACACTTGACACTTGTGCATGCAAACCTTATGAAGCCCTTCACATCTTGTTATGTCTGGGTGGGTGTATACTAACTTTATAGGGTGGGCCTATTTTCGAGTGAAATACCGAAAATAAGCCCACCCCCCTCTTTGAGTAGCCACTAAAGTTCATTGCCCATGGGCTTATTTTCGGGAGATTACAGTATGTTACTAGAAACAGCTTTATTAACAATCTGTGTGTCAATATATTTGTGAAAAGATGAAAATCTAGGTTTATTAGCAGGTACCTCAAAAGCCTTCAATTTTGATTTTAGTCCCCATTACACGAATATACCCTATTTGTCGTCAGACAAGGCATAAACGTAAGAGTACTTCTCTTAGTTGCAATAAGACAGCATGGTCGGATAAGGTTAATTGTAGAAACGAGCATAATACAGCAGGTAATGTGATTTTTAGACAAATATCGATACCTATGATACAGATTGTGCCCCTGTATTAGATAAACTTTCTTTTTACTTAGAATGAAATTTTATAAAAATGTTTAAGGAAAACCTTAGATAGGCCAGAAAATTTAGCCCCACAGTGTGACAACCTTATACTGATTTTATTATTATCAAGGGTAACTGCAGTGCCAAGTGAGAGGAAAGTGGTCGATATTAAAAGTGGTCACATTTGAGAGCACGCAATAAGTGACTGGATTTGATTCACGAGTGAACAGTAGCTACATAGCCAGAGCTATAGTGCATAATTTGTATCATATAGACGCCTTGTAGGAAGTAAGTGAAATACACAAGACCAGAAATAGTGCACACAGTACTAATGCATCATGAAGTGGGCCAGTGCATATGACTACTGAGGTCTGAGGAGAGAAAGGGGCTAATGAGATGTACATATAATATATTCATACTAACTTGATTACTTATACCTTTATAGCTACTGTATCAGTATGTTTTCAAGAAATCCGCTAATTGTTGGTTACACCACTGCATGTGTGTATCACAGAGATGGTTACAACGTAGCTACTATAGTTATTATATTGACCGCTTTGAGTGCCATGACTTTTTTGCAGAATGAAGTGAGATGCATATGGTGTGAGAGTGGGAGGAACTGCTGTGGAGAAAAACGAGAGGGACAGTCTGCAAATGACTAATTAATAATAATTTCAAGGAGGATCTCGCTTTGCTTTAGGCTTCGCTTATAGACTCTAGATTAGGCTATTTAATGCTCTGAGTTAATAATCTAATTACGATCATGTGCAAGTCATGTGATTTAAGCTTTCCCACCAAGCTACCGGGAACTTCAAAGCGTGGGAGCAGCACCATTACGAGGCTGGCTAATTACAATTATCAGTTATATTTCGCTCCAGTCTATGCTCTACCAGTACTCAGAGTTGGCTGTCTCGAGTTTCATCTGTTTTCTGATCTGATTAGCTGCATGCTTTATACCACTACTAGTCTGAACATCTGCTGCCTGGTTGATTGAGCTCTACCCAGCCTAAAGGTAAATTTTCATGACTGGTGCGTGTATAAAAATATGAATAGTAGTAACATAGAAGCAAACTTTGACTGTACAACAGACGTTTGTGTGTGTGTGTGTGTGTGCGTGTGCGTGTGCGTGTGCATGTATGTGCATGTGTGTGCATGCATGTGTATGTGTGCTGGTGGGGGATAATAGTGCCCAGTTTCATGAAACTGTGCAAGTCACGATACAAAGTGCATGGGTTGAAACACATCAGCATCTGCAAACACCAATCTACTGCATCTACAAGGGAAGAAAGGTTGCAGTAACAGTAGGCGTCTAGCAGCTAGACTAAATAAACAGATACTATAAAATATCAAAATGAAGTCCAGCTTAATACATGCTAGCATGTTTGCTGCTGGAGTAACAAGCGATTGGAAGGAATCCCCATTCCAAATAATACCCACCGTTCAAAATTTACCCCACCATGGCTCTACTTTATTAAACTTAATCACTAGTTAAAGGTTTAGTTTCACTTACCAGTGCATTAGATCGGTGGCTGTGCACGGAGTAGCTCCAATCCGGAGTAGCTTTAAACTGTCAACATTCATTGTGACAACAGAACTTTCAGAAGCCATGAAAACGATACTTGACATCGCATGTGACAGCAGACAAAACAGAGGCCATAGTTGACCGATATCATATGACGGTTACTAGGTAACTACAACGCCTACAGCTGACTTTGGCGGTGTTGCTCCACCAAAACTGAGACATACATTATTGCTACTGAGATTAGCGTGTAGCTGCCGATTGAAATAAATGTCCTGAACTTGTATCTGGAGTGTGACAACTTTGTTTTAGCTGGTTGTGTATGTACTTGATGCTGTCTCAACTGCAACCGCTTAGACATACTGTAAACAGTCTTACATAAGGCATTGTAAGGGTTTAGTAGGCTTGGATAAAGCTTCAGTAAGCCATGTAGGTTGGCTTTCTATCTTCAACTTTGCCACAACTACAGTGGTCTTTTAGGAGTTACTGAAAGTCTTGCTTTGGTAACCTATAGGCATTTAATTGTTTAGTAATTAGTGTCTACTTAGCGACTAACTAGTATTTAATATGATAACTAATAGATATCCAATTAGTGACTAATTAGTATCGAAATGACTAATTGGTATCTAATTTGTAACTTATTAGCATCTAATTAGTGACTAATTAATATCAAATTTAGTGAGTAATTGATATCTACATTTACTTAGTGTCTGTTTAGTATCTAATTAGCAATTTATTAATATCTAATTAGCATTTTATTAATATTTAATTATTTATTTTACGCCCCAGTGGTCTCTACTGGTCTCAACTGGTCTCTGCTAGTCTCTGCTGATCTCCAGTGGTCTCCAGTTGTCTCTACTGGTCTACACTGGTCTCCAGTGTTCTCTACTGGTCTACACTGGTCTCAACTGGTCTCCACTGGTCTCTACTGGTCTCCACTAGTCTCCAGTGGTCTCTACTGGTCTCCAGTGGCCTCTGCTTGTCTCCTCTGGTCTCCAGTGGTCTCTGCTCGTCTGTACTGGTCTCGAGTGTTCTTTACTGGTCTTCACTGGTCTCCAGTGGTCTCTGCTGGTCTCTACTGGTCTCCACTGGTCTCAACTGGTCTCCAGTTGTCTCTACAGGTCTGCTCTAGTCTCCATTGGTCTCTACTACTACTTTCCACTTGTCTCCACTGGTCTCTGCTGGTCTGCACTGGTCTTCAGTCATCTCTACTGGTCTCCAGTGGCCTCTGCTGGTCTACACTGGTCTCCATTGTTCTCTACTGGTATACACTGGTCTCCACTGGTCTCTACTGGTCTCCACTAGTCTCCAGTGGTCTCTACTAGTTTCCACTTGTCTCCAGTAGTCTCTGCTGGTCCGCATTGGTCTCCACTGGCCTTCAGTGGTCTCTACCGGTCTCCAGTGGCCTCTGCTAGTCTCCTCTGGTCCACAGTGCTCTCTGGTCATCTGTACTGGTCTCGAGTGTTCTCTACTGGTCTCCACTGGTCTCCACTGGTCTCTGCTGGTCTCTACTTGTCTCCACCGATCTCAACTGGTCTCCAGTGGTCTCTACTGCTTTCCACTTGTCTCCACTGGTCTCTGCTTGTCTCCACTGGTCTTCAGTCATCTCTACTGGTCTCCAGTGGCCTCTGCTTGTCTCCGTTGGTCTGTGCTGGTCATTGGTCTCTTTTCTAGTGGTTTTCGTTAGTCTTCAGTGGTCTCTGCTAGTCCGTAGTGGTCTCCACTGGTCTTCAGTACTCTCCGTTGGTCTTCAGTGGTCTGTGCTAGTCTCTAGTGGTCTCCGCTGATCTACAGTGGTCTCTGCTGGTCTCCAGTGGTCTGTACTGGTCTCCACTAGTCTCCAGTGTTCTCTACTGGTTTCCACTTGTCTCCACTGGTCTGTGCTGGTCTCCATTGGTCTCCACTGGTCATCAGTGGTCTCTACTGGTATCCAGTGGCCTCTACTATTCTCCGTTGGTCTCAAGTGGTCTCTGCTGGTCTTCAGCGGTCTCTACTTGTCTTCACTACTCTTCAGCTGTCTCTACTGGTCTTTACTGGTCTCCAATGGTCATCACTGGTTTCCACTGGTCTCTACTGGTCTCTACCGGTCTCCATTTGTTTCCACTGGTCTTCAGTTAAGTGGTAGTATTAGTGGTAGTAGTGGTTCCACTGCTCTCTGGTGGCCTTCGCTGGTCTCCAGTAATCCCTGCTTGTCTCCACTGATCTCCAGTGGTTTCTACTGATCTCCACTGGTCTCCAGTGGTCTCTGCTGGTCTTCACTGGTCTCTGCTAGTCTCTAGTGGTCTCCACTGGTCTGTAATGGTCTCTACTAACCTCCACTGGTTTCCAGTGGTCTCTGCTTGTCTCCGGTGATCTCTTTTGTGCTCCAGTGGTCTCTGCTGGTCTCTAGTACCTTCTGCTGGTCTCCAGTGGTCTCTGCTGGTCCCCAGTGGTCTCTAGTGGTCTCCGCAGGTCTCCAACAGATTCTACTGGCCTTTACTGGTCTCCATTGGTATTCACTGGCCTGCAGTGGTCTCTTTGGTGCTCAAGTGGTCTCTACTGGTTTCTACTGGTCTCCAACGGTCTCTGCTGGTCTCCACTCGTCTCCAGTGGTCTCTGATAGTCTCTAGTGGTTTCTGCTGGTCTTCAGTCGTCTCTGCTGGTCTCCAGTGGTCTCCGCTGGTCTCCAACAGTCTCTACTGGTCTTTACTGGTCTTCATTGGTCTTCGCTGGTCTCCAGTGGTCTCTACTGGTCTTCACTTGTTTCCAGCAGTCTCTACTGCTCTCCTATGGTCTTTGCTGGTTTCCACTGGTCTCTACTGGTCTCTGCTGGTCTCTATTTGTTTCCACTGGTCTTCAGTGGTCTCCACTGCTCTCCAGTGGCCTGTGCTCATCGCCAGTAATCTGTAGTGGTCTCCACTGGTCTCCAACCCGTCTCTGCTCATCTCCACTGTTCTTCAATGGTTTCTACTGATCTCCACTGGTATCCAGTGATCTCTGCTGGTCTCCGTTGATCTCCAGTGCTCTCTACTGGTCTTCACTGGTCTCCGCTAGTCTCCAGTGGTCTCCACTGGTCTGTAGTGGCCTCTACTGATCTCCACAGTTTTCAAGTTGTCTCCGCTTGTCTCCAGTGGTTTCTTTTGCTCTCCAGTGATCTCTACTGGTCTCAACTGGTCTCTGCTAGTCTCTGCTGATCTCCAGTGGTCTCCAGTGGTCTTTACTGGTCTACACTGGTCTCCAGTGTTCTCAACTGGTCTCCAATGGTCTCTACTGGTCTCCACTAGTCTCCTGTTGTCTCTACTGGTTTCGATTTGTCTCCAGTAGTCTCTGCTGGTCTGCATTGGTCTCCACTGGCCTTCAGAGGTCTCTACTGGTCTCCAGTGGCCTCTCCTAGTCTCCTCTGGTCTCCAGTGGTCTCTGCTCGTCTGTACTGGTCTCGAGTGTTCTTTACTGGACTCCACTGGTCTCCAGTGGTCTCTGCTGGTCTCTACTGGTCTCCACTGGTCTCAACTGGTCTCTACTAGTCTCCTGTAGTCTCCAGTGGTCTCTACTGCTTTCCACTGGTCTCTGCTGGTCTGCACTGGTCTTCAGTCATCTCTACTGGTCTCCAGTGGCCTCTGCTAGTCTACACTGGTCTCCAGTGTTCTCAACTGGTCTACACTGGTCTCAACTGGTATCTAATAGTGACTAATTAGTATCTAAGTAGTGAATAATTAGTATCTAATTAGTAACTTATTAGCATCTAATTAATGACTAATTAATATCAAATTTTTTGAGTAATTGATATCTACGTGTACTTATAGTCTGTTTAGTATATAATTAGCAATTTATTAATATCTAATTAGTGACTGATTAATATCTAATTAAGTGAGTAATTGATATCTGCTACAGTCACCTAAGGCAAAAATGAAGCTGGATTGGAACGATGCTGGCTGTTCAGGATCAAATTCTCCGTACACAGTAAGTTTTGATATAGCACTACTGTAAACACAGTTTTTGTATCCTGGTAGTGAAGGATGATGGTTCTACTGAATGTCTAACTCACTGTCCAGATTCATAACTGCCACTCAGGGTGACTGCAGAGCCCGATTAACTGTATCGGCAGCTGTATGTAACTAGTTATTGTATATCAATTTCTCTCAACGTCTCGTATCAGGGTTCTGCTATGTATATAGTAGAAACCACTGGAGACAGTGGAGACAAGCAGAGACAGCTGGAGACCAGTGGAGACCACTACAGATTGCTGGAGAGCAGCACAGGCCACTGGAGACCAATGGAGACCACTGAAGACAACTAGAAACAAATGGAGACCAGCAGAAACCAGTAGAGACCAGTGGTCTTCAGTACCCTCTGCTACTCTCCAGTGGTCTCCAGTGGTCTCCGTTGGTCTTCAATGGTCTCTGCTATTCTCTAGTGGTCTCCACTGATCTACAGTGGTCTCTTGTGGTCTCCAGTGGTCTCTACTGGTCTCCACTAGTCTCCAGTGTTCTCTAGTGGTTTCCACCTATCTTCACTGATCTCTGCTAGTCTCCAATGGTCTCCACTGGTCTTCAGTGGTTTTCACTGGTCTCCAGTTGCCTCTACTGCTCTCCGTTCATCTCCAGTGGTCTGTGGTGTTCTCCAATTATCTCTACTGGTCTTCACTAGTCTCCAGCGGTCTCTACTGGTCTTTACTGGTCTCCAATGGTCTTCGCTGGTTTTCACTGGTCTCTACTGGTTTCTGCTTGTCTCCATTTGTTTCTAGTTGTCTTCAGTGGTATCCACTAGTCTCCGGTGGCTTGTGCTGGTCTCCAGTAATCTGTAGTGGTCTCCACTGGTCTGCAGCCGTCTCTGCTTGTCTCCACTGTCTCCAGTAGTTTCTACTAATCTCCACTGGACTTCCAGTGGTCTCTGCTGGTCTCCGTTCATCGCCAGTGGTCTCTGCTGGCCTTCACTGGTCTCCGCTAGTCTCCAGTGGTCTCCACTGGTCTGTAGTGGCCTCTACTGATCTCCACAGTTTTCAACTAGTCTCCGCTCTTCTCCAGTGGTTTCTTTTGCTCTCCAGTGATCTCTACTGGTCTCTGGTAGTCTCTGCTGATCTCCAGTGGTCTACACTGATCTCCAGTGTTCTCTACTGGTCTACACTGGTATCAACTGGTCTCCACTGGTCTCTACTGGTCTCCACTAGTCTCCAGTGGTCTCTACTGGATTCCACTTGTCTCCAGTAGTCTCTGCTGGTGCATTGGTCTCCACTGGCCTTCAGTGGTCTCTACTGGTCTCCAGTGGCCTCTGCTAGTCGTCTCCTCTTGTCTCCAGTGCTCTCTGCTCGTCTGTACTGGTTTCAAGTGTTCTCTACTGGTCTCCACTGGTCTCCAGTGATCTCTGCTGGTCTCTACTGGTCTCCACTGATCTCAACTGGTCTCCAGTGGTCTCTGCTGGTCTCCTGTAGTCTCCAGTGGTCTCTTTCCTAGTGGTTTCCGTTAGTCTTCAGTGGTCTCCTCTAGTCTGTAGTGGTCTCCACTAATCTTCAGTGGTCTCTTCTCTAGTGGTTTCCGTTAGTCTTCAGTGGTCTCTGCTAGTCGGTAGTGGTCTCCACTGGTCTTCAGTACTCTCCGTTAGTCTTCAGTGGTCTTTGCTGGTCTCTAGTGCTCTCCGCTGATCTATAGTAGTCTCTGCTGGTCTCCAGTGGTCTGTACTGGTCTCCACTAGTCTCCAGTGTTCTCTACTGGTTTCCACTTGTCTCCACTGGTCTGTGCTGGTCTCCATTGGTCTCCACTGGTCATCAGTGGTCTCTATTGGTATCCAGTGGCCTCTACTATTCTCCGTTGGTCTCAAGTGGTCTCTGCTGGTCTTCAGCAGTCTCTACTTGACTTCACTACTCTTCAGCTGTCTCTACTGGTCTTTACTGGTCTCCAATGGTCATCACTGGTTTCCACTGGTCTCTACTGGTCTCTACCGGTCTCCATTTGTTTCCACTGGTCTTCAGTTGTTTCCACTAAGTGGTAGTATTAGTGGTAGTAGTGGTTCCACTGCTCTCTGGTGGCCTTCGCTGGTCTCCAGTAATCCCTGCTTGTCTCCACTGATCTCCAGTGGTTTCTACTGATCTCCACTGGTCTCCAGTGGTCTCTGCTGGTCTTCACTGGTCTCTGCTAGTCTCTAGTGGTCTCCACTGGTCTGTAATGGTCTCTACTAACCTCCACTGGTTTCCAGTGGTCTCTGCTTGTCTCCGGTGATCTCTTTTGTGCTCCAGTGGTCTCTGCTGGTCTCTAGTACCTTCTGCTGGTCTCCAGTGGTCTCTGCTGGTCCCCAGTGGTCTCTAGTGGTCTCCGCAGGTCTCCAACAGATTCTACTGGCCTTTACTGGTCTCCATTGGTATTCACTGGCCTGCAGTGGTCTCTTTGGTGCTCAAGTGGTCTCTACTGGTTTCTACTGGTCTCCAACGGTCTCTGCTGGTCTCCACTCGTCTCCAGTGGTCTCTGATAGTCTCTAGTGGTTTCTGCTAGTCTTCATTGGTCTCTGCTGGTCTCCAGTGGTCTCCAGTGGTCTCCGCTGGTCTCCAACAGTCTCTACTGGTCTTCACTGGTCTTCATTGGTCTTCGCTGGTCTCCAGTGGTCTCTACTGGTCTTCACTTGTTTCCAGCAGTCTCTACTGGTCTTTACTGCTCTCCTATGGTCTTTGCTGGTTTCCACTGGTCTCTACTGGTCTCTGCTGGTCTCTATTTGTTTCCACTGGTCTTCAGTGGTCTCCACTGCTCTCTAGTGGCCTGTGCTCGTCGCCAGTAATCTGTAGTGGTCTCCACTGGTCTCCAACCCGTCTCTGCTCATCTCCACTGTTCTTCAATGGTTTCTACTGATCTCCACTGGTATCCAGTGATCTCTGCTGGTCTCCGTTGATCTCCAGTGCTCTCTACTGGTCTTCACTGGTCTCCGCTAGTCTCCAGTGGTCTCCACTGGTCTGTAGTGGTCTATACTGTTCTGCAGTGGCCTCAAGTGGTCCCCATTGGTCTCCACTGATCTCTGTTAGTCTCCATTGGTCTGCACTGGTCTTCAGTGGTCTCTACTAGTCTCCAGTGGCCTCAAATGGTCCCGATTGGTCTTCAGTGGTCTCTGCTAGTCTCTAGTTCTCTCCACTGGTCTTCAGTACCCTCTGCTGGTCTCCAGTGGTCTCCAGTAGTCTCCATTGGTCTCCGTTGGTCTTCAATGGTCTCTGCTATTCTCTAGTGGCCTCCACTGATCTACAGTGGTCTCTTGTGGTCTCCTGTGGTCTCCACTAGTCTCCAGTGTTCTCTAGTAGTTTCTACCTATCTTCACTGATCTCTGCTAATCTCCGTTGGTCTCCACTGGTCTTCAGTAGTTTCACTGGTTTCCAGTTGCCTCTACTGCTCTCCGTTGGTCTCCAGTGGTCGGTGCTGTTCTCCAATTGTCTCTACTAGTCTTCACTAGTCTCCAGAGGTCTCTACTGGTCTTTACTGGTCTCCAATGGTCTTCGCTGGTTTTCACTGGTCTCTACTGGTTTCTGCTGGTCTCCATTTGTTTCTAGTTGTCTTCAGTGGTCTCCACTGGTCTCCAGTGGTGTGTGCTGGTCTCCAGTAATATGTAGTGGTCTCCACTGGTCTCCAGCCGTCTCTGCTTGTCTCCACTGTCTCCAGTGGTTTCTACTAATCTCCACTGGTCTTCCAGTGGTTTCTGCTGGTCTCCGTTCATGTCCAGTGGTCTCTGCTGTCCTTCACTGGTCTCCGCTAGTCTCCAGTGGTCTCCACTGGTCTGTAGTGGCCTCTACTGATCTCCACAGTTTTCAAGTAGTCTCCGCTTGTCTCCAGTGGTTTCTTTTGCTCTCCAGTGATCTCTACTGGTCTCAACTGGTCTCTGCTAGTCTCTGCTGATCTCCAGTGGTCTCCAGTGGTCTCTACTGGTCTACACTGGTCTCCAGTGTTCTCTACTGGTCTACAATGGTATCAACTGGTCTCCGCTGTTCTCTACAAGTCTCCACTAGTCTCCAGTGGTCTCTACTGGTTTCCACTCGTCTCCAGTAGTCTCTGCTGCTCTGCATTGGTCTACACTGGCCTTCAGTGGTCTATACTGGTCTCCAGTGGCCTCTGCTAGTCTCCTCTGGTCTGCAGTGGTCTCTGCTCGTCTGTACTGGTCTCGAGTGTTCTCCACTGGTCTCCACTGGTCTTCAGTGGTCTCTGCTGGTCTCTACTGGTCTCTACTGGTCTCAACTGGTCTTCAGTGGTCTCTACTAGTCTCCTGTAATCTCCAGTAGTCTCTACTGTTTTTCACTTGTCTCCACTGGGCTCTGCTCGTCTCCACTGGTCTTCAGTTGTCTCTACTGGTCTCCAGTGTCCTCTGCTGGTCTCCGTTGGTCTCTTCTGGTCTTTATTGGTCTCCACTGATCTTCAGTGGTCTCTTCTCTAGTGGTTTCCGTTAGTCTTCAGTGGTCTCTGCTAGTCTGTAGTCGCTCCACTGGTCTTCAGAACTCTCCGTTAGTCTTCAGTGGTCTCTGCTAGTCTCTATTGGTCTCCGCTGATCTCCAGTGGTCTCTGCTGGTCTCCAGTGGTCTCTACTGGTTTCCACTTGTCTCCACTGGTCTGCATTGGCCTCTACTGGTCATCAGTGGTCTCTACTGGTCTCCAGAGGCCTCTACTATTTTCCGTTGGTCTCAAGTGATCTCTGCAGGCCTTCAGTAGTCTCAACTTGTCTTCCCTAGTCTCCAGCTGTCTCTGCTGGTCTTTACTGATCTCTAATGGTTTTCACTGGTTTCCACTGGTGTCTACTGGTCTCTACTGGTCTCCATTTGTTTCCACTGGTCTTTAGTTGTTTCCACTAAGTGATAGTATAAAGTCTGATAACCACAATGCAAATATTGTAAAATTCGGCCAGCGATCGAAAAGTTTCAATTTTTTGCAATTATATGGCTTCATGCTCTTAAATTACAGTATAAAGTCGGATATCCACAAAGAGGCAATCGAAATATTTGAGAGTTGTTCGAATAAATAGTTGTAAAAAGGATTTTTTGCACTTGTATGCTCTTAAGTGGTAGTAAAGAGTCTGATAACCACAATGGGAGCCATTGAAAAATTTGAAAAGCGTTCGGATAAATAGATACAATTTTTTTACGCTTGTAGGGATTCATGCTCTTAAATGGTAGTATAGAGTCTGATAACGACAAAGTGGCAGTTTAAATATTTGACAAGCGTTCGGATAAATAGTTACAAAGAAAGAATTTTGCGCTTGTATGGCTTCATGCTCTTAAGTGGTAGTATAGAGTCTGATAACTACAAAGGGGCTATTGAAAAATTTGAGTAGCGTTCAGATAAATAGATACAAAGAAATGTTTTGCACTTGTACGGCTTCATGCTCCTAAGTGGTATTATAGAATCTGATAACCTCAATGGTGGTATTGAAAATTTTGAGAAGCGTTCGGATAAATAGTTACAAAGAATTTTTTTGCACTTGTATGGCTTCATGCTCTGAAGTGGTAGTACAGAGTCTGATAATCACAATGGGGCTATTGAAAAATTTGAGTAGGGTTCAGATAATTAGATACAGAGAATTTTTTGCACTTGTATGGCTTCATGCTCTTAAGTGGTAGTATAGAGTCTGATAAGCACAATGGTGCTAATTAAAAATTTGAGTAGCTTTCGGATAAATAGATAGAAAGAATTTTTTTGCACTTCAATGGCTTCATGTTCTTAAGTGGTAGTACAGAGTCTGATAATCACAATGGGGCTATTGAAAAATTTGAGTAGGGTTCAGATAATTAGATACAAAGAATTTTTTGCACTTGTATTGCTTCATGCTCTTAAGTGGTAGTATAGAGTCTGATAACCACAATGGTGCAATTGAAAAATTTGAGTAGTGTTCGGATAAATAGATACAATGAATTTTTTGCACTTGTATAGCTTCATGCTCTTAAGTGGTAGTATAGAGTCAGATAACCACAATGTGGCTACTGAAATATTTGAGTAGTGTTCGGATAAATAGATAAAAAGAATTTTTGCACTTCTATGGCTTCATGCTCTTAAGTGGTAGTACAGTCTGATAACCACAATGGAGCTATTGAAAAATTTGAGTAGTGTTCAGATAAATAGATACAAAGAATTTTTTTGCACTTGTATTGCTTCAGGCTCTTAAGTGGTATTATAGAATCTGATAACCACAATAGGGCTATTGAAAAATTTGAGAAGCGTTCGGATAAGTAGATGCACAGAAATTTTTTGCACTTGTATTGCTTCATGCTCTTAAGTGGTAGTATAGAGTCTGATAACCACAGTGGGGCTATCAAAAAATTTGAGTAGCGTTCGGATAATTAGAATTTTTTTTTGCACTTGTATGGCCTCATGCTCTTAAGTAGTAGTATAGTGTATGATGACCATAATGGAGTTACTGAAAAAATTTAGAAGTATTCTGATAAAAAGTTACGAAGATTTTTTTTGCAATTGTATGGCTTCATGCTCTTTAGTGATAGTGTATGATAAACACAAAGTGGTAATTGAAGTATTTGACAAGTATTTGGATAGTTACAAAGAATTTTTGTGCGCTTGTATGGCCTCATGCTTTTAAGTGGTAGTAAAGTGTCTGATAACCATAAAAGGTGAAATGAAATATTTTACAAGCGTTCGGTTAAATAGAAATTTTTTGCACTTGTATGGCTTCACGCTCTTAAGTGGTTGTATAGTCAGATAACCGCAATGAAATTATTATAAAATTAGGCCAGCATTCTGATAGTTACAGGTTTTTTTGCAATTGTATGACGTCATGCTCTTAAGTTATAGTATAGTCTGATATCCAAAGAGGCAATTTAAATATTTGTGAAGCGTTCGGATAAATAGTTACACAAACAATTTTTGCACTTGTATGGCTTCGATCTTAAGGGGTAGTACAGTCTGATAACCACAATGGGGTAATTAAAATGTTTGATAATCGCAAAGATATAGTAACAAATATTTTTTCACTTATATTGCTTCAAGTTCTTAAGTGGTAGTAAAGAATCTGACAACCACAACGCAATTATTGTAAAATTTGGACTGCTTTCGGATTGTAAGGAGTTTGATAACTTCAACCGTGCTTTTGAAATTTAACAAGCTTTTGAATAAACTGTTAAAAATAAAAAATAAATTAAATCCAATAAAAATAATGGTAAAACAAAGACAGGTAAGTGTACTGAAACATTGGCGTAGTAAAAACAGAAGTTTTTTTACCCGAAAAGATGTAACAAATTTGCAACTCAGATTTACATTTATTACTTCGGAACAAGTATTTTCTGTTCAATCGAAAGTGAATAATGCAACTGCAAAACTACCTATCCAAACGCTTGTCAAGTTTAATTTTAAGTGCAAATGCTTTACCCAAAAACTAGAAATATGAAAGTTTTTCCAATTGACCGATTTCTAGCATACATGTCCGATGCTAGTCGATGACTGAGCGTTAGTAATCTTATTAAAGTGTAAGATTACTTGCGCGGTCCCTTAGAAATTGCAAACTTTGTTCTGCTTAGGATTACAACTACAATATGTAAATATACATTTAGGCTGCGGGAAAGAACTTAGCTGTAATTTTGTTTCTAAACAACAAAAAACAATTCAAAAACTAAAAAATAACTACAAAAGTTTAGAAACTTATTTTCAGTAATCAATATTGTTACAGAGGTTTTCATCTCACTTGAAAACTTAGCAGAAGGAAATATATAGTAGCTAATTGAATTACATAATTAATTGCATGCAGCCATAGATTTGCTTTAAGGCTTGAAGTAAATTTTTGGCGCGTAGTTTAAACTTGACTGGGATTTAAAATGGGAGAACCTGAGAGAACCAAGAGCTATAGTGAAGACTCTAGGTGGAGGATAGTGGGGAAGAGAACGGTGCATAACAGAAGCATGAGGGACATTGCTAAAAACTTGTATGTTTCTCTAGACACTGTGAGTAGAATAATTGATAGGTTTGATATGATTGGAGATATCAGTCCCAGCCTGCCAAAATCAAGGCAGCATGTCTTGAATGATTATGAAGAATTTCTCTTTGTACAAATGGTTCAGAAGCTCTCTGTATATTTACATGAAGTACAAGCAAGAATATGTGCAACAACTGGTACGGAAGTATCTGTTTCAACCATCTGCAAAACTCTCAAACGATTTGGATTTTCCGGTAAGAGAATTAGTTTTGTAGCAGCACAACGCAGTGATAATCTGAGAGCAAGATACATTGGCAGAGATTTCATTGTATGATCGTTGTATGTTCATTTTTGTTGCTGCTATTACCACCACTGAATTCCTTGACTGCTACATCTGTGAAAGAAGTGTCGCTGCAGATACTTTCTATCACTTCGTCCAGGCTTGTCTGCTACCACAGTTGATGCCATTCAATGGAGAAAACCCAAACTCGATTGTAGTTTAAGACAACTGTTCGATCCATCATGTGGAGGAATGTGGTAGAGCTAATTCAAAATGTTGGAGCCCTCGTCCGCTTTCTTCCTCCGTACAGTTCTGACCTTAATGCTATAGAGGAAGCATTTTCGAAGGTCAAATCAATTGTTAGGGCACATGATGAGTTAAGCAACGCTTGCCTTGATACAGAGCCGGTAGTTGGAACTGCATTTGCCTCTATTACTACAGACGACTGTTTAGGTTGGGCACCTGACTGTGGTTACTTATAAAATAGTCCAAAGTTTATACGCGTATGCCAATTAATGTTCCAGTTTTCATGAATATTTTGTTTTCGTGCATTCAAGGTACAGAAAATCATGGGTAACTCAACGTGCATGGCTGACAAGTTGCCTGGACATAGATATACTATATATTATAACAGCATGTTCTTATCTGCGTCAGATAGTAGCATGTAAAATCTATAGTTCACGAAGTTTTACTAAGGTATTACCTTTGTGCTCTTCATAATCCCGCAAAGTAAGTGCACCAGCCTCATACAGGCTGTGCAGTTGCTGTAGTTGTGTTATGTACTGTGCCCGTAATGATGCACGTTTGCTTAGAGATATAACAGTAGTGTCCGCACCACTATTTACTGAGCTGTTCAAAGGTTTTTCATTATGAAACCTGTTAGCCTTCACAACTCCTTCTGCAATTTTTCCCAAGGCATCAACGATTTCAGAATGTTTTTCTGGCTTCTTGCTGGCTCCAAACATCGGACAAGTTGGAGGGTTGTCATAATCATGATGCGTACCAACTTGTTTCATGTTGGTCCATAATATGTATTGTCCAGGTTTGCATTTGTCGCCATGATTTTGTTTCAGTTTTTCCATTATCAGTTCAGTTTCTTCACGAGCAGCCTTTCTTTTGGAGGAGCTACATGTATTAGCATCTTCATTCTTTCGTTTTTTGGACTGTCCTTGAAATGATTGTGGCTGGTTTTCATCGATACCAAACTTCCCATGCCACCACAGGAATATTTTTGGGTAGGATTAGAATAATATTCATACATGCTAGTCATATCTTTTTCATCCAAGATGCTAGTTTTACTGCCTCCTCTTCCTCGGTACAAACTAAGTTCAAATTTCCTGCTCTCAGGTAGGTTGTCATACATTTTATCGTGTTATACATTGTTACACATTTTTAAACATTTTATTTCATACATTTAATGACGCAATTCTTCTGGTGTGTGGAATGTGCAGTCTGGCCTAAACTTCCTGGTAACATACTCACTCTTTTTTCGTGGGTTGATAATCTTGAAAACATACGTGCGTTTGGCAGTAGATCCCTCACCATTGTTAGCAAGCACTGGGTCAGCGGAAAACACTTCAGCACCAACTGTGCCAGTAGATCTAACTCTCTGGATAATAGTTTCAGTTGTTGGATGAAAGTTATAACTGCTACACTGGTAACCATACAAATTTTGTTGGGGAGCTGCTTGATAACCAGTACTGTAGTTATAGTTCAAGGCCATGCCACAAGCCAGGCTACTAGAGCGCTAAGAGACTGCTGACTGGACCTACCGATAGCCACTGCGCGCCTCAATTAAACGTTTCACCCCAATTAAACTCTTCACCCACTGAGTTTGCATCACTATACTAGTATACGTGGCTATACTAACAAGGGTGGATATGTGATTATTTAGTAAAAGCTTTTTCCTTTTTGCTTGTTTCAAGTGAGCTAAAAACCACTATAATCCGATCTACATTACTCATTCGCTACACGACGAACATATATGAACATTTAAGGTGAGTTTATAGTTTACCGGTTGCTCACGCGGCTAGCAACCATTCGAAGAAGCTCCTACTAACAACGAAATAACGTTGGCAGCGTTAGTGATCTATCTAAACTCCGACAACCGATCGAGAGTATCTAAGCGCTTACTTTTTATAGTCCTGCTTTTGCACTGGCAGCTTAGGATAGATTTCTAACAACAGAAGCGCTGTAAGTGGTGCTCTGAAAGCTTATCATAGTTTTGAGGCATCATTCCAGTACCTACTTATCCCAGTTACTTATGAGCTAGAAGGCGATATCGGCGGCTAAAGAAAAGGAAGAGTATAAACTCATTGTACGCCGTAAGCCACTATAGTAGCTTTTACGTAATCATTCCATAACGCCACAAGCCACTTTTGAGTCTTTGACGACCGTATGTGCTTAATACGACTAGGAAGAGGAAAACCCTTACTTTATCCGCCGTTAAATAGTTAGAGTGATTAGTAATGATGATGTAACAGTACCGAATGTAGACAAATGAACGAATATACACAGCAAAATAAAACATTAATTAACTACGGCTAGCCATGCTAGCTACGCTGCTAAACGGATAATCAGGCTCTGCTGTCATCTTCAGTGACACTTGTGAGGTTTTTGCTTCTTTAGAAAGTCAGTCATTCAGTTGGACCATCTTTTTATGATGCCAGTGCGAATAAAACTACGCTTACAGCAGTACCTGCTTGGGTCCAAACCGCCGTTCTTTTTGCCATGGATGGAAGTATCTGATAGTCTCCCAACAAAATCAGCAAAGAATCCGTTGCTTCTTTGACTTGGTAAGTAAAAAAACTACCAAACGCTACACTGATATTTTTAGTCTGCCATTTTTTGCAGAAATTAACGCGTGGTGGCATTACGTGTGTGACGTATTGATGGCGTGAATTGAGTTAATGTTAATTCTCGAGTTTAGCTTAGACTAAAACTTGTTAAGACGCAATAACGCCCTTATTACCCTATTTAACCTCAGCCTACCAGTTCCTGTACTCCTAAGTTTCCGTTAACCGAGTAAAGTAGCTAGAAGCTGCTAAAAAATTTTGAGTTCATGTACCAGCTGCCGCGTAGACAAATGGAATTTAATTTTCCGCATCCGCGCACGAATGGTTGCAAATCTTTGGAGGAAAAAGATATTAAAATAAAGATAAAAACATAAACATGAGTGAAGCCTTTAATTTTAAGTAACAATAACTGTACTAGCGTTCTAAAAAAATTAAAATACATAAAATTTATGTAGTTAATACGCTGATTAGAACTAATTTTAATGAGACGGTTCTAAAAATTTTTAGGCGATATTTATAATACAGCGAAACATTTAAAAAATTGTTTAATTATCAATTACATTGTAATTTAAATCACAATTTCTAATATTAAATTCAGATGTTACGTTAGGATTATTTCAAAATAAACTTTAAAGAAACCAAAATATTTTTAACGCGGAATAGACATAATTTAGTTCTAAATTATAAAACCTTCTTGAAATAAACTTACAGTATAGCAAAAATCTTTACATGAACACTTTTTCCACTGCAGCTCAAACGCATACCCTAAGTCAGTAGATATCTCTGCTTGTACGAAACGTTTTGTACTCCGATTTTCTTGCAATAAAATACCTAATAGGTGCCTTTAACTCTTTACCAATCATTGCGCATGCGTATTGCGTCATTGCGTGACCACAAGAAATTAATCGGTACACGTTGTCGAATAGTAGGTAACGCTTACCGCCTCTGGCAAAAAACTGAGCTCGAGTTGTGCTGGATACTTGACAGAATCGGAGAGAAGAGCTCCCTAGTTTCATTTTGATGTCTCATTCAGATATATTTGGCAAGGAGAGAGTCATCAACAACAGGACACAAAAAACACAAGGAAAAAATACCGGAGCGATAGTGAAATAAACTTGCTATTATGATTGAATAAAGTAATCTTAGAGCTAGGTAGCTTATAAAAAGAAAGGGGTTCATATAGGATGCTTGGGACTACAAACTGTACGCTTCTGTCACGGCAGGGGCGCTGTCTTTGCCAGTATCGTCCTCCGATTACGGGGCTCGATCACCAGATTATCGTGGGAAATGCATAGTCATACACTCTCCCACGGCTCTAGCAAAGCGGTGCATGTACTCTCTGTTGTTCTGTCATGGCCTCAGTAACCTTTCTCCCCCTCTGCAGGTGTTCTCGCCCCTCAATGTCAGCTGTATCTGCCTGTGATGACGAATGTTTTTATCGCTAACTAATAATAACCTGTGTCATCCGCACCTCCACACAGATCCAGCTGACTGAGACGGCCATGAAGGATCATTATGCTATTTCCAGATCTATAGCAATGTTTTAGAATAGATTTAGCACTTTGCAGAAGTGCTAGTATTACACACAAGCCTAGAATGTTGACGTATTTTTTTTGGTTTACTGAGCAGCCATTATTCATTGTGCAGTATCTCGTGATTTGCATGGGAAGTTCCGATGAATTGGTACTAAAATGAAAGAATTAGTTCATTATGACGCCAATATTTGGTGTGGGTATCACCCTGGTATGTAGTTTGGCCGTTAGTGATCGATCGTTTGTCATGACGCGTATATGCGTCATTGGTCTTTAGAGTACAATATCTCATGACGCATATATGCGTCATTGGTCGGTAAAGAGTTAAGATACCTGAAAGAAATGAGTATTGTAACTACTTTCTGTGAAGCACAGCTCTAAAAGTTTCAAGCCTGTGGGTGTTGTTGGCGTAAGATTTTAAAGTTTATAAAAATTACTGTTCTTAAATTGCTTTATGTTGATTAACTTCATTTAATTCCAAACTTAATTTGGTTAAACAATCGAAGAAAGTCTATACTACCGTCAAACTGTTTAAATTAGTAAAATAATGTTATCAAGAATTTTGTTGTAATTTGTAAATCTAGGAGTTTTGTTATATACCATAAGAAAACTTTAAATACCATTGTAATAATAAAACGTGATCTATTTGATTATATACCATAAGCTTACAAAATGAAACTATACGCAGTCCTCCGTTAATATTTTTTGAAATGCCAGAATATATTGCATCCGCATAAAGTATATTTCATATAACCTTGCAGTAGTTTTAATCCGATTGTGGTCGTTGGAGCGCTTTAACTAAAATGCATTTACAATGCTAAAAAGAACTTTTACTGCAATATTGTTTACCGCCATGTACGCTTAGGTTATTCACATCTTGTGATTGCCATTCAATCAGTTTATTTGGTATTTCCAGGAAATAGTAAAATTTAGTTTGCATTTTTTGCATCACGAAAAGCTTTAGTGATATCAACATGTAAAGTAAAAAATAACTTTTTGCTCCATGAGGTCCATTGTAATAAAGTTATGTAGGATTAAGACGACACATCTACGTATTATTGACAAGCTCTTTTAAGGTTTTAATCCCGGTTAAAGTGTTATAAATGCACTAGATTGGAAAATATATATTTTCAGCGCGAAAAAATTCGTTCAAACTAACGTTCCAATATTTTTAATGAAAACAAATTTGCTCGAAATTGTATCAGCGCGTATTTTTATATTACAGCATAGTCGGTCGATAATAGTTTTTTGAATGCAATACACTTGTCATACGATAGAAGCAAATCTGAGCGGAGTCTTCTGTTTAGTAGAATTAGAAAGCTGTTGCCTCAAGAAACTTTTTCTTAAATATTTTCATATTATTGAACTGCTTGCAAAAGTAGTTTAGTTATAGAATCGCTTTTTTCAAGCGCTACGGGCTCTAGAGAAGTAGGTTACCCATATCGCTAACTAAACCAAAAGGCCTAGCTCTCTAGGTTCTGTATAAGCTAGTAGCTAGCCTGTATCGCTAGCTAAACTAAGCCGCCTAACACGCTAGCTAACTAGCTTTCAACTAAGGCCATGCTGTTTAAAACTAACCCACAAGTTTGTTCTTTCAGTCTGGGCAGTCATTAGTCACACAAAGAAACTTGTTCAAAATACCTATACGCTTTCACTTTTGCTGGCTCGTCCGCCTCATACGTGAGGAGCGGCCAGATCAAAGCATTCAACAAAACTATACAACTTTCCAGCGGTTATAGCGCATTTTACGTGACAAATTTGACAAAGGCTCCCTTTCGTTTTTTTACAACGTGCGTAAAAAGCTGGGAGTGGAGACTTTGGAACGAGGCTACTAATCTTTCGCTGAAATAGCTTATTTGATACTAGCAAGTTGATTAGAAAATTTTCTACAAAATTGACAACCGACTTATAGAGCGATTTTTATAGAATCAAATCTTTTATGAACCAGGCTATGTTATCTATTATGGCTATAGTACAATTTTACGGTAAGAAGCCGATAAGGAGTAAACTTTCCCTGTAACAGTTTATTTGCATCATACCAGAATTTGCAATACTTGTGCACATTAGTATCTGAAAACATTCACATCTTGAAGCAAATCTAATTACCAAATGCTTTTTACATACAGCTGATCTAAAATACATCCCAGAATTATTCGTCGTTCTATTCTTCGTTTACGGATCGAAGGGTCCTGTAGCTGTCTATATCTCACAGATAGCTTCCTATGCTCTAATTATCAATCGCGTTATTTAAAATTGATACTTCTGACAAACACCAGCTTCGAGCTCGTAGTTAAGAGTTAAGGCTCTCATATTTCCTTTGAATCGCACAATGCCATCAAACTATATTTACATCCTCTGCAATAGCTTTATAATTTATAAATTTCTTTGTAACGCTTTATTGTAGCTCGTAAATTTTTCAATAGCCAATTATGGTTAACTAAACGCTTAAAATTACAAAGCCTGAGAATGAAATTTTTTTGAAATCGTTCATCCTAAATCACATTTCAATATCCTCTAGTGGTTCAACGATCCGAGAACTACGTAGGATGCGCAAGGATTAACTTAAAAAACTTATACACTTTTATTGTTCCATGCTCTGAAGTTGTTCTTTCACGTTTACTAATCATATCAGTGCTAAATTTGACAAAAGTTAGCTAGTCTGTTTATTTTTAGAACCAGTTTAGAACATTTTACTCTATGCATATCCAATTTATAATATCTACATTGTTATTATAAGACTGCATAGAACTACTTTAGAACATGAAGCCATACAAAGGTTAAATATAATTGTAAGTGTATTTCAACGCTTTTCAAACTGTTCAGGAGCTCCATTGTTGTTACCATACTCCATAGAACCACTTTATATCAACAAGTCATTACAACTGTAAAACAATTCAGCATTTTATACAAATGTAATTAATCAACTGCCACATTCTGGACAATAGAAGCACTTTAGAGCATAAACCGATACAAGTATTAAAAAATTTGAAACAATTCCAAAGTTTATCCACTTTTTTTATAGCCGCATTGTGGATATAAAACTCATTTTTCAATGCTCATTACATTCGAACGCTCATCAAATTTGTCAATAGCAACATTGTTATTCAGACTCTATACTACTACTTAAGAGCATGAATCCATGGAAATAAAAATAAATTTTTAAACAATTTATCAAAACGCTACTCAAATTTTCAATAACTGCATTGTGGTTATCAGACTCTATACGCTCAAATTTTTGTATAACCATAATTTGGTTATTAGATTCTGTAACTTAAGAGCATGAAGCCATACAAGTGCTAGAAATATTCTTTGTATCTCTTTATCTGAACGCAACTCAAATTTTTCAACAGCCCCATTGTGGTTATCAGACTGGACAACCACTTAAGAGCATGAAGCCATACAAGAGGAAAAAATATTCTTTGCATCTATTTATCCGAACGCTACTCAAAATTTTCAATAGCTCCATTGTGGTTATAAGACTCTATACTATCACTTAAGAGCATGAAGCCATACAAGTGCTAAACATTTTCCTTATATTTATCCGAACACTACTCAAATTTTTAAAAGCCCCATTGTGGTTATCAGACTCTATACTACCGCTTAAGAGCATGAAGCCATACAAGTGCAAAAAAAATTCTCTGTATCTATTTATCCGAACGCTACTCAAAATTTTCAATAGCACCATTGTGGTTATTAAACTCTATACTATCACTTAAGAGCATGAAGCCATACAAATGCTAAACATTTTCCTTATATTTATCCGAACGCTACTCATTTTTAAAAGCTCCATTGTGGTTATCAGACTCTATACTACCGCTTAAGAGCATGAAGCCATACGAGTGCAAAAAAATTCTTTGTAACTATTTATACGAACGCTTCTCATTTTCCAATAGCACCATTGTGGTTATCAGACTCAATACTACCACTTAAGAGCATGAAGCCATACAAGAGGAAAATATTCTTTTCATCTATTTATCCGAACGCTACTCAAAATTTTCAATAGCTCCATTGTGGTTATTAGACTCTATACTATCACTTAAGAGCATGAAGCCATACAAGTGTCAAAACTATTCTTTGCATCTATTTATCCGAACGCTACTCAAAATTTTCAATAGCCCCATTGTGGTTATTAGACTCTATACTATCACTTAAGAGCATGAAGCCATACAAGTGCTAAACATTTTCCTTATATTTATCCGAACGCTACTCAAATTTTTAAAAGCCCCATTGTGGTTATCAGACTCTATACTACCGCTTAAGAGCATGAAGCCATACAAGAGCAAAACATTTCTTTGTAACTATTTATGCTAACGCTTCTCAAAATTTTCAATAGCTCCATTGTGGTTATTAGACTCTATACTATCACTTAAGAGCATGAAGTCATACAAGTGCTAAACATTTTCCTTATATTTATCCGAACGCTGTATCTATTTATCCGACCACTACTCAAATTTTTCAGTAGCACCATTGTGGTCATCAGACTCTATACTACCACTTAAGAGCATGAAGCCATAATTTATCCGAACGCTACTCAAAATTTTCAATAGCTCCATTGTGGTTATTAGACTCTATACTATCACTTAAGAGCATGAAGCCATACAAGTGTCAAAACTATTCTTTGCATCTATTTATCCGAACGCTACTCAAAATTTTCAATAGCCCCATTGTGGTTATTAGACTCTATACTATCACTTAAGAGCATGAAGCCATACAAGTGCTAAACATTTTCCTTATATTTATCCGAACGCTACTCAAATTTTTAAAAGCCCCATTGTGGTTATCAGACTCTATACTACCGCTTAAGAGCATGAAGCCATACAAGAGCAAAACATTTCTTTGTAACTATTTATGCTAACGCTTCTCAAAATTTTCAATAGCTCCATTGTGGTTATTAGACTCTATACTATCACTTAAGAGCATGAAGCCATACAAGTGTCAAAAATATTCTTTGCATCTATTTATCCGAACGCTTCTCTAAATTTTCAATAGCCCCATTGTGGTTATTAGACTCTATACTATCACTTAAGAGCATGAAGTCATACAAGTGCTAAACATTTTCCTTATATTTATCCGAACGCTACTCAAATTTTTAAAAGACCCATTGTGGTTATCAGACTCTATACTACCGCTTAAGAGCATGAAGCCATACAAGTGCGAAAACATTTCTTTGTAACTATTTATCCTAACGCTTATCAAAATTTTCAATAGCTCCATTGTGGTTATCAGACTCTATACTACCACTTAAGAGCATGAAGCCATACAAGTGCAAAAAAATCTTTCTATCTATTTCTCCGAACGCTACTCAAAATTTCCAATAGCCCCATTGTGGTTATTGGACTCTATACTACCACTTAAGAGCATGAAGCCATACAAGTGCTAAAAATTTTCCTTATATTTATCCGAACGCTACTCAAATTTTTAAAAGACCCATTGTGGTTATCAGACTCTATACTACCGCTTAAGAGCATGAAGCCATACAAATGCAAAAAAATTCAAATTCCTCCGTATCTATTTATCCGAACACTACTCAAATTTTTCAGTAGCACCATTGTGGTCATCAGACTCTATACTACCACTTAAGAGCATGAAGCCATACAAGTGCAAAAAATTCTCTGTATCTATTTATCCGACCACTACTCAAATTTTTCAGTAGCACCATTGTGGTCATCAGACTCTATACTACCACTTAAGAGCATGAAGCCATACAAGTGCAAAAAAATCTTTCTATCTATTTCTCCGAACGCTACTCAAAATTTCCAATAGCCCCATTGTGGTTATTGGACTCTATACTACCACTTAAGAGCATGAAGCCATACAAGTGCCAATAAATTTTCTTTATATCTATTTATCCGAACACTACTCAAATTTTTGAATAGCCCCATTGTGGTTATCAGACTCTATTCTACCACTTAAGAGCATGATGCCATACAAGCACAAAAATTTCTTTTTCTATTTATCCAAACGCTGCTCAAATTTTTCAGTAGCCCCATTGTGTTCATCAGACTCTATACAACCACTTAAGAGCATGAAGCCATACAAGTGCAAAAATTTACTTTGTATCTATTTATCCGAACTCTCAAATTTTTCAGTAGCCCCATTGTGTTCATCAGACTCTATACTACCATTTAAGAGCATGAAGCCATACAAGTTCAAATTTTTTTTAACTATTTATCCAAATGCTTCTCAAAAATTTCAATAGCTCCATTGTGGTTATTAGACTCTGTACAACCACTTAAGAGTATGAAGGCATACAAGTGCAAAAAAATTCTTTATATCTATTTATCCGAAAACTACTCAAATTTTTCAATTGCCCCATTGTGGTTATCAGACTCTATTCTACCACTTAAGAGCATGATGCCATATAAGTGCAAAAAAATTCTTTTTCTATTTATCCAAACGCTGCTCAAATTTTTCAGTAGCCCCATTGTGTTCATCAGACTCTATACTACCACTTAAGAGCATGAAGCCATACAAGTGCAAAAAAAATGTAACTATTGATCCAAACGGTTCTCAAAAATTTTGAATAGCTCCATTGTGGTTATTAGACTCTGCACAACCACTTAAGAGCTTGAAACCGTACAAGTGCAAAAAAATTCTTAGTAACTTTTTATCCGAGCGCTTCTCAAAATTTTCAGTAGCTCCATTCCGATGTTTGTGTGGGTGTGTGTTCAAATACAAATAGGTACACAGTTAACGTTGAGTCTGCGTACGTTGACAGAAGTTCAGTTCGGCAGTGGCTATAACTCCAAATCTAGGATGTAAGGAAGTAAGAAATGTAATATTGGTCTTCAATTGTCTCTGCTTTTCTCCATTGGTCATTCAATGGTCTTCAGTGGTCTCTACTGGTCTGTACAACTCTTCAGTGGTCTCTTAGTGGCATCTGTTAGTCTCAATTGATTTTCACTTGTCTACGCATTGTCTTCACTGGTCCACTAGAGACTACTAGAGACCAAAAGAAACCACTGAATAGCAGTGGAGACCATTGAAAACTAATTGAGACTAGTGGAGACCAGTGGAGACTACTGGAGACCAGCAGAAATCAGTTAAAACGACAAGTGTAGACCAGTGGAGACTACTGGAAAACAGCGGAGACCACTGGAGACCAGCAGAGACCAGCGGAGACTAACAAAGACCAGAGAAGACAAATGGATGCCACTGAAGACTAGCCACGATCAGTGGAAACTAACAGAGACCACTGGATCCAGTAGAGACGAGCCGAGACCTGCGAAGACCAGTAGAGACCACTGCATGGAGACAAACAGACACCAGCAACAACAGAGACCAAAAAAGACCAGTGAAGACCTGCGGAGATCAGCAGAGACCAACTGACACTAACAAAGACCAGTGGAAACTAACATACACGAGCAAAGACCACCGACGACACCAGCAGCAACAGAGAACAGCAAAGACAACTTGGAGACTAACAGAGGCCACTGGAGACCAGTGGAGACCAGCAGAGACGGTGGAGACCAGTCAAGACCACTAGAGATTACTGGAGACCGGTGGAGAAGACCACTAGAGATTACTGGAGACCAGCACAGACCACTGGAGAGCAGTGGAGACCACTGAAGACCAGTGGAAACAAATGGAGAGCAGCAGAGACCGGTAGAAAGCAGCGAAGACGATTGGAGACCAGTAAAGACCAGTAGAGACTGTTGGAGACTAGTGAAGACCAGTAGAGACCACTGGAGACCTGCGTAGACCAATGGAGACCAGTAAAGACCAGTAGAGTCTACTGGAGACCAGCGGAGACCACTGGAGACCACTGGAGACAAGCCGAGACCAGTAAAGACCAGCAGAAACCACTGGAGATCGGTTGAAAACAGTAGAGACTACTGGAGACAAACAGAGACCAGTGGATACCACCGGAGACAAGCAATGACCAGTCGAGACAAGCAGAGGCTAGTGGATACCACTGGAGACCAGTGGAGACTACTGGAGACCAGCAGAGACCAATAGAGACCAGTGGAAACCAGCGAAGGCCATTGGAGACAAGCAAACACCAGTAGACACTGCTGGAGACTAGTGAAGACCAGTAGAGACCACTGGATACAAGGGCAGACCAATGGAGACCAGTAAAGACTAGTATAGATGGCTGGAGACCAGCGGAGACCACTGGAAACCACTGGAGACCAGCAGAGATAACTGAAGACAAGACCACTGAAGTCTAGTTGAGACCAGTAGAGACCATTTAAGACCAGCAGAGACCACCGTAGATCAGCGGAGACCAATAGAGACTACCAGAGACCACTGAAGATTAACGGAGAGCACTAGAGACCACTGAAGACCAGCAGAGTCCAGTGGAGACCAATGGGGACTACTTGAGGCAACTGGAGACCAGTAGAGACCACTGAAGACCAGTGGAGACCAATGGAGACCAGCAGAGACCAGTGGAGACCAGTCAAAACCAGTAAAGACCACTGGAGACTAGTGGAAACCACTGGAGACCAGTAGAGACTACTGTAGGTCAGCAGAGACCACTGTAGACTAACGGAGAATACTAGAGACCACTGGAGACCAGCAGGGACCACTGGAGACCAACGGAGATCAGCAGAGGCCACTGGAGACCCGTAGAGACCATTGAAGACCGGTGGATACCAATAGAGACCAGCAGAGACCAGTGGAGACATGTGGAAACTAGTAGAGACCACTGGAGACTAGGTAGACCAGTAGAGACTACTGGAGACCAGTTGAGACCAGTGGAAACCAGTGGAGACCAGCAGAGATGGCTGGAGGCCAGTAGAGAACACTAGAGATTACTGGAGACCAGCACAGGCCACTGGAGAGCAGTGGAGACCACTGAAGACAAGTGGAAACAAATGGAGAACAGCAGAGACCAGTAGAGAACAATGGAAACCAGCAAAGACCATTGGAGACCAATAATGACCAGTAGAGATAGCTGGAGACTAGTGAAGAACAGTAGAGACCACTGTAGACCAGCGCAGACCAATGAAGACCAGTAAAGACCAGTACAGACCGCTGGAGACCAGCGGAGACCACTAAAGACCACTGGAGACCAGCAAAGACCACTGAAGACCATCGGAAACCACTAGAGACTAACAGAGATCACTGTAGACCAACGGTGACGACTGCAGACCAGCAGAGAGCGCAGAAGACCAACAGAAACCACTAGAGACTAGCAGATACCATTGAAGACCAACGGAGACCACTAGAGACCACTGGAGACCAGCAGAGACTGCTGAAGACCAGCGGAAACCACTAGAGACTAGCAGATACCGCTGAAGACCAACGGAGACCGACAAGCAGAGACCACTGGAAAGTAACGGAGACCAGTAGAGGCCACTTGAGACCAGTAGAGACCATTGAAGACCAGTGGAGACCAATGGAGACCAGCAGAGACCAGTGGAGACCAGTGGAGACCAGTAGAGACTACGGGAGACCAGTTGAGACCAGTAGAAACAAGTAGAGATCAGTAGAGACGGCCGGAGACCAGTGGAGACCACTACAGATTACTGGAGACCAGCACAGGCCACTGGAGAGCAGTGGAGACCACTAAAAATCAGTGGAAGACCAGCAGAGACGAATAGAGACCAGTGGTAACCAGCGAAGACCATTGCAGACCAGTAGAGACAGCTGGAGACCAGCGAAGACGAATGGAGACCAGTAAAGACCAGTAGAGACTGCTGGAGACCAGCGGAGACTAGTAGAGACCACTGGAGACCAGCAGAGACCATTGAAGACCAGCTGAAACCACTATAGACTAGCAGAGATCACTGAATAACCGACGGAGACCACTACAGACCTCTGGAGACCAGCAGAGAGTATTTAAGACCTGTGGAGACTACTAGAGACTAGCAGAGACCACTGCAGACCAACGGAGACCACTAGAGACCACAGGAGTCCAGCAGAGACCACTGGAGACCAATGGGGACACTGGAGACCAGTAGAGACTAGTGGAGACCAACGGGGACCATTTCAGGCCACTGGAGACCAGTAGAGACCACTGAAGAACGAGGGGAGACCAATGGAGACCAGCAGAGACCAGTGGAGACCAGTGAAAACTATTAGAGACCACTGGAGACTAGTGGAGACCACTATAGACCACTGGAGACCAGCAGAGACCACTGTACTTCAGCGGAAACCACTAGAGATTAGTAGAGACCACTGAAGACCAACGGAGACCACTAGAGACCACAGGAGACCAGTGGAGGCCTCTGGAGACCAGAGGAGACAACTCGAGACCAGCAGAGAGCACTGGAGACCACTGGAGACAAGCGGAGACCAGTAAAGACCAGCAGAAACCACTGGAGACAGGTGGAAACCAGTAGAGACTACTGGAGAGACTAACAGAGACCAGTGAAGACAAACAGAGACCATGGAGACCAACAAAGACCAGTGGAGACACAAGCAGAGGCAAATGGAGACCACTGGAGACTAGCAGAGACCAATAGAGACCAGAGGATACAAGTAGAGACTAGTATAGACCACTGAAGACAGAGACCAACAGAGACCAGTGGACACCAACAGAGACCAGTAGAAACCACTGGAGCCTAATAGAGACCAGCAGAGACCACTGGAGACAAGCGGAGACCACTGGAAACCAGCAGAGACCAGTAGAGACCACTGGAGCCCAAAAGCGACCACTGGAGACAAGCGGAGAATACTGGAAACCAGTGGAGATCAGTAGAGACTACTAGAGACCAATGGAGACCAATAGAGACTACTAGAGACCAGTGGAGACCACTGGAAACCAGTAGAGACCAGTAGAGACCACTGAAGCCCAAAAGCGACCACTGGAGACAAGTGGAGAATACTGGAAACCAGTGGAGATCAGTAGAGACCACTAGAGACCAGTGGAGACCACAGGAGACCGGCGGAGACCAGTAAAGACAAGCAGAGACCACTGGAGATCAACGGAGACCAGCAGAGACGACTGGAGACAAGCGGATAACACTGGAGACCAGTAAAGATCAGTAAAAACAACTAGATACCAGTGGAGACCTGCACAGATGACTGGAGACAAGCGGATACCACTGGAGACCAGTGGAGATCAGTAGAAACTACTTGAGACCAGTGGAGACCAGCAGAGACGGCTGGAGACCAGTGGAGACCACTAGAGATTAGTGGAAAAGACCACTAGAAATTACTGGAGACCAGCACAGACCACTGCAGAGCAGTGGAGACCACTGAAGACCAGTGGAAACAAATGGAGACCAGCGGAGACCAGCACAGGCCACTGTAGAGCAGTGGAGACCACTGAAGACCAGTGGAAACAAATGGAAACCAGCGGAGACCAGTAGAGACCAGTGGAAACCAGCAAAGACCATAGGAGACCAGTAAAGACCAGTAGAGACTTCTGGAGACAAGTGAAGACCAGTAGAGACCACTGGAGACCAGCGAAGACCAATGGAGACCAGTAAAGACCAGTAGAGACTGTTGGAGACCAGCGGACACAACTAGAGACCACTGGAGACCAGCAGAGACCACTGGAGACAAGCGGAGACCAGCAAAGACCAGCAGAAACCACTGGAGACTGGTGGAAATCAGTAGAGACTACTGGAGACTAACAGAGACCAGCAGAGACCACTGGAGACAAGCGGAGACCACTGAAAACCAGTACACCAGTAGAGACCACTGGAGCCCAAAAGCGACCACTGGAGACAAGCGGAGAACACTGGAACCCAGTGGAGATCAGTAGAGACTACTAGAGACCAGTGGAAATCAGTAGAGACGACTAGAGACCACTAGACGGTTCCTAGGTTCCAATCCGGCTTCCTTTTTGCCTTGGATGGCTGTAGCAGATATCAATTACTCACTTAATTACATACTAATCAGTCACTAATTAGATACTAATAAATTGCTAGTAAGATACTAAACAGTCACTAAGTACATGTAGATATCGATTACTCACTTAATTAGATATTAATTAGTCACTAATTAGATACTAATTAGTCACTAATTAGATAGCAATTAGTCACTATTTGGATATCAATTAGTTATCAATTAAATACTAGTTAGTCGCTAAGTAGACACTAATTACTAACTAGCTTTTAGGCAAGACTTTTCCAGTAACTCCTAAAAGACCACGTCAAATGTCGCACCGCTTGTTACACGGAATGCAATTAATATTCAATAATTAGATTTACAGTGTAGTTGTGGCAAAGTTGAAGATAGAAAGCCAACCTACATGGCTTATTGAAGCTTTATCCAAGCCTACTAAACCTATACAAAGCCTTATGTAAGGCTGTTCACAGTAGGTAATTATGAAGCTGTCAAATCTTACCATTTTGTCGAGCCATCTCGATGCCTAACAGGACCTGAGACGGCAAAAAACTAAGCGGTTCAACGTTGTAGTTCAGATAGCCTCAAGTACATGCACAACCACCTAAAACAAAGTTGTCACACTCCAGATACAAGTTCCGGACGCGCTAATTGACTACACTGCAGTGGACCTCCTGTTGTAGCATCTAATTAAAGAATACTTATTTACATAGGCGGAAGCCAAGTTTATACAGGGGGTATCCCTAGCCATTTGTAGCTGGCAAATGGGCTGGGTTACCTAATTTACTACCGGGTGTATGCGGGATAAGGTCCTGGCGTCACGCATACGTTATAACCGTCCACATCATGTAATTATATAGACTAATTAGTCGCAAATTAGAGACTAATTAATCACAATTATTGGCTATTTAATAATTAAATAGTGACTAATTAGCTACTAACTAGTGACAAATTAGAGTCTAATTAGTAACAAATTGGCAACTACTTAGTCACTACTTAGCGATTCATAAGTAACTGTGTAGATACTAAGTAGTCTAATTACAGACTAATAGTTTCAAATTAGACTAATAGGTCAGTACCCATACAGGACGATTGTCACGAATGCGTGACCACGCCATTACGTGATGTGGACGGTTGTCGCTTATGTGTGACACCAGGAACTTATCATGCCTACAACCGGTAGTAGATTAGGTAGCCCAGCCCATTTACAAGCTACAAAGGGCTAGAGATATCCCCTGTCTAAACTTGTCTTCTTCTTACAAAACCACAAGGGCTACAACAGGAAGTCTACTGCAGTATAGTCAAATATTGCGTGTGGCTGTTGATCAAGACAAGTGTCCTGAACTTGTATCAGGACTGCGACAGCTGTGTTTTTAGCTGGTTGTGTAGGTACCTACGGTATTTGTTCTGTTATAGGTCCAGATTTTGCATGAATATCTCTTAATGAGTGTGGTGGAGCAGTTTGTAAACCTGTGTGTTACGTATAGCCCGTGAAAGCCTCAGGCCTGGTATGGCTCAATCACGTGCAGCGACATTGATGACATATCACACCGTGGCTTAGTGTCCTGTAACAATAAAACAGGACTGGGATTAGCAATACATTGTGGGCAAGCCTGCGTGAGCACATGTAATAGAGCAGCTCATGTGCATAGTCTAAATCATTGCTGAGCGGGAAGCAAGGCAACTAATCGTGTTGCTCGGAGACTCAGCAATGTACCTAAGTAATGCTACAGAAATGCAAACATCTTTCCTGTGTGTGCAGCAACATGCAAGTCTAGGTAGCGAGGAGAGGAGGGAATATCGGCGGGAGGTTCATCAAAAGTGATGACCACCGTTTTCAAAATACTGGACTGGCTGAACTAACGGTCAGCTGAACAGTATAATGCAACCTGAATTCCACGAGGCCCTCTGCATAAAATACCATGTATGTACTAGTACTGTACTGTAATCATACCTGATCACCACTTTCATCCTCATCACTGTCCTCATCAGCTGGATTCCCATCATGGCTGCTGTCCTTATCACTGGCTGGACTCTCAAATTCTCGTCTCGCTCTGGACTCTTGTCATGACCATCTATCATTTCACTCTGGACTCTTGTTGTGAATGTTGTCAATGGAGTGTCCTGTGACAGTAAACCAGAACTGGGATGAGCAATGCATTGTGAGCGAGCACATGTGCACACAACATGGAGCAGCTCGTGTGAATGTGTGATACTGTAAAATATGCTGTACTGTACTCATACCTCATCACCACTTTTGTTCTCATTACTGTCCTCCTCATCAGGTAGATTCGCAACATGGCTGCTGTCCTTATCACTGGCTGGACTCCCAAAATTCTCATCTTGCTCTAGTCTCACGTGCCAGCCCCCATCCACATTGCGGACGGAGGCTGGCTGCAGATCCATGAGCTGGCCTTGGAATCGTAGGCACAAAACTCTGTGTAGCTGTAGCTGCAGAGCGTGTCACATGGTGGCCTGGAGAATAAAGCATGATTTATTTGCCATAGCTAGCAAGGCTTAGATTTGATTTTGCTGTATAATTAGCATTTATTGTTGTTTTTTGTGAGTCGAATGTAGCTGTTAGTTCAGTCTGCACAACAACAATGGTATGGAGAGATGGCTTTGTCTGAGTCTAGATATAGAATACCATATTCTAGGCATGCTACCTATAGTTACATGCAGATATGAGCTTCAGTTCCAAGGCCAGTTCACGGATCCGTGTTGATGAGCTTGCACTTGGAGGTCGTTTTATCACTAGAAAGTCACAATCAGTTCTTGTATAAGCTTCAGTGCCGCCTAAAACATAAAGAAATTAAACACCTTTTCTAGTCCTCTGGTAAGCTTGACCTCACTAGATCAATAGCACTGATGTGCAGTGAGTATGACAGAGGGCCCCATCCACAGGCCATTGGCAACTCTCAAAAAGCTTTCTGCTGTTTATGAAAAGGCTGACACAGCATACCGCAAGAATGCTAACAAGATGCACCTCAAGTATTCTAAGCAGAGTATCAGTGTGTGCGTGCGCTGCGCTGTTAAGTCGACCTCTCTAATCAACTCACATTCAAAGTTGGTGCAAGTAGTTATGTCCAGGGTGGCAGCCTGGCAGACAAGGCTTACCAAAGGCTTTACATGGATAACGCTTCCTACTGTTACACCTCATACGACACTTACACGGCTCTTGTATCTCACCACTGCACTTACTCCAGTCACCAGACTGACTATCACTCCCACCAGACTGACTGCCGCTCCCACCAGACTGACTGCCACTCACACCAGACTGACTGCCACCCGACTGACGGCCACTCCCACCAGACCGACTGCTCCTGCCACCAGACTGACCATTGCTCCCACCACACTGGCTATCATACACTCTGTATGTACAGTCCTCCCCCCTGTGACAGTGGCTACTGCAGTCTATCCCTTTTTACGACAGCGACATTTTCGGCTGTCACAGGTGCCTGGACGGCAGTTGCATTTGTTCCCTTGGAACACATTCCATGGTGCCTGCTTCCTGGTTGCCTCCCTAAGGGTGACCTGTGGCTGTTCTCTCCAGCTATCAATGGGGATATTGTATGAACCGGCATATGGTTCAAGATCTGATATGCCCTGTAAAAATAATACAACACCCCAGCTTCAAACTGTAAACGATACATCACCTGTGGTTTTCCCATGACTTGTACCACAACACATGGCAACCACTGCGGATCAGTACATGCCCGGTCAATCCCAGGTATGCGCACACTCATACCACATAGTAATCAAACGTGGTCTAACCAGTTTATAACATCCGAAATATATTGAAAAACAATCTGAAATTGTCTAAGAAATTCACACTTTTCAGTACATACTAAGGTCAAGTAGCTGAAAAATGACAATTCAGATACCACAGATCATCTGAAATGCATTATTTCTGAGATGAAAAACATCTGTGATGCTTTTACACCTGATTTTTACTATTTGAAAAGCATGTTCAGATGTCAGATGGATTAGACATCACGTACTGAAGTAGCTAGTCTCGTGCCCAGACCTTTGGCTTCTACATCTCTGTGGCGTCCTCCCTCGCACGCTCAAGGCAAGGTCTGGGCTTTATATCCTGAGGCCGTCAATACTGATTGGTCAGTTATAGTGTTACTAGGGAGCCTAGGCTAGGTAACTGTCGTGAAATGCCGAGTTAAGATAATGGCACTGGAGATTATTGTTAGTTTCAGTACTTCGTCCTACTTTAGAATACGGTAGTGAAGTGTGGGCTTGTAATAAACGGCAGACAGCTTCTTTAGAATCCATTCAGCTAGGAGCAGCCAAGAAGATACTTGGCTGCTCTTCCAAAACGTGTAATGAAGCGGTAAGGGGAGATATGGGGTTAGAGTCCTTGAAAGGGAGGAGGGATAGAAGCAAACTTAAGTGGTGGTATAAAGTCAATAAGTTGGATAATGAGCGGTATCCTAGAGTACTATTAGATGCTGAGTGGGAAGTGAAACCATGTAGAGGTAGGCAGAGGAAAACTTGGATGAAAGTAATTAATGAATTGCTGCTGCAGTTAGATTTAGATAGCCAAGAGGTATTAGCTGCAGATAATATTAATTTGTTTTTAGATACGGTAGACGAAGCGTTGAGGGATAGAGAATACAAGGACTTTAATGACAGCTTGAATACTAAAGTTAAGTTGAATCTGTACAAGTCTTTCTGTAAGGAAATAGAATTCAAGAATTATTTGCAGGGGGTAGGTGATCCGGGTACAAGATTATTGTTTAAGTTTCGGTCAGGTACGAACGGTCTGAATGAAGAGTTAGGAAGACATAGGGGTAAAAATGATGATAGGCAGTGTAAATTATGAAGGGGTGAATGTGAGAGTGTGGTACATGTTCTCTGGGAGTGTCCAGCATATGACAGCATTAGAATGGTAGAATTAGAAAATCTATGGGGGGGGAGGTTTGGGGAGTTTAGTACACTTGATAATTTTAATAAGGCAAGCTTTATTTTAGGGTTTGAGAATTGGAACAGGGATGATTTTAAAGCATTATTAAAGGTAGTTAAGAGCTTTGTATTATTGATATGGGAGGCTAGGAAGAAGGAATTGTATGGTGATCAGGATTGTGTGGTCTCTGGTTGTTCTTGCTCTTGTCCTCTGACTGGAGGTCTTACAAGCTCCGCCTGCGTCTGTGGGTGCGTGGTCAATGGCGTAAGCGCTACGGCAGCAACATGAGTATATTATTATTATTATTATTATTATTATAGTGAATCTGTGATATCTCCTGGTCTATATAAATCTGATACAAACACCATTGCTGATCACTGACTATTGTATATAGCTACTTTGAAACTGAAAGACTAACTTGTAGCTATACTGCAGCACTGTTGTGTATATTATATAGTATAATTATGTACCTTCATGCAGCCTTTCTAATATGTAGCTATTCATGCAATTTTGCTCCAGGCTGAAATACAATGCACTAGCTGGCATGCTTGAGGCAAAAAGATATTGCACTGTGCATTAGCTGATTTATTGCACCTAGTAGCAACATAGCAACAGGATATAAAGTCTCGTAACTTTGTGGGGTCAAACTTCCGGCCTACGCCCACTTAATCTGGCAGGGGCGGAGGAGGTGGGCGAGGCAACAGTGTGGGACAGTTTACCAATTAAGCAGGTTTAAAAAAAGTGAGTACGCGCAGCTACTCGAGAAGTTCCTACTGATTATTTTGTTAGCTGAAGTGAAAGTATCTATTGGTGGCACGATTTTGGCCACTGAAAATGGCACTGCAGTTTGCTCTAAATCGCCTGTTTATGGTGACCGCAAACCTGGGATCCGTTTTTGAAGATGTGAGTCGAAATGTGTTTGCGTATTTCGTATTAGTACTGCTACTGAACCAGAGTCAAAAGATTAGGTATATTATTTATTCCAAGTCCTATCTTCTAGTCGTAGCTCAATCCTTAGCCTATAAACATAGTAAGTTACCTTAGCCCAATTAGCCCTTAGCTACATCCCTTTAACTTAAAGCAGCCGACTCTAGTCTGGTAGTCAGCCATTTAATATTAATAGTATCGTTGACTAGCACTGATAATGTCATTAAGGTAACTGATCACCACAGTTAAGGCGGGGTAACTTGGAACGTGGGGTAACTTTTCGCTCCTTACACCAGAATCAGCGCTGTTATAGCAATGATACTTAATTACTAATGTAAGTAGTTTAGTATCCTTGCCTAACAGCTCTTTTTTCTGGTCTGAGGAGCCAAAGAAAGACTTCGTTCTAACGTTCCAAGTTACCCCGCCTTGCCCTACCCTTAACTTTTTGGTTACAAAAAATCAGAGACTCGAGACCATTTGTAGAGCACTTACGGTGGCATCACAAAATGTGACTAGCACAATAAAGAATCAGGATTGGTGTGATTGCTTTTTTGTGATTGCTTTTTTTGTGTACCTGTACCACTTGCTAAGGCCATACCAATTTAATTTTATGTAGCTCCGAATCGGAAGACCTTCTGAATAGGGTTGGTAGGTAGGCTTAACTTGGCGCCTTAGTGAGGAGAGAAATACCTTTTTGCTATAACTCAGTTATAATGCATGGAAGAAACTTCAGACCTGACAAATGTACAGTGCCAGAGGCAACTAATCCTGCATCATATCTCACCAAGCGTTTGTATATATATATGTATGGGTCACGCTTAGGAATGTCACGCTTAGGAATGCAATTTTACTGCAAGCACGTGTTCAAGATGGCGTCCTACCAGTTACATGGATGCCGCCTTTGTACTTCTGGCGCATGAAGGAGTAGAGATCAGGACAAATGATTCACTTCTTTTTACCCAGGTAGGCTTACCACAGCTCCGACGCGATTACAGTTTGTGTAGCCTCTGTTTCAGCAGAGATCTGACTGCTGGAAACAGACTGTACGCGGATCGATCGTGAGCGAAATGAACGTGAGTTTCAAACAACTGTGCTCTCCTGTAGCAGCCATAACTGGTCCTTGTAACCGTGTTGCATACCGAGACATCCTTCTCCTGAAGCCCCATTCGTGTAGTTGTCGCTTCTCCAGCAATTGCGTGGGTGATGCGGCTCCCAAACATTCTAGTGGGTGTGATTTTGCACCCTTTTGCGCAATGCGTACGTCTAGTGAATATTATGTCATCACCGTAGCCACAGCCTATGGTGCGTAATAATATGCCTTGTGTGGCTACCAGAGGCATGCATAAGCAGGTACATGTAGTTGCTATGTACATGTATTAAGGCTACACTACCTAAGGACGACCATAGAAAAAACTGGCCTTCAAAAGTAGATCTCTAAGCTGCATCGTGTTTTAACATAATTATTCCTTGGGAGGCATGCCTGCAGACCTTTTCCTGACATCATCACACCCTGGGGTGCACACGGGATGCGGACTGGGGCTAGGGTATCCCCCGATGCACACAGGGCTGATTGTTTTCGCAAGTCAGCTAGTCGTGAGAATAATAGCTGGACACGGAAGCAGTAATTCTGGAGCAGGTATGAAAAACGACTGACAGCCAGGTGAATTATTTCTCTAAGATTTTTCCGGGAATCATCCACAAATGCCACGAGAGAGGGCTGTAGTGCTTGGAACTAAAGTTTGCATTGCTTGATCGTACTGTCCGTCTCGAGCCCTCATATCTCTACTTATCCAGCTAACCTGGGAGCTATAGTAGGCCTTCCTCCGTATAACTATGTGGTAGACTCTGTCCAACTCTCTGATTCTTTGTGTGGTACAAGTTGAAAGACAGTATCCATGTAACTGCCAGAGATCCCATTTTGAACACGTGCCATTGCCCCAAGGGAGGGACGGGCAAATGTGTATATATATTGTATAAATACTAGCTTATTAACTATGCCAATATATAGCCACAAGCACAGTGAAAGCTACTAGAGGTTTACAGGCTCGAGGGAGCCGGTGTGCCAATATAATGCATATGGCACTGCTACGACATTGTGCAACGTCGTAACTGGCTATGCACATTGCGATATCCCGTATTTGTAATAAAAAAAAGAACTTTTGAAGCTATCATATCTTGGCAACCAGTAGTGAGACATGAATGATTCTTGGTACAGTACAACTTTACAAGTACCAACTTTCAACTGAAGCAATCCCACGCTAGAAGTTGGCAGCTCTCTCTGTTCCAGAGATACAGGCCTTTGTAGCATCACCATTTTCTAGAAATTGCCGTGCGATTAAGAATGCCGTGAACTCCGCCTCATGTCTTCTTCACGGTTTGGCTCAAAGGCTTCTTTTCCGAATGATTACTGTAGTAATGCCTCCTGCTCACAAGCAACTTAGCAGCGCATGAGTGTCCGCTTATGAGTGTCTCAAAAGCCACACGTGTGTGCGTATTTGCAAACTCACACGGCATTCATATGTACGCGTGAGTTCCATGCTTGCGATATGAGTCAACAACTTATGCATAGCTGAAGTTAATCCTAATCTCTCTCACTCGTTCAGCCTGGCTCTTATTTCTTCGCTTCAGTTACTGCATATAGTTTTTATTATGTAACTAGTAAATCACACAGAGTTGCGATCGCGACTCGCAAGTGCACTGCGTGTGTGTGTGTGTGCGAGTACTCGTGTGTGGCACGTGTACGAGCTCGGCGCTCCTTCATCCTAGTCTCAGTATAAACTAACTATCAACAACTACTTAGTGCATTCTGTAAGCCCCTAAATCCCATCCCAATATCCCCAACCATCCATACCCCTTATACCAAGTTAGCTACATTACATGCATGCATGTTTCACATCTGGGGTACAAGCTACACATTGGCACTAATATAGTTTTAAAAACTAAGTCTTCCCTCTATTGAGAGCTTATAGGGGGAGAGGTTCTTGGTGCCTGTTTAAACAAGAGGTCTTGTGGAAACCAACAGGGGCCTCTATCTAAATGCAATAGCAGTCCCGACCAAGCCCCCGACCGCATCTCCAGAGCAAAGAAATTAGTTTAGAGAATAGAGTAAAAAAAATTTATAGTGAAAAAAGTCATCACTTGGAACATATGAACCGAATACCTGCATGACTGAAATTGTTCCATGTATTATATGTGAATATACATGTATGTGTGTTGCATAGTCTTGCACAGTAATTGCTTCACATTATCATAAACGCGTGCAGAGCCATGTCAAATGGGAACATGCAAAATGGCAAAAACTGCAGTAGTCACACGTTGGTGACTGACAAAATTTACAGGCTGCTGTAGCCTTGTTCTCAGGCCACAAAAAAGCCTGGTAAAATATGGAACAGGATCAGTAAATGTATCCGTGAACGGCCTTAGTCACATGACCAGGAGTAGTATGAAATCAGTATACAAATAATTATAGTAAGCGGAAGAAGGAAAAAAACAGATTTTCTGCTGCTGAAATGGCTTTCTAACCAGTCAAGCATAGTAAGAGAACCTTTAATTTTCTATCTGCTACGATTATGGTAGCTATCTTACTGCAAGCGCCTCTCCCTTGGCAGTAACTGTAAGGTGCTCGATTTTTAATCATAGATGTAGCCTTCTAGGCTATTCAGTGGCAAGCAGGATTGAAGTTTCGAATTACCAATCACTTCCTAGGGGATACCAAGCCACTCTTTTTTTGTAGGGGGTGTGAGCTGAGAACAAGGCTAAGGCTGCTCTTGACTGGCTAGAAAGCCTTTTCAGTTGCAGAGAGGATAATTTTTAGCTAACTCTCTGTGTACTGTACACGTATATTGCCTCCATACTGCTCCTGGCTATGTGACTAACTTAAAGATTGTTCATGACTACATTTACTGACACTGTTAACCTTTAGGCTTAAATCTGCATCTTAGTTTCAGCTGACCTTGGGTATTATGTGTTTCATGTTTTGAGTGGGTTTTCACTTAAGGTAAATAACTTATTATTCCAGTGACCGAAAAGTTTCAAATGTCAAGGCTGTGCTTTGACCTGAATTTGACGTCTTAGTTCCTTAGCAATCCTGAGATATCACCACCTCTATCTTTGCATGGTACTTAATTATATGGCTTCTGTAAACAAATTATAAGCTAGCACTGTAAAACAGTTGCAGCAACAGATAAGGCCTTGATAAATACAGCTGTGGAGCAGGTTGTGTTTAATATGCTGTATCTATGTAAGAGCCCCTAACTCCCCCTGCATGTGTACTGCAAGCTGGGGGAGGTCTGGCATAGCGTGCTCTAACCTACTTGGTTTACAGTGATAAGTGCTGACAGAGCAATTTCATTGCGCCTCAAGCTAGCAGTCACAACATCGAGCAATAGGATGTGGATTACTAGCTGTACTTCTTTCACTGTCTAGGTAAGACTAAATTAGCTTGGCCTACAAACTGTCAGTAGCTCTGGTAGACTACTGTCACGTGGTATTGGTTACAGCACAATCATTGTGCACGTGATAGTGTGGACACACAAACAAACTAATATCCATGCAAGCTCGAGAACCACAAAGCAATCTTAATACCAGCCGGTTATGCACGCCCGGCTGGTAAAATTGATGTAATACTAGAGCTACTGACATGTACATGTACATGTATAGTAGCTGTAGGTTATGAGGGCATAATGAGTATTGTAGTTTATTAATGCCTTTCCTTTCCTTTCAGTCGAGAGTGGATCAGAACTGGTTGGCAGAGTTTGAAAAGGTAGATGTGTACTGTGTATGTATGGTGTACGTGTATGTTAATCAACTTGGTTATTATGTAGTTGTCAATGGGGAGCTTGACTGTTATGATCATGGCGTTTGTAGTTTAGAACTAGTCCTCTACAATTGCTTCTAGTTTATACTGTTGGAAAAGAGAACTATGGAGTACAGTAGTTACTAGTACTCAATATATGGGGATGGCACGGGAAAGAAATAGCCACCGCATTTGAACATAATATAGTCATAAGCCTTTATGAACCATACCTGTCATTCTTGAGTGTTTTATCAGTATCAAGATAGTTATGGTTGCTGGGAGTATTGCACTCGCACCATAAATCAGACTATTTGGTAGTGATTCTCAAGTGTTTCAGGCGAGTACTTGCTGCTGTATGCTGTTCTGTTCCGTTCCGTCCTGTGTAAGAAGAACACAGATACAATTGCCACACCAGTGTAGACCATACTAATATCCATCATGTACAGTGCTCCAAGCCTAGAGAGTAGATTTTTGGGAAAATTGCTTGATTTGCTCTACCCCCTACATGGCTTGGAGTTAAGGTCTCAAAAGTGGATTATGTGTACCTACATACGTCTGCTACAATGTGGTGAAGGTTTTAGTGAAAACCTAAGGATTCTATGGCTTCCACAAGGCACCTGATTTGAAAAATTGCATAATTAAGGTCCTAAAATCTACATCTTAGCTCCGGGAGAGTTCAAACTTTGGATATAACAAACAATCAGGGCATGGTAACTTTGGATTCTAGTATTGTTCTTCTCAATCAATCAACACTGGAGAAAAGGACGAAAGTTCACATTTTGAGTGGGTTATCGCTTAAGGTAGTAACTTTAGAATTTATCGTCCGAGAGACATCATTTTTTTTCAGAAGCATATAATTGTTGAAAATCATTTATTACTACTCCAACAATTCCTGAGTCTTATTGTTCATTCGAAAGAATTCTTTTTCATCTACCCGGGTGTTTTCCGCCATTTTGATTGCGTATTCTGACGTTTTTCACTCATCACACGACTTATGATGACGCTACCAACAACAGCGCGTGACCATTAAACTTTCAGTACCAACATTTCAGAGTGATTTTTTACGACTTGAGGGAAGCTAGCGTATGGAACTCCAGTCCAGAGAATGAGTACGAGCAATTCTGTGTCGTTGCTTTTGTCTCCCACCCCGCTGCTCTTGGTACCGGTATGCAGATAGCGAGAGTGCCTGCCCGTTGGTTGCCTGACTGCTGCTACATGTGTATGTGTGTCTCTCTGTGCGACAGGGTAAGCGGTAACAGTGTTAGATGGATAGTTGCTGGCTTTATCGTCCCTGACAATCGGCTTTCATAGCCTACGGTAGCTGTTTCTGGGCCATTAGTCTTTCAATCCGCGGGTCTTTGTCGCTGTTGTCTGCTCTTGAGGTGCTTTTGACATCAGAGAATCACAAGCAGCTCTCCTCCAGTCTTCGTAGCTGTCTAATACACAGAGAAAACAGTTTGAGCACGCAGTGCGGCAAGATCAGAGCGCTTGGTAATGCATTCCACGCCTACCTTTAATTGAAGTAACGATGAGTTACGTCATCGATGTGACGAAGCTGCAAATCCGTGATGTCAGATAAAAATGACCGCTTAAGTACAGCGGTCTATGGAGGACTTGGCAGAAAAGTGCTCTACTGCCGGTCCACAGCCTTGTTTTCCAATAGGCTGAGCTTATTAACAGTATTATAACTATTTACATTAATTTCTTAGAGTAAGATTGACAGAAGATGCCTGCAGCAAAAATCTACTCTTTAGGCTTGGAGCACTGTATATACATTAAATGGAGTCCGTACCCTTTTCGCTCTCACTGTTATACAACCATCCTTGCCCACATTGCCTTGCAGCTGTTTGTGGTGGCCTTTGAACTATATCTGTCCTTGCTAACACTCCACTGACAATTAAGTTATGAATGAATTATTGTATGTTGTTACACTTCTTAGCTATCATCTGAGCCTATCATCTGAGTATATATGTGTGCCCAATAATTACCTCTATATAGCTGCAAACTGCAGTGACACAACCATACCCTCCCCCTCAAAGACAACAGAAACAACTTACAAAGAAACACTTAAAAAAACGAAAAGACGTACGGATAGAATCCCCAAAAAGCAACCAAATAATGATACCTTTACAGATTTTTGTCCCTATATCTTTTGACACTTTTCCAACCACACACACACACCACAATTCCCTACCTGTTACACCAGCCACATTTACAGCCAATAAATGATTGCAGCACTTCACAACAGACAACCTTATAACTTATCCTTCATACATGTAGCAACATACACTGTAAGTAGAACCTGCTACCTCCACATCCTTCCATGCGCACCAACTCTAGCATCGGTCCCAGGCTCCTCTAAGAAGTAATATTCGCTCAAAAAGCTGTAGACTTCCGCAATGACATCATGTGTGTGACACGTGGCAGGCATGCCTATTTTGTTAATAATATTAAATTTTATGTGATTTAATGAGCTGTCATGCGCTCGAGCACAGGAGACACTATAATAATGTAAGACTGCTGAAAGCAAGCTATCAATTTGGTGATTGAAGAGTAAACAAACAATCAATTTTAAGCTTTGGTTCCTGGACCATTCACCCATTCGCGTTGGTGAGCTTTCATTTTGAGGTCCTTTCACAGCTAGAAAGCTTATAGGTTGAGTTGTTCAGCCTTTAGAGCCCTTAGACAGCTGTCTAAAACATGAAGAAGGCGTTCTTATCTGTTACCTTGTAAGACTAAGTGGCATCTCTGCTTGCTGTCAGCCCCAACAGCTGCCACAAATGAGACATGCTCTGATCTTTCAAACTAGCCACGGTAAACAAAGCCCTCAAATTTTCGCTGTTGTAAATCGATATCTAACACTCAACAACAGACCCTCAAGTAATAAAGATACTACGCTGAATCGCCAAGAGAGTTCTCTGCTGATAATAGCACACACGCGGTTCTACATGTATTAGCAGTCAAGGGCAATGCCCACAAATAGGTCACTTTTTTACGTGATTTTGTTCTGCAATTTCATTGGTACCGCCTGTGTTAGGCGGCAGAAGTCAGCAGCTTTTCATGCAGATGTTCCCAGGCTCACTCCTCCCTCGTTTTTTTAGAGGAGTGAGCTTGGGACCGAGGCTACACCAACCCCACCTACATGTACAATCACAACCCACCAGTAATAACACACTTTGAATTACTATCTTCGACCAGCAGCATAATCTTTGTTATTAACTCTTTGCACGCCATGGGCACATTTATTTGCCTACATAAAATAGAGAAAACTACGTACTTTATATTAACGTCTAATATAAAAAGCCCATATAAATTCACATAAGCCTTATGGATGTATTAAAACTTGGCTGGGAAAGAGTTAAGCTAAATCCATTTGTGAATAAGATTATATACAAAAGCAGTTTTGAGAAAACACCACATGCAGAATGTACACACCACAATCTAACATCCTGTCATTTCACGTAACAAGCACAACGCCTGGTTGGAAAAATATTAGAGGTGGAATTCGTAAAAGTATTATGGTGTCATTCCTACATCGTTTGGTTGCTTTTTGGGGATTCCATCCTTACGTCTTTTTATGTAACTTGTACAATATACATTGGCCCAGAATATACTACATATAGATATAAGGCAGTAGGTAGCCATGGCAAAAATATATTGTTGTCAGAATGTAGTGTTTTAATTGCGAGTGCATGCAGTTGGTAACTGTAATTGTTCTGCAGTAGCACACACAGGTAAATAGTTCGTGGTGATTTCATCGAAGGTTCACGGTCCCCAGAACTGAGCATAGGTCAGCTTTAGTTTAAAGCCTATACTTACAGAATCTCAAGAATCACTTCTGTCCTACAGTTAGTGACAGAGATAGCACAGCGTAAATGAAGCCAAATATGTAAATGTTTTCATAATGCTGCATGAATAAGTGCACAAGTGAAATGCATCCCTAATCAGAAAGAACTGAACAGATAAGTAGTAGAAAAGCACAAAAACGATCGAAGATACCGTAGACTCGGGTTAATAAGCGCACCTCCGAAATAAGCGCATACTTTTTAATAAGCGCACGTGATGTTCTTCTTGTTAACTACAGTTTATTAAGCGCATACGCGCATATACGGTAACAGCGCACTGCATGGCTTCCCAAGATAATTCTCGAAGGAGATGGCATCTGTCTGCGATACGGATTCTGCAGCTGGTACATGTAGAAGAGCGCTTCCTTCTACCAGTCACTTCACACGCTATTGTGCCACCGTGTCTCAGGAAGTGCCAACAAAGCTTCGAGAACTTGCGTGGAACATGGCCGACTACCATGTCATCCTTTGTAACTGCAACAGCAAATCGATCTTCAGCGTAGCCAGCTTCTCTAGCCACAGTGAGTACCTCACCAACAACGGGAGTCCAGATTCGCTTGAAAACGTGATGGCCATGAACCACACTCTCTTTGCAGTAGATAGCAAGATCACTCGTACTACCGTCTTGATGTACACATGCAAACAAAGTGGGTGGTACTATTACAGTGGTGGGTGTGGTACATCATAATAAGCGCCTTTTTTTTAATAAGCGCATATTTCCTTACCGTCTAGTGTGATAGGCGCATGCGCTTATTAACCCGAGTCTGCGGTATGTGTACTAGGAAATGCTCTCAATTTGGCAGTCTCCTAGTTCTCTGCCACTTGGCCCCTGGAGGCTTATGATAAAAGCTGTGAAGATTAACGTTTTTTTAATTATATTCTCGAAAGTGGAGAAGCCTTACATATATTTTGTGTTTACCCGTGGATCTCAGGGGTATAGGTTTTGACCATCTATGATCCCTCCTTTATGCCAAACATGGGCATTTGCTCCTGAGAAGAACTACGGAATGGAGTCTGACAATAACCTTTCAACTCAAAGTGCGAAGGGTCTGTAGACTCGATGTAAGGCTCTGTCCACTTCCGATAATATGCACGCTTGGCGCTAGCGCATCTGAATATACAGTAGCAGTCAATATAAAATCTCCGTCATGTAGCAGCATTACACATGTACTATAATATAGTGATATACCGTATCATTAACTCAGCCATAATAATTGTGTATCCACTTCTGCACTCCATATCTATTTGGAAATTATGCTTACATGTATGGTAGAAAGTACACTCTTTGTTTTGACGGGTTAGTGCAAGTGGCGAAGGTGGTCTATACGAGTTACATGAAGCAGAGGATCGCAGGCCTAGGCTGTATCATGGAGTACAGTAGTACTCCATATGTAGGGATGGGCCCGAAAAAAATGGCCACTGCATTAAATGCGTACAAAATGGTATGTTCAAAAGTCTGCTTTACATGTAGTCATAAGCCTTTATGAGCAATACCTGTCATTCTCGAGTGTTTTCATCAGCACCAAGACTCTTAGCGATGCTGGAGAGCGCCGCTGCAGCACCACATCGGCAAGTCACTAAACTGGCAAATCGTCCTTTTCTGATAATTTTTATTGTTTCTTTCAGCTGGGCTACCACTCTGAAGCAATTACAATGATTCAAACGCGAAGAAGTTACATTTGCATTCGGGCCGTGCACGCATACCAGAGCGTTTTCGAAGAACTCAAACATTTTGTCAATGATTTACTAGCACTCTCAAGTGAACGCTTGCCGCTTGCAGAAGATGTAGGGATGGCAATCTGTAAAAGTAGCTATTGTGGTGACGTTTCTACCTTGTTTGGTTGCATTTTTGGGATTCCATCCCCACATGATTCTTCATTTTTTTTGAATGTTTTTTTTGTAACTTTATATGTAAGCTGTGTAGCATGCACACTACTAAGACCTGGGGACAGCCACAGCCAAATTTTTCAAAATACGCTGTATCTGTTGGTAACCGACTTACCCGTACTATCCTGTATCTCCTTCAGTAAATGCCGAAATGTTTTGCCTTTCTTCTCTATTTGTAATGGCTTTGACAACTATTGGTCTCGCACCTCATGCAACGAAACTGTAAATACGCAATTAAAAGAAGCATGCTTTTTCCAGTTGTACAGTTTCATCACGCTATGTAGCTGGCATAATCATACATGTAGTATTACGGACTTGTAATGCGGGCTACACTAACACTGTACTTTGATTGTATTACTATGTTATACTTTATATTGAACACAATTCTACATCGTTTCCGATGGAAGCACATGACCCACCTAGGCTCATGAGCGTAGAACTTCAGCTTACTTGTGAGTGCCATCCAAATCCGTATTTGAATTTGATAACTTTCCTCATTTGGAAACCAAACATTACCTTACGCGTAAACTGACGACAGAAAACTGCACATAGCCATTAGTATATAATCGTGAGACATGGCACTACCTAACTGTTCTTTTGATAGAGTTGACATGGTGAAGTGTTTGACAATGTAAGGGTTCTAGTGAATTTACTTAAGCACATGGGAAGGTAGTACAAATGAGAAGAAAGCTGTGACGTCATAAGCAAATTGAATAAGTGGAGCTATGTAATTAATCTGAATTTGGATGGCACCAGTTGCAAGCTCCTTCGCTGGCTTTGCCGGCTCCTGTGTCCGATCAGCAGTTATTTACTCTACCTACATGTAGACCATATACAAAATACTTGCTTGGTATATTATGTAGAATTTTAATTATTTCCGTATGTTTTTTTTTAGGTTGTTGTACAGGCTGATCCAGATCTTGTAGCATTACACTGTCAGGAAGTTGGAGGCAAGGACTTTGAGGTCTGTATGCCTAAAGTGCAGGACTTTGTTAGGTGAGTCTGTAGTTGTGTTGTGTACATGTAGCTACAAACTGACTTCTGCCAAATTCCAAAAGGAGGAAACAGCAAGGATGTTTCTTTTACAGGTTACTAAATAGTGATGTGTTGTTAGACATAATAGCACTCACACTGGTCAGTTTAGTAGAATAATACTTTTGTGTATTTTCTATGGTCATGCCGCTGTGCTCATGTGCCAATGGCAGATTTGCATAACACTATCTTGAAGTACAGCCAAGGGGTTACACTTAGAACACATCCATCAGCATCGTGCACTTGTGTACTGTTCCTGGCTATAGTGATACTTCAGCTAAACTAACTTACCTATGTACCAACCTGCACCTAACCACCCATCTCCAGCTCCAGAAATTTAATTCCATTAATGCAGAGGTACACTGTACTGGAGAATGTCAGTCACTTAACATACCTTCGCAGTCATCTATCCCAGACTGCCACCATTAACAAAGAAATTGAGCATCAGATCTGATATCGAGTCTTCAGATGAAAAAGATCTTTCGACCAAAACCGAAAGTTTGGTCTGCCAACCCCATTGTCATCCCCACTCTCCTTTATGGCTGTGAAACACCTGGGTCACCTACAGGAGGCACATCAAGTCACTCGAACAATAAACCCTTGGAACATGTTAATTAACTCAACAAAGCAACATTATTAGCATGACATAATGCCCCAGCATGGTGTCCTTCTTAGTAATAACGCCAATCTTCTTAGGTGAGAGGACTCACATTCTTGCACATAACTAATTGACACACCAAATTAGAGGAAGGTGCATGAAGAATTCTAACATGCTCCTTATACCAGTGCAATAAAATGTAAAGGAGGTCATTTTGGCTAGCTCTTCTGAAGAGTATAATCATAGTTCATCCAATCAAACTTCTTGCTTTGTTGAAGGTTTTGCTGCAACATTTATAATGAGACCAGAGCACAGAGATGGATATTTGTTTCTTAAATTAACTCAACTGAATGTATCAGAAGTGGAAAGTGGTATACCGGGTACACAACAAACTACCATCAGCATTTCTATGAAATCTGAGGATAGAGAAGGCTGAGTATACGCTTTTTACAGAAACAGATAATTTGTCTAGGTTTTCAGGTGATTTGATCCAAAGTCTGGGGCTATTTAGAGGCCTTTTTCCACTGAAAGAGAACACCATCTGCAAACCAGATATTATGCCAAAGTTAGCCTTGCATCATTCCTAATAGGGATGGAAGTGCTGTGTTTTTTTGGTGGCAGGAAGTTAATGTAGAGCAGCTTGTGGAACAGTAGAAATTAAGAGCTGAACATTGACAACCATTATAGCACCCTCATATGTGAGCTGTATAGATGAGCAATATGGCATGAATCAGCAGCAAATATGTCATAAAATTGAACAGGTGTGTCACATTGGTACCTCCATGATGAAGCCTTCAATCTCCCCCAGAGTAATAAGAATATTTTTATGAGAACTGGGAGAGCTGTAATTGGTAGGAGGGTAAGTATCTGCAACATTGGACCCGATTGACCAGAGAGACAGCCAGCACAGAAACCTTTAGTGTTTATCAAAAGTATGGAAGCAGAGCTAATAATTATTGAGTAGAATGACAGCCACCAAAGAGTTACCGTATGACAGAGTAGAATAATCCATGCTGGTGATACGTACTACATGAGGAGCAATACTACATAAGAAAGTCGGTATGTATATTGGCTCATTGAGATTCTCATTGAAAAGCCAGTGCTCTTAAATTGAACAAATGTCATAGGACTGAAGGAGCTCTGATGTTACAACAAAGAAACAGGGCTTGAAATGACCTGTCATAGTGAACAGAGAAAGAAGGACACTTCAAATAATCTACGTAGTTGAAGAAAGTCACTGACGGCAGCAAGTTTGTTGACCAGAAACTGTAGCAGGTTGTCAACTGAATGCTTAAGGAAAGCCCTCTTAGAGTAGAGCTGCCTGTAAGTTTGTTCATTAGCACTTCACTTGTACTCACAAGCTTCCTTGGACTGAAGAAGCCTCATAATTATTATTTTACTAGGTATATGCATTGCGCGGATGGGGCCTCACGCAGAGGTATGATGTATGATAGTTAGCACAATACCACACCCACTAAAACGTTTGGGAGCTGCATTTCCCACGTAATTGCTGGAGAAACGACAACTACTTGAATGGGCCTTCAGGAGACGGATCTCTCTGTATACAACACACTTCCAAGGACCAGTTATGGGTGCTACAGGAGAGCAGAGGTGCTTGAAACCCACGTTTGTATCGCTCACATTGATCCGCATACCGTCCGTCTCGAGTGGTCAGATCTCTGCTTAAACAGAGACTACACGAACTCGAATCGCGTTGGAGCTGCAGTAAGCCTACATGGGTAAAATATACACTGAAGCAGCCCTGTACATGCAATGCTCTTCTCTTCTCGGAACAGGGTCCTTTGTATTGACAGAGAATTCTGAATGTGGGGGATTTGAGGATCCTCCTGATAGAGTCTCGAACATACAGGATGTATCTTGTCCTATTGAGCCTGCAAACTTCCAGTAGCTTCCACTGCGCTCGTGGCTATAGTGGCATAGCAGTTTATAGTATCTACGGGCATAGTAATGGAATGACGTAACTTAGCGCACGTGATAATTGTGGACGAACACACATACACACAACTCAAAAACATAAAGCAGTCTTAGTACTCACTACGTCTTACATGTAGTATGCACTTTGCGCTCGCCCGGCTGGTAAAAAACGGGAAGGGTGCCTGGGATGAAGAAGGGTTATGTGAGTTGTGTCAGTTGTGTGACATAGGTTGTATGGTTGTGCTAAATCAAATTACCCGTGATGTACATAAGTACAGACGCTATATGCATGCACACTGAAGTGTGGTGCACTTACCAGCGCCCAAAAGAATGGGTGTACAAAGAGACTGAGTTGCACAACTGCATGCACAATACTCAGGCGGTATGAAGGATGTCTCAGAAAATCTGAGTGCCCATATCCCAGACTGCAGTCACTGTGAGACACTGAGAAAGTGCTTGAATCAAAGATGCACGAAAGGAGGAAGCTGTGATGGTACTAGTAAGTTGGAATCTGTTAGATGTACGTTCTGATAATAAAGCCCGCTAAAGCCATTTATAAAATAGTCTCCACTAGTGGCATGTACATGTAGGTGCATTCCGAATAAGGAAGTGTATTTTAAAATAATGCACTATAGGCATCTGCATGCCAAGTTGGCTGTGTTCTTCAGGATCTCTACATTTTTAGCCATGTATTTGTTCATTATTGAATGAGAGTTTTATCATTGCCACCTAGGATTGTATACAGGCCACCTGAGGGACATGTTGGTTGAGGTGGACAATGGTCCTCAACGCCGTATCCATCGGTTACATCATGAACTTGACTGCATGCTGGCACAGCATAATACCATCTGTCTCACTGGGAAGGATGTCTTCAACATAAGGATCCTTTTGGGAAGTTTCCAATCCTCCAGTCAACCTTCCAATAAGGTAAGTATCTTATGCTAACAGCCAGTCGTGTTGTTACATTGAGCATTTGGGAGTGTTGGTCTAAATATATATATATATACATATGTTTTTCACAACTACTTTGCAACTACATGATCAACTACATGAATGAGACTTGAAAGATGTGGGAATGAGGATGAAGTTAAGCTTACCTTGGCAGTCATGATGGGCATGCTGTGAATGTTTAAATTAATATAGGCGCGTATCCAGTGACTGTTTCAGACAATATCAAGGTACCTTGTTTCTTCTGTCACATACCTGAGATACTGTCCTATGCTTTGGTATGACATACAGTGTGAAAAGAAGGCTGGGGAGTGGAGCATGGGTACGAGGCTATGACATGCATACAACTGCATGATTAAGTACCGTACAGAACGGTTAATAGGCGCATACAGTTATTAAGCGCATAATTTTTAATAAGCGCATACTTTCTTCCTGTTATTTTGTATTAATTAATTGACACATCCGCTAGTTACACGTGTCAAAATTGCCGACGTATCTAGATTGTGTTTGCGAGTTAGTGAGACAACGAGATGGCACGCGCTGAAGCACCTCGCCCTCTCCAAGGTACCCTGGATAGCCAGCCACCCTACAGACAGAAGAGCAAAACGGCCCTGATTGTTTCTCTCTTCGCGTGTACAATGTAAGTTGCAGAACCTCGCCAACAGTAGGGGACAATACTCTCTTGTAGATATGGTGACCTCGAACAACACTCTCGTGCAGATGCGCAGCAGCATCTTCATTGGTTAGACTTGCGATGATCTAAAAATAGAAATGTAGCACCTGTAGCCGCATACCGTCCAATAATCGCGTACCGTTAATAATCGCATACTTATAATAAGCGCATGGTTTCTTGCCGCTAAACACGATAGGCGCATGCGCCTATTAACCGGTCTCTACGGTATTGTGATTGCGTACATGATAAATGCTGTATAACTTGATGCATTGTATGAACTTCTCCTGGTGCTCTATAACTACTTCCAGGGCTACAACGCAAGCTATATCTTTTTTTTGCCCTTCTAGGTTCAATTCCCACCTGAGAAGTTTAAGCTCGCCACTGTATGTGGGAAGAATTTGTGCAGCCAACATGCCAGGAGAAGGAATCTGAGAGGGACCAGGAACAGAGCCCAATTGTTCCAAAGATCTGATTCCCACTCTTCCTTGTTAGAGTATCTGGTGACTAAGTGGAAATGCATCATCTTTGCATCCTAGCTCTCATACAACAACTTGGTACTCATTTGATCACATGCATCGTTTACAATGGTGTCATCTCTGTTCATTTATAATCGACTCGTTTGCAGGAGCATGAGTTTTAGAACTCTTCATTATACTAAAATGACATCATACATAATAAAAATTAAAGTTTAAGGTTCAGCAATAACTAGAAATATAATATTACTACACTATTACATCACTCCCTCCCTAATGAAAGTCCGTCTCGAACTTCTCACATTAGTCACTCTGGGGGGCGCATCTCACGGGAGCGGTTTCTCAGTGTATAATGGTGATTCTGTTTTGGTATAGTTGGAACATATTGAGGTAAGTCTGGTAGCTCACCACTCGATTCTTCGTCCAAATCTTCAGGTATCACTTCGGTATCTTTTTTATTGCTGGAATTACTCTGGGCACGCTTGGGTAATCGTTTTTGGCTTGTCTCCTGTTACATTGCCCATCAATCTCTGCAACCATTGTGTGACTCTCCCAGGGCTCTTTCTATTGCCTCCGTACCAATAAAAACCGACGGGTATCTTCAGAGGGCACCGGCAACCCGTGACTGATGAACTTGAATTGAGCCTTCATCAGTGAAGAACAGCTTCACTACAGTGACACAGGATGCTTCCTCTGTTTACCACTCTCTTTGCGAGGAAATCAAACCAGCACCCAGTCTCCCAACTTGTATGCTGCAGGCTTTGACTTTTTTGTCATACTGGTCCTTGTAGCGCATCTGAGCAGCTCGAATGTTGAGTTCCCGCGCGGAGGACAGTGACAGGATGAACTCCTGTCGATAATCATCAACATCAGTGGGATCTACAGCACTTGGTGGCAACAATTCTGCTTCTGTGAGCAACCTACAGTCAACGCCATATAACAAGAAAGAGGGCTTCTCCTTGGTGGCCTCGTATTTCTATATGCCCACAGTACACCGGATAGGTTACGATCCCATTGACATCCAAATTCGGCGGCGTGCTTTCCGGGCATTGCTTTCAAAGTTCTGTTCAGACGCTCCACCATCCCGTCACACTGTGGGTGATAAGCTGTAGTGTTCAGTTTGGTGATTCCCAAAAGCTGGCATGTATCCTGCATGACATGTGCCATCAGATTTGCTCCACAGTCGGACAACAGGGACTCTGCGACACCAAACATTGGTACTATCTCGACTGCTAGGAGCCGGCCTATCCTGATAGCCTTCTGGTCAGGAGCAGGAAGTACAGAAGGCCACTTTGTCAAGAAGTCTTGAAAAACTATAACATACCGGTTGCCACACTGTGTGACAGGCAGCTCCATAACGTCTACACCCATGATCTTGAAGGGCTGCTGTAACGGGATGGGACGGAGGGGTGGTCGATGAGTCCTTCCAGTACCTGACACCACTGCACACTCAGCACAGTTTTTACAGAAGCAGAAGACATCTTGATAAATTGTTTCCCACCACTAGTGGCGACTCAGGGTGTTGTGCAGCCTGTTTCCCGAGAAATGACCAGAAATCACCAGCCATAACTCCTCCATAACTCTCCCTTAAGATCTTCTCTGATCTTATTCCTGCCCTGCCCCTTGGGGTCCACAAAATAGAGAATCTGATCGACAATACTGAAGTGGAAGGCTTGAGTGGCTATCTTCTTGGCCTTTTTGTCATCGTCTGGTAAACTTCCGCTTTCCAGGTAATCGAAGATTTTCTGCAGCCCTTGATCCTTTCTCTGTTGTCAGTAGAAGTCGCTCTGACCAACCTCCTGTTGCTGGGTGCTTGTTGCTGGAGTTGTGATATTTCCACATCTTGGAGACTTTCCACCTGATCATGAGCAACCTGGACATTGAGGTCTATATACTCATCACTGGGGTGTAAGACTGGGTTTCGGGAGAGAGCATCGGCTCGGCCGTTCTCGCGACCAGGTCAGTAGGCAATGTGTACTCGCCCGACACCACTCCCAAACACCTTAAGCCACCACCGTGCATGTTTCCCGCTGGGGCTTGGAGTCCTTACTAGCAGAATACTTCATGGCCATACAGGTAAGCGTGATAGTGCTGGATGTCCCAGACCACAGCTAAGGTCTCAAGCTCGGTAATGCTGTAGTTCTTCTCTGGAGCAGATAGGGACCTGCTGGCATAAGCCACAGGGTGAAGTCGGCCATCAGTCTGTTGTTGAGAAAGGACGGCTCCCAGACCCTTCACACTGGCGTCTGTCTGGAGCACAAAATATGCGATGAAAATCTGGGTACACTAGGACCGGTGCTTCGATGAGCTTCTCTTTGAGGGTCCTGAATGCGGTCTGGCATTCCTCAGTCCACACGAAATCAACATCCTTCCTCGTAGGATTGTGAAGTGGAAAGGCTATCTTGGAAAACTGCTGGATAAACCGCTGGTAATACGACGTCAAACTAAGAAACTGAGTCACTGACTCCGGGACAGGGAAATCTTTCACAGCACTCACTTGCTTTGGTTTGGGCAGGAGTCCTTGGAGTGTAATCACATGCCCTAGGTACTCCACAGTTTGACGGATGAAATGGCACTTGCTGAGCTTAAACTTTAGGCCTGCCTTTTTCAACCCTTCAAGGATTTGTCGAAGGTGATTGAGATGTTCCTCCATGGTCCGGGAGAAAATCAATACGTCATCGATATACACCTCTACGAACTCAGGTGCTCCGTCTGGAATCTGACCACTCAGTACTTTCTGCATCAATCTCACGGATCCGACCTCCAAGCCTTTCTGGGCTCTCTGAAAGATTCCGAGGCAATTGATAAGGAGGACTTTGGCAGTACCCTCTCCTGTTACATTGCAAGAGTGCATCAGAGACCTGTACTCCTCGTTTCTCCTGAAGCATGGGATCTGGCTCAAGAAGGAGGGGACCTTTGGACTCACTTAGCCCTTCTCCAACCAGTTGCACATCGACCACAACACTTTGGTTGGGTGGCAGCCGCAAACTTTGCACCAACTTCACCCTCACTGTGGGTAAGAGGCACTCCTCTGTTCTCCTAGCCTCTGGCTTGGTGTTCAGTACCTTCCTGCCCACTTTTGCAGGCTGAACCTCAGGGTGGTAGGTTATGATGCCTAACTGGCGGCATACCCCTCCGACAGGAGTAATTGCTCACTGGCATCCATTTGCACATACACTGGGGTCTTCATCATATTGTCTTGGAACGTAATATCCGAGTCGACTCAACCATCTAGACGAAATGGCTGTTGGTCGTAATTTTGTGGGGTCTTGTCTGGTGGCTTAAAATCTCTCTTGCGGAGCTTGGCAACAGCAGCAACTCGCTTAAACATGTCACCACCCCACTATGGTGATGTCTGCACCACTAGCCACTATGCCATCCATGGGGACCCCTCTCACAAGGACTCTTACACTCTGTGGTTTACTACCCGTGTCAAACACATGTACTTGCCTCACATCTGGGGAGTCGTTGGAATCTGACGAGGTATTGCAATGGATCGTCTTGACACTTGCTGAGTCACTGGGATGGAGAACTCTGGGCTACCCTAGCACTGGGTGTCCTCTTTTCCGACTGGCCTGTATTTTCCCTCTCAGGTGCCCTGCAGTCCTTGGCAAGATGGCCAACTTTATTGCAATTCCAGCACTTCCGGGACTTGATGTCTCTAGTGCTCCTTGGAGTGGGTGCGCCCTTGCTCTGCTGGTTCACCACAGCACTCCCTTCAGGTTGAAAGGATGGCTTCCTAGGGACTCGTGATTGGTATAGGTTCTCAGGCTTGTACTGCCTGCGCTCATTTTGGCCTGCCGTTTCTCTTCACTCTTGGCGGCAATACTCAAGGTGTGGTAGCTTGCACCACCTGATACAGCTGGGGCTTCCATTAGCTTGTACCTCAGGCCTTCCTGGAGCTGACTGTAGAATAGTGTGTCTCGCGTCTCCAGAAGCATGTTGCCGTGCCCATATGCCAGACAAAAGGTCCTCTCTAGGCGGCGAATGTAATCAGCAACCTTCTGATCACCATCTTGAGAAGTGTGGCGAAAGTCTTGTGCAGCCATCGTTCTGCTTCCTGGATCTAGCCAACTGCGCAGGGCTGTGACGCCGCTGTCGTAGCTCTCTTTATCTCCCTCGCTCAGCAGGTACTACTCCTGGCGGGCACGACCCTTCAGGTGTCCAGCCAGCTGGATCAAATCTTCATCTGGAGTCCAGTTGTTCCATCATGCTACCCTCTGCAGCGTGAGTTGTCAAGGCGATTCTCCGGATCCTCCCCAGTGAACAGCTCAATGGGTGGAGCCTTCCATCTTTGTTGAGGAAGTCGACTGACTAGAGGAACTAGGTCCTCCTCTCCATCGGACTCGGGGGCCTCGGGAGACGTTCTGGCACTTGAATGGTGAACCCGTTCCAGTTGTATGTAGAACAATATTGTTGACATTAAATGGTATAGCTTTCCTGTAAGAAAGTATAAAGGTAGAGCTGTGAGCAGTAAACACTACTACTATGGTAACAGTACAAACTTGTATAAACAGCCACGCCTTTCATGAGACTTGCTGTAGATCTTTCTCAAAGTTTAACTCCAAAAGCTTGTATACATGATGATCGTAAATTATGCACTCACACTGTCTGTATCAGTCCGGCTGACTCTTCACGGTATTCTGTAAACACCACCCATTTAATAATCAAGTGTATTCTTACTAAACACTCCTTTCCTGTTAAATGCATCAGCAGTTGAAACATCAGGCATTTGATATGTTTGTGCAATCTATTTATGGTTTGTGGAATGAGGTATTTACTTTACTGATACAATAATCTACGGGGAAGGGCAGATGAGTTCATGATGGCAATGGAGTTACTAAAGGCTCGCTGTCTCTGGGTTAAGAAAGATAAGATGCTTTGAGAACCAAGAAGGCTACGTAGAACAGGTGACAGGCACCAGGTCGGCAAACCTTGGATAGTACATAGAATTTTTGAGTGTGCCCTCTCAAGCATAAGCAGAGAGCTTGATAAAGTCGATATGATGTAAGTGGATGGAGACAAGCAAAGACGAGCCAACTCCATTAAGTGCTAAAAAAGCACTGCGACCAGAGGTGCATCTCTTAGATGTCCTGGGAAACGAGGAAGGATTGACCATGCGTGGGACACCCAGGTGGTGGTACTCATTTGCCTCTTGGATTACAACCCATCCAGCGTCCACTGCCTCAAATTCCTAGCAGCATGGGATCTCGGGGCCTCGCCAAAGACCAGAATGACTGATTTTTGTGCGTTGAAGCTATAGTGCCATCTACGTGCATCATCTACGTGACTGGCACGTGCGTGCCCGTAGTAGTAATGGAACTACCGTGGGAATGTTTTTGAAATTCAGCATGGTCGTTGCATGCTTCTACTCTTTTTTCCACTTCTCACGTCAGTATGCACTCCTGATGTCTATGAATAAGTAAAAATGGTCAAGAAATGATTGTGACTTTCTGATGGTGAAGGGACCTCGATCAAGATGCAAGCTTACTAGCATGGGGATCTGTAAACTGGCTTTGAAAGTGGTTCACAGACCAGTTGGCACAAAACACTTTTTAATATCTTTTTTCCCTCTATGTCACAATTATGCGCTCTGCAAGTACTTTCTGTACATATACATATAACTATTTCATGATCCATTATCATCAAATTCAATGCCCATGCGCTGTAGCATACATTCAACTAACCACATGTGGTACTGAATCTTGTCTAGGGGAACTTGATATATGTTCATTTGTTAGCTGTAATCTCATGTCTTCTAGCACAAAATATATCTCAAAAAATCCTGGGTCTAAGGCTTGTTGATCCTGGAAGTGCACAGCGATTTTATGTTTTCTAATTATCTATTACAGAAAGTTGAGAGGTCTAAGATGTTTCACTCACTTTGATCGCAGCAGAGGATGGTTTGACACAGATTTTGCCGATTCAGATGGATTTACAGTGAGCTGAGCATGTTTAAATAGCTACACGTATGCCAATATTTTGTAACAGACATTAGGTCCCTTGTTAGGGTTTCTCTTGCCAAGTATTGGTTCTCAATACTGTAGTATAATCTGCCCGTGTCCCTTGATCGTGAGAGTATCTGGTCAGTTGGTGGGAATGTGAGAACCTCAATTACCAAATGCAATCAGAGCTATTGTTGTGTTGTATGTATTCTCCTTCCTGGCTTTGCTCAGGCTGGCAAGAGTTTCAGTTGAGGCTGCAGCCCAGCAGTCCCTGAAGCAACTATGGTTCGTTATGGTTGGGGTCTCTTCGGAAGGAAAGATTTTACCAGTTGGCTCCAGCGGGGCTTAGCCTCATACCCAGGCCACGCGAAAAAGAAGAGTGGCCTGGTAATGCTGTGTGCGCATGTGAGACCATTCCCAGTGTATATTTTGAAGTGGTTTATATAATTGATACGTATGTATACATACGGTTTATTTCCGTATCATTGAAGATGGCAGCGAGTTTACTGGTTTTGCTAGTCTGTAGTATGGTTTTTAACCAGGTAGATGCCTAGACAGTGAACGGTAGATCAACTCTTGGGTCCTGTTTGATAAAAAAAAGCCTAGAAGGTAAGTTCTGTGTCTGAAAATTGAGTAGCTCACAACCATTGCCAGGAGAGAGGTCCGATCAAATTTTATGGTAAGACACCTACCATAATCGTAGCAGGTAGTTAATCATAGTCTGTTTTTTAGTTCTTCGCTTACTTTACTGTATACCTTTGCCATACTACTCCTGAGCGTATGACTAATATCGTTCACGGTTAAGTTTACTGACTGTCTTCGTAAATTCTTGTGCATGTGCAAACAGTGGATATCAGGCCACTTATTTTTCAACGATGTGGCTTGGGTACGAGGGTAAGCAGGGCTCTGACAGAACAGTCATAATGACCATGGGTAATTATGATTACACTGTAAGTTGTAGCGCACTGCCAGCATTTGAGATAATACTGAGTAGCACAGACTACTACGTACCACCTAACAGGGACTACTATGGTAGCCTATTAGCTATTGTTCCATCTCGTTACCATTGACTACTATGGTAGCCTGTAACCTGGCAGAATTGAGGTTACCAACTCACCACATTAGAAATGAAGGACGAAAGATACCTCTTGGTTTGTGTAGTAGTGTAAAGAACCTTCATTACCACATAGAATTACATTATATTCTTTTGTCAGCCATGGGGCTAATTGAGTCTGAGTGAGCCCTACACTAGCGTGTACTGTGGGATACATACTACATATGCACTTATGCTGCAAATAGCTAGCCTCGTTATTCGGGGGCCTTGGAACGAGACTACCAAATAGTTGCATGTTGTGCTTACGTGCACATTCAAATTTACGGTTTAGGACTGACTTAACTGTGATGGCAGCTATTACCGGTAAACCGACCAAGAACTCATGCCGCACCCACAGGAAATATGTTTACAATAATTGCATTGCTATAGCGTTACTTGCATACATATAGAAATACATACATACATTCATACATACGCGGAGTCACAATGCAACACGATTAGTTGCCTCGCTTCCCACTCAGCAATACCTTCACTGATATTCTCTGCGGATGATTGCCCTTTCAACATTATTTTGCTAGTTCTTATTTTCATGCCAGCAAGCAGGTCTAAATTTTGCACTATGCGAACATTTCTTGCTATGCAGTATTATACGCATTTTTAGTGTACCCATAGTTCTCTTCTCTAGATTCTGTCATCAGTCATGACTACAGCTTACATAGTAGCCAGCCTAGTTCTCAATATCAGAACGTATGGACTTTGGACCTGTTTATGGAGTTGGAGAGTGCAGGAAGAAGGCTTTGACTTTCATACTGGGTTTTGAGGCTTGTAATCTCATTCCCAAACACTTCACCCACCCTCTAAAGATGGAGAGTTTTAGGGGCTGATGGGCATGAGAATAAGGCATATCATTTAGATTGTGGGATTGAACTGCAAACAGGATGTTCATTGTGATATTCATAGTACTTGGAAAATGGTACCAAAAGGCTGTGATTTAAATTTAGTGTCTAGCACTAGCTTCATATATACTTTATGTAAATGAAAGCTCATACATACGTATATATGTATAACACTAAGTATCACTCATCTGTTTACTGCCATCATTCTATACACTCATACGTGATGTACTGCAGCTTTGTAGTGTAGTTGTTATTGGGGTGAGCCTGAGTGATTAAACAAAAACGATTTTTCAGTCTGTTTGTGTACATGTCTGTGTGTTCTTGATCAGCATCGGTCTACGCTAAGATGTCATGTTTATGTATAATTTATTGCTAAACGCAATTTATATCGGGCCTTATGGTGGTGTCAGCGGGACGAGAAGTGACCAAAAATGGTGCTTTGCGTTCGTGTTCATATCTCTGGCAGGAAAGCGTATCTGTGTACAATCCGCATATTGCCTGAAAGCTCAACCTTCACTGGTTATAATGGTACCCAGTATTAGCATGAACTCGGTGTTTTTTGAGATCCTTGGACCGCTAAGCGGTTACCTATCAGAAAAAAGGCAGAGATTTTTGCATTTCCTGAGCAAAATTGGTACCTGCGTAGTCAGGTGTAGTATTTTAGCTCAGTTACAACAAGCATAGAACAAATCTGTGGAAAATCAGGTCCGGAGTCAATCAACCCAGGAATGGCTGAAATACAGGCCATTCAATTTAGGGGCTGAAAATTGAAAATCATGGGTAACGCTTACCAGAGAAAGTAGGAGCGCTTCTGACGGGACTGCACAGCGAAAATGATGCACTATTTCTTAGACTTTTTTCTTCTTCAAAAGATATTTCCTGCAGCCCTTGTAGTTTGTCTTTAATAAAAGCTATTCAAGTTTTCAGCCAATTTTAGCCTTTCATTTCCTGAACAAATTGGTGCTCGATTCCTGAGAACCTCAAAATTCATACCAGATGTTCCTTTCCATGTGAACTACTTCGTGCAAGTGTCCTGGAATGCAATCGATGGTGAATCTTGGAGATATTGGGAATAGAAGGTTGAAAATTGAACTTTTCTAACCACAAATTTTAAGTTCAAAGTTCTCATTTTCACATGGGTTTAGTGCACGCCGTCTCAATTACCTAGGCAACTGCGGCGTGCACATGGAAATGGGTGTGTGGCTACCACCATCACTGCACAGCAACCGATAACTTCTCCTTTGTTGTGATAAGCAAATTCAGATTTGTGGGGCTGCATTTCTGTGGGTTTTTCTACCGGTTTTCTATTTGCAGCTGGCTGTCTTTCTGTTTAGAGTTGCTTTCCCTGGTCTAAACCTAGCTTTGTTCTAAGTTCTAGTCTCCCCATTGACATATGGCAGTGTACATAGTCTGGTGGGCCAGACACAATCATGTCAGTCAGTGTGCAGCAGATTGGTGCACCAATCTAACTGTCAAGAAGTGCAGGGCAAGGCTAACGGTGGCATAATCCTATTTGTGTACAAGGAGAAGCCCCCTCAGTCATGCTGATATAAAAGCATACAGGTAACATCCAACTCTACTACAACTTGCTGTGTTATTAGAATGTGATATACAGCTACAGAGAATGTCTGGAGCACAAAGGGCTAGGAATGTAATTTACAATCTGCAATTACTAATCTTCCATCCCTCCTGGACTGAAGCTGTTCTCAGGTCTTCTGCATCAGTATAATCTGTATGCAGGACATATTTTAGCATCAGATTTTCTTAGGATATCACTGTACAGCTCATATTACTTATGGTAGAGCTTAATTACTAGACTGAGTGATCGCCCCAGTATCGCCTGTTATGTTAAAGCCCACTAGTGCTGTACATGTATTTCCCACTATCCAGCTGTTTTATACCCACTATTTCAGTACCATCATTTACTGTATAATATCTATGTTGCATTAATAAATCCTAACTGATTTCTTCATGAGGCGTAGATATACAGTAGATGATGGTAAAAAGCTTACCATGTTGCCATAGGGTACCAATCCCCCGACCATTTTCCCGAAAATCAATGTGATTAAAGCACTATACTAATTATAATAACATGAAGAAGACTAGTCCAGTGACCGAGATACGATGCTGTAAACCAAAATGTCATACCAATGGATGGCGTTAATACTGCATCGCAAAAAAGCAATTGTCCAGAGTACAAAATAACATAGATACATGTAGTAGAGTAGACTGCATGCATGCTTAGTGCTGCACTACACTGATGAAGACCAATAGAGAAGGAGGGCATAATCAAAAATTTTGATGGTACAGCCGATTTAGAGCATACAACAACTTTACAATGGTACAAAGAAGAGAATATTTCTGGAACAAAGTTTGTCAAGAACTGATTTCCTACAATGCTGTATCAGTTTATGCTTGTGTTCCATTACCAGCCGAGTAATATCTTTGCTTTACATTCCTGCGTCTGTGTGTTTGTGTGTGTGTTTGTCCGCAATTATTACGTGCGCTAAGTTACGTCATTCCGTTACTATGCCACTATAGCCACGAGCACAGTGTAAGCTACTTGAAGTTAGCGGGCTGAATAGTCCACGGTATGTCAAGCTAGGTTAGTTTGTGTTGTCTAGACGGTGAAAGAGTGGTAGGTAACACTGATAATTCTGTTTTGGCACGTTTTGATTGCTAACTGGAAGCGCACTATGAAATTGCTGTGTCAGCACTTTCGCTGGAAGCTGTACATGATGAGACTGTCTAGCCAAGCTTATCCATTCTACAGCCGCAATTAGCTTAGATTGACCTGTTGCTGAGCACAACCTTCAGTTGAATGATTTATATAAACAAGACTGATATTTCATATCTAAAACTAGCCGGGTGTTTTTTACATAAATCATCCAACTGAAGGTTATTCTCAGCATGAGATCAGTCTAAGCTAAATGGAGCTGTAGAATGGATCAGCTTGCCTAGACAGTCTCATCACGTACAGCTTCTAGGGAAAGTGCTGACACAGCAATTTTGTAGAGTGCTTCCAGTTAGCTTTCAGAACTTGCGCAAACAGAATTATCATCGTTACCTACCACTCTTTCACCGTCCAGGCAATACTAAACTAATGTAGCTTTACGTACCTTGGCCTATTGAGCCTGCAAACTTCCAGCAGCTTCCACTGTGCTCGTGGCTATAGTGGCACAATAACAGAATGACGTAACTTAGCGCACGTGATAATTGCGGACAAACACACAGACGCAGGAATGTAAAGCAATCTTAGGATCAGCCGGCTGGTTTTTAGACATGAAATATCAACCTTGTTATATATATACATGCACTCACACTTCAGCATGTTCATGCTTATGCTTGCCCCCACCCTGCCCTGCATTTGATTTTGTTACATATTAAATGGGAGGGTAGTATGGTAGAAGATTTGGTTTGAGGTTGGCAGTATTGGCACAACTGAAGTGAGGGCTTAGCCTAGTACAGAAACTGAATATTTTTGCTAAGTTGCCCAAACTGTTTAGGTTGTGACACTTTACATTCTTGTGTATGTGTGTAGTTAATATTCATATTTGTACCTGCAGGAGCCCATGGGCTCCTGGTACCCGAAAGCCCGTAATTGCGAAGATTGAATCATTCCTCTGAACTCCCATAAAACCTAAGAAGGTGGCCTTATTTGATTATGATACCATAATTCTACAATTTTTATGTATGTAATGTAATTTAGGTATTTTTTTTTGCAATTGTTGTGCTATGAATAGTTAAAGATTTGTTTCACAATTCATCGCTGCATTGTATTGGCTGTGTAACTTGAGTGTGCAACTTGGTATACTGCTGGCTCTCCAAAACTTGCCTGACACTCTTGTTCACTTTGCAGATTGCCACTGTTCGGATTGTAGTGTCTTGCTCAGTAGGAATAGCGATCGAGTGGCACTCATCTTGAAGAATCTGCCACTCTTGATGAAGGTGTTGCTTGACAACTTTCCATTATGACAGCTCCTCTTGGGATAGCTAAGTGGTTGAGACTTAGCTGGCTAGGTTTAGCTAGCTAGCTACCAAGCTATCACGTGTTTGTTGACTTTATATGTAGTTTTTCTATCCATTAAGAATCATTACAATTATTAAACCTCAGTTTGAGGGTGATTACGTAATTTCACAAATATGACATACATAAATTTGTAGCATTGCAGCAATCTATCCCTTGCAATACTAAAAATAATTCCCAGCTTTCGACCACTTGACTGGGCAAATAGAGTCTTACTGTGGTTGTATTCTCTCTCTTCTATAGGCCTTGGGAGCACTCTATATCTTTCACAAGAGAGTTGAGCCTGTGTATCTCTGGGATTTTGAAGGTTTGCAAGTTGAATATGATTCCATGCTGTGAAAATTTATTATCGCCATAAAGTTAATTGCCGAGTGCCTTAATGTGAGGCAAGTAATCTTGAAGTGTTGGCTGAAATCTCAGCGTTTGTATGTATACATATATGTGTGTGTCAGTCATGCTTGGGAATAGAAGAGAAGGAACATGGTATTTCTGGTTAAAATGGTGCCTCTAGCAAGAGATACAGATGCTGTCTTCGACTTGTGGACCAGGTGTAAGAATAGTCAAAAATCTGAGTACGTACGTATTCCGTAGGCCAAGGTAAATTAACTAAGATTTGTGTTGCCTAGATGTTGAAAATGTTGTACATAGGTAGTGATAATAATCCTGTTTTGGCAGCTAACTGGAAGTACACTACGACATTGCTGAGTCAGTACTTTTGCTGCAAGCTGCGACAGCTTAGCCGAATCTACAGTATATTTAGCTTGGATAACCTGTTGCTGGTATACAGCCTACAGTTGAATACAATACGCCGACTGGTTTTGTAAATTATGAAATATCAATCAGGCTGGCTACAGCTCAACATTTGTGTAGCTTACATAAAGTGGAGATGTGAGTGCTGGTAGACAGATGGCCCAACGAGGATCGCATGTAGCCTTGTTCCTAGGCCCACGTGCGCAATTTACTTTAGCAAGCTGTGGGCCTGGTACTTTTCTCACGTGCATGACGCCTAGGGTAGAAGGGAGATAGAAGGGTGAAGTATGGGTGATCCCTTCCACTTCTCTTGATCGAGCCACATGCGCACTCAAGAGTCAAGTTTGAAGTTTATTGCAGGCATGTGCAGCTCTGCAAGGTAAGCAAGCCTACTTTAGGCTTCACTGTAAAGCGTTTAGTTCTTTTGTAGCTCATTGTGATAGCCAGGCAGCTAGTTTTGTGCTGGGGCAAAGTTCGTAACGGTAGGCGTGGCTTACATTGCAAGAAGGTAGTACATAATAAACACCTCATTACCTGGTTTTAGTGGGCAATATGGCAAGACATTGCACTCGTGTGCAGCATTTTCCCTCACCTACGGCTCGGGAAAATACTTGTACACACTCGTGCAATATCTCGGCATATTGCCCACTAAACCAGGTAATAAGATATATGTATTCCCTTGCAGGGAATTTTGTGTGTTGCCTTGCAGTTGTTTTGTAGTCTCCTCTGAGCTATATCTTTTTCTGCTAAACTTTACAGCTCCAGAATCAAGAATACTGTACATGTAGCTGCTGTGATAATTACGTATACATAAGCACTCATGAGTATCTAGCTGCAGCTGTACAGCCAGAGCCTGCATGGAGAAAAAAGCAATCTATTACCCACTTTTATAGGCATATGTCTCTGCTCACCTAGAAACTTTACACTTGGGCTAGTGCTGTTACCCTCGTTTGTGCTAACATTCTGTTGTAACATTTTGATTCATTTACTTAAGGTAAAGAGTTCTGTGAAGTCAAAGGAAATGAGGTAATGTGTGTGGATTCAATGCCTTCACTAAGTTTATAGGCATGGTCTTATAGTCGATACATGTATCACTCCAGATTTTCTTCAAGTCTCTATCAGACAACTTTCACCAGAAGGCAAGATTCCCAACAGAGTACTACCCTGAAGTAAGTATAGGTGTTATGTACATCTCTTCATTTCATTGATTATATTTTTACTTACTGGTGTTGTGGCAAACCTGAATGTGCTCCGTACTAGTGACTTTGGTGCTAAAAATGCTCCCACTACCTCCGGTGCCTGGTCTCATCTTTCCCAGGGTCTCTATACTGCTTTTTTCTCCCTTGTACTCATCGACACCTAGCCTCCCTCTCATGCAAGGTCTCTCCTGATCATCTCTCTTTAGCACGACAGTCCTTAGGAAGTACTCATCTGGCTGCAACCTGCCGCACTCTCCTCTTTGTGTTTCTGGCTGGTTTTGCTGTCTGTCACCTGTCAAAGTCAATATGTATAGATTCTGGCCAAGGAGCTAGGCCTACACTGTGCACACATGCACTTATAATGCATGGCAATCAAGTGTCAGATAATTGGAGCACAATCACATATGCAGCATGCATAGATGTACAAAGAAAAACTGCTTCCGAGAAAAGTGTAGCAGAGACTCCAGAGATGAGGGAAGTCAGGCAGCGAATTAAAGTATCCTAGGCAACAGCAGATATCACCTAGTCATCTAGACCCTTTTATCAGCGCAACAATATAGGGGAAGTCAGCTTGTCTTTTGCATAGGTCACTGAGAAACCAGAAAAAAAGCAGGTTTGAACCTCATGGTTGTCTACCCAGCTGATGCCAATCTTGTCTTGGTCAAGCGAAGAGTATGATATAGGCTGCTTGCAAACACCTTACTGATATTTAGGATGTTATCTCTCAGTTGTTTAATGAGTCTCTAGCCAGAATTTCTTTTCCCTTCCCCATATCTGTAGTCATACAAAGACTTAGGTAAAGACATCAAAATGTATTTGTGAAAAACCTGTACGTATGGACATACAACCAGTAGCAGAAACTCCCCTACATGTAAAGAAATTAATTTAATGAAGATAGGAAATGATACTGCTTACCAAATTAGTTGGGCATCATGTCATAAGCTTTGAATGGCAGTGTACATGTTTAGAACGGTTGTGAGAAAGTTTGTACTAGTTGATTGGTATAGCTGTGACTATATTTTTATCCTAAGAAGGGGTTCTCTAGATTCATAATTCTTGTAGGAGAATAGGTTCCTTACTTGAGACTAAAATATTTTAGATATGAGAGCTAACACACTGATGCATTTATAAGTGTCATAAACAGCTGCGCAGACTCCTAAAATACAGGACCTTGCACATCGTATGAGATGTTAGCCTTGTTCCCATGCAGGCTGTGCCTCAATTGATTACCTAGATAGAACATGCTGTTTAGTTTGTTAGTGGTGCATTCCTGTGATTACAGGTAAAGTGGTCAAGAAAAGGATACTTACATTCTAGGTGGAGGATGTTTGGAAGGTATGCCATCAACATCTTCCCTCTGTATTACTACCTGCAGGTGTATTAGTTTCTTGTATAAAACCACCAAGGCCTTCACAGACACAGTGTTATAAGATTTTGGGCAATCCAGCTTATCCTAGCCTAGTTAAGATAAGAGGACTTTTGTGGGACTCAACCTGTGACCTTTGGCATAAAGTCCATGTGTACATCTTGAATAAAGAAACTCTGACAAAAACAAGACTGATATTTCATATCTAAAAACCAGCCGGTATTTTTCATTCAACTGAAGGTTGTGCTCAGCAGCAGGTCAGTCTAAGCTAAAAGCAGCTGTGAATGGATCAACTTGGCTACACAATCTCATCTCGTACAGCTTCCAGCGAAAGTGCTGACACAGAAATTTTGTAGTGCGCTTCCAATTAGCTGTCAGAACTTTCCACAATAGAGTACGTTATCATCGCTGCCTACCACTTTTTTTGCCATCTAGGCAACACAAAGCTAAGCTAGCTTGACATACCTTGGCCTATTTATTGAGCCTGCAAACCTCCAGTAACATTTGTTGTGCTCGTGGCTATAGCGGCATAGTAACACAGTGATGTAATTTAGTGCATGTGATGATTGCGGAAGAAGAAAACATAACAGACAGACGCGGGACCATAAAGCAATCTCAGTACCAGCCGGTCCAGCCCGGCTAATTAAAATTGGAGCCCAGCTGGGGATTGAACCCAGGACCTTCTGAATCCTAGTCAAATGCTCTTATAACTGAACTACTGGAGTCCCTGAGCAGAGGAGCAGTCAACAAGCTTTATATTGCTACTGAACCCGCTAGTATAAGCACATCAGACCAATGGTAGGCTGATCTAACATCTGAGATAAGTAGCCAAGCTGGCAGGTACAGTCTCTGGGAAGATCCAATTGTTATATCTGGTAAGGTGGCAGTAAAATGACCGTGGGCAGCTGGGTTCTTAACTGTGGTGGTAGAACATCAGCCTACCATGCTGAAAGCCTCAGGTTCAAGGTGCGTAGGCTAGCCTGGGTTAGATTGTCCTAGACTGCAACCGCTTTGTCTGTGAAGGCCTTGTGGCGGCATAGTCACTTGCACTGACCAATATAGTCACTTCTAATTCCAGCAACTAGTGCATGAATACATTGTCTGTATGTCATAAATGTTTGTGCTACTGGCATGTTTAAAGATGTTTTCTTCTATAGCCGTGTCATAAATTTTGTAAACACCCACCTCTTCCATGATGATGATAACCTCATTGCCCTTGAGAAGGTATGATATATGATAATAGCATTTTGGTAGGTTTGTGCTTAGTTTTTTGTGTATTGCTAGCCTCATTCCAGGCCACACACCCCACGAAAGAGTAGCCTGGTATGCACCATTCATGCATGCGTGAGATAATTGCGAGGGTATACGGAACAGGTCAGTAAATGTATCCGTTAAGGATCATAATCACGTGGTAGGAGTAGTATGGAGATAGTATATGAAAAGTAAAACTCTAGTCACCAGCACTCTAACTCTCAGGCTCTGTACTGGACCTACTGGTACAGGACGAGGTCGATGCCATGAAATGCATGCACGTGGTAGTAATTAGTATTCGAGTGATAAGCGATCACACCCTTCTTAGTAAAAATCTGCGTATTATGCTAGCATGCTGCCGCGATTTATATGGTGCCCATTATGCTCAAAATTATGCCGGCGTAATATTCGCAAGCCTAACGGTAGTTCTGAGGATGAGCTTGATGTACCCTACCTCACATCTTGTAATCATATAATGTGTATAAGGAATGATGATAGCGGACCTATACTTAGAATTCAGCATGGACAGCTTCGTTTCCCGGCAACACCAACATCCAATAGAACTATAGAGCTAAACTGAAATTATAAGAACGCACAGTGATAATTGTACCTAACTCTAGACCTTTGTCTGTTCTTTCTTGGATCTCTTTATGCAATTATTAGTGTATGTATATTGTGCTGATTGTAAATTGTGGAAATTTGCTCTGCACGACTATCCAGAACTATCTTCACTAAAAATTCAACACATTATACCAATATGCTAGCCTCATCCCCAGGCTCTCTGCTGGACCTTCCTCAGGCATATGAACTAGAACAATAAACTGAACCTTGACAATAATTCATGACATCAACACGAACAAATTAAAGAAACCAGTAGCTGCTCACTTCAATCAGCCAGACTATTCCGTCAAAGACCTGCAAGTGATGGAGATAGAGAAGATCAATAGGACAATATGGAACGAAAAAAGCTGAGGGAACACTACTGGATTTGTGAACTGAGATTGTTGACACCCGAAGGACTCGATCGACATTGATGGCTAGAAGCCACGTTGTGTGATAGCTTCTGACATTATCTGCGACTGACACAGTCTGTTAAGAACTCTTGTTGTTGCATTCAGATTAGTGTTTTAAGTTTTGTATGCCTGAGGAAGGACCAGTAGTACAATCTTTGACTTGAGATATCAGCTGTGTAGGATTTAGATTAACTTATAATGTGCTGATGCTCTTTGTATTCAGCTTTGCTAGATGGACTTGACTTACGTATCTTGGCCTGTGCAGAGTCAAGAGACAAAACACTAGCTGTGGTTATACAATTCAGTTTGAATTTTTTTTAAAGTAGGCAAAAGTGCTTCAAGTAAACTTGTTCCCAGGCTGCACACCTCAGCTTTATTCCACAGTGTACAAAAGTGGTGAGGGAGCCTGGTGTGTTTCATTATGTGCACAGTGATGTAGGTGTACAGTTTTGTTAATAACTTTATGAATTTTGTTTATGTAATAGCAGCAGCAGACCGCAAAAACGGTCAAACTGAGTTTTGAGTAGCTATAACCATGATCCTTGTCCTTTACATCGAGTTTGGTACCATCAACACTTGTTGTTTGTGAGAAATCTTGCATAATGAGCATGACTGACAGAATGACAGAACGACTGCAATAACCCTCGACGTACATGCGTGAGGGTTAATGAAAGGTGGGCATGGGTGCTTTCATTAGAAATGAGACCACCTACAAAAGAAGTTGTAAAAATGCGAAATAAAAGTAGTACAGAAAAAGCACCCCCAAAAAAGTTTGAGTTACAGTTGATTGCACTAATCCTGAGCAGAAATTGAACACTTATGGGGACAGCTAGTTTTTTTCTTGCTTTCCGACTGTATGCGCTGGCCTTGCACTTGAGTAAGGAACCAGTGATGGCTTGTAGTGGGATTAAATTTACCCCATGTCTTATTCCTGTGTATTCATCCTTAGTTATTAATTGTGCCTTCTCTCTGTGATACATGTAGTCTCCATCAATTTACTGTGTCTATCGGAGAAGGGCACTGGAGCAGGTGTTGCAAGATGTCAGTACTGCTATTGAAGGTGGCATCGAGCCTATCTTCATCTATGGAGATTTCAACTTCAGGCTGGACTTTTCTGCTGTAGTCAAGGTAGGTACATATTCACGTGTTTCTGTTCATCATAGATACCGAATAACAATGCATATTGTAAACGAGAATCTACTGGACTCTTGTTTATTTAATCAATGAGGACATTTTTGGGGGGATGCCTGATGGACAAACAGCTTGGCTGAAATCCATATCTAATCCTTTTGCCATTCTAGTCCAGGGGATCCATACTGTTTATATGCCTGCAGAACGGAGCTTTTTAGTCTTCAGGGTTTGATACAGGGTATCCCCTCTCCCTGAAATCTTTGTAATGATGTATTGTCATTAGCACCTATTTTGGGACCCATAAAGCAACCTCCTCTGACTGCTTAAACTACAAAGATTGGGGAGGAAGCACAGCCCCAGGCAGTTTAGGGGGTGTGGTTCTCCACACATCTGCATATTGCACATCCTTCCCACCCCAACTGTATGAAACCCTGCTGGTCTTGGGGTGCATTGTTGTGCGGTAGTGAGGATAAGTTTGCTTCTACTTTCTCAGAACTGGGCCTAATGGTAATTGCCGAGCACAGTGAGGCCAATAATCGCGACGTATGGGCTCAGAATCTCAGCTGGCGTTTATATAATATGCACATGTATACCATGGAGTACGGTAGTACTCCATATATAGGGATGGCACTGAAAAAAATGGCTGCTACATTCAATGTGTACAAAGTGATATGTTAAAAACTCTGTCCTAGATGTAGTCATAGGCAATTATGAGCCATACCTGTCATTCTCTAGTGTTGTCATCAGTAACAAGACTGTTAGCGGTGTCAGAGAGCATTGCTGAAGTGCCGCATCGGCAAGTCGCTAAACAGGCAAATCAACTCTTCTTGTTCTTCTTCAGGGAGGCTACCACAATAATGGCTGAAGCGATTACAATGATTCAAATGCAAAGAAGTGGCAATATCCATGGAGTATTGCACTCATACAAGAGCGTTTTCAAAGAACTGGAAGTTTTGGCAGCGATTTACTAGCGCTGTTGAGTGAACGCTTGCTGTTACACGCCATTTTTATTTATAACAATAACGTAACCAGAAGCTCATCTACTAAGCATGTGTTTTGGATCAGCTTGCACTGTTGTTTCTTTCTCCAGGCAGGTCCAGGTTGCATACATGGCGTAGCAGCTTGTAGCTATAATATCACAGCACACTTAATTGTGGAGTATTAGCAGGGATAGTTATACTTCAAATGAGACCACAAACAACTGCAAAGCAATACGGGCAAGGATTGTACATATAGGTCGTAGGAGTGAATAGTACTGAGAGCTATGTGGGTACTGACTCTATTTAATGCACATCATTTAGGTCAGCCTAGCCTACAATTACACTAATGTATATCTCATAGCAACTCATGCTGTGATGAAGCGCACTCCAAGTCCTGACAGAAGCTGGTGCACACCTCAGACGTCGCAAGCAATATAGGCTTCAAACTTACCAAATGCATGCTCAGTTGAGCTTCTGGTTACGTTAGTAAATGTTATGAACAAAAATGGCATGGAATGGCAAGCCTTCACTAGAGAACGCTAGTAAATCATTGCCGAAAACTTCGAGTTCTTTGAAAGCGCTCTGGTATGAATGCAATGCCCAAATGCAAATACTGTATGAATCATTGTAATTGCTTCAGTCAATATCGTGGTAGCCTCGCTAAAGAAACCATTATCAGAAGAAAAGGACAATTTGCCTGTTTAGCGACTTGCCGATGTGGTGCTTCAGCGGTGCTCTCCAGCAGCGCTAAGAGTCTTGTTACTGATGAAAACACTCGAGAATGACAGGTTTGGCTCATAAAGGTACATATGTAAAGCAGACTTCTGGACAGGCCATTTTGTATAGTCTCGTGCCCAGACCAATGTTCGCCCCCCGCCGAACTGTCTGGTTGCGTAAGTTCAAATCCTGGGGAGAGCATCAAGATCTTGATGTGGCCAATCAGATTGCAGAATGCGTTTGTATGGCCAATCAGATTGCACGAAAGTATAATTAATGCGTAATACACTGACAAGTAGCTGCCAACGTGGATAGTTTGCTGCATTCTATCTTCGCTCACAGATCAGCTTCTGAGAGGGGACAACCACCAACAGAGTCAACGATCATTCTTCCAAGTATCTTCCAGATCTGAAACAAAACCGCTTAGAGAGAGCCTGAAATAAAAGCCTTGAAGCTTGTAAACGTCGCTTTAAATAGCGTAAGCAAGTGTAACTTCCCTTTTTCTGAATGAATTTTCTTCAAACTTTGATATGTTCGAATTAACTAGCAGCTACTTCCATTGGACATGTCTTACCTTTCCAGCAATTGTCATAGCAAAGATACAAAGGCTGTATCACGACAATCTTGCCATTTATGATGTAATCAAGCCCCAGGATTTGAACTTATGTAACCAGACCGTTCGGCGGGGGCGAACATTGGTCTGGGCACGAGACTAATTTTGTACACATTTAATGCAGTGGCCTTTTTTTTTTGGCGCCATCCCTTCATATGGAGTGCTACTGTACTCCATAATATATCAAGATGTGGGTCATGTTTTGTCCCGGGGGCCCCGGGCCAACAGCACATGTTCTAAATGGCGTCTCTGGCAGTTACATAGATGCCGTCTTTGAACTTGTAGCGCACGAAGAGTCATACAGTTGGATAAGTCTATCACATAGTTGTACTAATTTTTAATTAAGATTGTAATCATACAAGAGTGCTTTCATGTACACCTCACGATCTAACATCCTGTCATTCCATGTAGCGAGCAAAACGCCTTTTTGAAAAAATGTCAAAAGATATAGGGATGGGAGTCCGTAAAGGTACTGTGGTGTTGTTTGTTCCTACCTTGTTCGGTTGCTTTTTGGGGATTCCATCCCTATATGTCTTTTCATTTTTTCCATTTTTGTGACTTTATCATGGAGTACGGTAGTACTCCATATATAGGGATGGCACTGAAAAAAAATGGCTGCTACATTACATGTGTACAAAGTGATATGTTAAAAACTCTGCCCTAGATGTAATCATAGGCTTTGATGAGCCATTATACCTAGTGTTTTCATCAGTAACAAGACTGTTAGCGGTGTCAGAGACCATCGCTGAAGTGCCACATCAGCAAGTTGCTAAATTGGCAAATCATTCTTCTATTCTTATCTTTTCTTTTCCGAGGCTACCACAATAATGGCTGAAGTGATTGCAATGATTCAAACGCGAAGAAGCAGCATGGAACGTGCAGTATTGCACTCATACAAGAGCGTTTGCAAAGAACTGGAAGTTTTCAACAGTGATTTACTAGCGCTGTCGAGTGAACGCTTGCCGGTACACGCCATTTTTATTTATAACTATTAATAACGTAACCGGAAGCTCAACTGCTGAGCGCGTGTTGCATTGTTTGCGACGGACGAGGCGTAAACCAGCTATTGCTAGGACTTGGAGTGCACTTTATAATAGCAGTGAGTTGCCATAAGACATATATGAGTATAATGAATGTTGAAATACAGCTGCTAGACCTGACTAACCTTGATGATGTGCATTAAATAGAGTCAGTATCCGCCTCGCTTTCAGTGCTGTATATTAAGTATTGCCTTGTAGTTGTCTGTGGGGCCCTTTGAACTATAATTGTACATTTGTACTGTGTGGCTATCGTCTATGTATGTAGCTGCAAGCTGCAGCTGTGCAACCACAACGATCCATGGTTTTCTCCCCCCCAAAAAAGCAACAGAAACAAGTAACAAAAAAAACATTGAAAGAACATATAGGGATGGAATAAGCAACCAAACAAGGTAGGAATGACACCACAATACTCTTACCGATTGTCATCCCTATATCTTTTGCCATTTTTCCAACCGCACACACACACACACACCAATCCCCGGCATGCCACACCATGCAGCCATATCCCCAGCCGATCTAAAGTGGCAATTGCAGCACTTCACAATGCAACACACATGACCCCCTCACACTACAACTTATTCTCCACAGCAATACACACTCCAGACTACATACACATACCACTTACCCCACATGTCCTACACCACAATCCACACCTACTTCTACAATGACACCTACACTCTTCCACCTGTAACAACAACCTTTGACTTGGCCAACGGAATAATCTTTAGTACTGAACACATTTCCAATAAAAAAAACTCTCCATGTAGCTACACCACAATATAACATCCTGTCATCCCATGTAACACTCACGTATAGCTAATGAGACCTAGTTGGAAAAATGGCAAAAGATATAGGGATGACAATCCGTAAGAGTATTGTGGTGTCATTCCTACCTTGTTTGGTTGCTTTTTTGGCATTCCATCCCTATATGTTCTTTCATTTTTATGCTTTTTACCCCCTTCTTATCTTTACACTTGGCAGTGTATACAGCTTAGAGATCTACTTTTGAATGCCAGTTTTTTTCTATAGTCATTTTTAGGTAGTGTAGCCTTAAGGTAGCAAGGGAAATCGGAAAAACCGGAAAACTGCTCATGAATAATTAATGAGCAGTCAGCGAGGTCACGTGAGCTACGTAGAATTAATTAGATTTATAGTAGTATTTACAGTTTCCCATGGCGGCAACCGGAATCAACAGCGGGGGGGGGGGGGGGGGGTGTCGCTTTGATGTGGAAAGCGGCACTTTCAAGGGCAATTCGGCACTTTGATGTGGCCAAGCGGTACTTTGATGTTGCCTTTCAACACTTATTTATTTTATTTTTTTGCTAAGCTTTCGTTTAGGCTGCGTATAGTGCTGAATAGGCTATTTGTGAGTAAAATCCAGCCTGTAGTCTGTAGTAGTGTTTGTGAGTGTACCTGAAAGGCTAGCAGGCAGCTTGTCAGACAGATTGTCATCCAGTCTTCTCTAGTCAGTTGTCTTTAGGAAAGTGACCTTTCTATCTCGTAGACTCCACCCCTTTTCATGGCTAGCTGGTGTTTGTGTGGTCACTCAGTGATGAGTTGTAGCTAGGCTGTGGGGTTTGAGTAACTTAGTAAGTTAGGGGTCAGGGGAGAAAAGCATACATGGTTTTCTTGTGAGTATGCTGACTGTCGTAACCCTGGGTTGAATCTCCTCCAGCAGGCGTGGGTTGTGGTGATATTTGATTGGCAAGTCCGAATTGTGAAATGACTGGATTTGTAAATAGCCATATAGTTTTAGCTGTAAAACTGAAGTGTTCCTGTGAAAAAGCATATTTAAAATTTTGGCCTGTCCTGTGTAGGTTGTGTATAGGTAATGAAGGGGGGTCAGACTGTGTGGGGAGTGTAATATTTGGAATTATAGCGATAGAGTTGTTTTGTGAATATTAAGCAGAGGGTGTAATTAGATGCTTACGTATTGTCATGTGAGTGTACGCTAGGATGTTGCCAACATAACCATCAACTTGGTTCGGAAATTTGACGCCAACTCTATTCAGATTCCCTTCCTACCTTAATACATAGCAACTACCTGTTTATTCATGTCTCTGGTAGCCATGCGAGGCATATTACGCTTGCATATTCCTAGTTAATTTACACATTAGCAACTGGTCATGGCAAGGTTGACAGATCCTCATTTGTGTCATAGTTATCAGAAAGTGCTCTCGTTTGATCTATGGTGTGTTTTAATTGGAATACTGATAGTACGTCAGTAATATAAAAATTATATATATCGATCTAAGTATTACAAACATTGGTCTGGCGGCTGCCGGGGCTGCTCCAACGCCCATGATGCAGCAGCACTGTGCGTGTGACTGTAAGTTAGACATGTCTAATAGATCATTCTTAGACAGTATCTAGTAGTACAATTTTAACAGAAGCACTGACACAGTAATTTGATTATAGAGCCCTCCAGAAGCTGCAGCTTACATCGAAGTTTTGATAAACTCCAAAGTGGTTGATGCACAAGCCGCTATGAAATGGTCACACCAATTTTTAAAAGAAGACCTCATTTTCATACATCTTTTTGTGGTAGTAAGGCACTTAGTGGTAGACAATGCCAAGTGTTATTGCTGTCGCACTAATAGCCATACATGAGCACAGAGCAGTAATAAAGTGCAGGTATTGAGGAGTAAAAAGAATGACTGAAAAAATTTCAGTGCTTTTGCTTCACGTGGAAAATTGGCTGCTTCACAGCCTCTGTGAAGGCGCATCCGCGTACTACCTTCAGTAGTGTATATTCTATTTTGCCTGACCAAAGCAAATGTGCTTCTGATGCCCCTGTGCATGCATGTACATCTCATACATGTATACCTTGACCTCAGATCTAATAGACTAGCTGAGCAGTTGTTCGCTAATGATTATAGCAACATACAACTGCGAAGAGCATTTTAGGACACAACAATGCATTTACCCCCAATCATTGCTTTTTTTGCAGCACATACTGACTACTAACCACGAAGCTCAGTTTGTTCGTTCTGATAATGGAGTTGTCAGCAGAATTGTCTACAACAGTACACAGGATAGTGGAGAGGTATGCATTTTCAGTTTTTAATTGTGTTGCAAACGCTGTCCTAGTGGATTTTGCCCTGCCCAAATAATTGACACATGTCTGAATGTTTTCATAACTGTGCTACATGTGCTATAGTGCAAGAAGGCAGCACTGAGAAATGATTTGAGGATTGTACAAGTCTGCTGTATATTGTTCTCAGGGGACTACATACATATGCATCCTGTTCCCTTCCTATTGGAAAGACATGGCTGTTAACTTTTGCATGGAGGGAAGAGTTCATTCAAATCTGTACGTACATGTATATACATGAAACAACACAATCGAGAACAGGGATAAATGTCTTCTGCCTGCAGATTTGAAGGCTTCAAATCTGCAGGCTTCAAGCCCCTACACAATGTTAGAGCATGCATACATGCACAATTGAATCAGTATCGTTTGCATTTACTTGTTTTGGCATAGCAGCCGGTGATGACAGTGGAGAGAAAGAAGTTTATACCAAGAAATAGAGCACAGTTCACTGAACACTATGCAGAGGTAATTAGTGCTGTGGAAATTGGAAACTGAATATTGAGTAGCATTAGCTTTAGTCCAGCCCACACAAGTTATAAAGTGGTCTTATACATTTAAATGTGCCGGTAGTATGTAGGTGTTAGGCTAGTCTATTGAGCTAGATGCTCTCTGTGCCCTGCGGTGGGCGCAGAGAGGGTCTAGCTTGATAGACTAGTGTAAGGCATGCAATTTTATTGCAGAGGGGAGAGTAATGTAGCAGGTGAACAGTGTAATTGGGGTGAGCCCCAATTTAGTGATGTGGATGGGATTTCTGTGCATATATGTGCGTGCAAATAAATTTGTATAAATTTATCCTACTTGGTCATGCCGCAAATAGATTGACTTGCCTATTTGAGCAGCATACGTGTGCTGCAAGAGTAATTCCACGCTGATGCGGCTTACTGCTGATACTCAATGACTTACTTAAGACTTGGAATCGGTCTATGTCTGAGTAGGCGTGACCTGGATGTCATGTTATTCCTTACTCCAACAGCGTTTAATTGGGGCGAACCTGAGCAAACCCCACACTAGTCATATCAACGCTGCATATTCTAACATATATATAGCTATCCAATTTCTCTCGTTGTCGAACCGCATATTCTCTCATTTCCAACAATGGCGTCAGTCTTCAGTTACCTCTTCACCGTCTTCGAAGTTGCGGCACACGAACAGTGCGAGACATGTCCAAATTCATCACATAGATTTATCATTACTACAGCTCCCAGGTTAGTAGGGTTGGTGTAGTGGCTATACAAGTAAAGGTATGAGTGCTTGGAGACAGGCGCCATGATCGAACAATGTGAATGAGCGATTCAAGCGGATTCTTTCTCTCCCATATATAGATACAACTTTACAACTGCATATTATCAAATAAACAGTGGTGCCCTGCATAGTCACGGTTCTCGCAAAGGTTCGCCCCCACAACATCTGACATCAGCTAGTAAATGTAATGCTATGTTTTTATGTGTCAGTTATTAGTTTCTGTCATGGATGGACAGACAGACGCATGGTCCTTTTAGGCCCCTGAGGGGCCCCCTTAGGGGAATCAAGGAGTATCACCCCTTCTGATTTGAGAGCAGAAACCCTGGAAAGGTGTACGTGAAACCTTTTACAGTGATGAACCAGAGCAAGAGATTCAACTACTTGCTGATCCCAACTGGAGACCATCTGCCACTGATCTCCCAGTAGCTGCCATGACTCAACCTTAAATGTGTATTGCAGACAGAAAAATCATTCGCTGGAAGGCTAATTGTTTGGCACTCTGGTTTAGTTGTTGTTCTTGCGACTGGCTGGTTTTCTTTAATGTTATTCCAAGGACTGGCTGGCTCGTGATAATATTAAACTTCCTGTCTTGTCAGCATACCCCCACCCCCAAAGTGTAAATATTCATATTCCTGTTTTTGCAGTATCTTTATGCTACTACTTGTGTCCTCAATCAAGAGGTGTTGTCTAGATGGCAAAGGTTGTAGGTAGCAGTGATAATCCTGGTTTTACGGTACAAATACTGAGTCAATGCTTTTGCTAGAAGCTGTGCAAAATAAGACAGCCTGACCTGTTGCTGAACGTAACCTTTATATGCACTACGCGCCTGCTGGTTTTGTGTTAGCAATCTTATTTCCCAATTGGCGTAATTTCCCTTTGTAAGGTCATGAATGAGTTAATCAACTTCCATGTAGTGGATGAGCTACTAAGTAATTGCCAAAATATGTCATAATGGTAATTAGAGTCATAGCAAGATATCGTAACAAACAAGACTGATATTTCATATCTAAAAACCAGCCGGGTGTTTTTTTACACAAATCATTCAATTGAAGGTTGTATTCCGCAACAGATTAGTCTTAGCTTAATGCAGCTGTAGAATGGATCAGACAGTCTCATCACGTAGCGCTGCCAGGGAAAGTGCTGACACAGCAATTTCATAGTGCGCTTCCAGTTAGCAATCAGAACTTGCCAAGACAGAACTATCATCGCTACCTACCACTCTTTCTCCGTCTAGGCAACACCAAACCAACCTAGCTTGACGTACCTTGGGCTATTGAGCCTGCAAACTTTGAGTAGCTTCCACTGCGCTCGTGGCAGTACGTAGCATAGTGACGGAATGACGTAGCTTAGCGCACGTGACAATTGCGGACGAACACACACACGTACATACATACAGACAAACGAAAACATGAAAGCAATCTTAGGACCAGCCGGGCGCGCGCGAAAGCTGGTAAAAAACATCTTTGTTCCCCAGGAGCTGACAAACCATTTGGTCTCCATAGGATCCCCGTAGATGAAATCTTATTAGAATGAGTTTGTATGTTGCTAACCTTACAATGGCTCAATCACTAGATCATACGTATGACTAGTTATTCTGAAAGCCAGTCTTTTTGGCTGTCAACTTTTCTGAACATGCTGATCAGCTTAGAATCGCATGCTGGTCAACTCTCAATGTTACACTATACTGATTATTCCCCGTACAGATCAAACACTCAGGAAAGAGGAAAATTTTTCGTGGGTCAGCTAGATACGGCCTTACCTTGTTGCTAAGCCTTGGATATCTTGCATAATAGGTGCCCCAACTGATTTTTGGATAGTGCCAGTACATAATCCATGGTGTAATTTGTGTAAGCTCCAACCCGTACAGTGAAAAGTGCTGACACAGCAATTTCATTTTCTGTTAAGAATCACAACCTAGCATCTACAGCCTGCAAGCCTTCGGTAGCATTGGATTAAGAATATTGTCTTATGGTAACGATTGTGATGCAGTCATTACACACATAATACCTGCAGACACACATACATATTGTCTGAATTCAGTATAGGCTAACCGTAAGTACCATATAGCGGGAAATTTTCACCAAGGGTAAACTTTCGCCAATTTCATCAGTCGGTTCAAGCGGTGAAATTTGATTGGCGAAAATTTTGTCAGTTAAATTTTTTTATTGGGTGCAAAATTTGACTGATAAAGTTTGTTTACAAAAGTCAGTGCAGGAGTGAACAAGTTGTCAAGTACCGTCAACCATGATTTTGCTACGTTATATGCAGGTTCTGCCGCGTCACGGAGAGCTCCCTGATGCTTACACTCACACTAGCTCATGCTCATCGCTCGAACGTTCCGTCCGTTTTTAGCACTCATATCTCTACTTACACACATAGGCTACACAACCTCTACTAACCTGGGAGCTGCAGTAAGCCTTCCTTGGTAAAACTGTGTGGTAGACATGCTGAGATCTCTGACTGTGCGTCACAAGTTCGAAGACAGCGTCCACGTACGAGACTGCATTTTGTACACATACTTTGTAGAATTTAATATCACCCAATCACGTGTGCGCGAAAATATATCTAGCGAAGTTTTCCCACAAAGCTACATGATTGGCTTATAAGTACCGTATAGCGGGAAATTTTCACCGGGGAAAATTTTCGCCAAAGCCAATGATGTAGTATTGTGGGAAAACTTCACTACATCTATTTCCGCGCACACGTGATTGGGTGAAATTAAATTCTACAAAGTATGTGTACAAATAGTGATGGAAGAGTATTTGATACTGATATTTTATATCTAAATAGTTTGATAAAAACCAACCAGCTGCCTCAGCAATTTTGTACGGTCAGGACATCTCCCGATGAGGTCAACATACCTGTGCTCCCTACCACTTCTTGCCATCTAGGCAACACAAAGCTTGACATGCCTTGGCCTGCAAACTTCCAGTAGTTTCCACAGTGCTCATGGCTCTATAGTTGTGTAGTACAGTGGAACCTCTCTAATGCGGACACTATTGGGACCCACTCAACTTGTCTGGAATATCAAGGCGTCCGTATTCCAGTTATATTTCCGGTAGGCATAAGTATTTGGTACGCAATGGCTCGTTTTATGGCTCTGGCTACACGATGGCTGTCTCTGGCTTGCTGCGAAGGCTGTTAATGCCTAGCCAGAGGCTAAACTTGGTATCATGTAATGTTGAGTCATCAGATCTGGCAGTGCGGGTGAGTATTCTTATGGAGCACACGATGTATAACATCACCGCGAGTCTGCATCGATCCTGGGATTCACGTCTTATGGAGAAACCTACGGTTTAAATTATCAATGGAGTGAATTTTATACAGTCAAGATACTGGTGGGACTGGAAAATCTGTCTGCTTTACAGAATAGTGAGGTGTCCGCATTTGGGAGGGCACTAATTATAATGTATTGCAGGTATAGGAGTTTCAATCGGGACTGCAGCCAAATGTCCGTATAAGCAAGGTGTCCACTATAGAAAATGTCCGTTAGGAGAGGTTCCACTGTAGATAAAATGGATTGTAGACAAGAGAACCCAGGAAATGGAAAGAACCAGAAACCATTCAAGGTTGATACCGGGTTTTTCATATTTAACAAGACTGCTATTTCATATCTAACAAGGTTGATATTTCATATCTAAAAACCAGCCGGGTGTTTGTAAATAAATCATTCAACTGAAGGTTGTGCTCAGCAACAGGTCAGTCTAAGCTGTAGAATGGATCAGCTTGGCTAGCCAGTCTCATCATGTACAGCTTCCAGCGAAAGTGCTGACACCGCAATTTCGCAGTGCACTTCCAGTTAGCAATCAGAACTCGCCAAAACAGAATTATTATCGTTACCTACCACTCTTTTGCCGTCTAGGCAACACAAAACTAACCTAGCTTGACGTACCTTGGCCTATTCAGCCTGCAAACTTCCAATAGCTTCCACTGCGCTCGTGGCTAGCTATAGTGGCATAGTAACAGAATGACGTAACTTAGCGCACGTGATAATTGCGGACGAACACACACACAAACACACAGACGCGGGAACGTAAAACAATCTTAGTACCAGCCGGGTGTTTTTTTACATAATTTATTCAGCTGCTTAGCAACAGGTCAGTCTATAGCTAAATGCAGCTGTAGAATGGATCAGCTTGGCTAGACAGTCTCATCATGTACGACAACGTAATGAAGTAACTTAGTGCACGTGATAATTGTGGACAACCACACACACACACACACACACACACGCACACAGAGAGAGACGTGGGAGCATAAAGCAATCTTAGTACCAGCCAGGGCATTTTGCACGTACATCTAATCTAGTCTTATTCTCACCAATAGGTCAGGCCAAACTAAATGCATCTGTAGAACGGATTAGGCTATCCCATCATATCTTACAGCGAAAGTGCTGACACCTCAATTTTGTACTGCATTCCATAGTGTGGATAAACAGATAAACGAACACATGTGGGAATAGACCTTTTCGTTATAGGCTAAGGTATGCGCAGGGTCCCGTAATTGAACGTGACGTCACATCCGGAGTACACTGCAGCGCCATTTTGGAGTACTTCACCATTGCCGTAAACACTAATAACCGACCGTCTTTCTCACCTCATAGCTCACCGTGCGTTTGCTTGATCGCCACTGGCTTTACACCGTTAGCTTCTACAAAGATGGAGCTTCTCGATAGTCTTTGCTGTATTTGAATATATGGTACCGTCTGGAAGTTACAGCGCGATAAATGAGGCCTCATTTCCCATTGACAAGCTACAGTGGAGGTAAGCCAGGAAAGGGTTCTACAGCTACAGTTACATAGAATAATGTAAGCAAAGAATGGCTGGCTTAGCTAGCTACCTTATAGCAACGGCATCATGCATTAACGCGTTGACCTTTGGTAGTTCTGCCCTCAGGTAGCTGGTTATACACTATTATAGTGACCGATTTAAGTACGGAGCGCGTGTGGAGGGTCTGAGAACTAGACTAGTGGGAGGCGTGCAAGGCTGGTTAGTTTTTTTCTGTGTAACCCTGCTCTCCTGGCGTACCTTTGTACTCCACTGCAGCTTGTAAACACTAATAACCGACCGTCTTTCTCACCCTGTAGCTCACCATACGTTTGCTCGATCGCCACCGGCTTTACACCATTCGCTTTCACAAAGATCAAGCTTTTCAACTGTCTTCGCTGTATTTGAGTATACGGTACAATCTGGAAGTTACAGGACGTCAAGTCAGGCCTCATTTCCTATTGACCGTAATAGTGAAGTACTCCAAGATGGCGCAGGAATGTACTCCGGATGTGACGTCACATTCGTTATACTCAAATTGCATATTTTAGTGCGTAAAACATAAAGGTCAATTTAATGCAATCTTAGTAGCAGCTATGCATACGAAGCACAGCTAGCAAAAATTGAAGAAGCTTCCTGGGGGAGAGTTCCATGTACGTATGTACATACATACGTACCAGGGTTGCATATGGGGAAATCCCTTCCTAACCCTAAGTCCCCCCCCCCAAAATTTCACACAAGACTATCATTACTTTTGTGTTAAAACAACTGCAAATAGTAACTTTGACTCAAAAATGGTTTTAGTATCAATTTTAGAGAATGTAAAAATCTAAAATATTCTGGAAGGTCATGCCCCCTGACTCCCCTTGCGATATTGTGCTTCAAAGAAGCATAGGTTACTGCTTTTCCTTCCCCTAACTTAAAATCCTGTATTAAACCCTGCATGCATGCATACAGATATACATATCATGGAGTACGGTAGCACTCCATATGTAGGGATGGCACGGAAACAAATGGCCGTCGCATTAAATATGTGCAAAATGATATACTCAAAAGTCTGCTATATACGTAGTCATAAACGTTTATGAGCTGTACCTGTCATTCTCGGGTGTTTTCATAACCACAAAGACTAATACCAATGTTAGAAAGCATCGCTGAAAGTACAAAATCGGCAGGTTGCAAAATCACCATTTGTCCTTCTTCTTGTTTCTTTCTTGTAGTTCTGCAGAGAGGCTACCACAATAATAGCTGAAGAAATTACATTGATTCAAACACGAAGAGGCGGCATTCTCTGTTGGGTATTGCACTCATACCAGAGCGCTCTCAAAGAGCTCGAAATTTTTGGCAGTGATTTACTAGTGCTCTCGAGTGAACGCTTGCCGCTCCACGCCATTTTTACAGATAACCATTAATAACGCAACCGGAAGCTTATAACACTAAGCACATGTTTTGTACATTAATTGTTTGCGAAGACTGTGTGTACCCCTTCTGCCAGGGCTTGGAGTGTGCTTCATCAATAGCAGTGAGTTGCTGTAAGACATATTATTAATATTGGTAGCTATAAGCTTAATGCTAGACCAGACTAACCTTGATGATGTGCATTAAATAGAGTTAGTACCCGCCTCGCTTTCAGTGCTGTGCACTCCTACAACCTACAACCTTGCCTGTTTTTGGTCTCCCTGCTAACACACCACAATTAGGTTCTGCTGCATAATAATAATACATGGCAGTATTTTCTACATAGCTAGATACAAGCTGCAGCTACGCAACCAGAACCTGCATGGAGTAAGAAATGCATACTGCCATTCAGAATGTGCATGCACTACAAAGATGGTGAGTGGTTCTGCTATTAGTCTTGCTGTTGTCAGTCGGCTCTGAAAAAAATAACCACATCACTGCAAAAAACGTCTCTTCCCATCCCCCCCCCCCCCGATAAATTGGACACTAAAACTACCACTTATGAAACATTTTGACTCCTCCCCTACTTGGACAATTCCAACAGCAGAATCTGTATTAACTAACTCATTTGTGATTGTATACCATTTAAAGCATGCACTTTAGAAAAAATGGCACAGGATGTAACTGTATTATCTGTTATCCCACATAACAAGCATCACGAAGCATGGTTAGAAAAGTGCAGGGACGGCAATCCGTAAAGTATTGTGGTGTCGTTCCTACCTTGTTTGGTTACTTTTTTTGAGATTCCATCCCTACATGCTTCTTCATTTTGTAAATGCTTTTTTGTGACTTTATACATATCTGCACATTATCTGAAAACAATGTTGATATTTCATATCTAAAAACCAGCCGGGTATTTTTTACATACATTATTCAACTGAAGGTTGTGCTCAGCAACAGGTGAGTCTAAGCTAAATGCAGCTATAGAATGGATCAGACAGTCTCATCATGTAGAGCTTCCAGCGAAAGTGCTGACACAGCAATTTCGTAGTGTGCTTCCGATCAGAACTCGCCAAAAATACAATTATTATTGTTACCTACCACTCTTTCACGGTCTAGGCAACACAAAACTAACCTACCTTGGCTTATTCATCCTGAAAACTTCCAGTAACTACCACTGCGCTCGTGGCTATAGTGGCATAGTAACGGAATGACGCACGTGATAATTGCAGATGAACACACACACACACACACAAACACACGGACGCGGGAACGTAAAGCAATCTTAGTACCAGCATATTTACCGGCTGGTAAATATGAAACAGTATTAGTACCTGCACTGCTGGGCTTACTCAAAGTGTAAATGTACGTCTGGCTAGTAAATCAACTACTGTGGAGTTACATTATTATATCCCTATTCAGCTGCTACAGTATGACCAAGAACCCAAGGCCTTTCCAGCATTGAGAGAGTTGCCTGTAACATTTCAGCCAAGGTATGTGTGACAGTTCTGTGATTGTTGGTATCTAGGTTCGAGTAAATAGTGATCTGGATAATGTGGTTACTCTTGCTTTTGTCCTCTGACAGGGGATCTTGCAAGCTCCACCTGCATCTGTGGGTGCATAGTCAATGGTGTTAGTGCTACAGAAGCAAAATGCCCACACGGTCAATTATATAATGCAATTATCATCGTAATACTGTCGTGCTAATTACTCGTAATCACGTATTGCAAAGGCCTCCGTGTTTAATAGAATGATGTCACAATCATGGCTGCTTGTGCTGGGACAGACGATTCGGGACCAGTATGTACTATCTGCCGCTTGCCCCTGCCCGTACGTAAGGCTAGAAGACTTTTAAATACTTACCTCGCTTTGGGCTCACAATGATCACAATTGAGTGAGTAGTTCCCGCAAAGTAGCGTTCTCTTAGCCAGTAAAACGCTAACGGAAAACTCCCATAGCAAAGCCTCTTGCCTTCTCCAGTGGTATAGACACAAAAACATCCCCACCGAGCAGAAACTCGCGGATAGCTCTGCCTTGTTCAGCAGTTGTGTGGTCGTACTCAACTTTCTGAACCACATACGTATATCCACACACTTACGAGGAACGTTGCACTTCAACCGAGGAATTGAAACACTCGCCATCTCAGAACAAACTTGTACATGAAATGCCGTAATCTTCACAACTCGTGACCAAAGTGTAATAATTAACTTCTTGAGCAAGAGCTGCAATCTCATTGGATGCTTACGCATTCCTGTAGCACACCTCGGTTTCTATAATGACATGAGAAGTAGAAGAGAGAGTACCACTTTCTTCCGCTAGTACTCTTTCTTCCACTTCTCCCATTGTCATGCGCTCCTGCTCTTATAGTTCATCCCCACTTCTGTGGGTATTTGTTAATCTTGTGACTAGACCTTGGCTCTTCCCCCTTGCCGAACAGTCTGGCGCACAAAGTCCAATAAGTTAGCCCACTGGTTGAGTTTGTTCCTGGACTTGTACCTTTGCTCTGCTATAGACTTGTTGAGTTTGAAAATGCTTGCTTCTTATCTGTAGCGGTCAGGTTTCCGCAGTGGTATAATTTTCCTGATCAGTTCACTACAATGCACATTTTGCCAATGGAAGATTAATACAGGACACGATAAGAAAATAATAGGAAGAAGTCTAACAAGGCTGATATTTCATATGTAAAAACCACCTGGGTGCTCAGCAACAGATCAGTCTAAGCTACATGCAGCTGTAGAAGGTATGTCAATCTAGATTAGTTTTGTATTGCCTAGACGGCGAAAGAGTGGTAGGTAACGATGATAAATCTGTTTTGGTAGGTTCTGATCGCTAAATGGAAGTGCACTATGAAAATGCTGTGTCAGCACTTTCGCTGGAAGTTGTACGTGATGAGACTATCTAGCCAAGCTGATCCATTGCAGCCTATTGAGCCTGCAAGCTTCCAGTTACCATTGCACTCATGGCTATAGTGCAGTGGCATACTCGGAATGACGTATCTTAGTACACATGATAATTGTGGACGAACACACATGCACACAGACAGATGCAGGAACATAAAACAATGTTAGTACCAGCCGGTTGCGCACTTCGCACGTGCCCGGCTGGTAAAAATTGTTTGATAGTCCAAGTAAGAATAAAAATGTGAAAAGTCAATGTATTCTGGCTCAGGAAGTTTAGATTATGACTGTTATTCTGACTACTGTACAAGTAGACTCATAACAGATTATATCAATCTCCCTTTTTTATAATAAAATTTTCCACAAATGGTCAAGATCACATTTAGAGGATTGAGTAGAAGTACCCTCATTCCCAACTTTCTCCCCATGAAAAATAAAGCAGGAAGGGGCCGACCGTAGTTGATTTTATCATGTGAGTGTACTTACTGGATGTCAGATTGTAACTGTAATGTGCGAAGTGCTCCACTTCAAAGCCCACACCCACACACTTTATTTTGTACTTTAACACTGTATGATGGCAGAGTTATAGAAAACAGTACTGAAGACTTATCAAGAGTGAAACGACCATTCTGGAGCTTCCAAATAGCTTTTTAGTCTCTGTCGATTGGACTGGAAATGCTATTTGGCAGGAGTGTATAATAAAAGCAAACAAAAGTTGCAGAGCTGTAGAAATTGAAAGTACAGTTGTCGATTCCTGAAAAGTGCTGCATCATCTTTAGAAATCCTTTTGGTTCTCCAGCGTTTTCATCTATAGGTATTGGCTTGCACTCTTCAGCACTACTTGATGCCTCTTCACTAGCTATCACATTGAATAGTTTTGCAGAACATAATCATTGAGTACGGTAGTACTCCATACGTAGGGATGGTACGGGGAAAAAATGGCCGCCGTATTAAATGTGTACAAAATGATATATTCTAAAGCTGCTATACACGTAGTCATAAACTTGTATGAGCTGTACCTGTCATTCTCGGGTATTTTCATAACCAAAGAAACTGATACCATTGCTAAAAAACACCACTGAAGTACAAAATCAGTAGGTCACTAAATCGTAATGCTTGTTGTTTCTCGTTCTTGTTCTTAAGCCAGGCTAGCACAATAATGACTAAAGTGATTATAATGATTCAAATACGAAGAAGCGGCATTTTCAATCAGGCATTGCACTCACACCAGAGCGCTTTCAAAGAACTCAAAGTTTTTGGCAGTGATGTACTAGCGCTCTCGAATGAACGCTCGCCGCTTCACGCCATTTTCATTGATAACAATTATTAATAACGTAACCGGAAGCTTATACACACTAAGCATGTATTTGGCAAAGACTGTGGATCCATCGCTTCTACCAGGACTTGGAGTCCGTTTCATCATAGCATTGAGTTGCTATAAGATACATATTAGTGTAACGATACAGAAATACAACTGCTAGACGAGACTAACCTCGAATGATGATGTGCATTAAATAGAGTCCGTATCTGCCTCGCTCTCCGACAGTGCTGTACACTCCTACGACCTACAATCCTTGCCCGCATTGCTTTGTGTTGTTTGCGGTCTCCCACACTCCACAATTAATACATAGTCTGTATAGCTAGCTACAAGCTACAGCTACGCAACCAGAACCTGCATGGAGTATGGAACACATGCTGCCATTCAGAATGTGCATAGTGGATGACTCTACTCCTGTCTTGCTGTTGTTTGTTGGCTCTGAAAAAATAACAGTACGGCTGAATAATTCCAATCTCCAATTTACATCAGCATTCTCTGCAAAGAAACTTTCTTCCCCCCAGGCCCCCAAAAACAGTAGAAACAAGTCAAAAAAACATTTTACAAAATGAAGAAGTATGTAGGGATGGAATCTCAAAGAAGTAGCCAACAAGGTAGGAACGACGCCACAATCTTTTACAAATTGCCGTCCTTACATCTTTGGTGGAGGTTCTTGATTAAGAGTTGAATTCTTGAAAACACGAAGGAAGAGTAGCTTTGCAGTAAAGAGTAGCGTAGTAAAAACCCGTAACATTGCAGTATGCTAACAACAGTTCACAATTCAAATGCATTAGCCAAACATTTGACGTCATTTGCTAAGCAATGAGGATATTTTTGACATCATAAGCCACGCTAAAAACCATTTACGCTTGTGTACTAAGGGGAATTGTTGCACTTGGGGTATTGTCTCGAGGCTGATACAGCACTTGGCTTTCCCTCGTGCGATACGTAATTCCTGTAGTATGCTTACAACAACCTAGCCTCGTCCCCAGGTTCTTGTGCGCTTTGCTACTTGAGAGCTTGGTACATTTTCTCACGTGATTAACTTACTTAATGGCATGTGGGCAGGTACCACTCGAAAGACGGTTGTGTGTTTTCTGGTGATAGTGATATTGTTTCAGCACTTGGCCGGTGGTACAAATGGGCTCTGAAAAGTAGCTACAGGAAATATAGATTCCTGCCTTCTTTCGTTGTTTGAGAACTGCAGCTGTCCTCGCCTACGCAAAAAATTCACCCTTCTACTATATGTACCCTTCTACCCTACACATCACGCACGTGGGCCTGGGAACGATACTAGCCTTAACCAGTACCAGGAGCCAATGAGCGGAAGTCGTGTAATTACTACACTCATGTAATTTCCCATAATGCTCAATGACTCAGGCAAAAATATGATGCTATAGGCTGGCATGCTCTTATTTGATTGGTCAGTTTGATGCGCATGTTTGGACACAGTAAATATGCACTTGTTATGCATTAACACTTAGTAAGCCATAAACCTCAGTAGTCAACTTTACTGTAAGTAATGCGCATGGAATGCAAACCTGTCATATCTGGATTACATCCTGAATACTGAAGTCTATGGCGCAAAAGTGTTTTATCGACAGTGCGCAGAGTTGATACTGTACCGTATGGCTGGAAAATTTGGCGGGAATTAAATTTGACGGATTTTAATTTGGCGGTTTGGTTTTCGCAAGCAATGACGTCACACAGCACGTAACCCGAACGCCCCACCCAGTTTAGTTACTAACGGAAGTGTCGATTGCGCTACAATGGAGGCTGAGCTGTCTGTAGAAAGCTGTGTTTGAGGACATCATGTCTAAAAACGTACATGGACACCGAGTGTGGATAAAGAATTCTCATGTAAGTGAGAAAGTGGTCACCACAATGACCCATATCGTACGCAGTAGCTACGCAGCACATGTAGCAGTAATGCGAAGGGATACCGTCGTCGCTAGAAAGATTTTCGCTGCCTGCTCACTGTTTCTGCGTAGAAACGACACAATCCGTAGGGTATGTCAGGCACTCTCTGCTGAAATACTTTTACATTATGCCATAATTCTTCTGCTCTCACTCGAACTCGTGGAAACCCCACCCACCGAACATTACAATGACATCATGCAAAAACATTGGCGGAATTTAATTTGGCGGATCGCTCATGAATCCGCCAATCCGCCAAATTAAATTCCCCGCCAAATTTTCCGGCCATACGGTCTGTTCTAAAATGGGGAACATAGGCTAAAAGCTCACTTCGCGATGATTCCAACAACAGTGAGAACGCAAGTATTGAGCATGGACATCTCTGTATCCCACTATATCCCTCATGTAGCTGTGTGTGTAAATATAAGGCAATAAAGATATTGACTGTACCTTTATACCTAAGTGAATTGGAATTTCCAGATGCAATGAAGGTTTACTCTATGAGCACTACTCAATGCACCAAGAGCCCAGGCATACTCTACACAGAAGGAATTTCATAGTTTGGTGTAAATGCCTTATTGCATTGCTATGAATATTATTCACTAGATTAAAGAGTGCTCATATTCATAGTGCCTAGTTAGCTGAAGCGTCAAGAGGTTGCATATTCATACTAATTGAGGCCACTTGGCCAAGCAGGCATATTCATACTCCTTGAATGCCACTTGCCCAGTCACAACTGTATTTTGAGGGATGAATACTGTTTATTCCTCAGCTATCCATTCAGTGAAGAGATCCATGAAGGAAACAAGTACATGGACAAGAGGTTTGAAATATCTTGTTTGATGTTCTGTGAAAAGAAAGGGGTCTCAGAAATGTTGTTTTTGCAGTTATTGAATTTAACTTGAGTAAGTGTTTTTGACAACATTTTGACTTATTGACTGGCAACTGGCAAGACCAAAGCACACGTTATATGTAACTTTGGCTAACTAGAATCATCAAACTTATAGCAATAAAACACCATTTTAGCCAAGAGCATAGTGATTACTGTATGGTGTTAATGCTCCTAGATGTGCTTATTTACTGATTGTAAATCTCCTCTCAAGTCACCTGTGCCTAATATTAGCGGTATGTATTACCAGGCTTTACGACCCCAAATTTTATCTGCCGATCATCAAACTATGAGATAAAATCTGGAGTGGTGGGGCTTATGAGACCAGCAGTAACTGCAAAGAACTGTGATCTAAATTGGAGTTATCAGTTGGGGCTGCTGCTGACTGGTTACCTACTCTGACTTGTAGGAATGTTTAGGACTATGATGTCTAGTGCAGTCTTGAATACCAGGTCACGCTTCATATACCTTATACAGCACCCCCTTGGGTGTACAATACCCTTGAGAATGACTTTAGATACTTAATTCAAATTTATATTCATGATCTAAACAGCAACAAAGTATACCAAGCTGTATGTTTTTGTGAGAATGAGTACTGCACTTTCGCTATCCCAAATATATATTGCCATTGTAGTTACTGTTGTCATAGTCAGAGATTATTCATTGTGGCACACAAGAAAGTTTAGACTGGGATAGTTCTTTGATAGCCAACCTGCTGCCTTCAAAAGCTTCACTGGATGTGCTTGCCCTTGAGTGGGGGTAACTTGAACTGTAGTTCCATATCCCACACATTCCTACTATACCATCTGTTGCTGATAGTGCACTTGTTTAGACATTTATTACTTACTATTTGTATCTTTTTTCAAGAACCCATGGGCCTTTGCTACATGCATTACAGTACAAGAGTGTGATCCTCATGCAAAATTTGCCCTTACTTGATAAATGACAGTTATTATCCTGATTGTCAACCAGTTTACCAAATTGTGCAGAACTAGACCTTCAATTAGCCAACTTGAATGTCGAAACTGGGTGCTTTCCAAACTACTCTGTGCTATTTGATGTACCCCCAGGTGTCCTGCTTGGTGTGACAGGATAGTGATGAATGAACCAGGACTAAAGCTTGTGAATGAGGTAAATACCAAGTTTTATGACATATTTAAGTCACAAAATAGCTTGTTTGTTACTAAAATTTTATGATTATATACCTTCCTTTGCAGAGTCCACTGGGTTGTATGTACAACATGATGGCAAAGGGCATATGTGTTGGAGACCATAAGGTATAGGCAGGTCACACTATATTAACATTAAAAGCGATCCTTGCTCTACTTGTTCCTCTTTGTTTGTGGTACATTTGGCGATCTGGCACAGGCCCAGTTGAGTGAAGGGTGTTTTCTCTGCTACCCTGTGACCATAGGCCCTGTGAGGTATCTGTGCTTGTGTAACCCAAATATACTACATCAGAGATGGTGATGCATTTCATGACATTCTAGCAACACATTTTGTAGGGGGTGGGGACCCTTGGAGCTGTAGTATGCTTTCTTTAGTAAAACGTATCCATATCTCCAGCTCTCTGTGTACCGCAAATTGGAAGATGGCGTTCCCTGTAGTACTGCCAGCGGTGTCATTTTGATAATGGATATTACACAAACAAGATGAAATCTGGGCTTCGCCAAATATTTTTATTGGCCTCGCAATACTTAGCAATCAGTCTGGTGTACCTATAAAGTGTGGAGTTGTGAATTTTTTCTACACACCATTGGGCATGAATGTATTGGGTTCTCCTATGGGAAAATTCATGGGAAATGAATGGTTTCCTTGAGCACTTTGTCATTGTTATTCATAAGGGCTGTATAGCTTTACAGTTTTGGATAGTTAGGAGTATGGACGCATTTTTGAGTGGTATACTGAAATTCATGCTACTGTAGTAGAACTGGAGCTTGTGGGCTGCTAAATGGTTTCCTCTGAATTTGCTTAGCTAGTTAGTAGTAAATGTAGCATGTGGCTGTCTTCCCCAAACTACATGTACATGTATCATCTACCCAATGAAAATTGGTATTATTCTTGTGTTCTTTTCTTTTGCAGCCAATTTATTTGTTCTTTACAGTTGCTAGCACCATCCCAATGACCCATCTCCCAGGTAAGACTAGCAAGAACCTAAATAGCCCTCAGGGCCTTCAAAATGTGTATAATGTGTAAACTGTGATGTAGCTGTGCTAATGAGATTTCTTATCAGGCTGTGCTACTTGTGCTCATCTGGTTGTTTGTATAGTGCCTGAAAGTTGGGTGCTTAGGGGTGGTACAGATTATGTTCATGTCACTAGTCTGAGAACCTTCAGTGTAAGGGATTAGACAATCTTTGATTTTAAGTGCTTGAGAACTGTGATTTTGTTAAGCAGGCTGCGAAGACTGTGTCCGGTAGGTTTTTGACATAAGACAGTGATTAGGATTTATGGGTTTTCATGCATTCAGGTTGCTGATCTTTGCATATGTTGGTCTTGTTCTTTCACAGATGAAAACTTGGATGCATGAAGACCCATAAAACTTTGACTAAAGACTACTAAAGAGAGCATAGCATTATCAATTTTTCTGTTCCTCCTTGGCCTGGGTAACTGACCAAGTCCATTTTTTAACACACATCTTCTTTTGTACATATCTAATTCATATGGATTCTTTACCCCAGTGCAGAGAAGTCTTAAACTTTTAACCTCAAAGATGTAGTGACCCCCCATTCTATTGGATGTATAATGCACATATACTATACTGTATTACGGTGTAAATGAAATTGTGTAAGTTACCCAATGTGGCTTGTGTAAGATTACGGGCCTTGCTGGGTTGAACCCACTGGCAACTAGAACACTATTTAAGGACCTTACAAAGTGTGGAACCTGTTGGGATTTCATGTAACTACAAAATATGTGTTTGAGAGTTACTTATAAAGTTAGGCAGCCACCCTCTCCCTGGATGCAGTAGTAGGCCTTCACATTTTAGTAGCTTATGTGTTTGTCAAGTATTGGACCTCCACGTGCTAAAAGTGAGTTTTGCCTATTATAACCTCAGCTGTTTCAGTAGGTATGTACTTGGGTAGTTACTAAAAGGTACTCCACACAAAACCAGAATATTAACTCCATGTTTTAATACCCAGGCTTAATGTAAATTTATATGGGCTTTTTGTATTAGGCATTAATATCTTTTATATGCCATGTTCAAAGAGTTAATTATGCAGTGAGTGTTAGGACCATTTTGAGTGGCAATGATACTCAACGTTGATGGTTTTTGTCACGCACAAGCTGTCGTAGAGGTGCAGGATTTGCTAAATTTGCCAAAATCTTTTAATGGAAATAGCTGTAATGCGATTCACTAAACTCGTATTTTAGATCATATCATACAACATTCATCATTTTGTGGGTTGGGTCTTAACAGTTCAACCATGGATATAATAGCTAAAGGCTGCCATGAAGTACCAATATAAACAAACAGTGAATACAGGCTACTTAAAGGTGAGTAGCTGCATTATTTGTAGTGAATATATTTACAAAAGCCTACAATGTACACTCACAGAACAAAATATTATTAGGTAGCTGTTGCTGTTGTAATACCATAAGAAACACTATTATGGGGCGCGGCCTTTAGCGTGTGAAGTTGTGGGGGCGGGGTCCGGTGGGATTTGTGGGCGAGTTTGCAGCAGTGCCACACTTTTTAGACTGTTATTTGGAAGTTGGTTGTTGCTATCTTGCTACGCTATAGTTCTAGCGCTCAACTACGCGTGTAATTGTTTGTCAGGAGTGCAGGAGTTTGTGCAGTGATGCAGTTCTATCCAGCACCTCCCAATGTAGCCCAAGGGCGCCCCGAGTATGGATATCCCGCCGGTCCAGTGGCTACAAGCCCCAGGATGAACTGGAGCCCCACGATGCATCCAGGAGCCTGGGGACCGTACGATTTCTCTGCAGCATACCCGGCTGCTTATCCTCCAACTTCCGGTGAACCACGAAGCCCTCCCTACCAAGTGTCTTCGCCAAACGGGCAGGAGCATCCTGGCGCGACTTCACACAACATTCGCGACATTTTAGGTGCACATCCAGGAGGAACTCTACCCAGCGAGGTAGCAAAAACACCCACGAGTTATCAAAAGTCACCCACTAGTACTGCTGCAGGAATTGCAGTTGCAGTCCCAACTGAATACGTTCGTTCTCCTACGACGCCGAATGCTACCCCAATGCAATTCCCTGGGAAGCCTTTCGAGGGTATCGTGTATTCTGAAGTACCCGGGTCGTTCTATGTGCCAGCGCTGCCGAGATTACCAGGTATATACATCCGTACAAGTATTCAAGTACCTGTATGTCGCGTACGTATATATGTTACTGTAGTAGGCTATAATTTTACAGTCATCAATGAATGTTGCTTCAGATCATTCATGGACATGCGATACTTGCAGATGTTGCGGGACAGCGATTAATATAAGGACTGTGCTATTTACTTTATCAGTAATGATTCAGCGCTAGTTTAGGGAAGCAGAATTTTTGCAGGCCAGGCACTCCGTCTTTGCTAGTAACTCATGCCTTCCACATTGGTGTGTGAAGAAAGTTTGCTCAGTACCTTATTTGCTACTGCTGCTAATTATCAAAGCAAGGCTTACTAGGGCCACTTCAACTTGATTTGTTATTTCACAGTAAAAATAGTAATGATGTAATGGCCACTTGAAGGAGCTTTTAATGTACTAGAAAGATACAAGATGAAGACCTGATTAGTGGCTATGACTGTGATACATTTTAAATACAGCTAGCTAACGATCAGTAATATGCAAAGAATAAGCATAAGTTAAGTGATCACTAATTGCCTTCTTCAAGCCAACCCTCTTCTTGAATGAAGGATGGCCCTTGAAACATGCAATGAGGATGAAGTGGCCTAGCTGTACAAGTAAAGCTAATATAATTTGGCCTTGTGTATGTTCTTAATGGTATTCGCTCTAGCCTCATTCCCAGGCCACACCGTATTGAAAAGTGGCCAGGTGTCTATTGTATATTAATTTCCATGAAATCTCGGGAAATGTATCACTGACAACTATTTCCGTGTGACAAAAACTTCCAATTTGGTTATGAATTTGCTGACGTCTCCATGTCACAAAACTATAGAGATAACAGGCTTTAAGCCTTTAGTGATAGAAAGTAATTGGTAGTTTGAATCTTCCATCCCGTTTGCTACTGCAAACCCAGAAGGCCAAAGCTGAGATTGAAAATTGAGCAGCTCACAGCCACTACAAGGAGAGGGTGCTTTCAAATTTTTGCGGTAAGATAGCTACCGTAATCATAGTGGATAGAAAATTACGGGTTCCTTGACTTGCTAAAACGCCTTTTCAGCTGCAAAAACTCACGATTTCTAGCTCTCCGCTTGTTATACGCGTATACAGCCTTCGTGCTACTCCTTACCATGTGACTAAGATAGTTTACGAATACATTTACTGAGCCTTTTCTGAATTTTTTTTGCGCATGCGTGAACAGTAGACACCAGGTGCTTTTTCCCCCTCCCTCTGCACAGGGAACCAGGGTATATTCGCTCAGGCTACTGATCACTTGCACTTCTTAATTCTGTAGCAGAGTTGCAGCTAGTGCGTAAGATGAAGGCCAGGCATGCAAAGTGACTGCAACATAGGAACATTGTCCACTGTAAACATTAATCTTGAGCCTAATAATCATGACCTACAGGCTCAGAATTTTAGTAGTTCTATAATTATGTGTGGGTCATGCTCCCAGATGATAACAGGCCTTAGCTTAATGGAATAGTTAACCACAAACTAATGTACTACAGCTTAATAGGAGAATTTTGGGGAGAATTGTTAGAGGAGTATGTTAAGAGACTGGAAGACTAGAATGGTATGTAAACTTTTGAGCATACCATTCACAGGCCTAATGGGCGGTGCATTACTTAATTGTGCTGTCCATCTCCAGCACGCTTATTTCCACTTCTGCATAAGCCACACAGAGTCTACTAACCTTAGGGGCTGGTTAAATGTGATATTTGTCTGATCTTACATGCTAGAAGTTCGAAAAGAGCAGCCATAGCTGATATGTGTCGCCGAAAGAGACCTCACCCTTTCCACCCCTTACCTCCCACCCCCACCCCCACCATGCCTAAACCAGCCTATATTAGCACTACTTTGGATAAAAAACCAACTGTGCATAAACAGCTGCTTATCAATCCTCTGACATCTTAGCCTTATTCTGAGGCCTCCAAGTGAAGTGAAGCTTCCTGTTATTGTAGTCAGAAAGTGGTACAGTAGAACTCAATCTGCTATTGCTGAATCACTGGTACAAAAAAGTAGGTGGGTCATGTACCTCTAGTTAATTGGTATGGACAGGTAGCAAAAGGGGGTGTGTTGTATCTAAGCAACCTAGTTGCTAGAATGTAGGTAGCATTCTTTGTCATCTGACCATATTCACTCATGTCAGTGAATACCCTCAAAGTGTAGCCTATTCTATCTGAGCACCGCCCCTTGTAGAAAGCCTGGGCTGTTGTCCCTGGTAGGTTGACAGGAAGGACTCAACAATTATGTTCTGCCCTAATGCTACTTGTAGTTGCATCGTTTGCTTGCTGTTGCACTGTACATGTTGATGGGCTTATATATTATGTCAAACAGCTCCTAGGAAAACTGTCTAGACACTGCAGAGCCTTATCAGCAAGTGATCTCACTGGATTGAGTTTCATGACCCCTCCTTCATTCACCTAGGAACCTCCTACACAGGCCTTGAATGTCATGAATCCTTATGGTATTTATGGCTTACTATCAGTTTGTTTTGCTACACTAGCAAAAAGGATATCATTTCCCTTTGTGTGTGAGTAGAGGACTAGAGAACAAGCATTGTGTGCAGTGCAAAAATATACTAGGTGGCTTCAGTTCTTGGAAGGTTGATCCTGGAGGATTGCAGAATATTTTACGAGACAGCCAGTCATGAAAGTAACAACTACCATCGTAGTACAATGCCAATGCATAAAACAAATGACTGGCCGTAGGTCAATGCCTCTGTGTGCAATACATTTCCAATAATCAGCCACGGCTGCTTCAGAAGAGCAAAGAGTTGGACTATCACCAAGGATCGGCCATGGCTACTATGGGAGAGCTAACAGACAGCTTGAAACTCATGTTTGTATTGCTCAATCATGCTGTCTCTCTCTGATACTCATATCTTTACTTACACCTAGGCTACACAAACTATGCTAACCTGGGAGTTTGAGTAACCCTCCCTTCGTAAAACCATGTGGTAAACTTGTTGGGTAGAGAGGCAACTAATTTGTGATGTATAGTCCCTAGTCATCCCACATTTGTGTGTATATATATATAAGTATTAGTTAGACACTCACAGTACGTTTCTTCGAGGTTTTGCAGTGGCACAGAGCTTGGTAGAAGCCCCATTCGCATGATATAGTGTTAAAATGAGCTAACTACCATCGAGATACGGGTTTTCAAGACAAACACAAGCTAAAAGCTAGAAAGTGACAAAAAACGACAACAAACAATGGCTCTGGCAAAAGGTATCAGTGGCGTGTATGACGGACAGTCTTGATGTACTGATCTTAAAAAAAAACACGAAAACATTAACAGTACCTATTCTGTACGAGTCGGCAACAACACAGAACCACAATTCTTCTTGCCTTCTATCTCTGTAAAAATACCGTGGTTGCTTTCTTTGCGAAACTCCAGCTCAGCAGCATTACTAGCTCCAACTAGACAGCAATACTTAGTACACTAGCAATTGGAACAGAACGGCTGTTGCTTGCTAGCTACAATAGATACAAGTATGATCGCGCAATCGAGTTTATGAAGTTGATTCTGGCTATCTACTTTGTGACATCAACAGTGGCAGACATTACATGCGAAACCAACCCAATGGCTGCAAAATAAGCTGTAAAGGGAGGCCTGGGTACGAGTAGCCTCGTACCCAGGCCACACACCTCCGAAAGAGTGGCCTGGTATCCACTGTTTGCGCATGCACTTAATTTCTCAGAATTCTGAGAATTTAGGATATTGGCGTATCGTGTCCACGTATGATTACGTCACGTTCGCTTACGAATCCGCAAATGTTTCCGTGTCACAAAGTTGTAAGTGAAGGCAGGAGGCTTTCAAGCCTGCCGCAATGGTCTTTCGTAAGGTAGATGCTTAGAAAGTGATTGGTAGTTCGATTCTTTGATCCTGTTTTCTGCTGAAAAGCCTAGAAGGCCACATCCGAGATTGAATATCGAGCAGCTCACAGTCACTGCCAGGAGAGGCGCTTCCGAATTTCTGTGGTAAGATAGCTACCATAATCGTAGCGGATAGAACATTACAGGTTCTTTAACCATTCTAGACTGGTTAGAGAGCCATTTTAGTTGCAGAAAGTCAGAATCAAGGTTGATTTCTAGTTCTCCGCTTACTATATACATATACTGCTTCCGTACTACTCCTCGCCATGTGACTACAGATACTTTTACTGACCTTTTCCCGTACATTTAGCAATTTGTTCGCGCATGCGCGAACAGTGGATGCCAGGCCACTATCAGGGTGTGTGGCCTGGGGACGAGGCTAGGGTACGAGGCTCCTGAAGGACACTAAAGGCTGGAATGGTTGTGTTGACTTGGGATTGTTAGCAAAAACTTTAGCGTCCAATTTAAAACAGGAAAACTGTCCTACCTTCTTGGATGTCTAAAAAACAGCCTTGTCTGGCAGGAGACTACAGCAAAAAAAAAAGTCCCTTTATTGCGGAACCCCCAAAACAACTGACCAACTACGTCACAGAGCATCATAATTAAATACGTAACGTCAAAAATAATCAATTAACTGTAGTATGACATCACGAAATGGTTTAATTATGAACCAACCCTTACTTCACACTCACGCTCGAGCCAGCCATGGCCGAACGAGATGCTGGAGACCTGCCGCTGAGTAAGCGATGTAAGTGCTGTACAAACGGTCAGTAATTAACGGACTAAACGAGTACCCTCTCAAGAAACATCTCCAAGGCCAGAAGCACAAATCCGGAGTGATTCAGTCGAAACCAATCTCGACATGCTTACCCATCTCACCCCCCCCCCCCCCCCGGTCGAGATTTTAATATATCCGCATCTCTACTCGCCCGCTATCTTTACACTTGGCAGTGCAATTATCCTCTGTTGCCTACAGTAACGAGTGACATTTCCTATCTAAAAACCAGCTTGGTGTTTTTTACATAAATCATCCAACTGAAGGTTGTGCTCAGCAACAGGTCAGTCTAGGCTAAATGCAGCTGTAGAATGGATCAGCTTGGCTAGACATACTCATCATGCACAGATTCCAGCGAAAGTGCTGACACAGCAATTTCGCAGTGCACTTCCAGTTAGCAATCAGAACTTGCGAAAACAGAATTATCATCGTTACCTACCACTCTTTCGCCATCTAGGCAACACAAGACTAATCTAGCTTGACATACCTTGGCCTATTGAGCCTGCAAACTCCTAGTAGCTTCCACTGCACTCATGGCTATAGTGGCATAGCAACTGAATGACATAACATAGCGCATGTGATAATTGTGGACAAACACACACAGACACAAAAACGTAAAACAATCTTAGTACCAGCCGCTTCGTGCGCGCCCAGCTAGTAAAAAACGCAAGCTTCAAACAGCTTCAAATCACAAAAATTTTTTTTTTGAAGTTGCCTCTACAGCATAGTTCAGCCTGACTGAAAACCCTAAGCTCTTGTCAGCATTTTTGAGGACCTTTTTTTGCTGAACCTCCAAACCAACCAACCAACTTCATGGGCGCATGTTGTCAAGTGTGTCCTCGTGTCTGGTATCCATTACTGACTTGTCACTTGTAAAATAAGAAAGGAGCAGAATTACAAATACAGGTCTCTGAGAACTGCAGGGCAAGCTACCGCTTCTTGGTTGAAAGGGTTTGCACAATTGCGCTGTAAATAGCACTATTGGGACAGTATTATGCACTTGTTTTCTCACATAAATATGCAGTTTTCTTGTATAATTATATGCTCGTGCTGTTAGCTAGCTCCTGATTCAAAGCATGTAGGCCGTGCTTCTGTATGCTAGCATTGTGTTCACTGTTGACTGCGCTCCTAGGTGCCAGCGTTTGTGAAAACGCTTGTTAAGAACGTATCGCAAGTTACCGTCGTTTTTGTGTGCGTAGATTTGCATGAAAGCGGTGAAACACATGAGCACACTATATCACATGGTCCCAGGTTGGTACTGAATTTATTAAAAGCATCATAGCTGTTGTTTCCATGTTTGTGCATTTAGCCGTGCTGCCAGCCTACCCCAGCGGGTTCACTACTGAACAGTCCATCATGCTTTCTTCAGTTGCTAGGATTATCTTGGCTAGTTGATTTAAGCATACACTTTTTGGGAAGCATGGCCCCATACATAGACACATGGAAACACAATAGAACTATGAACAGACCAAGAGCAGTGCCTGTCCATGTTCTATGAGCAATTACAGGAAAACAACCTGCCTAGGCTCTCTAAACCAACAGGCATACTGTAGCTTTCTCAATATTTGAACAGCCAATTACTATGGTTTGACATCATGGGGTTGCCATGCTACAAATTAGTTATGATATGGTTGCTTGATATATTGGCACTGTGTGATGTCAATAGCACTAGGACTGGCATACATCAACACTGCATGACGTACGTGGCAGTCTGGGCCATAGTCGAGATATGACAGCTTAAAAATTGAAAAAATGTGGGATGTGCCAGGTTTTCACTCAGCGTGTCGCGTGTACCATCCACGCTTCATTTAGATAGCATTCAGGAGCTACGCATTGTTGAAGTGTGTGTGTTCAAAACAGCGGAAGTGGTGGGTTTTTGCAAATTCGGTCACATATACCATGTGGTACTCACAACCATACAATACCTAATGCCCGTGTTGTCGCAGAGCTGTACAGAAAACACAGTAACTTTGATATTTGAATTAGAATGTGTTAGCAATTTTTTTTTATTATGCATGGCTATGTGGTAATAATATACACTTGGATACTGACTGTGTAAAGATAATTTTGTACTGTACTCCCTTGCAGTTGGCTATGATCCGAATACAGCAGAGAAGGGGTTTGAATGTATGATGCAGCATCCACCAGGACTGATCTATGCAGGCCAGCACCCTACACCCCCAGATGCTGGTATAAAGCCCTCTGCAGATGGTGAAAAGCAAGGATCATCAGGATCCATGAAAGATGGCAAAAAGGACAAAAAAGGAAGAGCCACTTTTTCGGGGAACCAGATAGAAGAGCTTGAGAAGGCTTTCCTTGCCACTCAGTATCTTACCACAGCTGAAAGATCACGACTTGCAGAAAGACTTGGACTTACAGAGAGTCAGGTGAAGATATGGTTCCAAAACCGACGTACAAAGTGCAGAAGGACTGCTTGGAAGTCAAAAGGTTCAAAGTAGATATGGATTCTTAGTTCCTCTATTGTTTACCTTCTCAGTTGTACACTGTGAGATAGCTACACATATACATGGTTATCCTTTTATTTTTTTATGGTGTATTATAGAAACCCTATGTTGTTTTTTTGTGAATTCTTCTGATTATATTTTCCTATTATGTTGTTTCGGTTTTGTGTCGCTTTACGCATCTGTTTTCTTGCTTAGATAACACACTCCTGTCAATCTTATCTTGCCTTATATGATTTAATTGTTTCCTGTACCTTTGAAGTTGTCACAAGTATATACATTGAGTTTACAAGTCTTAGCTAACCGTAATTCTTTCGTACACATCATTCATACAGCCGTCTGTGTGTTTGTGTGCATGCATGTGTCCCAGAGCTGGTGCCAAGTACGTGTACCAGTGGAGTATAGCTAGGTACTATAAGAGACTAATTTGCTTGAGCTCTTTCTATTAGCTAGGACATTGTAAAACAGGTGCTCAGAAGGAACAATTTTGATGACACTGAGCGAGCTACACTACCAAGGCTCAAGAAAATGGGTGAAAAGAACTGGCTCAGAATGATGGTACTATTCTATAATGCTGTCCTGAGGTTGCTGTCAGGCATCCAGTAGTAACTGGGGTTTATTGTGTAGTAGGAGTGGTTGTAGTAATGACTTCATGCAGCTTGTTTGTAATTGCAGTGGGAGTTGGCTAGCTAGGTCTTACTAGCAGGTATATAAAGCTTACATACTGCTCATGGAGTTCCAGTAACTATGTACATAATACCATATGCCTGCAAAATAGCTAGCTACACCTCAAGGGACATTAGAAACTGGAGGTGAGTTAGTAGACTGGCAATCATTACTGTAACAATGTAGCTAGCAGTCTTCAGAACTATGTTGAAGTAACCACACTCCCAAGGGTAAAGATTCTGGGTTAGCGGGGAAACAGGTTACCAATTGCAATGTGCACGGAAATGTATGAATAAAGTCTAGGAGGAGGTAGCTCTAGGTATCCAAATGATCAGCTAGCCATGTAGGTAATTAGGTAGCTACTGAACATCTAGCGTTCATAATCTGGAAGGACACTCAGTCACCATGTGTTCTAGCTACTTCTGTCAGTCCAGTTTGGCATGCAGCGCATGCATTAGCTAGCTACCTGCTCAGTTTGACTTTATATATACTATAACATAACTAATGATTGACAGCCTAACATTAATTTTCTCCTCTTAGCTATGCATGTCCCTAGAGGGCAGCAACGATGTTGGGAAAGAAGGTGTGCAGCAACACCACCGTGCAAAGGAACCTCGACAAATGCTTCTGGAAGTGACTATTGAAGATCTGGGATGAAGAATGGACTGATAGGATGCAAAACATGTACAGTAGCTAGCATATTAATGTGTGCTATACCGTTATGTTGGGTCGCTTGAGCTCAGTAATGAATGCCATTGACAGATGGATTGTTTTGCACCATTGTAGCTATAGCTAGCTATATCTAAGCTTACCTTTCTTAAGTTCAGTTGAAGAACCACTGGGGCAGCTGAGTGAATGACACCCTGAAGCGCTAGCCGCTGTAGGGGTTACTGCCCCACTCTAAGCTGACCACTTGCTGTGTAAATATTCTGGACGTCAACTGCTAGTGGAATATATGGAGATACCTATGAACAGTGCCTATTAGCTCAATGTACCCATTTTTCCGAATACATCACTTAATAAGACTACTTGGTGCATCCATTTGGGTTAGTCCTTGTTCATTAGCTGACGTTGAACCACATCCACCGATGAAGAGCTTAACTACATCAGTAGCTATCTGGCAAAATTTAATGCCTTAATTTTCCTTTCAAGAGATCAATAATTCTAACATTGATACAATCTCAGGTCATGTTGTTACTCAATTATACACACAGCAAATCAGACTCTAAAAGTGTTAAGTGATGAAATACTCACATGGTAACTATCCCATAATAAGGTACAAAGGATTATAAATGAACTGCCAGCCAATTGTATTGGAGCTCTGCAGGGGCATCGACAAATTACAGAAACACCAAAGAGTTGCACAACATGGCTTAAGGAACAAAAATTAAACTTTGGGTAGTATAAAACACAATGGTTACACAAACAGTAAAAAAAGGTGTATATAATCTCCTGTTTATGGTGTTGGTGGGGTTGGTATGGTCCTATGCCAATCAGGAAAGTGCATCTGGGGAGGTACATGGCCACTTAGGATGCCATTATCACTGCTAAAGTAGGTTTGCTGGTAGCTTGTGGGAGGTGACAGAGGAGTCAGCACTCCATTGCTGGAAAAGTAGGAGGCAGTGGGGTTGGTGCGTGGGAGGTGAGGGGTTGGGGGCCTTTGGGGGATAGAAAGTGGGGAGGGGAGGGAACCAAGCATAGTTGGAGAACTGATTGACATTGGTGGAAAGCTAGCATCAACAGTAGCGGATGGTGTCTGAGGTGACCTAATAGTTGAAGCATAAGTGTAGTGCATTCCATTCTCAGGCTTGTATGGCATTGGCATATAACTGTAAAAGGGAGTTACACTTCCATATGAGACAAACGACCCATACGGATACTTGGGTGACTTCATCTCCATTTCCGCCTCTTCAGATTGTCGTTTGTACTTCATCCGTCGGTTCTGGAACCAGGTTTTGACTTGCATGTCAGATAGCTTTAGTCTTTCTGCAAGCTCTCCTCTTTCAGCAGAAGACAAGTACTTTTTTTCTTGAAATTTCTTTTCCAGCTCTCCTACCTGCTCCCTAGAGAATGCTGTCCGGGCTTTCTTTCTCTTTCGGAAGTGATCATCATCATCATCATTTCCACTGGTGGAATCTATAAGGTTTAATAACATAATTATAGTACATAATTATCATTTCCTTACGCAAGGCAAGTACATAAAAACACCATTCAATAGCTACTTACCAACACATCATTAATGGGTTTTATCTAAATCTTGACAAATTGTGATTGCTTATTACCCATAGTGTGTGATAGCAATAATGATAATAAAGAAGTAGGTGCTGCACCACTGGGGATTTGGAAATCATGAGTTACATGTATATCAGTTTTCGTTTTCTAATTACCCAAGCCATACCGTATTGTTTGTGCAAACCCATAGCAGTGATTTCGTGTACAAATGTAACGAAACGAAATAAAATGAATTCACACCAATTTTTTAAAAGACTGGTACTGTATACCAGTTGGGCAGCTTAATATACGTATAGTATAATTAAGTTTTTACATGTCATACCCACTTCTGATGATGACTACATTTTGTGCCACTTTGTCTAAAGCTACCCAATAAAAATAAGTGAAGCTTACCTCTTTTCTTGTTTTCATGCTCATAGTTCTTCTGACTTGAATATCCATTTTGCTATAAATTTAAAGATAAAAAAAATTGAACTGATTGCATTTAACCGGCAAAATGCACCTACTTAACCAAGTGCATAGAAGTACAGAGCTACTAATGCTTTATACAATGTCATTCAGTCATGTAGAATAAGTAATGAATATTTGGGTGACAACAATAATCAAACGCACTAGACCTGTACATTGAATGATATTCGTATCCTAGTGCTAGAGAGTATTTTGGGGCGTCCACGCTAAAAAACGATGAAATCCACTGTCTAGAGGGAGTGCTCAGTGCTCAAGGCAGCTACGATTACGAAATGTTGGTTTGCAGCAGCAGGATCATAGAGCTTGCCAATGCTGCAGAAATCCCACCAACAGTGCTTTAGAGAAGAAACAGGGAATGGAGTCCGATAATACATACAATTATCTGATCATTGCTATATTTACCTTTGGAAAGCTATAGCTCCAGAACTGAGCAATAGAGAAATACCAAACTTGGAACTCAGAGTGCAGAAGGGTCTATAGTATCGATCGAGGAACCCCCCACACACTTCCCGTAATTTATGCATATGACACTAGCGCAACCAATTATTGCTGTTGTCCAAATATCCACTTAATTTTATTTAGACAGGTGACAGGTGTAAGGCTAGGTTGAGTTTCATTGCCATGGTACTGTTATGAGTGTGTAGCATGATTAACAATATGCCAATTTGTGGTACTATGTTTGGCATTTAGCAGTCAGCCTTCTTCCTATCCGCCCCATGAAGTCAATAGTTCATGAGCACCACTACAGTTGTCAAACTCGTAACTTGTAGTACTGATACAGATTTTGACAATAGCATCTACATTCCAGGCTTAGTAATTGCCGAGCGGGAAGCGAGGCAACTAATCATTTTGTGTAGAGACTGCAAATGTATGTATGTATGTATGTATATGTTGTAATTACCGCTACAGGAATGCAATTATGAAACATTTTCCTGTGGGTGTGGCATTGCTTCCATGCACGTGCAGTAGAGCCAAAGACCATGTACTATGTCGTATAAACGATGGAGTTGCCTGCAGAGGCTAGGTGGCGACGATTAGGGAGGCTACGTACGCATTAATGTGGTAGTGAGGGAAGGAGGGAACATTGGTAGGAGGTTCACTGATAGTGGGTAAAGATGATTCGGCAGCAGGAAAGTGATGACTGCCGTTCTCAAAACCTCGGACTGGCTGAATGGTCAGCCGAGCAATATAATGCAACTCAATTCCCGCTAGGCCCTCTGCATGGACTACCACGTATGCACTAGTAGATAAAGATTCAGGATGAAACCACTTAAGAAATTATAGCAAATGATACCTACAGTATACCCACAGCTGTAAGTACTGTAAGTTATTACAAGCTACAACAAACGCGGGGGGGGGGGGTTCAGGGAACTCCTCTTGGCACACAGCACTGCACTGATAAAGTAGGCCAAAACAGCTGTCAATAGCAAGTAATAAAATCAGATTCTGAATCAGCTGGTCTGCCAAATGATAATTTAATCAAAAAAATGTACATACATAATTATTGCAGAGTGAAAGTGGAATATGGCTGGATATTGCACAACTGGGTAGATATATTTCTCGAGCCAAAGGTGAGTAAAAATGCTGCCCATGAGTGCAATATCAGCCATATTCCGCTTTACTGCCCACTTCTCCCAGTAAGCCTGTACAATGTATTTGGCATTTTTAAAGCTGTCACATAAGCATAAATATGCAATGCTATGAGTGAGCTGGATGAACTGTAAGTGAGCTTTGGACAGGGTAGAGCTGCAGCAATACTCTAGAAACTAAGCATTCTTGCCTTACAATGTAGACGATACAGGGTGAAAATTACAATGTTGAACATCATTGCACAATAAATGACAAGTTTACTGGTATTCATATGAAAGGAGCTGTAGCCTTCTAGCCTGGTTTAGCATTAGTTGAAGGTTAGCACTTGTGTTAAACTGAGAATGAATCCATTCTCATAGTTGGTTTTGTAGATATGACAGTTAAAATTGATCAACTATTCTTGCACATACAACACACAATTCCATAACCCATTGAATAACTACTGCCAGTATCCAAGGCAGTTCTAGGGGAGAATACTGAAGAGAGCATTATCAAGTGGGTAATAAATATATCTTATTACAGGAGTCATTGTGGAATACTGTAGTTATTTCACGAGTTAATGCTTAAATTTTACAGGAACAAAGTGACTGATGCTCACATGTCTTGAACGGAAGGAGCTACAGTCTTCTAGCGTGGTATGGCTTTAGTTAAAGGTTAGTACTTACACTTTATCAAGAATCATTCCATTCTCCCTGTTGGTTGTGTAGCTACGGTAGTTGAAAAACCATTAAGCTAACCAATGTTGTTCACGCCTTCAAAGGTCGCAGTTCAATTACCATTGAATCCCGATCATTATTCAACTATCATTGAACATCACCGGATATTACACTCCTCTTATGTGGGAAAAGAGAATATTAGGTGTGCACTACTGTAGCCAGTATCTCAGCACAATTGATTCTCACATTATGGTTGCTAATCTATGTGAGAATTTCATCTAGATGGAAAACACAGACCTTCTGAACACTAGTCAGATGCTCTTACCCACTAAACTACAGGCAAGGTTTATATAGCTACCAAACACGCTAGTAATACTTGCCAGCAGGACCTAGCGAAATCTAACTCTCTTTGTTCCACACTTCAGCCATCGTACCAAGTGTACATTTAGAATGCAAGGAGCCTCGCCCTAGCGAGGTGCATACGTATTGAAGGGCGGGATCGGGCGGATTGCGTAATATTTCGTGAGACAGCCAGTCATGAAAATAACAACAGCCAATGCAAATTACAAAAATGGTGATGTCTTTGAGTGCAGTACATTTAAAGGATTAATCACAGCTGCTACAGAGGAGCTGAGAGATGGGTGTCACCAAGAATCAACCATGGGTACTACAGGGGAGTGGAGAAACGGCTTGAACTCACATTTGTATCACTCGATCGTGCTGTCCGTCTCCAGCAATCATATCTCTTACTTATGCCTTGGCTACACAAACTGTACTAACCTGGGAGCTGCAGTAAGCTTCCCTTCATAAAATAGTGTGGTAGACTTGTCCATATCTCTAACTCTTTGTACACCACAGGTTTGAAAACAGCGTCCATGTAATGGTAAGAGACGCCATTTTGAATCCCGGGGCCCAAAGTGTGATGTATATAATTACATATATATATATGTATGTATATACAAACGTGGGCTGCATGATTAGTTGCCTTGCTACTGCTCGGCAATTACATGACGAGAACACGTCATGGTAAATGCCAGTTTTGAGCAGTATAACTCAGGCTGGGCCACACCGGTACCTGTACTTTCGTTTCAGTTACAAAACATATGGGCATGAGACTAATTTATGAATCTGTCCCACAGTCCCACTTGAGAACACCCTCCGACTTTGTTCAATGACTAATCTACCACAGATGCACGTCTTGATAAACCAAAGTGCCTAGACAAAAGTTGACACTCCGCTACGTATCTCCAGCTAGTAGCTCTGTCAGAAAATGCAGTATTGTGAGTTATTTTATAATCAGCACATGTGTGATGGGACCTTGTCTACAATGTGATTGGCTTCTCTAAATTCTGTGCAGCGGTGTTAACAGAAAAACTATGTGAATGCCACCAAGATCACTCCAATGCAGCCCAGTAATTACCGTATAGCGACAAATTTTTGAGGACCAAAATTTTCGCAGATCGACCTACGGTAAACTTTTCGCGAAATAATTTTCGAGGATCGCGGACAAAGTGGAGCCACGCCTATTTTATTTAACCACACCTCAGCTCAGGAAACTTTGCAGCCACTCCGTGCTCTGCTACACGCTTTCCTATTTGCGCCTTAAGTTCGGCAGAAAACTTTGTGTAAGGGCCTCTTTTCCTGCAAAAATTGTGGTCCGCTCTTCGATTTCAAGCACACCTCTAACTTCCGCATTTGCCTGGATGCAATGGAGGACGACGGTACTGCCGTTGATAGAGGGCCAAGAGGATCTGGTAGCTTGGTTGGCTTGTCCACGCTACGAAAAGAGCCGTGATCCGCTTCATGAAAACTTTACGCAAGCCAGTGATGTGTGTAAAAACTTCGAGGGTGTAAAATTTTAGCGGTTCGAGCGAAATGCGCGAAAAGTTTACTCCTCGAAAATTTGTCGCTATACGGTAGTATACATAGGAGTTGCTCGTAACACACTCAGAAGGGAATGCCACTCCACTGGCTTTCTTTCCCCTTTCTGAGTGTATTACTTGTGGTATTAATAACATAGCACCCCATACTAATTATTACCTATAATTATAAAGATTTTGAGAACACACCCACCAATCCAGCTCAGTTGTGTACTGGCCAGGCTGCTAGCAGATACATGGATTTGAACATCCAACACTCATTGGGAAAAAATTAGCAAATTAATTATCATCGGTATAAATACAACATAGTTCTTCCTATTAATTCTTTTTTACTTATATCGAGGGTAATTGCACTGCCAAGTGTAAAGATAGCGGGCGAGTAGAAATGCGGATGTATTAAAATCTCGATCTGGGCGAGGCAAGACAGGTCACAAGCCAGCCTGTCACAAGAATAGCTACCCGGAAGCATACATAACAATGCTGCTGGAGAAGCTACGAAAAAGCGACTGGTCTTTGGCAGATTCCTGTGTCTGTGTGCAACATATCTTCAAGGATCAGCCATAATTGTTACGGGAGAGTGGAGAGACGAACGGTGGTGCTCGAAACTCACATGCACATCACTCGATCGTGCCGAGTGCTCTTATCTCTACTTACACAGAGGCTACACAAACCCTACTAACCTGGCAGCTGCTTGGTAAACCTGTGTGGTAGACTTGTCCAGATCTCCGACTAATTGTGTGCCCAAAGTTCAAAGATGGCATCTATGCATTACACTGCCAGAGATACATGCCTAGGGGAGGGGCCCCATAAAAATGCCCCCCCCCCCCCAAAAGGAAATGCTCCTGCTGGGAATCAAACCCTGGTCTGCACTCTGCAGGGCCTGACCGGTTTAGCAGTCAAGGACACCACCAGAATCTCATCTACAGGCCTAGGGCAGCTTAAAAACAGATTTTATACTATTTGAAAACTGCACACCTCTATAAAAATTTTGTTTTGGCCATAACAAGCGTATTGCTCGATCGTGCCATCCATTTCTAGTGCTTGTATCTCTACTTACACAGAGGCTACACAAACTCTACTAACCTGGGAGCTGCAGTAAGCTTTCCTTGGTAAAACTGTGTGGCAGACTTGTCCAGATCTCTGACTCTTCATGTGCCACAAGTTTGAAGATGGCATCCATGTAACTGCCAGAGACGCCATTTTGAACACATGCTTTGTAGGGGACCCATAAGCTTAAGGACCCATGTATTGGTTTGTTTTGGCCATAACTCCTCACAGATACTGAAAGTAGAGGAGCTTCACATGTTTTCTTAGTTTTCACCCAAAGATTATAGTGTATAAGTTTTACTCCTCTGTGACCCCTCCTTCATACCAAACATTATACTTGGCCGAGTATAGAGCCTAGTCTGCAGGTTACCTGGAGAGCCTGGATGTGGACATGCATGGTCACTTATCTTGATACTAACTTAAAAGTCACAAAAAAGCACTTTAAAAATGAAATGACATATAGGGATGGAATCCCCAAAAAGCATCCAAACAAGGTAGGAATGACACCACACTGAATACTTTTACGGATTCCCATCCCTATATCTTTTGACATTACATGAGATCACTGGATGTTAGATTGTGATGTGTATATTCTGTGGCGTTTTTTGGAACCACTTTTGTGTTCAAATAGTATTGGTCGAAGACAGTATTTCAAAGTGTGTTGTTACAGGCGGGACTGTAAGTAGTGTTGTTACAGGCGGGACTGTAAGTAAGTGGGGTGATATGTGTGGAAGGATGTGAGGTGCATGAGCAGTATATATTGAGTCTACAGTGTACATTGTTACAAAGGAAGAATTATAGTGTGAGCTTAGCTTGTGAGGTCATGTTGTAAAGCACTGCAATCATTTATTGGTATGGCTGGTGTGGCATGTAGGGGATTGTGGTGAGTGTGGTTGAAAATAAGTCAAAAGATATAGGGATGGGAATCTGTAAAAGTATTCAGTGTGGTGTCATTCCTACCTTGTTTGGATGCTTTTTGGGGATTCCATCCCTATATGTCATTTCATTTTTAAAATGCTTTTTTCTGACTTGTTTCGCTTGTTTTTTTTTGAGGGAAAAGAGTATGGTAGCAGCGTTGCAGCTTATAGCTATATATAGAGCTACTTGGCAGTATATTAAATATTAAGCTACTTAGGTGGATGATCGATAGCTAAACTGTACACGATGTCATTGACAACAAAATTGTGGAGTGTTAGCAGGGACAGTTACAGTTCAAGGCCACCACAAACAACTGCAAGGCAATGTGGGCAAGGACGGTCGCAGGAGTGCCATGAGTGCACAGCAGCTGTACTGACTCCATTTAATGCGCATCATGGAAGTTAGTATGGTCTACACAGGTCTAGGAGTTGTATCTCTGTTCTTTACTATTATGACTGAGCTATAGCAACTCACTTTGGGTACATCACTGTTATACTTCAAGTATTATAATCGTCCTAGCAGAATAGCTCGTGCATGCTCAAGGCTCCGTTTCCGGTGTAGACGTAACCGTCGTTACGGTGAACAGAACGGAATAGAACGGCGTGTAGCGCTAAGTACTCGCCTGAAGCGCTTGAGAATCACTGCTGAACAGATTGATTTCTTTGAGAACGCTATGGTGTGAGTGCAATACCCTGGGAGAATTGCCGCTTTTTCGCGTTTGAGTCAATTGCTTCAGCCATTATTGCTGTAGCTTGGCTTAAGAAGAAACGAGAAAGAACATGAATATGAACAATTTGCCGGTTTAGCGACTTGCCGATGTGGTACTTCAGCGGTGCTCTCCAGCAACGTTAACAGTCTTGTTACTGATGAAAACACTCGAGAATGACAGGTATAGCACATACAGGCTTATGACTATATCTAGGGCAGAGTTTTGAACGTATCATTTTGTACACATACAATGCGGCGGCCATTTTTCCCCCGTGCCATCCCTATATATGGAGTACTACCGTACTCCATGATACACTCTGTAAAATACTTATCTTGATACTAACTTAATACACTCTGTAAAATACAGTTCATTATCACTGCACACCTGTTCAGGGGGAGGGCTTCTGTCTTTGGTAGTAGAATCTTGATCCCTGCCTCGAGGGGAGGATATGGTGCCAAAGTGATCGGGTTGCTGTTCAATGGCCCTTCGCGTAAGCAGGTCATCAATCCTAAAGGACTGCTGAAAGGAGAGCATTCCCTTTTTCTCCCCAGCACCTTTACACGGTTCCATACTCTATAGGGAGAAAATGATATGGAGCACCTATAAGAGCATTAACTCTTTCTGTAGATGTACATACTAGCTGCTACAGCAACTCTGATTGCAGCTACCTTCAATGGCTCATTTTGAAAACTATAACATGCATTGTTGTGATGTCATTTGGAGGACAACTGAATGAAAAAAACAGCGAGTTTCAGTTTTCATGAAGGCTGAAGACTCAGCAAAGGGCACTGTAAAGGTAACAACTCATGAGAAGGTATTAATCTAGCTGGAAAGGTAAAAATATGCTACTCAGTTATATTCTTACTTTTAGAGGCATATTGCAAGCTGCTGCTATGACAAGGCTCTCTGTTGAAACTTCAGTCTTCGTGAAAAGCCTTCATATTCATAGAAAATTACTGTTTTCTACCTGGACTGTCTTCCAAATGACATCATAAACAGCGCACCTGATAGTTTCTGAAATCGGCCATCAGAAATGAGTAAGATAATTTCTTGCCCCAGACAATAAGTGTATCCCAATTGTAGTGCCAATTTTATTACAAGTTCCTAATAAAACTGAGGAGTAAAAACCTAAAAACAAGTGTGTCTGACAATGCATATACATCACACAATGGTGTTGACATAGGTAGTTGTCATCTTTGTTGTTGATCACTAGCATTGTTGTACCAAAGCTGTAATGTGGATCCAGCATGCCTGTGCTAAAATAGAGCCAACTACAGACATCGAAGACTTCAGTGGTGGCAGAATGCCATCACAGTTACAAACCCAGCCAATCTAGTAGTCTAACATTCCGGAATTGCACCAATTACATTTATACTTGCAATTCATCAATTAAACAGTGGTTGTAAAAGGATGTATTAATGAAGAGAGTATAGACATGTTCAACACTCGGTTTGAGTTACTGTGTCCTATGTCTAATCTGAAGAAAGCAGTTGTAGGTTGCTGAAACATTTCAGAACAAGCGCTTCTGGCTAGTGACTTAAAGAAACAGCATGTCTAGTCTATAGGCACTCAGGCCATTGCAGAATATTAGCTAGATCTTGTATTGATTTGCTGAGGTTGAACTTGTATGTAGTTATTGTAATGGTAGTGAGTTCACTGGGGAGAGCTATATTTTTTACCCATTTCTGGCAACTTTCAGGCTGCTCAGAAGTCGCCATTTTTGACAACTTCTGGAAGCAAAAAGATTGCCAAAAATAGCAATATTCCTGGCAACTCTGTGTTTAACAAACTTGCCAGAAATAGCAGTTTTGGGTACAGTAGACTAGTAGAATTACCAAACTTTTGCACTGCAAAATGAAAGCTGTATTTGAAGTCCGTACTTCTTTACAATATTTTTTTACTTTATGCAAAGCAATGGCCATATAAGAAAATAGCTACGAATAAGATAGCTCATATGAATCTTGAGCCACATGATTAATAGTTATTTACTGAATGGCGGATGAAAAGTAAGAGAATGTGAATGGGTATGAGTGAGCTCGAGGGACTGAGTTGAACTGTGTCCAATTATGGATTGCATAGGGAGTAGACTTGTGAGAGAACGGACCAAGCAATAAGTATCTAGTTCTGACAACTATTTGTGTAACAGAATATGCCATTTTAGCCAATTACTGGTATTTGTCTTATAGAACATGCCAATTTTGGAAACTACGGCACCAAGCAAAACGTTTCCTGTTTTGGTAAGTATTTGTACATACCAATTTTGGCAACTATTATAACAAGCAAAAGAGTTACCAACATTGACCAAAACAAAAATGTTTCCTGTTTGGGCAATATTTGTCTTATAGAACATGCCGTTTGTCAGACAAGTTTAGTTATTAAATTAAATGCAACTATAGGGGGCATGTCGGATGCTATTCTGGCTACTGTCTGGATCTCTACAAGTCCATGAACACAAGAGAAATAACTCAAAGTTAATGAAAAAGCCAATGTAGACCTCCAGCATTTGTTTTTCATCTTTCTCTATTTCTTGCTATAAAATTGTAGACGTAAAACAATAAGTCCTCTTCACTTGTAACTTTGTTTCACATGATCTTTCATTTGCAAGATGCCATGAGTTAAAATTTACCAGTTAAAAAATACCAGGTCCTGCTGTAGGGGTAGTTGCCGAGCGCAGTGAGGCCAATAACCGTGACCTATGGGCTCAACATTTCAGCTAACGTTTATATATATATATATATATGTATGTAGGTATATCATGATGTAACACACATTTTGTCCCTGGGAGCCATACGGGTGCAAAATGGCGTCTTTGGCTATTTAAGGATGCCGTCTTTGAAGTTGTGGCGCACGAAGAGTCAGAGAGTTGGACAAGTCTACCACATAGTTTTACCAAGGAAGGCCTACTACAGCTTCCAGGTTCGTAGAGTTTGTGTACCCGTTATATAAGCAAAGATATGAGCACTGGACACAGACGACACGATCGAGCGATGCGAACGTGAGTTTCAAGCACTACAGGCCCTCTGTCTGCTCTCTTGCGGCATCTATGGCTGATTCTCCGAAAATTTTGTAGAGCGAGAGATAGTTCACTTGGATGTCAGTCGCTTTTCGTACCTGCTCCAGAATGAATACTGCTTCCCTATTCAGCTATTATTCTCGCAAGTAACTGACTCACGAAAATAGTCGGCCCGGTGTGCATCCGGAGCCACTCCAGCCCCGGCCTGCATCTTGTGTGCAACCGGGGGTGCATCGGGGGCTACCCTAGCCCCAATACGCTTACGTAATCTCCAATCCATTATATAAAAACAGTTAGAAATCTCCGTGAGGCATATTACGCTTGCATATATCTAGTATAAGTATGAATGTGAGCATTGTGCATGGAGGGGGGGAGGGTCTGTACAGGATATGAATTTCTAGAAAAAAGCTGTCAAGAATGGTGAAAACAACCATTTCTTATAAATAGCAATCTGTTAAAAACGAAAATTGGGAACAATATGACTTTGAACGATTTGTACCATTTTTGGCACTTTCTGGGCAGGCTGGAGGTTGTCATAAATGGCAAATCCTTGACTTCTAACCATTTCTTGCCAAAAAGGGCAATTTTAACGTAGCCAAAATGTTGCCAGAAATGGTTTCAGCCAAATTTGGCAACAATATAACTTCAAAAACTTTTATGCCACTTTTGGCACTTTCTGAGCAGGTTTTGCAGCTATGGCTCTGAAGTTTGGCATTATTTTGAAATATTACTGAGTTTAGATAACCAAGAATAGCACTTACATGCAAGAGAGTATAAAGCCAGTACATATACCAGATGAAAGCACTATACCTGTTGATTCTAAAATGTGCCTTTTGTACTTGACACCCCTTATGCTCTTGGCCTGAAATAAGGCAATTTCTTCAATAATCAGGTTCTCATATTACCACCCACCAACCAGCCAAAAAGAGGTATGTTTCGTCTAACGTGGTTCATTATGGTTGGGGGTTTCTTCGGAGAGAGAGATTTTACTGGTCTCTAACATAGTTAGAGTCCTTCAAAGGAAGGAGAAACGGGAGCAAACTTAAGGTGGTCGTATAAAGTCAGATAATGAATCAAGTACTACTACACACTGAATGGGAAGTGAAACCATACCAGAGGAAGACCAGGATAAAAGAAATTGTTACTGCAGTTAAACATAGACAGGTATTAGTTGAAGATTACAATGATAATTTGTTCTTAGATAGGTAGATAAAACATTGAGAATAGAGAATACAATGACTTTAATGATAGCTGGAATCAGGAGCCAAAGGGAAGGAGCGTTAGACTTAGTCCCTTGTCTAGTGATTCCACCTTTTGTCGAATGGCACCTACAAGAAAACTCCATAAATGGAATGCCTAGTGTTATGCATGACTGGTTTGCTACACTACTAGTGCTGAGTGAATTATAGCGCTTACATAACACTTACGTGTTTTGTGCAAGGGCTATTCGACAACAGGTGGAATCAGCAAACATACACAGTTTAACGCTCCTTCCCTATGGGTTATGGGCCCCTGCTGGAATAGCAAGTTTAAAAATTATTGAATTTGCACAAGTCTTTTTGTATGGCAACATAAATTTAGGTCAGGTACTGAATGAAGAGTTAGAAAGGCATGAAAATTAAGATTTCAACCTAGGGTTTCTCCACTTTCAGTTTCTGTAAGGAGATATGCAAAAGGTCACGTTTTATGGTCAGTATCTGTTGTTATAAAACCTATATTTAAAGATTCCCTACAGATGAATTTCTAGTGGTGCAGAGAGGAAGATCTTGGCCTGACAGCACCCAAAATCTTGGCTTGATCCGAATCCTACCTTTTTTCTTTTTTGTCATTCCTCTTCACTTCTTATGCTTTCTTCTTTATGACTTGGCATGTGTTTGTGACTTTCTTTTGTATTTTCTTCTGTGTTTTGTATCACTTTCTTTTCACAGGATCACATCGGCTTCGTTTAGGCTATACTATCTTTGTAGTTAACCACACAGACAGGGGTGATTCTTGAGACTCTGTAAGTATTGGCCTTGAACTACAGCTTAGCTGCGCTAAAACATACGCACCGGTCTCTGTTTTGAGGACAGTGACTCTTCGTATGTTCATCACTTTTGAGAGCTGCACCTCAAGTAATGAAGAGGCGGGCCCAGTATTTGTGACCTATTTGATCATGACAATGATAAAGCCCTAAGTTCATTCTTGGAATGGTAAGACCTCAATGGTCCGATAACTGGTGAGTAAGCCCCACAGCAGCATTTTGCAACAGTGAGCAGTGGAGACCACAGAGTGCCAGGAGGTCAGAGTTAGGTATTCAACTTCCGAATCAAAACACAAGTATTTGTCTTGATGTATAAATTTTGTAATGTAGATCCATACCATGCATGCTCAGGCACACGCCACATTTCATCTGCTATAACACTACTCAACCAAATCACATCTCATTATATGTTATGACTATTCTATGATCGTTTATAACTCTTTTGTTGCCATTATCCAACCAAGTAAATGTACAGCACTGCTGATACTTATAAAACCAATGATAGTAACTAAAAATAACCAAGTCATAGGATTGCAATCGACTTCCACGACACAGTTTCAACTCTTTAGGTTGGAACTTGTCATACTATCATGCATGCAACAAAGAACCCATTGTGTTGATGTTTACACGACTTAGCAATCGTAACTAGTGCCTGAATGCTACATTGAGTGCTCCAGGAAGTCATGGGGCATCCCACCTACTGCCCAGGGGAGCTTACAAAAGAATTGTTTGCGTTCTCTATTCCTTTGGGAGGACCAGCATTCCATCAGTGAAATGGTGCAATTCTGCTCATGCTCTGACAACAACTCCCACACCAGCAGGTATTTGTTTTCCTTCTTGGTTTGCATCACCTTAGCTAACCATATTTTCAAAAATTGTGTGTATGCATACAACACCATTAATCTTTCCATAACCACTTGTAGTTATGGAGTAACATACTTGATTTGTGATAATCAAAATTAGAATATTTGTCTTTGAGAATTAAAATTGTCACACAGACTACTGAGTGTATCTTTCAAAGTAGACAGAAGCCTTTTTTGGCCCATTCCAAAAATGTTGGCAATGCTCTTACTGCATTGCCATACGATGTAGCCCAAGGATCGGTTGCGACCACCCCTACTATCTCCTATAAACATCAAACCTTAGAATATTGCACAAATGAGCTGCAGTATTCACAGAGGCCTTGCCCAATCATTTAGTCTCTTCCCACAGAGTTCTGCTTGCCTAGGGAAGTAGCAGTCACCACATTCGCATTCTATTGTAAGTTGATGTCATGTATACAGTGTTCAAAGCATTATATTAAGGTAACTTGAGTTGGCAAGCAATAGGGTAAAGTTTCAGACACTATCAGCAAGCCCATCAAAACTATAAAAATCTACCTTCTCTCCATGATCACTCAATTACAACCAAATGATCTGCCACTTGCAGGTCATAAAAGCAATCAATCCAGAAAACAGAGAGCCATCAATTGCTTAATGACATTATCCTCTCTAGGCCATTTGAATGAAATTGGTATTCTACAACTAGACAAAACACATATTTACAGACTGGGGGCATAACTGAGGGCATCCCAAGACTGCTGTTAACTACGTGGGCATGGCCCAGTTGAGATCCATTAAACCATTAGTGACATTTCCACTTGAGTGAATGAGTGAACATGAGAACTGGCGAAGCATAAACCCCTATATAGGAAGAACTAAACTTAACGAGGCTTGGAATCTGAGGAGTAGAGCCAGCAGGCATGATCGTGAAGACAGCCATCCTCCCCCTAGATCATCTACTCTCTGAAACAACAAACAGGGCACGGCAGCACGCCTCTGCAGATGGGCTACATGTTACGAGAGTCTAGGCCAGCAGAGCTGATTACAAATACAGGAAAAGCAAAGAATTACACACATCAAATTCCATTTCATGAGTACAATATTAAGCAATTACTTAATCACTACTGGTTGAAATGGTCATGAACTGCAACAATCATTGCAGAACCTGTGTGAAATGTAGGTATGTTATATAGCTAACAAGGAAATTATGCCACAGAAAATTCAGTAAACAGGAGAAAGCATCAGTATAAGATTACTACTTTGTGTAAAGTCCGGTAGCTGACAGTGGGTTGCACAGGGTCAAAGCATATCTGACACTGTGTGGCATATGTCACCTCCCATATGCATACTATTTTTGTACTACTTCTTTTTAACATTCCACAGATGCCATAATTTAAAGTGATGTCTTCAACTGGAAACTTAATCCCAAACAAGAGTCCCAGATATACCCCCTGGCAATCCTGCAGTTAAGAAATTTTGAAGCCCCCCCAAAGAAAAAAAAACAGGGGAGATGACCAAATCAACTAAGGCCTCATTCACTAGAGGGATATATTTCAGAGGAAAAAATGCTACTATGCCAAGTAGATACTTGGTAAGCAATGATGATGCTTGCTATGTTCTATGTTCACAGTTGCTTCAATATTCGTGACTAACAGTGCACTACATACCCTTTTAGCCACTAAGTTGATAGATGATGTGGAAGATACTGAAATGATGTAAGAAATGAACAACACATCCTGCTATTGATACATGTACATCACTGAAGCTATTTCTGGTACAGTTCCAGACAAAATGGATCCATTATGTTTGACCCAAAACAGTGTACAGCACCCAGAGAAGCTACAGATCCCAGGGACTGTTTAATACACTATCTCTTCCACTATATTAAATTAAAGCCCATCACCAACGCAAGATATTTTCCGAAGTCATTCCAAAGTCAACATACACTGTAAAAGTAATTGTTCTACTCACCAGCTGCATTACACAAGTAACCTGATTGTTGACAGATACGTACATATATTCTTGTAATCTGCATGGCTCTGCTTACTGATCTTTCCACATTTCTTGTTCTGGAGCTGACCTATCCTCCTAGCTAATCATCATATCTGTACGGTTTACATGCAAACTAGTGTGCTGACGTGGAGTTATCGTGACAATGTTGTATATTGAATTGGGCAGCTTGCTAAAACGATAGGATCAGCACTTGTGTCCCACTGATAAGAAATATAACACTAAGGAGGATTTAATTCTGTTGAAACACTACATGATTCATGTATATCCCCATGAGTTGGCACACTGAGAGCGGACAGGACCTTCCACCACTACTATGGACCCACCACACACTGAGGTAATATTGTGATCTGATTGTGACATCTTCCTTCTCTATCCTGATGCCTAACCTTGGCATATAGCATTGTACAGTTTTCTGTGCCTCACCTGCATCAAATATCTTTCTTCAATTCAAGAACAAGGCTAGAACAAATCCTAAAATCAATATTCTGGATAAATAGTTGGTTTATCTATACAACAGGTTTGCAGCGCTAGAAGCATATTTTACGAGTCTATCTGCAGTGATTTATATATATTGTGAATAATATAGCACAAAATGTTCTTACATATGCTAACCCAGCAATCTATATGGAGGACTTTTTAAACCCCATCATCAAGTTGAAAAGGTGAACATTATGGCATATCAGAATGTAGTGAGTAGATACTTACCCACTCTGCCATATAAGACTTGGCTAAAAAAGGTGTCCTTTCAGTCTTCAATCCAGCTTATGCTGCAACTTGCACCTGTAATGATGGTAGAGTTAATGTCAGTTGCTGTTCCATAAATGCACGAGGTCACCGCGTACAGAGGGATTCTGGAAACTGGTTTATGTTCCAAGATCAATATATAACTGTACTGTACATGTATGTATACATTAATTCATAATTAGTATTAAAAACTACTGCTGCCCGAAGCAAACAACCATGCTAACTACAACAGTGTACTATATAATTACAATTTCATGCGGAATGGCTTACTCGATCTCAAGGACTTGTCACAGTTGAGGATATATCCAACCAGCACCTCACGCAGGTGGACGCAGAACTGTCGATCAGCGAACTATCCCACACTCGTACAGTCCTTCCTTATAATCCCTCTCTCGACCGATCGAGTTCATTTCGCATGTAATCAATGGCAACAATTTCACGCAAGACCAATCATGCAGCAGAAAGGCATGCACGCAGTTATAATAAGCCTACTCCCTCGGGCCTAGCTTAGCGCATAGCTATCGGCCTTTTGCCGCTTTTGGCCGGCTGACTGATGGGGCCCGCGCACGTCACTACAACATTAATTTTCTGTCCAGACAGTGGTATAACTCAACACAAAAATCCACAAATATTGTATTGTGAATACTTTTTATGTGGCACACTGATTTCAATTACTAAAAAACAACTTATTATAATGACAGTTCATTTACTTTCTCAGTACCCACTCAGTCTAGGTGGTGCTAAACGAAGTTCAATAGTTTCAAGCTATGTGTTTGTGTGTATGCATATATCAGTGTGCATATGCATGTGTGTGAGTGTGCATGTAGACATGGGAGAGATTTGTGATTGGTGTAATGATCACATACAAGGTAGTGTCTTGATAATGAGCATTACAGATATACATGTAGCATACAAAAAGTGTGTAAATTGGTAATTGACAGTATGCATACATTATACACTGGTAGATGAAAGTAGTCAGGGCTAGAAACAAAGCTGAAGGTCTTAGCAGCAGTTCATACTTACGTACCAATTCAGGGCTGCTTTTGTAGGAGTCATGTACCCGCTTTAAGTTGTCCTTCTGGGCTGGCTCCAGCTGCACTTCTTCTGGAGCCTGTGGATGATTATACAAGCATCAATATTGACAAAGCAACACGCCTCAGTTTTAGGACTTACTACATTTCTCCCTGCTTTGTCTCCAAGCCACACCCCCAAAGTATTTGGGAGAGGCCTGAGGATGCGTTCTATCTTTAGTAGCATCTATATAAATTATGTGTCTCTTTATAACCATGTTGGTCATATTATTCACATTATAAGTTTTACCAGCTGGGTGTGTGCAAAGTGTGCACTCGGCTGGTTCTTAAGATTACTCTTCCTGCATTCGTCTGTCTGCTTGTTTGTTTGTGCGTCCGCCCTTTAATCTGTGCGTCATTACGTTACTATGCCACTATAGTCTAGCCACGAGTGGAAACTACTGTAGCGTCCAACTAGTTTATTATTGTGTTGCCTAGATGACAAAAACGTGGTAGATATCATCACTACTTTTGTTTTGGCAAGCTTTGGCAGTTAACTGGAAGTGTGATACAAAATTGCTGAGTCAGCACTTTGGCTGAAAGCTGTGCACAGTCCATGGCTGCGTTAGTTGGACAGACCTGTTGCTGAGTACAACCTTCAATTGGATGATTATCTAAAATATCAACTTTGTTACTAGTCCTTTCAAACAATCACATTCAGAAACGCATTTACGGCTACCAGAAATAGAATGAATAGACGTGGGGTCAGTATAGAGACTTTGGTCTCAGATAATTTGTAACCAGCAATAATATGATCTACAATCTTGCTAAATGCATATCAGATCACAAGCCTAGTTGCCCATTTCCTGGGTTCAGTGATATACTTACAGACTTCTTTGGTCGAAAGCTGGAGTTGCGACCAGTACCTTGGCCCTACAAAGAATGTATTAGAGCACGCCTTTAATAGCAAGAGTCAATGTATACTAATCATTATATAGTATACACATGTTGCTGCCGTTACTCTTACGCCATTGACCACACACGCTCCAGTGACAAGAGCAAAAGCAACCAGAGATTACATTATCCCTATAATTTCTTCTTCCTAGTATCCCAGATTAATAATACAAAGCTCTTAACTAGGTTTAATAAGACTTAAAATCATACCTGTCCCAATTCTCACATCCTAAAACAAAGCCTGACTTATTAAAAAGTAGTAAGTGCGCTTAACACCTCAAAACTCCCCCCCCCCCAATAAATTGACTTCTTCTATACCATAAAATTCTACAATGAAGCTAGTAGGCTGAAAACCCTTTCCCTTTATGATCCAGATTGATACTCAGGTGGACCATGCTCGCTTTATAACCAGCCTTTTTCTGTTCCTATCAAAAAGTACTCAATATTCCCAAAGCATTGCCTAATACATGTTGCTGCTATGTTTTTAAACTTAATAGAGACAGTGGTAGTAGTACATCCAAGCACTTATACCGATACAAAATGATTGATACGTGTATGATGTACACTGATTAAGCTTCAAATATAAGTGCCGGAGCTAATTGTTTATCAGGCTATGGAATATAATATCCTAATTGTTATAGAGACAACTAAATTTGCAGGGCAATTCAAAAAGAGCATGTATACGCATATCTAGATGGTAAATAGGTATAAAAATTAAAGGGATCGACTCACTGAATAATGAGCATACCAGCCTTAAACTCACAAGATGAGTGCTTTAGCAGTACAAAAGTTGTGTCGTTTCACTAAAAGCAGTGTGATAGCAGTATGTAGTATTTCATAAGCAAAAGGGTTAATAATGCTAATAGGGCAATACATGCTAGTGGAAAATCAGTTGCCACAAGAAGTCATACCACACGACATAATTATCACATTGCCACTACAAGGAAGCAGTGAAGAGTGAACACAGGAGCACAGCTGAGCCTGGCAAGCTCTCATTTCCTAAGTAATCTCTGCATTCTCTGCCCACACAACTTGCAACTAAATGCACATATACATATTATCACAAACTGTTGGGCTACTATATACCTGTGTCAGTGGAAGTCAGCTGCACAGCAAGTTGGCAGTAGGTTGTGCAGCTTGTATTTTGGTAACATATGGGTACCCAACAGCATGAACAACATGTGCATATGTTCCATGCTGTTGCCCATCCAGTGGGCTGTCACATAGCTGAACGTACCGGTGACAGTTTAAAGAGCACCCCTGCGGTGTCTGTGCATGCGTGATTGCATGCAGTGTATGTTTCCAGAACGTTAGTGTGGTGGAGTTGAAGCACTCTTTCTAATGGATATTGTAAGGCATTTTTACTGGCTGTGGTGAACTACAGCACAGAAGTGAATCTTGGGATCTGTAAGCATTATACCTAACAAACTCCACATTGCTCTCAGTTCCGGACACAGTATGTCTTTGTATATTTTTTTGGACAATAACTACACAAGATGCCACTCCACCTTAAATAGATGGGGCAGACTTTGAAATTACTACTACATATTTTTTCACGAGAGGAGGTGTAATATCACCAGTATGTAAGTTCAGATGTGACTGCTATACTGAAACTTACAATCTCTGAGTGTGATCTTCTGGACTGACCCCCAGGTGCACTCTTGTTGCAGACAAGGCAGGAGATACCCAGAGTGGACACCTCATGGGTGCTCACTCCAACACAGGAGGCATGGTACAGGTGGCCACAGCTAGTGTGTGTGTGTGTGTGTGTGTGTGTGTGTGTATGTGTGTGTGTGTAGGTCTGCAGCAAGTACCAATTCTATAGTACAAGCACAGTCACGATATGGGAAAAGGGCCCCCATACATAAAACCTTTGTTTCAGATAAGGAAACACCCACCACAGCTACCAATGGACACCAATAGCCTTAACCCCAATAGCAAGTAGAACCCGATTGCTAATAGTTGAATACCTTACACTGACTTTTATTGATCACATGGGCCTAATGAGGCTCGATGCTATGTATCTGGTGTGACGTAAAAAATCTATCATCTTCCTATAAAGTGAAGTGAACAGGTATAAAGCAGGGGATCTAGAAATACAAAACTTTTGATCCTCAGGTAAAAATGTATGAAAACAGTTTCCAATTTAAGCATGAATGTTTTTATTGCCACCACAATTATAACGTATGTGAGTTGTTCAAGTACATATCATATTATGAAGTATGGTAGTACTCCATATATAGGGATGGCTCCAAAAAAAAGTGGCTGCTCCATTGTATGTGTATAAAATGATATGTTCAAAACTCTGCCCTAGATTTAGACATAAGCTTTTATGGACCATACCTAGCATTCTCAAGTGTTTTCATCAATAATAAGACTCTTAGCGTTGCTGGAGAGCACCACTGAAGCACCACATCGGCAAGTCGCTAAACGGGTCCTTTTCTGATAATTGTTTCTTCTTCTTCAGTCAGGCTACCGCGATATTGACTGAAGCAATTACAAATAATTCAAGCGCGAAGAAGCGGTATTTGTTCCGGGGTATTGCACCCACACCATAGCGTTCTGAAACAAATCAAACTGTTCAGCAGTGATTCTCAAGCACTTGAGGCAAGTACTTGCCGCTACACGCCGTTCTATTCTGTTCCATTCTGCGTAACGGTGGTTACGCCTACATCGGAAGCGCAGCTTCGAGCACGAGCTGTTCTGCTTAGAGGATTATAATACTTGGAGTGTGCTTTATGACGGACCCAAAGTGAGTTGCTGTAGCTATGTAAGAACACTGATACAACTGCTACACCACTATAGAGCATACCTGAGCATACTAACCTCCATGATGTGCATTAAATGAGTCGGTACCATCACTGCTGTGCACTCCTATGACCATCCTCGCCCACATTACCTTGCAGTTGTTTGTGGTGGACTTGAAACATAACTGTCCCTGCTAACACTAGAATTATTATATATCGTCTACTGTTTAGCAATCACCTGATCATGAGCCCATCACCAGAGTAGTCATACATGCGTATTGGGGGTCAATAGCTCTATATCCCCACACCCTCAAAAAAAACTGAAACAAGTCACAAAAAAAACATTTCAAAAAAATGAAAAGACATACAGGGATGGAATTCCCAAAAAGCAACCAAACAAGGTAGGAACGAACGACACTACAGTACCTTTACGGACTCCCATCCCTATATCTTTTGATATTTTTCCAACCACATGCACACCACAATCCCACACCAGCCATATCCACAGCCAGTAAATCTTTACATGTACAACACACACGACCTCACACTATAACTTCTCATACACAGCAGCATACACTGTAGGTAGACTCAAATATACACTGCCCCCTCCACATCCTTCCACACATACCAACCCCACTTGTACAGTGACATTTCACCTGTAACAACACACTACTATCTTCGACGACCAACAGCATAATGTAATCCATTTGCGATTAAGATTATAATCACACAAGAGTGCTTTCAAAAACCTGCCACAGGATGTATACATCACTATCTAACATCCTGACATTCTATGTAACAAGCATAAGACCTGGTTGGAAAAATATCAAAAGATATATGGATGGGAGGGCGTAAAGGTACTGTGGTGCCGTTCGTTCCTACCATGTTTGGTTGCTTTTTGGGATTCCATCCCTATATGTCTTTTTGTAAATGTTTTTTTTTTGCGACTTTTACCATTAAAATTAGTATTAGCTACCACAAAGCCAATCCTGATCATGGTGCCATAAAGTTTCAATTTCACTTAAAACCATCACATTTTATGTTAAACAACATAATGTAGTACCTGAAAATAATAACATCATCCTTGGAGCCATCAGCCAGAGTTTCAGCACTGCGACTACAAATAACACACATCCCAGAGTTTGGGGACACACCTCTCTGTACCAGACTGCAGAGGTGGGCCAGAGAGCCACGCACATCATGCACCAGAATGTGGTTGGTGGTCTTCAGCAGAGTCTGCAAGTGACACAATTAAAACACATCTCTTTCAATCACACATTGTATTATGCATGTGGCTGTAAGGCCAATGCTTACTCTGCTTTTCATCTCCATATCACCTCTTATAATATTATGTATAATATGTAGTTGTTTCATCAGTGCTTAGCTCATACCCTTCTGGTCGTATAGTAGTTTCACCCAAAACATTAATTTTTGTGTGTGTACATTGTGTGTGCATATGAGAATACATGCACTTGTAGGGTAACCAAAGTAGTAAATTGTCGGGTGGATAATCCACTCATGTGTTGGCATAGGATCGTACCTATCTTTTTTGCTCCACTGCCCAGTTGTTGTTTTTTTGCATATTGTGACATGCTTTTATTCATCAAAATTAATGACATAACTATACTTATAGCTCCACTGCCCAGCATTTTCTGTGCATAAAACAACTGCTTTACGGTAGTGCAGTATGCAATGTCTTGTGGACAAAGGCAGATACTTTGTTTGACCGGTCTACAGATACAACATGTACTACGTGAATGGGCATGAGATGCAAGGTTTAGACTTGCTATGATATCGCTTTGAGGTTTGTTCTTCCTTTCTTATGATTTGCATACGGCAGCCATAGGTTCATTCTCAGGTACATGTACATGCATGTACGTACATGGCATGCCTACCTGAAGGCCTATCTGCAAAGTACATAATTAAGCCTCTTTTGCACAATGGTTCCATGCGTGTGCATACTTAAGCAGTGCCCATGTCATGAAGCATTTCTGATGCATCTCTGCTGACCTGTTGTACTTACTGTGGGTACACACTATTAATAATTTTACATCACACCCAAGAAAACACAGTAATGGCCTCATGCAGGCCAATATACCTGATGTGGCCCATGCAGAGGTGAAACAATTACTTAGGTTTGAGTTTCGTTATACTATCGGATGAGCAACTATAGTCCAGGGTCTAGGAGACACTGCACATTGTGCATCTTCACGCTCCCAGATTGATAATCGCATGGCATAAACCAGTACCAACTGTCATTGCAGAATTAGCTGATAGAGGTAGCTCTTGGTGGGCCTTATTAGGAATCCCTCCTCGCACCTCATCTTCACCGACTTTGTCTTGGAAATGGGTTGGGCATTGCTTATGCAGTTAGGCAGTTGCTTGGGCAACTTCTATTTCTTCTGATTAGTCTTAGGTTTCTTATGTGCAGTTTACTGCTAGCCTCGACTCACAGTTTTGTTTGCATCCATGGAAAAGCATTTTCTTTCCGGGGAGGCCTGGGTACGAGGCTAGTCTGCTGCTGCAATCTCCACTCTCTACATTGGCAAACCAAGAAGCCATATAGGTTTTGCTTGGCTGTCTACAAGGCTTTACTGAGAAAAATCTCATTCTTTTGGAGCTGGACGCACACTGAAAGTGGCATTCCAGTGTCCTCAGACAAGTAAAATATCCTTCCACAATGACGACATGGACACGCACACTACCTGCCATTTTATTTGGACTGGAGGAGCAGGGAGTACGCGTAACAATTTCTAACAGACTTGCAACTGGAAAAATAATTTAGCGTACTACTTATACCTCCTCATAGTTGTAGGTTTCTAGCATTCCCATGATGAGCTGCTTAATGTCCTTAAACTGGTAGGAAGGATCCTGTGTGTGTGTGTGTGTGTGTGTGTGTGTGTACCATATTATATACACAATAAGCAAAAGCAATGCACAAAGAGATATTACATGTGCATTCTCAGCCCTGTTAGTTGTGGGGACGCCCAGGAACTGAAGTTACTGCACTGTACTGTAGTTTATAACAAGTTTCCGCCTTTTTGATGCTTAGATATTAACATAGGTTCATAGCCTATTCCACTTGGGGGGTCTGTTTCTGTTGCACGTGGTATGCCCCCATCCAACAATTACTACAAGAGATTACAGTGGATATCCACTCTTGCAGAAATATTATTTTTTGGGGATAAAAAGAACAAATGCTGTAGTTAGCTAGTATCGCATAAACAAGCATTACACATATAGCTTATAGGTACTCTGTGTACATAACTACAGGACTGTCGCACCTGTATAATCTTTTGAAGGATATCTGGAGGGCTGATGTAACCCAGCATGCTGTTCAGTACTTCTCCTATCATGAAGTTGTACACTGAAAGTGTAATAAATAACATGTTAAGATTCCACCACTGAAAAAAGGAAGGCGGTTAATGGTTATTCAATATGTAACACATGTGATTATAGAGTGCAATAATTACTCACTACTATTGACTATAGGTGTATGTTTAGAATGCAAACAGCCTCGTTGTAACAAAAAGCATGAGAATCTAATTATTTATAGTTTGTTTTCAGGTCTTGGGAGAACAGATCCCGGGAGGGACAGAGTGGATTGCTTAATATTTCACAAGACAACCCAGTTGCAAAAGTAATTACCATTGCAGATGCACAAAAAAATGGCTGGCTGTGATGTCCCATACATTTCCACAGATCAATCACGGCTGCTGTAGTGGTATTGTATTATTGAGTTATGATGTAATCATTATCTATTATGATGCGTGGGTGCCTAGTTCCATTGTTATATTGTACTACATGGTGGTAGCGGTGTACACATGTGACGAGACACCAGTGTGAGTGCAGTGAAAAACCTCCACGACCAAGAGTTAGCGAAGCAACGGCCTGACCTCTGCATATGGCGTCATATCAGATCACACCGCCAGAGCAGTTTAACTTTAGCCAGCCCAATGAGTGGCCAAAATGGATCTGGAGATTTGAACGATTTTGCCAAGCATCTGGACTCAATGCGAAGAAATCAGAGAGGCAGGTCAACACTTTGAATTACAAAATGGGTGACAAAGTTGACGATATTTTAGGCTTGCTAGGCCTAACTGATGCCGAAAAGAAGTAGTACGATACGGTTAAGGCGAAATTCAGGAGCCACTTTGTCAGATATAATATTTGAGAGAGCCAAATTCAATCAGAGATGCCAAGAGGAAGGCAAATCTGCTGACAGCTTCATAACATCACTGTATTGTCTGGTGGAACACTGTCAGTATGGTGCCCTCCGAGATGAAATGACAAAACCTGGTTGGACTGCAAGATGCACATCTAGCAGAGAAACTACAACTCGACTCAAGAGTTGACGCTTGAAAAAGCAGTGGCTACTGCTTGCCAAACTGAGAGTATACTGAAACAATTAACAGGCAGTGGTGAGAGGAGATGAGCAGCAGAGTGTTGAAACTATCCGTGCTAAAGTGCCCACAAAATCCAGGTACAGAGAAGCTGAAGCCACAGCTGAACTCTCTCCATCCCAGAAATATGCATCTTGGTAGCGTCGGCATTTTAAGAAATGACACATAATATAATGTATACCGTATTCGCTCGATCAGACACCGCGGCTACTATTTATTTCATCACGCAATTTTGTGCGGCTTCTATTCGAGAGCGGCTACTATTCGAGAGCGGCGTTTATTAAACTCAGTGGTATCGGTAAAATCTTTTGTAAATGTAAGGGCTTTGAGAAAAGCCAGTTTTATAAGATCAACAAAGAATTAAGATGCGGAAGATGAAGAAATCCACTGCCTCAAGGAAGGTGGAGTGGCTGCAGACGCCAGGGAGTCAATCCGAAGAGACACTGCCACGCTTGCCACTGCAACGGATACCGAGCTCGAGGAATCAGACCCCTTCGCAGATGTTGAAAAGGACGAAGATGAGTTGGAAAACGAACTTGTTCTAGAAGACTGCTAATCCATTATACTATGCTTTCTACAATCCGTAACCACTGTATACTCTCTGCTTGTTTTGATATTGCCATCGAGTCACGAAGTTTGTTCACGTGCGCACGTGCTACTCGAATATTAGCCGCGGCTAGTATTCGAGAGCGGCGACTAATCGAGAGCGGCGTCTGATCGAGCGAATACGGTAGTTCTTGGATGGCTCTGATTTCATTTGATAAGGTTCTCGTATTATCACTCACAGACCAGACAAACCAAGAGGTACCGCCTGTCCCTTGTTTCTAATATGGTGGGACTCATCAGCTGGCAACTGCTACTCTTAGCTTCCAGGTAACAGGCTACCGTAGTAGTCCCTGTTAGATTTTACACAGTAGTCTGTGTTACTCAGTATGATCTCAAACACTGGCAGGGTGCTACAATTAAGGTCTGGTCATGATTACCAATGTTATGGGAGGTTGTAGTGCACTGCCAGTGTTTGGGCTGCTATGGTAGCCAGTTACCTGGCAGAGTCACAGTTGCCAACTGATGAGCTCCATCGCGTTACAAAGAAGGGACGAAACATACCTCTTGGTTTGTCTGGTCTGTGGGTGGTAAGGCAAATTAACACAATTGAAATGCTGCAAAAATCTACTCCATTCTCCCACATGGTTGACAGAAAGGTGTTATTTCCAGGTTATTACGTACGTAGTAGCATTGCAGAGATATGCGTCTTTGAAGTACACACATTTGAAAATGCTAGTTATTCACAAATCCGGTCACATGTGTAGTACGTATGAATGACAGTTTGATACAAAGAGGTGCAAACTTGGATTTATGACCAATCAATCCCAAACCTCACAATTTAAATGCTTACTGTTAGCGAGCTGCTGATTGGGTGACTTATCATATCTTCTCTGCAGATTATGCACCCTATCAAAGGTGGGAAACCACATTGACTGGAATGTATGCGTGTAGGGAGAAAAGAGAGAATGAAGGATGTGCACTCAGCTTGTACATATTCGTTAATTGTGAGTCAGGCTGACAGTCCAATACTCCTGGCGACTTCTAGTTATTATATATATATGTATACAGCTATTTAGTAGGCTCACATGCAACGCCCCATAGGAAATGATCCTCTTGTAACTATCCATATATAGGTACGTATGAACGTAGTACTATAATAGTGTAACCTTGTTCCCAGTCTCTCTGCTCCGGTTTTACATCACTTGCAATGTGTAAAAATTGGAGTGGAGAGACTGGGAACAAGGCTAATAATGGTGTACATTGTGGCTTTCCTGTTTTCTAGAAAAGTAAATTGTAAACATACCTATAATCTCGACTGATACATGTAACTAACACACTAAATATGCGTGGCTGATGTAATCAACATTGTGCAATATGCCTGAGAGCATGGTTAACTGTGATCCTTCTGTAACTTAGTGTGAGTTTTTTTACCACTCATAGTCAGGTGCTTGGTGCAAAATTACACAGAATGACTGCATACAAAAGTAATTTATGTGTTCATTAGTTACTGCATGGTTTCTAATGTCTTCTGGGGGAATTACGCATGCAAATCTATAAATACATAGGGTGAATAAGAATGTTAAAACAATAGAGCAGAGAAGATAAAGTAAATAAGACTCAGAATTGAGGTTGATGAGCATTAATATGATCCTGGAGTTCTTGCAGATGCAGTCTGGAGACTTCCAGAGCTGATGACTGTTGCTGAACTGGGAGGATGATCAATTTCATTCCTTCTTTGTGAAACTCAAGATGCCAGACACGTGTCACCACTTGTACGCTATAGGGTCCAGTTGTTTCCGTCACTAACTGCTCATCAATCCCTAAATCCTATAGCTGTGTGCTCCAGAGAGTGTATTTTTTTGTGTCCTGGTATTCCAGCTGACTTACACAGATGAGCTACATGTGGTGCAAAGCTTGTGGCTGATTGCAGTACCAACAGGTAGCAGATGGCTTTGGCAAGGGCAGCAAGGTATAAGGAAACTACTAAATAATCCACAGTAGAGCTTGTATAGCTAGCATCTCTTGGAGTTCTCAATATTGGCATGATGCACAAACAACTTTACTTTTCATTTTCCTACCCTTCAGGATAATTCCATGCTCAATAAGCAATATTTTTGGGGAGGCATGCATGCAGACTGTTCGCTGACATCATAATCACTGGGGCTGGGGCAGGGGTAGCCCCCCGAATGCACACGGAACCGACTATTATTGCGAGTCGGTCAGTCACAACAATAACAGCTGAACAGGGAATGCTATAGCCACTACAAAAAATGACTGACATACTCGCTGTGCTGGGCAATTACAGGTGACTGCATCACCACATACGTTTACTATTTCCCACCTGCCTAGCCTTCTCTTCCAGTCGGCTCGAATTTCTCTGACAAAACTGCAGCAGTGCTTGCAGTATACCTTCAACTTTGTCCAGGCTGGATGTCATATCTGAAGGAGAGAGCAGTATCTGGCTTTGAGGTATAACACAGTAGTATTTGTGAGTACCTTCAAAGTTGCAATGCACTTGATTGGTTTGACTGTATACTATATTATGACTCAAGTACATGAAAGGTGACAATATACTTAAATGTAACTAGACTAGGCTTCATTCACAGTCTTCATAGCATATGTAGCAGAAAAAGTGTAGAGGAAGCCTATCATTAAGTGCATAGGATGCATGCACTCCTAAAATAAACCTAGAAGCTCATAAATATAGCTAACTCCATCCTCAAAAGTCAGCACAGGCATTGGTACATATGTACACGTATCCAGTTCATGTCTCTAAAAGCTAGTTACGATTCATTAGACAGAGAAACTAACCTCGATTAGGCTTCTCTTCACTGAAGTACTTTTCACTAACAGAATTCATTTCTGATTCCAATGTCTATAAACAAACATACATACCTTATAAAACCACATTTTATGTTAAAATTTGAAGTTATGTACTAACTGATTGATGCTGGATTCAGAATTTAGGTATTTAACTTAGCAGTTCATTAAACCACCACATGAGTGCCCCAAGCAATTATATAAAGATGTATTATCATAAAACTCTAATAGTTTACACCCTCCAACATGAGTATTCACAAAGTATACATCTTTTAATACCATATACTACAAACGTACCTATAGGTATGTAAAAAAGCTATTGAAATGTCATTCAGGGCCTTCTTATTTATTAAAACTTTAGAGGTCTTATACAAAATGTAAGAAAGTAAAAGATTAAACAATTAGGGTTCATCCCCTCCCACACTACCCTAAACAAAAAATGAAGTACAAATCCAGTCCAAAAAATTACTTCTTACCACCTATTCCTGGGGTTTACGTAAATTGCAGAAGTGATTCCAACTAGACCCTCAGTGAGTCTCGGTTTCCAATTACATGTATCATCCATATTTACCAGCTGGGCATGCACTTCGTGCGCGCCTGGCTGGTAATAAGATTACTTTACATTTTTGTGTCTGTGTGTGTGTGTGTTTGTCTGCAATTATCACTTACGCTAAGCTACTATGCCACTATAGCCATGAGTGCAGTGGAAGCTACTACTGGAAGTTTGCAGGCTCAATAGGCCAAGGTACGTCAAGCTAGGTTAGTTTTGTGTTGCCTAGACGGCAAAAGAGTGGTAGGTAACGATGATAGTTCTGTCTTGGCAGATTTACTAACTGGAAGCGCACTACATAATTGCTGTGTCAGCACTTTCACGGAAAGCGCTACATGATGTGATCCATTCTACAGCTGCATTAAGCTAATTATAAAAGACTAACCCGTTGCTGAACACAACCTTCAGTTGAATAATTTGTGTAAAAAAAACACCCGGTTGGTTTTTAGCCAGTCTTGTTCTCTAGCATCTCTACTCTAAGAATGACTTTGCATTGTTACACTGGATGTTTTGACATCACTGTGGTTCTATATTAGAATTTTTCACGCACCACATTCTGGAAGTTACATCATGACTTCTAAGTTTATGCTCTAAATTAATATTTCTGTGGTAATACTATTGCGTACTACGTAAAGACATAGTGTGCAACTCTGAAAACTTTACTGTCTGCCTACTGCTGTTTCCCTAAGGGCTCTTACTTGTTACTTGACTAGCCAGTCATGCCTAGCACCAACTCATTAATTCTTAGAATTCTCCAGATAAACAGTACCTGTCTGATCATTTTGCCCAATACTTCATGATTAAGTAATGTGCCTCCAAGCACCTACGCACGTATGTACATTCAGATCAAGAAAATTTTGTACACTCATTTTTTATGCTGTTGCTATGAGATGCCATGGCTAGCATACGTACATAGGGTAAGCTATACCTAATACAATTGGAATTTCCATCTGTTGATTCCCCTCCCCTGTTTTGAAAGTTGTGCACCCAGCAACATGAAGTGCAGAACCATGTGCCACCCTTGAATTGGGCTTCTGTTCCACTTAATGTACCAGACCATGTATTTTCTTTTTTGCGAATTATCCAATTGAGCAGTAGCTACATGTACATATAAGTCAATACATCTGGGTAGAACGGGCGAACCTCTAGGATCAGCTTGAATGCTCCCATGATATCTCCACTCCTCTCAAGCAGGTAAGCAGTGGCATCCATGAGGCGGGCCTTGGCACATACCTGTATGTATAGTATCATTTCTTAACAGTTCAAGTGAGCATATACCCATCAGGAGCCCATAATGGGCTCCAGGCATGTATTGAGCAAGCAATAACACGTATCTACTACTGCTATCCACTAATTGTGCATGTCAACTCGTACATGTATGTATATGGTAGGCATGCTCATTTAACAATGCAATGGGAGCCTGAAGGTGCTCTTTAATTATTACAAACACTAAGCATGGTTGATGCTGTAATTTAAGCATTTTCCCATTTCCTAACTGTCATCCCCGTCCTCTCTCATACAAAGGGCATATACTGCATGCCCATGCAAAAAGAATGGATATGTGTGCTCCCATTTGGTAAGTGGGTTGAGCACAAATATGGTAAATGTATGTGTGGCAATGTGAAAGTGTAGTGTGCATATTAATTTATGTGCATTGTGAAAATTTATGATGTGCACATGTGTATGTATGATCATGCAGAAGTAGATATGCGTCCAAAAGTAGATACTGCTATGCATTTAGGCAAGTATATGAATTAATGCACTAAAGTGGGAATAGCTATTTGAGATACTCAAAGCAGACTATGTAATTATGAACATAGCAATGGTTGGAACTGGCAGCAGTTTAGCCTGATTCAGTGGACTTGAAACTTGATCTGAACTCACCTCCAATGCTTCTTCCACACGGTAGTTGTCATTAGCTCTGAGAAAGTTGTAGACAGCCTCTGGCTGATAGCGGCAGAGTAGTTCAATGTATCTCTCTACTACGTGAGAAGGAGGTGCAAATTCCTGCTTTGTTGTAGACCTGTGTTTGTGTGTGTGTGTGTGCGTGCGTGCGTGTGTGTGTGTTGAAAGATTGTTGGGGGGAGAAAAGTAAATGGCTTACCCATTTGTTTTGTGCATACAGGTACGTGTAGTTATACATTAATTCAGAGCTGGTCATCAGGAGACTGATCATCAAGCAGCCACAGGTTTTGGCCCCTTTAATCACTCGACCTAGCCTCGTTCCCAGTCTCTGCTCCCAGCTTTTTTTCGCATGTTGTAAAAAAAGCGGGAAAAAAAGCTGGGAGTGGAGACTGGGAACGAGGCTACACTCGACCCGTGACTGTCATCATTTGGCTACTACAGTTTGCATGCAATTAGAACTCATTTTCAGTAGAGCTGATACCCTTAGTAACGACAAGAATTCAAAATTGGTGTAAAAGCAGTGTGTGTGTGTGTGTGCGTTAATGGAAGCAGAGGACCAACTTGATCGAGTAATACAAAATATCCAGAGGAGGTTGGACATGTATTCATTAGTGAGTCTAGACACACGCCATTTATATCATATTCTACAATGCGTTCCAAAGTCTCATTTGCTCACAGAGACGTTAAACAGTAGCAACTAAGCTAGGTTGACATTGATAAAGAGCTAGTGCTGTGACAGTAATGCCGCAGCTACAGTGGTGATTTAAAGCTATACTCAAAAAATAAGTACAAACCTCCGTACAAGCTGCAATAGCCTGTAGATAGATTCTACAGCAGTCTTGGACAAGGAGCACAACTGACAGGATGAGCTATGTGAAGCAGAAAGTACAGTGCAGCAGTAGTTTTTGGTCAAGCCGAGCTGGCAATGAGCAGATCAAGATCAGCATAGAACCATTTCAGCAGGTCAACAGGGGGCTGAGACCATCATTCCGAGAAGACTAATCATTGTAATCAATGGTGAGATTCATAAGTTATCTATGCCATGATAAATGGAGTAGACATTTTGACATAAAAAAGCAGTGGGTGCTCTTAGGTGCGGCAAATATAACGGAAACGCTTGGTACAGCAGTTGGAGATAATGTTCTGGAGTTGGACTATGGGCAGCTGGGGAGGTACTGAAGGACTGAGTGTTTTGAGACATACACGATCCACATTGTTCTGGAGTTGTTTAAGGGACTATGGGCAGCTGGGAAGGTACCGAAGGACTGAGTGTTTTGAGACATATATGATGGCTAGGCCACACAAGAATGCTAAAGCAAGCTCTTTCTAGAAGCATGTGTAAAGTGAACTAGCTACATCCCTTGGTGGAGTTAAAATGATAGAGTGAGGAAATTAAAAACCTGTCGTTACTGAATATCTTACCTAGATGGTATAGAATTTTCCAGACAGGAGGAGGTACGTGGCACGATACATATACAGACATGAAGGTGAAGATACAGTGACATATTCAACAGGGTATAGTAAAGAGACAGACCATGAGACAAGCTATATACCTTGCAGAATCACACACCCATTGCAAAGTAACACCCTTTGAGTGCCAGCAATACCAATGTACGTTTAGAAGGTTAAAGAGGCATAAGTGTACTGTGACAAGACTGTCAGAAAATGAGTGGAACCAAGCATCCACTAGCACAGTAACATAGTCTCGCATGCCACCCCCCCCCCCCCCATCCACAAAACTTGGGGATCAAAGATCATACAAAGAAGATACAAACTGCAGTCTCAGAACAATACATAGAGGTTTCACTATACACTTAATCAATCACATCCCACACTATAAGTGGGACAGCTTCATCAAGTCTGATGGTCGCATTCAAGGATCAGGGTTGTAAGTGTGTACAGGTGAATCAGCTACAGGAGTTGGTTTATGAATGTGTGCAGCATGTTGTACACATACCTACCTACACACATACCAAACTCCACTGAAAAATCTACTGACACATATATGTATGTATACACATACACAAGCATTTCTTTTTTGCTAAGCAACAACTTTACTACATTACTTACTTGGGGTCAAATATGCCCTGCAGAAAGTCAAACTGCTCCTCAGGTTTGCCCTGCAGTTTGTAAGTCACCTCAGCCAGCTCCAGGGAGAAGTCCATCAGCACCAGCCGGGCTGTAGCACGAACATCAGTGGAGATCAACAGCTGGCGAGGGAGGAGAGGGTCACTGGAATTACTTGTGGGAGCACAGGGTATGTAGGACTGTATCCTTCAAAGGTTTAGTAATGAAACAGTAATCTTGGAAAAAGTAAAATACTTGGACCGAGTTACATAGTACAGATGATTGGTAAGGCCAATAGTCATGGTCTATGGGCTCAGATTCTGAATCTCAACTTACGTATATGGGTGAAAATAGAATCAACAGTGGTACAGTGGAACCTCTATATTGTGGTCACCCTCGGGCCAACATTTTATGGCTGCATTATAGAGGTCCATAATACATTAGCAATATGTACATTGTGACCCAACAAGGTGGCCTTACTAGAGAGGTTGGCTGTTATAGAGTGACCATGCACATTATAGAGGTTCCACTGTACAAGAAAGCCTTTTTAGCAACAACTGGTACGACTGGGAGGACAATATGGAGTTTGAGGGTGGCAGTATTTGCCCGACTGCAAGCAATATGGACCAAGCAGATTGCTTACACACCAGTAGTCATACCCGAAAATTCTCCAGCACTGCTCTGGCAACTTCCTCTCTGTCTGGGTCGGTGTAATGGTCCTCTGACATTACTGCATGTATGTAGGAGAAGGACCGGTGCTGTACGAGTGTATGTATGAAATGTATAATGTGTGCATGTGCATGCAAATGATGATTACATGTGAAGACAAGAAATGGGTAGGGTAAGTTTAAACTGCCTCTCAATAACATTAATTGGAAGAAACAGTAAATGTCAGTCACATTTGTAAGGTACAGCTCCATATGTGCTGCATGTATGTACCTATAGTATCTTTCTATTAGTACACAAAGACCCACAATAATCGCTACCTACTCTACAATAGCTCACAGGCAATATTACGACATCATTATAGACCATACCTGCATAGTAAACATACATGTACGTATATCCACACATGAAGGCAAGACATACAGATGTGGCAGTCCCGGAGTATAAAACGACATTGTGTATTTTGATTGCATCACTGTATTCAAAGTACTGAATCTTTGAACTTCTGTTAACGGTGGGGCTCATACGCAGTGCATGAAAGCCCCACATACAGAGGCTTCTATGCAGGTTGAGCATGTATGAGCCTAGCCCTTAACAAAAGTTCAGAGATACAGCACTTTGAACACTGTGATACGATCAAAATACGCAACCGATTAATGTTCGTTTTCTATCCGGGATTGCCACATAGTCTCTTCTAGAAATCGATATACACACTCACTCTTCTTGTTCCATCTCTCAGGTAGCAAGAAAGAACTTTGGAAAAATTCCTCTTCTTCTCATAGATTAACTCACAGAGTCGGTAGCTACATTTAGATGCAGGTAATAGATGTAGTTTAAAAGCATTCAGTGACACACAGTAAGTAAATACACACAACATCAGTGTTGGTTTTTCAGCCTGTTCAAAGACTGTGTTCCACAACAGGCTACATCACAGGTTCCAGGCAGACATTTATTGTGCTGAGTTACATGGACATTGTACATTTGTTGCCAGCTAAGATGTGTTTCCTTCAGAAATTATTACCCGATTCTACTGGCCTGTAGTCTGGCCTTTACCTGCTTTGTAGTATAGACTTTTGATATTTAGCCTAGGCCCTAGAGCTTGTGAGGTACTTTAGGTTCAGCCTTACAGTTGATGTTCTCAGGTTCTCTGACACCTACATTGTACCTGTAGAAAGTATAGTTTAGTGTATTGGCTTCTTTCTTTACTGCTGTGTCTCCCGCTTCCTTTCACCTGTAGCCCTAAGGCAGGAGTAATCTGGGTGTAGAATAGCTATCCAGCATCTTGCAGCAACTGATCAACTAACGAAAAACTATAGCACGTGTAGTAATGGTATACGTACAAATAGTTTGAAATGACAGAAAAATAGAAATCTGACCCAGATCACATACACAGACAGTAAAATGAACAACTAACTCACTAATACTAGTGTGAGGCTTGCTCAGACTCACTTGCAATAACCAAGTTTTTAATCGTATTTCATTGGCTTACAATCTGGCACTCTCTGCCTTGATGAGTAGTTTTTCCTCATCAAACTTCTTGAGGACCCCTGCATGCCACAACTCCAGCAGGGCCTAGGTTTTGACAAAGACCAGCCAGTTGATTACATGCAACGGATACTTATGATCACTGCTAAGTTCCAAATTAAGAATGTTATCCAGCAATGCTAGCACTGATTCAAGATTATTGCATGGTGCGTGGGCGGATGAAAGGCACCGCTTGTGCCAATATTTGCCATATTGGCACAGTTAACAGTGCCATATCTGCAGATATGGCACACTAATTAGGCCAATTAGACATGTCAATTAGGCACGCTTAAGGTTTCTTAATGAAATAAGTACACAGAGATAACCAGATTTGTGTTTTTCGCGAGATCACAATGTTGTAGCCAAGTACTAAATCACAGCTAAAAATTTAAAAATTACTGCTAAAACAGCAGCGGTAGACACAGCTACAATGACTGAAAAGCACAGTAGACAGCAAATCGGGCACATGGTGCTGCAGCAGAGAGTGCTCACCTGACAGTCACTTGTTGCTCGAAAGACATTCTTTCTGTAGAGTATCCATGCTCTCCAGCACACAGGAACTCGAATACAGTACCCAGAAAGGTAGCAACACACTGACCAACAGCTGCATGCCCATGCGTTCGACAAAGAAGCTTAGACAGTTACTCACCGCTATACGGGCTGAGTTGCGTTTGTCAGCTGATCCCAATGATTTCTGAAGCTAAGCGCTAGCTGTTTGCCAGGTTTCCGGCCAGCGTCGCTCCTACAAATCGAGAGAATCCTCCACAGCTTGCAATCCTTGTCAACAACAAAATGGTGCGTTTGAATCTGCCTTTTATATGCTTATCTGACGTCACCGGAAATGACATGCAATAAACCATGGCAACAAGGGCTATATGCCAGATATTGGCACGGTTATGACGTAGAGCCCGAGGGCCGTGCCAATATCTACATATAGTCCTTGTTGCCATGGTTTATCTAATACATACATAATAGCTGTATACTATACTCTTGGGGGGGGGGGGAGAATAATGACTGCTTATTCTGATTGCGCATTTCTGAGGTATGATTACGTTGGGTAATAATATTCATGGGGTCATTTACAGAGGTTAAAAACACAGCAAAGAGAGTACTGTATTACTATAGCATAGTGGTAGGCGCTGTGGCTGCCGTTTATACTACATGTATGACCACTACACTTGTGGGTTTGGCGCTAGGACTCATTTCTTCATTACAATGCAATGAATACTTGACAGGAAGTTGAGCACAGCTGGCAAGAAGTACTGCTAGAGCAACAACTAGGGTATGAATTATTGACCTTATGCACTGTTCTGCACGCGCTTTGCTGTTTGCTGTTTGCTCGTGTGCTCTCTATAGGATAGTGAAGCTTCCAGTTGTAGAAGGCAGCCTGGTAGTCTCTAAGTGCAGTAGTCTCTGAGTTGTCTGATGGGTTATTATATTCAAATGGTACTAATTGTGTTTGTTATAGGTAATACTATTCGAAAAGTGGTAGTAACTGTTATGATAGGTAATTATATTCATGGGGTTATTGCCGACAACTAATCGTGCAGTGTTTGCTGAAATCTCAGCTAGCGTATATATATGTGCGCAACTTCCGTCACGCTTAGGAATGCAATTAAATCTCCGGTTACATTCCTTATATGTGATATTACTATGTCTGTACGTTCCGTATACGTGTTGTTACTACAGCTGTAACGAAACGCTTCCGGCCCCGGGGGCACCCCGGGGGGCAAGCCCGTGTTCAAGATGGCGTCCTGACGAGTTACATGGATGCCGCCTTTGTACTTCTGATGCCCAAAGGATTAGAGATCTGGACAAATCACTCACTTCTTTTTACCCAGGTAGGCTTACTACAGCTCCAACGCGATTAGAGTTTGTGTAGCCCCTGTTTCAGCAGAGATCTGACCGCTGGAGACAGACGGTACGCGGATCGATCGCCAGCGATACGAACGTGAGTTTCAAGCAACTCTGCTCTCGTGTAGCAGCCATAACTGGTCCTTGGAGCTGTGTTGTATACAGAGACATTCGTCTCCTGAAGGCTCATTCGTGTAGAGTACTTCTCCGGCAATTGCGTGGGCGATGCAGCTTCTAGTGGGTGTGGTTTTGTGCTAACTAACTTACGTTATACCTCTGCGCGAGGCTATCTGCGCAATGCGTATGCCTAGTAGTACTTGAGGGGTCATTATTCTCAGAGAGTAAGGTATTATACAATGTAGCAAGCACAATAATATTATGTGTACGTATGTGTATGTATATATGTATATGTATGTCCATGCATATTGAAGCTAGATAGTCCCTCTACAGTATATAGGATGTACCAGTCAATCTTTGATGTGGATAGTTATCAGGAAGTAACTGGACAGCTTTCTAGCATTACCTGTTGCCTCTCCTCATTGACAACATCCTCCTCAGCATGTGTGATGTACTCCAACACCTGGATGGAAAAAGGGTGGGGAGCAAAGATGCTTCCTAATATTTGGCTATAATTGTTAGATTGCTTCAAGAATAGAAGCAGTTTGGTCATACGTATGTACGTAATCCCATGATTCACCTGGTCATAAATATGTTCATCAACTCTGATACTAGCCCTGTGTTTGGCGCCTTGTCGGGCAAGGAAGGTGAACAGAGAACCAACCTGAGAGGGCTGTATGTAGTGTATGCAAATGCGCGAAGAGGAGATAACGCTAACACACTTACTAACCATCAATGACTAGCCTCGTCCGCAGGCTCTCTGCAAGTTGCTGGAGAGAGCCTGGTACATTTTCTCACGTGATTGGACTTACTTAACTGCGGGTGGGCAGGGACTGCTCGAAAGACGGTTGCACTTCCCTACCTTCTGCTCATGATATTCTTTCAGTGCTTGGTCTGTAGTACAAACAGGCTCCGAAGAGTAGATTCGCTGCCTTCCTTCGTTGTCTGAGAAATGCAGCTGTCCTCGCCCACACAAAAATGTACCTTTCTACTACCCTTCTACCCTACGCGTCACACATGTGAGAAAATGTACCAGGTCCACAGCTGCGCTAAAGTGAAACTACGCATGGGGGCCTGGGAACGAGGCTGCAACTAATCCTCAAGAAAATTAGGATGCCAAATTAGCCACTATTACTATCCGACGCTTCCATGTTGGGGTACGTGCTGACTGATGTTTCATAGCTGCATGGCCAATGTTACTTACACCACCTTTCAACCACATAATGTGCACTATATTTTCCGCCATCCCTGCACTCAACTTACTGTGATAGAACTACATGTTGTATGGCCCTTGAGCTACAGCTAGCGCTACATTTTGGAAAAAGGAGGCTGATAATGACTGTGGCTGTTAAGATCACAACCAAAACCTGGCATGGCTCTCAGAGCCATGAGGCATTGCGATAATTTGATGATGTGGCAGTGCCACAATCCAGCTGCTGGCCAGGCATTGTTTTTCAAGTTTCCTGCTGCTTCTTGGTTGTATCTACAGTACAGCTGGAAAACTCTGCACAAATATTAATTGTTCTATAGTCTGGGGGTCCAATGATCATGTAAAATAGCACCTGGGTGATGTACATTGTGTGTAAGATTTTGTTTCCTCACAAATTCATCAACTGCAGTACGTGCCACCTGAATGTCAGTGCACTGCTTGATCAAGGTACATGTATGATGGTTATCCTACTATTAATAATAGCACCACCCTTACTGAGAAGCTGTGCTGTTTGTCATGGACCATCACTTGCATGAGAGTGTCCACCACTTGCTGGCGTGTGGGGATACCAGGAGGAGGGTCACTGGAAGAGTGGCAGGAGTAACTACAGTAATTAAATACGACTAATCTACGTAATGAAAAACCACTTTGAACAACGGTATATTTACCAACATGAGGGCATACACATGTACACGATTATTTTTATAGTTTTTGAGAGCATATTCTTTGACATGAAAACAGCATCTGTATACAATGTAGTATGAACATGGCTAGCTGCATCTCCACCGTTTTGTATACAGCTGTAGAATACACTTACGTATACCATGCGCTGTGAAATATCACTTGTCTGTTGATGTGTTGCTACTGGTGACCGGTATTCCACTCGCACTCGTAACCAATACAGTAATAGGAGTCGTGATATTTCTAGCACACAGTGAATACATAAAACATATTGCTGCTGGCTTGTACATACATGTACATATCTGTATGCTCAATTAACCAATAACCTAGCTAGCTTCATTTACATACCTTGACATTGCTGCATCAAAATCTTGTTCTTCAAAGGCCTACACGTAGAGAATTTTAGCACTTGATTATAGCATTATATGTATGTATCCATGTTGAAGATACCTTCCTTAGAAAGTAAGATATGATGTGGCCATAGCAACATGTACGTAACTAATAGAAGCCCAGCCACACCGCACAGGCCGAAACAGCTGGCTCTACTCTTACATACCCAACATGAGGTTTCTGGTTGTGACCCCGCACTCTGTGTATAATTGTATTTACTATAATAATGACTAGTTGTGTATAAGCAATCTGATTTGTCCATAGTTGGGCAAAATTCTCCCGTATTCCCGATTAGTCATTGCCCGGTTAGAAATGGGTGTCGCTGATAGCAATACCTAGAATATTATGTACAGACGGGCATCAGTATCAGCATAGCATATAAAAGAGGCAGCAAAAGGAGTGCTTATGCTTGTAAGAAGGCTAGAGCAGTGGCTACATCATATATTTAATATTGCCAATCGGCTCCACCCTTTGAGTACATGAGATGACGTGTCTCCTACTGGATAGTCTGTTGACAAATTCTCTAGAAACGTCTACTTGTGTAATTTACATTCTTTTCTCTTCTTGGAGTGACATTCAAGGTAAGCTTCTCTGTGCAGTGAATGTTGTGGTGAGAATTAAAGAATTAGTTTAGGGGTATGGCTTCTGTTCGAGTGCGACTGGACTGTATCCTGCACATGGATGTCAATGGAGTCATATAACAAAGCTATTACTGTACTTCAGAATCTTAGGGCTGGGCAGTATGGGAGAATATTTAGTTCTCAGGTTCTGTATTGGCCCTCCCTGTGGTTGGACCAATACTGCACTGAATATTCCCCCATATTGCCCTCTCAGTCGTGCAATAATATTATGTATTATAAATTCAGGTGGAACCCGCTGTCCACATATTCTTCGTTGGCTAGGTATGTAGGGTATGTACGTAGCTAGCTGGCTACTTGTCAGTTCAGTCACAATGGATAGGTGTCTTGGTGCTACTATTGCTCTCCCAGCATTTTTCCACCGGTCTTTTGCCTTGTTCACATTCAGACTTGGAGCTGATAGCAGCTTTGTGGAGCGTGAGGCTTGGCTGAAACAGCACAACCTACACCTACACCTACAGCACAAAGGGTGAGCCCTACAATCTGATACTATTAACCAGTTAATTTGTGGACTCTTGCACTACACATATTCCGTTGATGGTCGAGAGAAGGTCAAAACTAACCACAGTTTAAAGGTAACCGGTGCAACACAGCTATTTGATTCTGGGGTTTTGCAGAGAATCATTCAGGAGTACAGAGACCACAAAAGTGTGGTTTCTCTTCATACATATAAACAACATCCTTTAACTTAGGTCTAGTACTGTGAACTGTGCCAGTATCAAATGTGATTCAGAAGACGACCTGGATGCAGCCTTTGCAAAAGGCTGGGCTGTACTTGATTCATAATTGGACTTACTTTTTTCCAGTGATCTTTTGATTGAACTCGTTATTTTGCCAACTTGCCATGCAGTATGTAGCTTTGATACTACTTTATCGTTGTTCTCTCATTTAGCCAAGCTTCTCACCAAGTTTGGTAAACCTAATGGCCTTTTAACTCATCTTAGCTTCACTGTATGTGTACAGACTCAGTGCATGATTTGTTCTTTTAAGGGTCCCAGTAAATGGAGTGCGTACTTTGTTAAACTGACACTAACTATGGCAGCATAATATACTCTGTAGCTACTTACCAATACAAATCACTTACCCTGTCTTCATAGCCACATTAGCAATATAAATCACTTACCCCGCTCATAAACCATATGAATCACTTACCCCATCTCCACATCCTCATTAGCGACGCAAATCATCACCATTATACGTAGTCATTAACTGCTTAGTTTAGTACATGATGAATGCATTGATATATCATAGATGGTACAAGGCATGCAACACATACATACCATGGCCACGACATTGAGGAATTCTCTTGTGTCAAACTCAAGTAGGGTGCGAATGTGAGGATAGGAAGCCTTGTCAGAGGGATTGTGCATGTTTGTGAGAGCCAGGAGCACTTCGTACACCTGAGAAGATAAAATTTGTTTAGTTATACATACACACACATATACAGTGCCACTTTTCAAGTACCTATATACTGAACACCAGTTGGCAGAACAAGATTTTTTAACTCAAGGCAAGCAACGTAGATACACTGCCAAGAGTAAAGGTTTAAGGTATGAAGGAGAGGTCACAAAAGAGAAAACCCTTTGAAGATAAATACATTCCACTTTCATGCATTGTCTTGAAGGGGTATGCAAACCAGCTGCTGGGCACCACCATGGATAAATAAAATTCCAGTGGCCCAGTGACAAACCTCAGACTATCAAGCTCAAGGTAAGCTAAGAGCTGGGGTTTGAATTCCACCAGGAGCGCTTTGTTTACCAGCCAGGTACGCGCTTCGCGCATGCCCGGCTGATACTTTATGTTTTTGCATTTGTCTGTGTGTAGTGTGTGTTCACCCGCGAAGCACACGCCTGGCTGGTACTTTACGCTTTTGTGTTTGTCTGTGTGTGTGTTCGTCCGCATGTGCGCTAAGTTACGTCATTCCGTTACTATGCCACTATAGCTATGAGCGCAGTGGAAGCTACCAGAAGTTTGCAGGCTCAATAGTCCAAAGTACGTCAAGCTAGATTAGTATTGTGTTGCCTAGACGGCGAATGAGTGGCAGGTGATGATGATAATTCTGTTTGTGCAAGTTCTGATCGCTGACTGGAAGCGCACTACAAAATTGCTGTGTAGTACTTTCGCTGGAAGCTGTACATGATGAAACTGTCTAGCCAAGCTGATCCATTCTACAGCTGCATTTAGATTAGACTGACCTGTTTGCTAAGCATAATCTTCAGGTGGATGGTTTATGTAAAAAACACCTGGCTGGTTTTTAGATATGGAATATTAGTCTTGTTTGTCCTAGTCTCTTTGCGTTTGTTATGGGTTCTGAAATTCTATAGCATTCTCTTTCCTGGGATAGTGAGTCTTTATATGTTCCGCATTTTTAGTGAGTAGCTGTGCAAGGTGCTGGAAACTCCACCCAAACTACAGTACAAAGATAAGCTTGTTGCCATGGTATTGTTACAAGTGCTAAGCCTAATATTACTTTTCTAAAGTTACTTTTGTAAAGGAGAGGATTGCTATTTATAGGCCCAATGTTTGTAGAATCTGTGCGTACATGTGCATAACTTTCCAGCAATTATAGTTGAGCGGTGCCCAAGAAATAGGGTAACTAGTTGGCAGTAGGTTGTCGTTAGATGGTTGGTGGTGTTATCTAAGGGTATGGTGGACTATACCAATTAAAGAAAACACAACTGATTGACCACCAGCGCTGGCTTAGCTGGGCATCAGTACTACAAAACTACAAATAGTATGTATGCCAAAAGTCTAGTCACCGTCTTAAGTGCTTTCCTTGCATCATTCCAGTCTCGACCACTTGTGGTCTTTTATTTCGAGCACTATTTTTCAGCCCACTCCTTATAGTATGGTTAATCCATCTTCTGGCCGTGAAATGCATTCCACTGTCGCGTGTGAACAAAAATAAGGAGTCACGTGACTAAGATACAGAGAAAGAAACCAATGAACTTGCTGCAACAGTAAGGCTCAATGGGTTTACTTACACTCCAATGGCAAGTGTACAGGAGGAGTCACATTCCAGCTGAGCGTGGCATGCCATGTTCAGAATGCATACCAGCCACTATCATGTTGACATCAAGCACTCTTCAAGAGATTTAGTGCTGCAGCTAGTGCACTGCTGCTGCTTGCACACGTGAGTCATTTCAACACTGCATTTCTCTGATACATACGTCGTTCGTATATTCCATGCTCACCTCATTGCAATCCAATTTCTTGTTTGCTTTCCTTTTCTCGTTTCCAACAATGACATCCGCTACCTCTTCACTGTCTTCGAACTTGCAGCACACAAAGAAAGAGAGATGTGGAAAAATTCATCACATAGTTTTAACAAGGGAGATTTACAACAGCTCTCGTGTTAGTAAGGTTGGTGTAGCCTCTGTAGAAAGAGAGGTATGAGTGCTAGAGACAGACGGGACGATCGAACAGTGTGAATTAGTTTCAAGCAGCATAACCTATCTCTGTATTCCTGTGGCAACCATGTCCGAGCCTGGAACAGCAGAGTATTGAGAGTAGTTTACTTTTCTGTGTGAGGGTCCCGACTAGTGGAATGATTGCAGAAGATGAAGAACGAGTTGCCACCTAGCACAGACTGGCTGATTCAACTGGGTCTCAGTAGGAGCTCAAAGTGTAATGGTCATTCATATTCATTGGACACAATTCTGTGGCTGATACCTTAGAGGCTAAAGACCCAGAATTGAGTCTAATAAAGTGGAGACAGAGATTAACACAGAAGCCTTGTGGGCTGGCCTCAAAGAGGCCAAGATGAAGATTGTGTCTTTCCAAGTAGAAGTGGCATCACTGTGATGGGAAGGCCAGAGTGAAGCAAACCACAAGTGCCTAACTGAACAGATGGGGTGATTGCTGTCAAGGATGAAGAAATCAAGCAGTTGACACAGAGACCGCATGAATCTGGAATATCTACCACATCAAACAGCCACAGGGCTATTGAAGTGTCACTGCCCATGCAAGTGGAGTGGGGAGTGCTTCCAGAAGAGAGCACAGCAACTTACTTGGTAAGAAGCACTTTGTGCTCATCTGGATCCTGGCAGTAAGTCTTAGCTGCTCAGGCATATCTCCCAAGGAAGTGAAGAGAGAGTAGCCAACTTTATACACCAGTTAGAACGCACATTCAAAGTGGTGCAAGGCAGGAACAAGATGTCAAGTGAGACACATAACATTCTGCTGTACGGGCATCTACAAGATGGACTATACGTGACTATACCAGCACCAGCAGTGCCCAGTTCCCTTACATAAAAAGAATTGTGCCTTGCATCCAGAAGTGAGAAGTGTCCGGGAGAACACAACAGTATTTTAAGTTCACTCACACTCCATTCACTCAAAACTGGAAGGAATCCCTAGTGGCAGGCATGGTAATTAAGCCTATGGGCCCCGCAAATGCTATGCCTGCAGCAAGCCAGGCCACATATTCCATGGGAGTACAACGGTAGTGGTGAGGGACACATCAAACAAAACTAGCCCAAATTAAACAAGTGGAGAAAGGCAACGGTACAGGAGTCATCACAGAGTACGATATATCTGTACTCTTGTCTTCAGAAGATGAGTCCATCACAGACAGGCGGATTGTGCAAGTTAAGGGCTGTAGGAGTCAACTTCAGTGTATCAGGGTGCAGGTCCATGAAGTGCCAGCGGATAGGATGGTGGAAGAGCAGCCCACACGATCTCACCGCATCAGATCCAATAAAGTAAGTGGAAGTCCCTAGGCCAGCCCAGTACTCTGACCAGTTGTTTATCGACTACAGGCAGCTCTTGTAAGTCCGCAGGATCAATCATGATGAGAGGCAATCAATGAGAGCCTTCCTCTAATTGTCTCCCTGTATATCAATATCATTGTGGGGCTGTTATGTATAGCCCTGTGGGCTTGTCATTATTTTTATTGGTTGTTGGCCTTGTGCATATAGCCTCATTCCCAGGCTCCGCTCCCCAGCATTTATCACCGCTTTTCTGCATGGTGTGATAAAAGGTGGGGAGTGGAGCCTGGGAATGAGGCCAGAATGTATATACGCGCATGTAGTGTCTAACAGGTGTTAGCCTCATTCCCACCGAGGTGCTGGGAACAAGACTTTGCATAATTGCATAGTTGTAATTTTTTTTTGCATACTTTAATGAACTAGCCAGATGTTTGGCAGAAGTAAACTTCGTTTCTGCCAAACAGTGTGCAACTACCATCCACAGTGGCAATGACAGTTCCATACTCACTGAAGTCTTTGCTAGTGCCACCATATCCGAGGTGATGTTCCCAGAAGGATAGGCCAATCCAGCTAGGCAGCACCTATAGTGTACATGGAAGAGAATAAGTACTGGATGGCTGTACAAGCTATAGTACCACTGCTGGGAAGCAGGTATACAGCATGTGAATGCTATTATAGCCAGACTACCAACACTCAGTATGAGATCAGTTGCCAGTAACCTGGTATCCCCTGCTATATTGTATGGTGAAGTACAAGTAAAGCATTTTCTACCAGTCAAAGTTCCATTGTACATCATGATCAGTGCAAGGTACTGCTGCATGGAGTCACATACCTGATATAAACTAAAAGCTTGTATCCAATCTTCTGATATTCATCTGAAGATGAGGAGATAAGTACTCATTAACTATATGGCACACATAATAATTGGTCAGGATATACTAGAAAGTAGCAGTAAGCTCTGCATACCTGGCAGGATCTTTCCCTTCTTGAGTGCAGCCCTGAGCTGGAGCAGAAGCTCCAAAAGCGGGGTGGTGTAGTCATGAAGACCCTGGTTGTATACATGAATCATGGCATCATACAACTGCTGAGACCAGCACATCTCCACTACCTGTATACGATCCACAAGATGGTTGCTAATGAGGGTACTAATTTAAAACAAAGTAACTGATACATAATAGATATAATTAGTGAAGAGTGTTCAATGAATACAGGCACATCATCATGTACATTGTATAGAGTAAATATGTACAACGCATTAACTGTGCCTATAAGTACTGTACTTATACTGTAACTACTGCATGAAAGTATATCAGTGGCACTTCTTATTAGGAGTACTGTACTGAAAAGAGAGCTAATGTAAATTATAATAACAAGATAATACCATATAACGGGAAAGATTTTGGATAGTGCAAAATTTTGTGCTTTTCACAGGCACGAAACAATTAAGTCACTTTGATATAACTTGGCCCGCAAATTTTCAGTAGCCCCAATTACTGTTGGGCCACTATTGTGTGGTAACAGTTATGATGCAATCATTGTGCACATGATGTGTGCGGATACACATACAGATGTGGAAAGGTACAGCAATCTTAGTATCAGCCAGTCGCGTGCTTTGTGTGTGCCCAGGTGGTAAAAATTTGGACCAGTGAAAACTCCCCACTATAAGGTAAATATGTCTGAATACCTATAAAAACGATGTATGTTTACATATTAAAGTTACAGCATGGGAATTATTACAGCATGAAGTGATCCATTGCTCAAAGATGTTTCATAGTAATATTAGGTCTATGAGGGATGTATTTGGTTGGGAGAGGAGAGCCTGGTACACACTGTATGCTGTCAGCTTGTTGTCAAATAGCTTGAGGTCTAGATACGTATATGTAACATGACAGAGTATTTAGTATTAGTTATTTTATGGTTGCGAGTGTCATATGGCAAATAATGGTACTGCTTGATGCTATGGTCGCTCGGGCCTAACCGCCCTCATGCCATGACGTCACGCAGTACCATTATTTGCAATATATGGCACAAGCTTGGGATTGCTTTAGTTGAAAGTTAGTACTTGTATTGTACCAAGAATCATTCATGTCTCCCTACTGGTTGTCAAGATATGATAGCTTGAAACCTGGCAAAAGTTTTATTTTTTTTCAAATGTGGGATAATATGGCACTGTGCATAGGTGGTTACGGCATTGCGTGATGTCATAGCAGTGCCATAAGCAATATATTGGCACGGTGGCTCTCTTTGATCTGCGCACGCACCATGGTACAAATACAGTTATGTCACCTAGCTGCATGGGTGGTTCAAAGAAGCCATACGTACAATGCACTAGCTTTATTTTCCAGTTTTCATAGACCACTTCATACGGTAGGCGCTCTAATTATGCGTCGCCCAAATTTTTGCAAGGCGACACAACATTAGAAATTCGGTCATCACAAAGATGATACATAATTAAAAATATAAAGCAATATAAATGACCTGAAACAGCTTGCAAAGCACAAAAGACTTCACAGAAGACAGGGATAAGGCACCTGCTGTGTTTTTACAGCTACAAAATGGTAAGACAGCTGCAAATTTGAGTCTAGACCAGCTGGCCTATCTGCCATATTAATTTGCAAGCAAGCCAGACATCAAAGCAAGGTACCACTGTAGTGTACATAGGTAAATTGATGTGCTGTAGCTAGCTAACAAGCAACAAAAACAGTAGCTGGTGCAATAATAAGAAATCAGTCTGCAGAGAGCGATGGTAGTGAGGCATAATTGGAAATTATCGATTAGAAAAATTGAATTTTCACACAATTAGAAGGACGCATAATTAAGAGTGCCCCCTACAGTATTATGAATTTTCATGTAAAAAAACCTTCACGCAATTTTGTCATTTTATGGGATACCATTTATATACCTTGCTTTGAGGGAGATGGTATCCTATCAGGGAAATTTTCACCCTCAGCTGGCTTACTATGTATACTACATTGGTGGAAAGAAGGAAAGAACTAGCGGTTCTAAGGGAACCTAAAACAATAGCATAGCCTTCCTACGTAAATGCCTCATGTTTTGGTGTTATGGGTTCTTTCTCACTGGGCTAATCAGTGTTAATTGCATAGCAGTAAAGAGTACGTATATTTACCTGATGAATATCCAGGCATGCTGGGTTAAGCTGCAGGATGCAAGACTCCAGTAGATTGTATGCTCCCAGCTGGGAGTAGTGCTCTGGAAATAATAAAGGACATGTGTAGGTATTAACTACTTTAAATCACCTTTTAATACCTTTGAGTAGTTGCAGAAACTCACCGAAAAAGTCTTTGGCAATAACTGTTCTGACATGGTGTAGTTTGCCTTGTTTAATGTGCTCACACAGGTGCTCTAGAAACACTGCCTTGCTCAGGTTATCCTCACCCCTGAATGTGTCATAGATGCTACCAAAGAGTAGGTCACTGGAGAGGGAAACACAAACACATTAGTGTAAGCAAATATGAGGGAGGAATACTAGGAACCACATTCTGGCATCAATTCTGCAATGTAAACATGAATAAAGAACAGTTCAACTCTCAGGACTGGATCCTCTGTGGTTTGCTAGTAAACTGAAACTCTAGCTGCCCCTTTACTATGGTTGAGTTGTAAGGAAGTCAGTACTTGCTAATATAATGCAAATGCCAGAATGTAGCAACAAGGTATCTGTAGAGTTGTCTCACCTTGCACAATTAAAATGCATATAAATCTACAGCAAAAACCCTGTGCACCTGGCTGGTGAAAAGGGCTCAAAAAAGGAACACGACAGCAAATGTGGACTGACTATACATCACGATTAGGTGCCTCACTACTGCTCAGCAATAACAGAACTGGGAGGAGAGTTCCACAGTAAAATCAGCAGGGGCCTCTATATAAGCAACTAAATATCTGCATATAAAAATGAGCTACAAAATGCTCTTTGGCAATCCACACTGCACATGGGGTTGCTGGTACGTATCACATCAGCATAATATGTGGTCAAAAACCTATATAACAGATATAGCTTACGGTTTCTTGATTCTGAGGCAACAGTCAAAGGCCCATTCCACTAGAGTCTGCAAGGTAAGTACAGAACATACAGATAATTACTCACAGGCCATGTAACTAATAGAATAACAGACAAGAATAAGTACATGTAGTAGCAAATGTAGCCTCATTTGCAGACTCCCCTGTGTGTGTAAAAATAACGAAAGATTCCCTCATTCTTTTTTTTCTCACAGGGGAGAGCTGGGCAACAAGGCTATAGCAAATGTGAGGGCCAGTCTGTGAAATCATGCAACATTTAAACACCTACGTAGCTTGTGATAGTCAGTATCTGCTAACAGGTACACCCAAATGATTTATATGAATGTGCACATCTATGTCTATGCTCCACACACTCACTCATCCATACCAGGAAAACGTAAGTGCGATATGCCTTGCAGAGATTTAAATGTAACAGAGACCTGTTGAAATTATGCTGTACTGACTACTCTAAGCTTCATCGCAATACAGTTCCTTGGAGTAGCCCCCCATTGCGCCCCCAGGTAATAAATAGGACAGAAGTGGGGCTGGCTCAGTATTCTCACAAGCCAACCAGTTACAAGAATAACTAAATCAGCATTATCAGCATATGATGCTGGAGAAGCTACAAAAAAGCGATTGGACTTTGGGAGACTGACCTCTCTGTCTACTACATATCTTCAAGGATTACCCACGGCTGCTATACGTAGGAGAGTGGAAGACGGGCTATGGTACTTAAAACTCACATTCGCACCACTCAATCGTGCCATCCGTCTCTAACACTCATATCTCCACTTATACAGATGCTACACAAACTCTACTAACCTACGAACTGTAGTAGATCTAAGCCTTTCTTGGTAAAACTGTGTGGTAGACGTGTCCACATATCTGACTCTTCCTGTGCCATAACTTCATACACTATGGAGTCAACATTATAAAGCCTACCTAGCTTGTGACAGTCAATGTCTGCACACCCAAATGATGTACATGTATGTGAATGCACACATCTATGTATATGCTCCACACACTCACGCATCTGTAATAACTGGACATGTAAAGGCATTGATGTCATTGTTCTATAGAGCCTTCTTGACCACATGTCTTGATTGTATATGCATACTGCCATTCACCAGTCTTGGACAAGTCAGACTTATGACATGCTAGCCCCCAGTAATATTGCATTTGGAGGTCCTGCCTTGTCTGCTCGCTCTTGGGCCTCAGCCTGGGCAAGTCACACTTTGCCCAGATGAGTTTCCCAACAAGTTGAGGTTAGGTCCACAAAGCAAGAGAGGACCCAAGCGACACAAGGCTTCAAAGTGGATGAAACCTCAAGAACAGAATGGTTATGAGCTCCAGTTGAGTGCCCATGAGATCATGTGAACTTGGGAAGTGGGTAATGTAATGACATTTAGAGTATTATATATTGCATAATCATGAGCTGAACAAGGTAATTCACACTATACAATATAGTGGTTACAACAGAGATGAGAGCCGAGATGATTCCAAACACGGCACAGTCTTCAAACTTCATCAGAAGGTACCTCCCAGATCACTGTATGGTTGGAGTATGACTGGGTGGAGGCAGCCGCGGATTGTGGAACTGTGGGGACTTATGACTGTACATTTCCTGCTTCCCTAGCCACACAGAAACAGTACCCATCGATATATCCATCAGTAACAACCAAAGAGCAAGCCAGCTGAAAGAATAGTTTCTGGTAGAGGAAAGGTCCCAGCTTGTGACAATCCAGCACAAAGACGTCTGCCCGTTCGATGGGCCCCAGGTTGTTGCTCATAAGGTAATGACTGTATGTACCATGGTGAGGTCACGAAGGACCATACAAACTCAGTGTGCCTGTGCCCATACTCAATGTAGTTGTACTATGGCCAGAACCAGACTTACAGCGAGTATATAGTAGGCATAAAACATATTATTTAATCATAGGAGACAGCAGTATATTAAGGGGAATACCGTATAACGACAAATTTTCGAGGACCAAAACTTTCGCGGATCGACCTACGGTAAACTTTTCGCGAAATAATTTTCAAGGATCGCGGACAAGGTAGAGCCACGGCTATTTTATTTAACTACACTTCAGTTCAGGAAACTTCTTAGCGTAGTGTCGGATGGTTGCAGCCACTCCGTACTCTGCTGCACGCTTTCCTATTTGCGCCTTAAGTTCGGCAGAAACCTTTGTGTAGGGGCCGCTTCATGAAAACTTTACACGAGCCAGTGACGTATGTAAAAATTTCTAGGGTGTAAAATTTTCGAGGGTATAATTTTCGCGGTTCGAGCGAAATCCGCGAAAATTTTACTCCTCGAAAATTTGTCGCTATACGGTAGGCAGAAACTGAACCCAGGACAGCAGAGTTAGTGCAAACCCAATTAAGGACAGGGACAACATTTAAGCTGGTAAGGTACAAATAGTTCTATACACTCCAAAATCATAGAGTGGTAAACGGAGACCTGCCAATGGGCTCATCCTTTTTTCATTGGTGCAGGCAACAGTCTCTATCAATACAATCATGCCCCATCTATGGAAGCTAGACCTGTATCACAGCATGGCAACAGTCCCAGCATGGTTCCAGGGGTGGTGACTCAGTAAACCAGAGACTTTTGCAAATGATGGGATCAATCTGGAATTGTGTTCCTTTCAGTATCTAAGGTGGTTCATCAGATTGTGAGATCTGATGCACCAGGCACCTGGGGCTGTGAGGCTCGCTGTGGAACTCACTGGGGAAAACTGGATCCTTCACTGTAAGGGACAACTGGTGGTTTGTCATTAGGGCCATTCCAAATTAATTACTTGTTTAACGGATTTCCCAACTGTATAGTAAAAAAAATAGTATTGCCCAACTTTTGCACATGCGCAGTAGTAGAAGCATGTTTTAAAAAGAGGCAGTAAGTATTTGGCTGCTCTTTTACAGCTAGAGCATCGGTGGTTTGCCCTTGAAAACTATGCGAGCAGCCCTGACATCGGATGTATTTGAAGAATTGATACCGCATTCGCATGTACATTCTCATATTCGATTACTCCTGAAATATCACCATGATGCACTTACTAAAATGCCCATGGTTGCCATTTCCATGCAGGTCCAGATAAAAGCAGTACATGTGGTAGGAGCCACTAATGTGGCAGCAAACACACCGTCACATAGTTAATGTGTAACGAGATAGCTAGCATGACAGTGGATTGGCCAAAGCTAGGGTTCAGGGCCTCCCACTCCTCCAAGGGTTTGGGACTAGGGAGGTTGGAGGTGTGTTGGTGTGCAGACACCAAACCCAACTACCTATCCTAGAAGCATGCGGATGTGTGACATTTAAGTCAAGTAAAAGGGAATTGCACGGTGCTAAGCTCCCAGTGAGGTTAATTATATGTGTATACCTTATAATGCTGTCTGAGTTCCTTCTCATTTCCCCCACTTGGTTTTTGCATCATCACACCAAGGTCTAAATATCCTTGCAGGATATCTACTATCTGTGTGTGTGTGTGTGTGTGTGTGCATGTGCACGTGTGTCATATGGTAAAGGGAACTGAAAAGAAGGAACAGGAGAGAACTAAACAGGAATGCAATATCAATCACCTCAGCATATTTGAAATTCATGCCCATGTTTGGGGCACATATTAACCTAAACTTTGTTTTGTTACAATAGTTTGTTCAGGAGTACTTACGTACTCATACAGAAAAGTCAGCTGAATAGCATAATCTTCTACTCCTTTAATGTACTTACGTACTTGATGTTACAGAATGTGCGACTTCAAGGAATCTGGGCTTTAACTTCTCATTAAAATGCTATAATCAAAAGGTTACTGCAACTGGTACACTCTACTACAGCCATTATACAGTGTGTCTCAAGAAGCATGTGCATACAAAACTGATGCAGTGGATGAAAGTAGAGATATTATTATTATGATGTCCATCACTATCATTTACTGGTGAAGATAACCAACGTCCTCAGTTACCACTACAACCAGTGGATTACCTGTTGTGCAATTGCTTCTCTTCTCTTCTTTGGTGGGCCAGAAAGACCTGAACAGGAATTAATAGTATTATACTATACCTAAGTCATTCTAACCAATCAGATTTCAGCATTACAGGTATATACTGCTTCGTATTCTACCGCGCGAAAAAATATACCCCGATTGCTTACGTAAAGCGGGTACCCGATTCCGTTCCAGTCGTTCAAATGTTCAGAAAGCTGTGGTAGGGCTGGTGGCTAGGGTAGCCTAGGCAAGACGTATGGCGTTTTTTGCCCGTAAATCGATGTGGGATAGCACGGTAAGCTATTGGTCTCCGTCTATAGCTAGTTTTGTTGCGTTTCTGTGTGTTTGTATGTGTGGCCACGCTGCCAGCCTACCGTTTTTTTTGCCAAAATGGCGCTAGGGCGGGCTAGACGGGTAGCTACCGTGGCTATTAGCTGTTGTTCATGTCTGTTACAATTGCTGGGAGTGTTTCGCCACTTGTAGCTACTCTTTTTCCTTGTGAAAGCTTGCTAGCTACCTAGTTTATCGCGTCGTGCTGAACGGCACCTTTCGAACCTTCTGGCGAGCAGTAGCTTGCCTTGCAGTTCTTGATGCTTTGGCAACTCTTGTCAGAATGACTTAGGCATAGTATAAGATAGATAGACCACTGCGTAGCGGGGTGTATGACCCGTTATCTACCTTGGGAAAAATTATCTCCCTTGGAAGCCTCAAAAGTACCTCAGGCTTCGCCCTCGTACTTCCTCGGCTTCCGCGGGAGATAATTTTTCCCGCGGTAGATAACGGGTCATACACCCCGCTACGCAGTGATCTATCCTATACATACAAGCTGTCGATGCACATACATGTACATATGTCCACACATACAAGCATACTTCAGGACAAAGAGCAAGCATGATGACTGCTCAGTAGCTATACCCACGAAATGAGTACACTGGATGAATAGACATGGAAACTATGATACCTATGGTGCCTTTTGAGCTCAAGTACCTTTTCCTGCAACTTAGAGGTTTGTATTAGTGATAAGAAGTCAGAGTAAATGGCACTGTGTGACATCACACAGTGCCATATTCGGCCAGATAGTACCCTGTATTGGATACATTGTTACATTGGCGCCTTTGATCCACCTATGCAAAATGCTACACAAATTATATACACCAATATGGCTGATGACATATAAAAATGTAGGCTCGTTTACAGGTCATGTGCACGTTTCACTTTAGCGTACAATGTAGCTGTGGGCCTGGCACATGCGTGATGCGTAGGGTAGAAGGGTGGTAGAAGGGTGAATGCTTGTGTGGGTGAGGACAGCTGCAGTTCTCAGACAACGAAGGAAGGCAGCAAATCTATACTTCTTGTACATGTAGCTACTCTTCGAAGCTCGTTTGTGCCACAGACCAAGTGCTAAAACAATGTCACGAGCAAAAGGTAGAGAAGTGCAATTGTCATTCGTGTGGTCCCTGCCCACGTGCAGTTAAAACATGTGAGAAAGTGTACAAGGCTCTCAACTAGCAAAGTGCACGAGAGCCTGGGGACGGGGCTAATGAAAATGCTGATTTGGCTAAAACTGTCATTATTATTTGGTCAGCTTAATGCAAATTCAGTAGCACACAAGGCTATGCATTATCCAAGGCTACAATAGTATCTGTTAAATCAGACAACGACTCTGCAAACTTCAGATTGATAGCTGACCTAGTACTCAGTTTTGTACTGGAAGTCTTTAACACACCCAAGCATGCACATGTAGACATGCCACATGTGCAATATCATGTACGTAAGCACACACACACACACACACACACACACTCATACACACGTACACACAGACTGAAAACATAAATGTACTGGGAGTAGTGTTCATACAGTAATGAAAACATAAAAGTACTATGACCCTATCACTCACCAATAACGGCTCTAGCCTTGCCATCATAGAGGTCCAGCCCCAACTGCAGTGCCTCCATCAGCCGGCCATCTCGTACCAGGCAAGCCAGGCGCTAGCATAAATTAAAAGGGCAGAGAACAGATATACATACACACACCAAATGAAATTATTAAATTTTAGTATAGATATAATCACGCTATTAAATAAGTGAACTAGTGAACTGCCAAGGAAATGATCAGCAGTCAAACAGAGAAGCGGGTGATGTATTTGGATTTACCACTTTCACCTTGTTAGTATTATTAGAGTGGCACATAAACCATTTTGAAGATATGTACGTACCTCTTTCCAGGGCTTGATGGTGACAATGTGAACAGCCTGCAGGTGAGAAATGGATGGGTTAGCCCAAACATACATCTTGAGGTTGGAAGGATATGTGGAATTCAGTCTACGTATGCTTATACGATGGCGTCATGGCTTCGCAATGAGCCAATCATGGAGCATGTTGCTGTCGAATCTTGGAGCAGATCTGGTTTCCATAGAAAATGTCTACAGACGCTGTTGCGGTAGTTTTTGAAGAGTGCGGGTGGTTATAAAGTGTTATACTATACCAAGTCATTCTAACCAATCAGATTTCAGCATTAAAGGTATATAACGGGTCATACCTACTGCGCAAAAAAAATACCCCAATTGCTTACATAAGCGAGTACCCGATTCCGTTCCAGACGTTCAAATGTTCAGAAAGCTGTGGTAGGGCTGGTGGCTAGGGGAGCCTAGGCAAGGCGGTTTTTTTTGTCCCTTAAATCGTTGTGGGATATATAGTACGGTAAGCTACTGGTCTCCGTCTATAGTTACATTTCTGTGTGTTTGTATGAGTGGCCACGCTGCCAGCCTACCTTTGTTTTTTGTTGCCAAAATGGCGCTAGGGCCAGGTAGCTACCATGGCTATTAGCTGTTGTTCATGTTTGTTACAATTGCTGGGAGTGTTTCGCCACTTGTACCTACTATTTTGCGTTGTGAAAGCTTGCTAGCTACCCAGTTTATCGCGTCGTGCTGAATGGCACCTTTCTAACCTTCTGGCAAGCATTAGCTTGCCCTGCAGTTCTTGATGCTTTGGCAACTTTTGTCAGAATGACTGAGGCATGGTACAAGATAGATTAACCACTGTGTAGCGGGGTGTATGACCCGTTATCTACCTTGGGAAAATTATCTCCCTTGGAAGCCTCGGAAATACCTCGGGTTTCACCTACGGTACTTCCTTGGCTTCCGTGGGAGATAATTTTTCCCGCGGTAGATATAACGGGTCATACACTCTGCTACGCAGTGTTCTATCCTATACATATTGAGCACCCGAAGATCTGAGGCATCTTCTGCTAGGAGCCATGGTAAGCCTAGAATGGCGGTCAGAATAGAGGGCAGAAGTGAGGTTTGCTTATATGCTTGAGTGGCTGTAGCTCCTTAACGAAGTGCACTAGAATCAAGGGACTTGCACCATCTGAAAGACCGGTTTTAATTGCGAGATTCTAATAATTGTGAATTATGAATTCATAGCCAGGTCGCAAAGTTAAAAAATGCAATGACTAACTATTATGCTGTGCATCCTGTAGCTGTGTAAACATGGGCTGTCCTGTCACAATTATTAACAAACACAACATTGAAAGTGGGGGAAGGCCTGGTATATAAACTATCAGAAACTTGCAGGTTTGCTTAGGTAATTAGTAGGTGAACACATATACATTCACAAGCCTACCAACTTAAAATACATGTATCTATGCATGTATGTATATATGTATGTATGTATGTATGTATGTATGTATGTATGTTGTATGTATGTATGTATGTATGTATGTATGTATGTATGAGTAATAATTGTACCTTCAATCCGAGCAGCATTAATTGGTCCTGGTAGCTCACGACAGAGCTATAACAAGCATGCTCACTCGCCACCATCTGAGATAGAAATTCAATTTATAGAGATTAGCACATGCATACATATGAATATGGAAGTTTTCAATCTGTACACTAAGAAGACAATGGTTCTAGCAATCCAATAACTTACCAATCAACCATACCATTACAGGTCAGTGGCTATGTTGTATCTCACAGTTATTCAGCTGTAGCAAACACTTACATATATTTCCCACATATACCCTTAAAATCTAGACTCTTAAACAAGATCATGCCCATAATCAGTTTCACCAATTACGATGAGCCAGTTATATTCAAACTGAAAAAAGAATGTATACTTCTTGTTGTCCACAATAATATTCAAACTATGATTTCTTCTCCAAAATTTTGAAACCCCTAATCTCAAGTAAACCCTAGTCCCCACTTACATATACAACACTTTACTAGGGATACATTAGTGCAATATGCCTTGTGTTGCTACACAGGTACATGTATACAACAGGTAGTTGCTATAACGGGTAGCGAACGGGGCAGGACTGGGGCTGGGGAAATGGATAAAGCACGACTGCTATTATTTTTGTGACCTACGTAGGTAGTCATGAGAACAACAACTAAATCTCAAACCAATATGCTGCTGGAGAAACTACGAAAAAGCGACTGGTCTTCAGTATTGATGTCTCTCTCCACAAAATTCTTCCCTTGGCTGCTATGGGAAAATGGGCTTTGCTGCTTGAAACTCATGTTCACATTGCTCGAGCGTACTGTCTGTCTCCAGCACTCGTATCTCTACTTATACAGAGGCTATAAAAATATCAACTCAACCAGGGAGCTGTAGTAAGTCTTTTTCGGCAAAAATTATGTAATAGACTTGTTTAGAACTCTGACTCTTAATGTGCACAAGTTTAAAAACGGCGTCTGTGTAACTACTGGAGACGCTTTTTGAGCATGCACCTTGGTGCGCGTGACTGACAAATCTACTAACATATGTACCCAGAAATATACACAAATGCTAGCTGAGATTCTGAGTCCATATGTCATAATTATTGGCCTCCCTGCACTCGGTAATTAGACAAATTAACCATTCTTGTGTCCCCACTTACCAGTGCCTTGCTGACATTGCCCCCAGTCTCAATGGATTTGAAGAAACTGGAACCATACATCAGCTCAACGTGCCTCAAGTCTAGTACCTGGTGTATGTATGCATGTGTGTAAGTGTGAAATGAAAGCTACAGCTTTAACCCACTTGACAGAGAACTACTCACAAATATAATATGAAGACGCAAATATAATATGAAGAATGGTGTACACATGCAGTCTCAGGTTATTGAGGTAACCTTGTTTGTTTGTACCTATGCCCTCCATGTAAACCCTGTCATGCTGTATGATCCTCTGTATCTGATGAAGACCCAGCTCGGGTTGAAAACATCCATACAAGCGAAGTGTGTAATACGTAGCAAAGCTACGTAGCAAGCTAGAGACTCAGTCACTTAATTTATGGCCAAAATAATCAAATCTGCCTTCCTATAATCAACTACACTGAATGCTCAGGAATTACATACCTCCAGTAAAATGTTAGTGCTTATATATGCTCCTGACGTACGTATTTAAAAATACTCTAGCATGCAGCACTGAACCCTCTATACGAAGGAGACAGACCTGATCTCGAGAAATGTGGGAATACATAAAATTATACGAGTTATCAACTTCAAATATTATGATGCATACCTTAGAGTACATTTAATCACATTAGCTAGTCGGCCAAATTTGGAAGCAATTTTACCAGCTTTTAACAGCAAGAAAAGCCAGGAAAGAAAAGTGACAATTATGTACTACATGTACACTAGCTATAAATTGTAAATCCAGTAGCTTGAAATGCTCTTTCTTCAGGATGGTCTGCCAGTACCAGATGAAATTTCTCAGTGAATGTCTCCATGGTGGTAGTGGGTACATACGTACATAACTATCTAGTGTGGAAAAAGATATGTACATGTAGCCATCCAGCATGCACATACCCATTTTCTGACTGCACGCACTGGCTTACAGCATGGCCTGGTTTCCTGAATTTTGTATCCCTGACTAGCTTTAAAGTAGAACAGCTGGTCAAATGTGGTCAAGGAGCAGAAATTGGGCTATGACAGACATACATGTATGTATATATACACAGATATGTTACAGAGCTGACCTCAATTTCAGCATCATCCTTGACACTGATCAGGTGGATCCTTTCTGTAGTATCCATAGCAACCACAGTGTGGGGATTGATCCACTACAGAACAGTAGCAAGAGCACATGAATATCATGATGCAGTGGTCAGTTTTAGCATCATTATTATCACCTATTCTAGCATCAGCTCTGGGCTTCTAGCCTCATTCCCAGTCTCTCCGCTCCAGTTTTTGCATCACCAGCAGTACGTACATGTACTGTAAGCGACACAAAAACTGACACGGAGAGACTGGGAATGAGGCTACTAGGCTTTCTTCTTCCCAAATTTAATCTCATGAGTCACACTTACTACATGTACATGAGTCGTTGTGGAGAATACTAAGCTAATCATAAGTAACAAAAGTTTTTAACAAGCTAAAGGTGATTGAGTGAAAATATTGCAATATCCAACTTCTGATAGATACTAGATAGACAGACAAATTTTAATTTGGACAGGAAATAACCTTTTAACCCGCTATTAACAAGCTTATTGTCTCAAATTAACCTTCGGTCCTTTTAAACACATATTTAGCTTTTGAGCCCAGGGGAGTCACTAGGCGTGATACATGCAGTTATGCCTGTATGTGGGCCAAGTGGTGATGAATCTCAATTGTGGAGGATTTGTCTAGTGCGTCGTATGTCTTTCATGTGTGTCAGGTATAATACTTGAGACTACATGAATTTGAAGTTAGGTGCCCTTTTAGTCTTCACTCTTTGACAGCTAAGCGGCTGGATGGTGTAGTGCAGGCAATGTTCAAAATTGTATTGCACATGTAGCAATATTAGCGCTACCTTGAAACTCTAGTACAGAGGCATACTCGCCAATAGCACGTAGTAGTCAGTTGCAGGTACATACGTAGCTGTGCCTGTACCACTGATCAGAGTCCTATTTTCAGATGCAAGTAAGAATATTTGAAACTGGTTGCCCTATAAACCTGGGTTGCTTCTTTAAAAAGACCCTCCTAATAAGGTAGTGCACATAATTATACTACAGTTTTATGTAGTTGTCCTTACTCTAAAGGCAGCAATGTCATACTCTACTTCTGTCTTCCTCAGCAGCCTAAACTGGGGCTCCTTCTTCTGGCTGTTGGAAGACTGTAATGAGAATGTAGTGATTTGACATGTTGAAATTGCATAACCAAAAGTCACTCAGAGGGTCTATTAGGGCTTAGCTCCAGTAGGAGATATTGTAGGTCCAATTACAGTCAAAATGCTTACCTGAATATAAGTGATCTTGTTTCCCCTCACAGCAGCAAGAACCTTCAAGATAGAAAGTTAACAAAACAACCCTTTCAAGCATAGCTCTCATTCCTGAGTGTGTAAATACATACCACAAGTGTGCTTATATATCAACTGTACACAACGAAGGCTATGACAATTTTTTGTCATTGAATAATAGGCTATACTAGGGAAATAACTAGTGAATACATGGTATTCCATGCAGAGAGTCTCACGGGAATTGAGTTGCATTTAACGGGCTGCTTAGCTGACCATTCAGCCAGTCCGAGGCTTTGAGAACGGCGGTCATCACTTTCCTGCTGCTGAATCAGCCTTACCTGCTGTCGATGAACCTCTCGCCGATGTCCCTCCTCTCCTCACTACTATTACTTCTGTGTTGCTGCGCATGTAGCCTCCCTACTCACTGCCGCCTCTCTACAGACAATTCCATCATAGTGCAGTACTCTTCAGTTGTTGGTACTACATGTGCAGCAATGCCATGCCCACAGGAAATGTTTGCAATAATTGCATTCCCGTAGCGTTACTTAATGGGGTGAGCCTGAGCGAGCCCCACACTAGCGAGTTGAATTCTACCCCCGCGTCTATATGTAGGTATGTATGGTACGTACGTCTTACCGAATATGTGTACAAAATTCTATTTTGTGTATACATATTACGTAAGCATTGTTAATTGCGTGCGTTACTGTGTAAAAACTGAAAAAGGCTAGCCACAAATTTCAAGCCTACTAAGGATCGTCGCTGCTGCTTCCGCTTTGGTAAAGAGAGGAGAGATCTCAAGTACAACAATCAGCTACCAGAGAGGAGAGGCTTCGAAGACAGCGAGATGGTGAAAGGGAATGTCGCACTTCCGAGACTGAACCCAAAGCAGAGAGAGCCACAGCCGGGGAGCAGCGAGTGTAAGAAACACTTGGCGGCCAGTTGCATCTCCCACTTATTCAACAGCATGCTGTACAAGTCAAGATGCAAAAGTTCCATGCTGCACTGGAGGTGTCCTCTACTCACAGAATCATTTGCCTGCCACTCCTCATCTGGAATGACACTGGTCTTAGGGACCCTCATCCATTTGTGATCAGTGTTTGTTTTTATATGTCCATGTATGGCCATGTATGTCCATGTATGTCCATGTATGGCAATAATTCCATCATGCATGTATACTGTGCACTCGCTCAGGCTCGCCCCACAATACCCTGCATTTGCCTAGTATATATACATACATACATACATACATACATACGAGAGTCTCAATGCAACCCGAATAGTTGCCTCACTTCCCGCTCGGCAACTAATTTCAAATCTCATAATTAAGTTATATACAAAGATTGTGTAATACTGGCTATTCTTTATAAGTATCACATGACTATTTTGTGCTTTCACTAATTTAGAGATGAATGTTTAAGATCTGCCTTGTGATACAGCCATTAGAATTAATAACTAGATAGTCTGAGGGAACAGTACAAACTGGAATGAGGATACTAAGGACTCTTGAAAGTGGTTAAACACGGGGATATCACTGTGTATAATTGTGCATCTTGATCAGCATTTTATGATAATAATGCTGAGCATGGGGACAATCCTCCTTAGTATGTGCGGGAATCCTACTTACTAGCTCATTCGGAACCTTGCAACCCCAAGGAAACCAACGGACCTCTTATTATACAGAGATCGTGAATTTGGTGAAAATTCACTACAACCTGAGGCCATCTGTGATAATACAGTGATTTAAGTTAAATACTTTAAGTTAAATACTTATAATTGGCAACCAGGAGAGTCTGTAGCTACATTTATGAGACAGCTAACTGAGCTTGAGATATCCCATAAGATATGTTCAGGGATTGCTTGGTGTGTGGAATTGTGATGCATATATCCAGTGTCCTTTGGCCGAGATTGACCTCACCTTTATGCAAAAGCATTGGTAGCACAAGGTATGGAGTTTGCTGACTAAGATGCATGAGAAGAAGATATAGGGATGATAATTCATATTGCGATGTTCCTACCTTGTTTGGTTGGACTCCAGCCCTATATACGTATGTTCTTTCATTTTTTTAGTGACTTGTTTCTGTTGGTTTTTTTGGAGGGGGGGGGGAGAAAAGTATGGATGTTTGTGATTGTACAGCTACAGCTTGTAGCTATATAGAGCATTTAGAGATCTAGAGCGAAGGGGTACTGACTCTATTTAATGCACATAATGCACATCATCGAGGTTAGCAGTTGAATCTGTATTCTTTACACCCATTATATGACTTACAGTGCTCCAAAGTCAATTTTCCATTTTTGGTACCCTAGTATTGTGAAAGTGAAAGTCAGATTTTACAATGTTATTGCCACAAGTACGTACCTCATTAGCTATCCATGTAGGCCCTGGCTTCAGATACAGAAAAATCTCTTCTGGCAACAAAACTGAGCACAGCAGCGAGACCATACAAGATATGAAGTTGAGTTTTGGATATTTATGCATTTCTAATCAGCAAGAGGAATTTGAGCTCTTAAGTAGCAGTAAATTGATTCATTTTGATGTACCATCTCCACATCCTTTGGAGTTAGGCTTCCAAACCTGCACCATTGATGTATCATTACAAGTCACAAAAAAAACATTTATAAATAAAAAATGAAAAGATATATAGGGATGGAATCCCCAAAAAGCAACCAAACAAGGTAGGAATGAATGACACCACAGCACCTTTACAGACTCCCATCCCTATATCTTTTGACATTTTCCAACCAGGTCTTATGCTTGTTACATGGAAAGACAGGATGTTATATCGTGATGTGTACATCCTGTGGCAGTTTGTTGAAAGCACTCTTGTATGATTATAATCTTAATCGCAACTGGATTACATTATGCTATTGGTCAAAGATAGTAGGTGTGTTGTTACAGGTGAGATGTCATTGTACAAATGGGGTAGGTTGGTGTGTGTGGAAGGATGTAGAGTGGGCATTATATATTGAGTCTACCTACAGTGTATGCGGCTGTGTATGACACGTTATTATAGTGTGAGGTCATGTGTGTTGTAGGATGTAAAGTACAATCATTTATTGGTTGTGGATATGGCTGGTGTGGCATTTAGGGGATTGTGGTGTGCATGTGGTCGGAAAAATGTCAAAAGATATAGGGATGGGAGTCCGTAGAGGTACTGTGGGGTCATTCGTTCCTACCTTGTTGGTTGCTTTTTGGGGATTCCATCCCTATAGGTCTTTTCATTTTTTAAAATGTTTTTTGTGACTTGTTTCACTTGTTTTTTTTGGGGGGGGGGGGGGGATGGGATATAGAGCTATTGACCACATGTATGTACGTAGCTGTTCATTTTTTAACATGTTTTTTTGTGACTTGTTTCAGTTGTTTTTTTTGGGGGGGGGGATAAAGATCTATTGACCCCCAATACGCTAGCTACTCAGGTGATAGGCTCAAATGATAGCTAAACAGCAGACGATACAGTAATTCTAGTGTTAGCAGGGACAGCTATGGTTCAATATCCACCACAAACAACTGCAAGGTCATGTGGGCGAGGATTGCCGTAGGAGTGCACAGCAATGGCGGTACCAACTCCATTTAATGCACATCATAGAGGTTAGTATGGTCTATAATGGTCTAGCAGTTGTATCAGCGTTCTTACTATTATAACGTAACTACAGCAACTCACTTTGGGTCCATCATAAAGCGTACTCCAAGTATTATAATTGTCTAAGCAGAACAGCTCGTGCTCAAGGCTGTGTTTCTGGTGTAGGCGTAACCACCACTTAATGCGCAGAACGGAACGGAACACAACGGCGTATAGCGGCAAGTACTTGCCTTGAGCGCTTGAGAATCTGTACTGAACGGTTTGATTTGTTTGAGAACGCTATGGTGTGGGTGCAATAGCCCGGATCCAGTAGCACTTCTTCGCGTTTGAATCATTATAATCACTTCAGTCATTGTTGTGCTATTCTCTCGGAAGAAAGAAAGAAGGAAAGAAAGAAAGCTGAAGACGATTTGCCAGTTTAGCGACTTGCCAATTTGGCACTTCAGCGATGCTCTCTGAGAGTGTTAACAGTCTTGTGATGAAAACACTTGAGAATGACAGGTAGGGTCCACAAAAGTCTATGACTAAATCTAGGGCAGAGTTTTAAACATATCACTTTGTACACATACAATGGGGCAGCCATTTCTTTTGGAGCCATCCCTATATATGGAGTATTACTGTACTCCATAATGAGAAGAATACTATACAGAAGTTTGGGCTCTTAACTAGTATCTGTTCTTAAGTTCCTGTCTAAAATCTAAATTCCGAATTAGTATGGTACGAGAAGCCATACAGACACAAATAGGATGGCTAACGCGGTGATATTCTCAGTAAAGTGACAGAAGTAATAGAGATCAACATTTGCCTGGTCAAAACTCGTTTTTGTAACAGCAGGAAAAGTACAAAAGTCAAAACTTGACATCTTTACATTGGAGCACTTGTACAGTAGCTCACTTGTATGATAAAGCACACTTCGAGTATCGTAGCAGGAATGCTACACACAAGAACAGTAAATACATCATAGTTAACTTGTTTGCGATTCACCAAAACAACAGCTCCATAAAACTGTACTCAACAGCTACTGGATTTTGTGTGGTTTAACTTGCCTGCGATTCAATGAGACAATTACAGCTTGGATTTCCTTTCTAGGCGTAATCTCGAATTATATCGTCGTACACTCCAAATGTTTAACAAAAATGGTGTGTTAGCAACAAGCACACACCTGGGAGTGCTTGAGAATCACTACCAAACACTTTAAGTTCATTGAGAATACTATGGAGTGAGTGCATATAACCCATAGAATATGAGTGTACTATAAGTTTCAAGCTATAGCTGATGCAGTAATCAGTGAGAAATTGTCTGTGATGATTTTTGTTCTTTAACCGTTAGCTGGCCTACTGAAATGGGGATGATATTATCTGTTTAGCTTCTTTCCTCAGGCTGTTTACGTTTACCAAACATAATATTGGTATGTAGAAGTTTATAAATACAAGAAACAAAGATCAAACGTTTAGTGAAAAATATTCTCCTCATAACTCCATCCCACCTTAAGAACTTGCCTAATCACCCAGACATCTACCAGTGAATGAAAGCCATGTAGCTGTTTATACCAGCTATGTCTGGTAACTCACAGGGTCAACAGTGGAGTAAGTTTTTCCAGCAGCTGAGCGGTGTTCAATGACCACATAGTGCCAGGCCAGTTGGGGAAGACATTTGGGCTTGCCCTGGCATGGAGCAGAGAAGAGGGTGTAACTGCACTGCATAACACATACACACTAAATAAACAGCTGAGTGAAGCTTACCCTCAAAGAGAGAGAGATGAGTCCTTCCAGCTTTGGTGAGATGGACAGAATCAGGATCTATACAGTACAATAAAGAAAGACGGTATGAACAGACAAACTGCAATGGCTATGAGCTATACTTTCAACTACTCAGGTAACACACTACATACATGTATGTATAGCTATACCACATTACATCATCTATAATAAAAGTGATTGGCTGAAAAGTATTGGTTATATAGGCTCATAACCTACACTTTTATTCTTCTTACTGCTAGAGGCAAGACGTTGCTACGCAGCACTGATTGTGCACATGCGCAATGTGGTATAAGTCAAATAGACCACACCCACTCGTGGGTTATACACCATAACCCACTTGTTTGCATTTATCCCTCGGCTTCACCTTGGGATAACCGCAAACTCGTGGGTTACATAGGCGCATAACCCACTCTTGGGTGTAGTCTATCCTATATTTATACAGAGCTTATCTGTTTTGTTACCAGTACGTACATACGTTGGGTGCTACTACAACTACATGCAGTCATGTCATTATACTTCCCAAACAGGGATTCATGCAAGGGGGGGGGGGGTGATGCACTGGGTTCCCCCACTAAAAATTTAAATGATGTTTAGCGTTTTAGGCTATTATCTTTGGCATAATTAAAGTTTGCCTCAGCACCAGATTAATTGTGTAGCCAGCTAGACCCTTTGCCCGGGCCTAGCTGACTAGCAAAACTACCACTGGGTCACAGTATCATGCTATCCTGACTCGTGCAATAAATGTGTAATAAGTGATAACTACGTACCTATGATGTCAAGTTTTACCTACTGTAGTAGACTCTTTGACTACTAGGTTTTGTGGTTTCTTTTCTGACACTTTATGTACTGCTAGTGGAGTTTTCAAATACTATTCCATAACTTTGATGAAGCTAGCTGCGGCATGCTGTACGAATGTATGTACTGTCTACCTCAACCTACCTGTGTCACTGTGGCAACAGCCACAATAGAGTACTCTTTCAGGGGAGACTCTTCTCGATTCTCAAGAAGGAGGGGTTCAAATGTCAGGGCCTCTCCATGGCTAGAGGAAGGGGACAAATAAAGTATACACTACAGTCTCACTGTCTTATACATGTACCTAAGCTGTACATGCCACAACTGCTTTCAGAAAGCAACAATCCATTAGCATATTACTTTATTGGTGCTGAGTATACAGTGTACATACTAGTTTAAAAATACTATCTCCCAGCAGTGTCTCTCCCAGTCTCTAAGCTTTTAATTGTTCAGCGATACAAGAGGGCAGGAATCTTATAGCAATGTTGATGTTGCAGAGAGACTTACCATCCTGAAAAAAAGCACTCAGTAGTCCAATTCCGCACTCCAAGTGTACGCCTGAAGATACCAAACAGAAGCAAATTGTAAATAAGACATGTAAGATGCAAGAATCAGAAAACAGCAGTGTATGTATCATACACACTTCAGTTTCAGCATGAAGACATTGCCCCCAGTGTTGTTAAAGACAATAGTGGTAGGGTCATCCATAAACTGCAAGTAGAGAGCAACATAATTATGCAATACATATATATCTTGGCTCCAAACCATGCATCACTAACCAATTGGTGGCATTTTAGCTAATACAATTCCTAAATTTCTACCAATGTTATATTATGTAGCACAACAGTCAGACACAAGATGACGTCCTCTCAGTATGGGCAAGCTTAGTTCTGCTATATGGAATTGTATAAACATAGTATAACTAGTTACTGTAGCAGAAAAACAGGTGGTCATGTCTAACTGTGGTCCAGGAGCAGTTTGTGAAAAGCTGTATTCTTTTCAATGTACCTGGTACGACTTCAGACGGCACTTCACCTACATGTACATATTTTTATGTGGCAGTCTTTTGGCACTAGTGATCATGATCTTGTTAGCTAAGTAGTAGCACAAACACCACATGCAAGTTTCACAATTCAGTGAATGCTGATGTGAGGTCAGAAGTCTTCTCGCTCAGCTTTGGTAGATTTAAATTGGTACTGTTCTGTACTGTCAAATTGTCACTGCCAAATTTTTCAGCTACGTGAAAACAATACAGTTCTAGTGTTATCCTTGTTTCTAGACTCTCTTGATCCAAATGAGATGGGAGAGCCTATACAGCACTTCATTATTCATACATCAATGCAATATAATTATACATAATATTTCCTACATGATACAATGTCGTGTTTTCATCTAATGACTAAACTGAATCCTAAATCAGTTGTAAGCAGCAAGTGACTTGTTACCTTGATGTTGAGAACACCAAAACCAGGGGGGTGAGCATTATCAATGAACCTCAGACACTTGCTGTTGGTCAAGTCCCAGTGGGTAATCTGTAGAAAAATATATATAGCTGGGATCACATGGCTTTGGCTATTACGTATGTGGGGCACACGTATGTAGAATTGTATCGCTGAAGCAAAATGGTTACGAAAGCAAGCTAATTATAACAAGTGGTTACAATATAGCTACTTTCAATTCCACTTGAACACCTGTATGTAGCGCAGCAACACACGTACGTACGTATGAATGCAGAACTGATATTCACAGTACGATGTCTGAATCATATCAAAAACAATGCCTCAATTGAAGCACAGCAACTGCATGTTCTCTTGTATGGTAACACCAACTTTCTGTTAATGTAGTAAAAGTCTCTCCTAACTGTTGTATTCTAACAGCCATCTGAATTATTATTCTATTACTCCAACACTTTTATAGCAAGTACTGTTCACTGCGCCTATACCATACTGAAAACTGAACCTTGAGCACGCATATCGAACTCCAGTTGAAATTCTATTTATTTTACAGAGCTAACGTACGTGTTGTCTTGTTGAATTGCAAGCAAGCAAGTGAAACTACCCGAGACCCAGCAGCTGTTTCACAGAGCTGTTGTTTTGCTGAATGACAAGCAAGCAAGTTACTGTGCTGTTTTGATACTAATGCAACATGCCTCCTGCTAGGACAATTATAGTACTTGGAATGTGCTTTACATAAAAGTGAGTTGCTATGAATCATTATGGTGTACGGTACTACTCCATATTATAGGAATGGCCCTGAATAAATACGGCAACCCCCATTGAATGTTTACAAAATGACATGCGCTAAACTCATAGTTATAAGTTTTTATGAGCTATATACCTGTCATTCTTTAGTGTTTTCATTACTAACAAGACTTATGTAGTTGCTAGAGATTAATTATTTTGAGAAAGCTATGGTGTGAGTGCAATACCCCAGAGCAAATGCTGCTTCTGTGCATTAGGTAATTCCTTAAGCCATTATTGCTCTCACCCATCTAATTAAAAGAAGAATCAGAAGAAGAATTTTGAACAATTTGTCAGTTTAGCTACTTGCTGAATCGGATGCAATTAGTACGCAACCGTTCTGCAGTGATTCTCAAGTGCTTGCCGATAACATGCCATTTTCATTAAATATTTGGAGAGTATGACAATGTTACAGTAATGAAGGTTCTACACCAGAAACTCAACCTCAAACACACGTATCGAGATCCAATGGCAGACTTTTACTATAGCACAAATTCTTATTAGAGCACACTATATAGCACTGTTACTCCTAGCAACCAGTACTTCACACACTTAATAAAACCTCCAACTCTGGAAACTATCGCTGGCCACATCCTACACCACAATCCACACCTACTTGTGCACGACATTTACATTTTTCCACCTGTAACAACACACTTTGAAATACCACAATGTCATGTATCTTTGACGAACAACATAATCTTTATTAATTAACCCATTTGCAATTAAGATTATATACAAATTCACTTTTGGAAAAACGCCACAGGATGTACATGTACATGTAACAACCTAAGTTCTCATGTAACAAGCATAATGAGACCTGATTGGAAAAATGTCAAAAGATACAGGAATGACAATCTGTAAAAGTATTGTGGTGTTGTTCCTCACCTTGTTTGGCTGTTTTTTTTTTGAATTCCATCCCTATCCATATGTTATTTCATTTTTAACGTTTTTTTTGTGACTTGTACATGTACATGTAGCTGTTCAGATAGCACACACAAGCCATAATCCAAACCTTAAAGCATAATCAGCAAGCTATGGTAATCTTACCAGCCCTTTGGCATATCCACAGACCAGTCTGGTTCCATCACTGCTGAGATCCAGGGATGACACTGCACCGTACTGGCCAGCTGTGGGGAGCAAAGGATAAACAGCAGCAGCGTATTCACAAATCCTGCCAAGCGTATACGGCCTCGTTCCAAGGCTCTTGTGTGGGGGATACTCCTCTGTAAGAGCCTGGAAATGAGGCTAATAGTATATAAGAGTATTCTAGGAATAGAATTCTGCTTACCATCAATTTCAGGGGACAGTTTTGGGTATGGACTGAGGACACACTTTAGCTTCTCTTTTGAGTCTAAACAGCAAATCAGAATGGTACATAATACACACTGCCAGACACCAGAACCTTCCTACAGAGTCTATATACACTCAAATATGCCACAAAAAGAGTTCAAACAAGACTACTTATCAGCTAAAACAGCTAGCACATAACTTTCTGAATATAAAGGTGACTCTCAAGTCATGGCAACACCGTATGGTCAAGCTAGAAATATCACTGAATCGGTCACATATAAAATACTTATACCGGTATCCCAGGTCATCTTAGTCATTTTGAGGATACATGTTGGAAGATGATGCAGATAGCAAGTTACCGTAAACTCTGATAAATAACCGGGGGCGGTTATAATTAGAATTAGTAGCCTCAATGGGCGGTTACTTTTACATGGGCGGTTATAATCACAGATCGGTTATTTTTGCAACACAACAGTTAATAGCGTGGCAAATTTGCAGTACATAATACTCAACAACTAGTTAATAGTCTTGCTCCACGCGCCTCTTCTTCAAAGACGGTTCCTTGTGTTGGACGCGGAGGATCCGTAACTTTTGCTTGTACCCTGTGGACTTCACCCGACAACATTAGTGGTTGTAGCAGGCTTTTCTAAACCATCCGGCACATGTCCGATGACCACGTCATCATTTGTGCTCTAGCAAACACTCATAAATATCCCCTACGTTGAGATCAGCCAGGTAGATATGGTGTCCCTTGATGCAGGAAGCCTTTAGGCAGGCAAGTCGAACGAACTCCATAGCTTTCTCGCTACACAAATTTCGACTAATGCTGACTTCATGGTTCTTTTCCTCTACACAGGTCTGATTGTCGTCGCTATTAATACTCGTCTCTAGCTGCTCTGTTTAGACTTTCACACGTGCAAACGCTAATTAGCGTTACGTCATTAATTATGGGCGGTTATGTTTACATAGTAGGTATTACACGCGAGTGAAATGTTGTTACAGCAAATTGATCGGTTATACTAGAGGGGCGGTTACCATTAAGGGGGCGGTTATTTATCAGAGTTTACGGTACCTCGCTCAATCTGGCTGAGTAAATAGCTAGAAACTCCAGTGGCGCTGCTAATATCATAATTGCTGAGTGTAGCAAGGCAATAGTCTTGAGAATGGTGGGTCACTTTTGAGCTAGCGTACTGCTTAGGACCGCAACTGCCTCCTGCCCCCGTGCTTTGAATGTAATACAATATCATTTATATCTCAAATCATACTTTTACCCAATTCAATGTCACATTACTAGTAATTACCCAACTTACTACTATTGTAACACAGTACGTGTTTTTGCTATACACTAAAGCATGAAGAAGCTACAGGACTCAATATAATCGGTGAACACCTGTTTCTTCTGAGATCATGGAGATTTGATCAGACCTTAAACTGAGGTATTATTTAGTGCTCCATAGACCCTATTTGAGGGTAATAACCTAAGCCTACTTTGGGCAGTAGGACCTCAAAAGTGTGTTTCTAATGGCATAAAGTTTTTACATGTAGTCGTTTTTTTTTAATATTGGTCTTCAAGCCTGAAACCTCCAGTATCACTCACAGACATACTAACCTATACTGGGCCCATATATAAAATCTTAACTCCTTACCAATCCCAAGATAATTTGATCATTTTCCTCAAAATCTGCACTGTACATATATGGTTTCTGTATTGGCTATATATGGGAAAATGTCAATTTTGAAAACCATTCCAAACCATTTTTACCAGCCAGGTGTGCGCCTGGCTGGTGTTACGTTTTCACATTTGTTTTTTTGTTTCACTTATGCGAAATGAGAGAGCCTACTGAATAAGGCTACATATACATACAGCTGTATTTAGCTGCATCTGGCCGGTGAAAGGTGGAGTGAAGTCTGGGAGCAAGGCTATTCTACAACTGCTGCATATACTAACTCTTAGAGAGAAAAGAATCGATCATTCGCAACACTCGATTGTGCCGTTTGTTTCCAGCACTCATACCTTTACTTCTACAGAGGCAACACCAACCCTACTAACCTAAGAGCTGTAGCAAATCTTCCTTGGTAATATTATGTGATGAACTTGTCCACGTCTTGCACTCTTCGTGTGCCACAAGTTCAAAGACGGTGAAGAGGTAACTTGAGATTGACGCCATTGTTGGAAGCCTGGGAGCAAGGCTCCCCTACAACTAACAAATGTCAGATGCCATGACCTTGTGGGGGTGAGCCCTCGCAAGAAATGCGACTATGCCGGGTACTATTGTTTATTAATCACATGTCAGTTGTAAAGTAATAACTCTTAGAGAGAAAGGAATCACTCATTTGCACCGTGTCGTTCGTCTCTAGCACTCATACCTGTACTTCTACATAGGCTACACCAACCCTACTAACCTAAGAGCTGTATTAAACCTTCCTTGGTAAAATATGTGATGAATTTGTCTACGTCTCGCACTCTTCGTGCGCCACAAGTTCGAAGATGGTGAAGAGGTAACTCGAGACTGATATGCCATTGTTGGAAGCGAGAGATTGCAATACGTTAAATTAGGTGCATGAGCATAGGATATCCAGTTCGAAAACGAGAGAAATTGGATTGCAATACATTAAATTAGGTGAACTTAGAATATGCAGCATGACGTACGTACGATAATAATAATACAGAGAAAATGCAGCATTGACACGACTATATAGTGTGGGGCTCGCTCAGGCTCACCCAAATTACCTGTCACTAGCCATAGCCTTAAATGCCATAACTATATACTAAGTGCAAATAAAGATTTGCACATCAAACAGAAGGTGAATGTGGGCCAATGGGCAAACACCTCAATAGCTACACTTGATAACGGATTAATCTCACTCTCTTATCACACAGATTGTGCAGAACACATCATTATTGAATTTTACATGTACTATTTTCATATAATATACAACTTGTTCTGCATCATCGTAGTTTAGAGAAGGCCAAGAAAGCAGTAGGAAGGCGAATTGTACCGAGTGCTAAACAGTATACATGTACGTACAGGTATGCAACCTTAAAGTACATATCCTCTGGGGTGTAGACCTCCATTGCTGCAGTACGTACAGATCAATAGCTACCATCACAACTCATGTTTATGAAGCACTCTCATTGCAAGCAATATTCTGGGGCACCAGTGATTGCATGACAAATCATCTGCTTGTCCTCATACATGTACGTATTAGCAATTTGGCAAACATATGTATGCATTACATATTAGCCACACTCATTGATGAGTACACACTACATGTCTTTGAGAGTACGTTTTCCAATGGCTGCCACGCAAAGTCAAATCCGATACAATACTGATCATTTTCAAGCTCTTGAAAGAAGCATTATTCCCACATACTTTTTTTGCCTAGTTTGCCAGAAATTAAATACACAGTAATACGTATAATAATGATACATGTATTTATTTATTAACACTTTAAAAGTATAATGTACATACCAAAGACCAATGCCAGCCCATGTGAAGTTCCAATAGCATAGTATTTTCCCACAGCCTGCATGGATGGAGAGAAAATATACTTGACTACAACCACACCTTCTATCCCTTACTGTACAAACACCTTAGTTACTGCAGGATGTGAGGAGTACAAACGTAGATAAAACTGGACGGTTTATTAAGGGTACACCATCAGAAAGAGTTGTAGTTTGGCTTTTATATTGGCTAATCACTACTACATCCCTTGACAACAATCATTTTGCACCATGTTGCCAAGCCTTCTCTCTCTTAAGTTAGTGCCGTCTGATGCCCCACCCCTTTGAGCTGCTCCCTTCAACTTCGGTGTGCCTTCATGTCTGCATTTAGCAAGCTCTATGTAACAAATAGCACACATGGTCTCGGCTTAGAGCACTTCTTTGAGTCCTAAAAGGTACTCTAAACTTTCTGTAATTCATTGTTATAACATTCCAGAGCATTAAAACTTAAGGGGCGGAGCATATACCCTTATTCCTTGTCATTTTGACTCTGGAAAAAATCCCATGTCGGCCACTGTCTATAACAACCATGGTGAAATTAAGTGCTTTGGCTAGTGAGTTTGTATGGAAGTAACTTAGTTGGTATGGAAGCTTGAGCAGATGCTGACTATGCACATGTGCTGGTCAGCTGGTAAACTCCAGGTGCTACAACCACAGTGATGAGGCCTAGCCTCGTTCCCAGGCCCCCGCTTTATTCGGTTGCACGAAGCAACCGAATAAAGCGGGGGCCTGGGAACGAAGCTAGATGAGGCCCAAATAAGCCTAAACAGCTGCCTGCAATAGCAGGCTCTCCATTTATTTTTCAAACTCCCCATGTAGCTCCATCTAAATGTACATAAGAAAAGAGTAAGGCCTCAATCTAAGCAATGATAACTCGGGTAATTGATTTAAGTCCTTGTAACACAAAGTATAGAAGATCGAAGTGATTTCTTGCATTCTTGGCTGGTGTTTTTAGTGTACAACAAAAACTGGAAATGAGGTTTCTGGAGGCCTATCCATGCTTGATTCCACAATGACTAGTATCTAGCTCTATGATTCAATGCAGCCATACAAATCATGAGAAAAGAGCCGAGAAGATTTCCTGCAGGACAATGGATTATTAACCCCCTCATAAGAAGAAGCCTATGTGCTTGGAAAATAATCATCAACATTCCTTACATCGTGGACTTAGAGTGTAACGTACATATACTAGCCTTGTTCCTAGGCCATGTGTGGCTTGGGAATGAGGCTAAGTACATGTATATGCAGGATTACTTCAATTTGCAGAACTGCGATCACCATCGGAAGCTAATTGGAAATCTTGTTGCTTATATAAGCAAACATACAAGAGAGCTGCCACGTACAGCATACTAAATTTATACCAATTCTGGCTGAGCATGCCTGAAAGGTAGATCACACAATCAAACGGTAACAGTTCCGTGTGGTGGATTGAGCAAAGAACATCATCAAACACTGGGAGAGTGTAGTTAACATCAACATAAATATACACAGCTAGCTTGTTCCAGTTTGTGTTTCTATAGATTATCATCAATATGATAGGTTATCACATATTATTCCATAAGATCACAATAATATGAAAATTTCCCTGAACAGTCTAGTTTTGTCTAAGCAGGAGATGCACTAAGTGCATGGACCTGGCTGGCTACATTTAAGGGAATGTGGAGATAATGACATACAGATGTGTAGGTGTACCACAAAACTGTACAGGCCAGTCTAGGTTTTTCTATTGCTTTGTAGTTAGTCTTTCAATTTGGAAACTAAAAAAGGGGGGAAGTCTTTGTGAATATTATTAAATCATGAGTGGAAGAGTTTTGTAGATTTATGTTGATTGCTGTACCTGCAGCCTTAGGTATTGCTGTACAATTTCTTTCAAACGGAAGTTGCTACAAGACTAACAAGATTACATGATTGAAAGAGCGGGTGCAGCTGTTGTCATAGTGAATCTTCCTAGGAAAGCAGCTGAATGGCTAAAGTGCCCACAAACCGCGGGAAAACTCCTGACACAGCTCAAGCAGAAAATTTGGGATTTCCCCTCTCAGTATCTCCACAGTGCACGGGATTACACAAACGATATCCGAGTTGGGAGTCTAGCTGCGCTAAGTTTCGCGGCTCTCTGGGGAAAAAATTCGAAAATTTACTGCTACTGAAAAATGAAGTCTTTGCTGGTACATATCTCTGGATCCAGGTAAGCCACGAACATCGGGCTTTTTGCATTCTGTAAAGCTGTTTTAGTACTACTAACTAGCGTTGGTCTCGAGTTCTAGCGTTGTTGCATGCGCTATTTGCATACGAGATTGTCTAGCCCGTTTTTTAACTTTTATCAAGCCTCATATCTCCGGTGTTACTGGAGCTATTACATTCTCGATCAGATATATTGCAGATCCATCTGTTAAGCAACTATACCTGAAAGATCTTTGAGATGGCAGACTTTGCTCCAACTTGGGTAAAAATTCCAAGTTACCTCACTCGGACAGAAGCAAACAGCTGCCCCACCGCTCTGTAGAATCGAAACGCTTGCAATTCCTGCTGTTTCTTACTCAACGTACCTTGATTATTAGCCTACAAACTGTTCTGCCCCAGCTAGCTATCGTTTTCTCGACATACAGACCTCAGTTGTACATCCGTTTTCTGTCGGTAAAAGTTCTTTGATGTTAATTAACATCCGGTAGCACTTCCAGTTTTAAAGAAATTTCGATGACTGCGGTGTTAATGTTTAAAAATACATGTAAGACCGATACAATAATACCCCAGGCAATATTTTCCCAGCTACATGTAAATGTAAATGTACTAATTGCTAATGCAAAACTGCAATTTTGTAGTATACTTTGCATTCAGCTGCCAAAACTTGAAAACAGGATGATCATTGTTATCCATCATCAAGCGTGACCACTCTGCCAAGAGTAAGTATGGCAGGTGAGTAGACTGTGTACCGTAAGTACTGCAAACGAGCGGAGATGTGGATATAATGAATCACAACCTGGGCATGGCGAGACATCACGAGTAAACAGGAACCATTATATAGCTATATATGTTACAGATTGATGTCTCTATCTGTAACATATATACATTCAAGGATCAGCCATGGCTGCTATGGGAGACAGGCTGTGCTATTCAAAGCTCACATGCGCATCGCTCCATTGTGGTGTCCGTTTTTAGTGCTCGTATCTCTGCTTACACAGAGGCTACACAACCTCTACTAATCTGGGAGCTGCAGTAAGCCTTCCTTGGTAAAACTGTATGTCAGATCTCTGATTCTTAATGTGCCACAAGTTTGAAGATGGCATCTATGTATCTGCCAGATACACCATTTTGAATGTGTTTTGTAGGAGACCCATATGGACCTATATAAATGGGTATTGGCCATAACTCCTCACAGAAATTGAAAGTAGAGGAACTTCACATATATTCTCTTATTTTTCACCCAAGGATTATAATGTACAAGTTTTGCTCCCTGTGACCACCTTCATACCAAACATTAATTATTATATTATACATGTACATCCCCCTTAAATCTTTATACTTGGCAGAGTATCTAAGCATCAGAAAACTAAGCTAGAATGATGTACCTTGGCCTATTGGGCCTGCTCGTGACTATATAGTGGCATAGTAACGCAGTGAGACATTTTAGCACACGTGATAAGCACAGATGCAAAAAACAAACAAACACGCAAACGGGCAAATGTGAAAAACACAAAGCAATCTTAGGTACCAGCTGTGTGCATGCTCCAGCTGGTAAAAAATATTGGATGAGAGGTGCATATGTACATGTAGAATAAAGAGCCCATGGCATTACTGTTAACAATACAATACAGAAACAGGCTAATAGTGGTGCAGCAATACGTACATGTTTTATGTCCAGACAGTAGACAGGCATGAGACTATAATCACAGAATATGCAGTACACTTACCAAAGCTGTTGGCAAGCCTGCTTCATTGTGTGTCTATTGGAAAGAAGCACAAGCAGCTACATGTAATTATCACATAAGTACTTAACAGCATATACATGTACATGTACAAAAAATGTAAGCATGGTAGAGGAAAATTATAGCTCGAAGCAAAAACTAAATTTTCTGAATATAGTATCAATGACTCTTGCAAGAAGCACCATCTTTAACCAATATAATATGTGCTTAACCTCTTGGGCTAGAAATTCCCGTGTGTGACTGATTAATATATTTACAAAGAAATCAGCTGAAATCCCAGTCTACACTGCCAGATTAGTCGCCTCGTGTTAAGAAAATACTATTTATATATGTAGCTGTGTATATATAAAACTGAAGTCATTAAGTGCTATAATATTATATTTACAGTGATACACAAATGTATGTACTTACAGTAGCCTGAGACAGTTGGTTGGCAATGCCTTTTAATACCTCATGGCGTAGAATGGCTCCTTCTGTACTGCTAGAACCTGGACTATACCTTGAGTGTGCACAGATATGTGTGTGTGCATCATGGACAGACATATAAAAATATTTTATAATAAATATGTACACTGTCCAACACAGTTTTAAGCCCCCAATGAGGAAGAGCTACATGTATATAGCATTTAATTATAGGGTTATGCAGGACTCCTCTCAGAGAGAGCAGAACTATCATGTACATGTACAAATTTTGGTATCCCAACATGCATGTACCAAGAAGAGACAGTTGCTGGTCCTCATGAAGGAAGATTCCTCACTAACTCTAGCAAGCCAAGAGTAGAGGTTGCATGCAATAGTACAGAAAGCTTCTTTCAAAGCAAAAAACATACCTCCAGTGATATTGATACTTCTACTGATATGAGAAAATGACACAAGGGTCAAAATCTTCAACAGTTAGCCAGGGCCGGATGTCAGTGAGCACTAGCAACTCAAACACAGCACGCAGTAGCTACTGTCAGCCTTCAAATACTGGTGGGTTTGCTGATGTAAAGACTACATGGCATGTATGTAGTACTGGCTGCATGTGTAATATTACATGTACTTTTGAGGCACATACATGCAGGTTATGATGCCAACATATTATCAGTATGAGGCATGATCACGCACGGAATTCCTTACAGTAATGTGGAGCTTGCTCAGGCTCAGCTTAATAATACATTTATCTGAGTAGCGATACTACACACTCACTCTTCTGTCCCTTGCTGGAAACTGGCTGTGGCAGTAGCTCCACTCTCTCCTACAATTTCTGATATTCCCAGCTCATCCAGGGTAGGAACACTTGATTCATCCTAGAGTAAGTTACCCACCAAAGTAGACTTCATTGGAATCACAAACTCAGTGTGGACAGATTATACAATATAATATCATTTATACAGTTGACAGTGGAACCATTATTAATGGACAATGTGGACATCTACCCTGGTAATCAAAAGCGCAGAAAAATCAAAACCCATGACTCGGTAAGGCTGTTATCCTCACCAGTCCACAATACTGCAATAGATAGCGACAAGACGTATACAAGGCCAACAGCCAGGCACAAAGAGTGCCAGTTCATCATGTTTTCAGCTGGCACAGGCATTAGGTGTTCCCAGTGTGTTCGCCAACGTGCCTCACTATTAGTGCAGTATCACTGCCTGAAGAGCTCAAGCAAGAGTATTCAGCCTTCGATCAGTGCTAACCTTCGCTATCTATCAATGCTCCAGTTAGTCAGCTGGCTTCAAGACGTCTACCATAAGCATTGTCTAGTGAGCAAGCAGTGTGAGAGTTTGAAGAAAAGGCTCTAAGAAGATTGTCTGCAAAGAGCGGTGGTTGTTGATGGCGCTACTCATGAGGGTTTGATGGATTGTGAAAGCGAAGGGTGACACACCCCTTCCCCCCAAGTCCTTCCAAGAGCTCTTCTGGAAGCAGCAAAAGGAAGCAGCATCAAAGAGTGATTCCCGAAGCATGCGCTGGCACCCTCTCTAGCCTCGTTCCCAGGCCACGTTGTAAAATTCGAAAAGAGTACTCTCCCCTCCACTAGAGCCTGGGAACGAGGCTAGCACCCTCTCATGGTTAAATGGCGCCTGTACATTCATCATCGTTCCAGTGGTGCTTATCAGGCAATAATTATTAATGATATTTTAATTATTGTTAATTATTATTGTCTATCCATATTACTATCAGGCCATACAAGAATCTGGGGTCTTGAATTTTCCTTCGCAGCGCACCCTTCGTGACTACACCCACTATGCTAATGCAAGTCCTGGTTCTCCAAGAAAGTGGACGAGATGCTACGGGAAGCAGCTGAAGTGAAAACGTGTCCTGAGCACAACAGGTGTGTCCTATTACTTTTGGACGAAATGCGTGTGTGAGAAGATCTCGTGTACAACAAGCATAGTGGTGAACTGATTGGGTTCACAAATCTGGGTGACATCAACGATCATCTGGATGCCCATGAAAAGGCTCTCAGTGGTGATGAGAAGCCAACATCGTTGGCAAAATTTGTGCTGATGTTCATGGTACGGGGGCTGTTCACCAAGTTGCAGTTCGCCTACGTACAATTTCCCTAATGGACGAGAAGCTGTATAAGCCATTCTGGGATGCAGTGTGCAGGATTGCAACCTGTGGTCTGAAGGTTAGTACTGACACACACATACACATGTACTTGCATAATGTCTGCATAGTGTATATTGTTACTTATAGGTACTAGGAGCTACTTTGGATGGCTGCTCAGTGAATCATCGGCTCGTCAAGTTGCACAACACTGGGTCTGCGCTCGTACACAAGGTTCCAAATCCTTATACTTCAGAGAATAGACAATTGCTATTCTTGTCAGATCCTCCCCACCTGATTAAGACGGCTAGGAACTGCTTGGCCTCCAGCAAGAGAGCACTCTGGATATATTGATCAGGTAAAAATGGCTACACTAACGTATTTATTAATTACCTTTTGTATCCATGCAGTGCAAGGGGAAACTCATTCCGTGGCACCATATCACTGCTCTTTATGAGAAGACAGGAGACCTGGAGTAGGTCTAACCCTTTTGCCAAAGCTCAAGTATGAGCATCTACACTTGACCTCTTTCTCAAAAATGGGAGTTGACTTGGCTGCACATGATGTACGTATGAGTACATACAAGAGTGCTTTCAATAGTTACCATCACTTATGTAAGCTTCCTAATCCAGGTCTTAAGCGAGTCAGTTTCCAAAGCACTGACACTGAGTGGTGGAGATGAGGCAGAAGAGACTGCTCGCTCCATTCTCATGATGGACAAGTTGTTAGACTGCCTGAATGTCCGCAATTTCACTCATGGTATTCACGCAGCCAAATCATTTCAGAAGCCTTACTGGAGTGCAGAGGATGAACGGTTGAAAGTATGTATACATTCATAACTGAGTTAGAATGCAATAACCTGCTCCTCTATTCTTTTAGTAGCTGCAGGATGAGTTTCTCGCGTAGCTGGATGACTGGAAGAAGTCTGTTGATGAGCTCAGAAACTTTGTTGGGTACAGGTATGTACTACGTACAAAACTCATATTCTCCATTTTAAAGAGCACTACCCTTATGCAGCTAACTCCTTCATTGAGCTGGTGAAGTACGTCTTTACCCTACCCGATGTGAAGGTGTTTCTGAGCCAGCGTGTCTGCCAAGATCCTCTTGAGAACTTTTTTGGTTGCCAACGGCAGGGTGGTGGAACTCACGATAACCCTAATATTCAGGAGTTCCAGAAGAACATGCAAGCACTATGAGTGATCAACTCCTTTGCCAGGGGACTGGCAAAGGGAAATTGCCGAGGTTTCGGTGGGGAGTATGCACGTGTCAATATGGAAAAAGAGAACAGGCCTTTGCACAAGCAACAAGTAAATCGATCAAAACCCAAGTGAACTCAAGTATTTATGCTTGTATTTTCATGCTGAGTGTAATAAAAATTTATCTAACAACTACGATAGTCATGTACTCTCTTTGGTAATCAGCTTCTTTCGTAATCCTTTTGAATTCTGGAGTGATTTTGCATGTGCAGACTTAAATTTCTCCATCCAAGCACTAGCGTATGAGAATCCTCATATGGTTATATAACCAACGAGTGCTTGAATTTCATCTTCCGCCCAGTCACTTCCCACAATGCACCAATAAAATTGCACATCTTCGTTCTTCAGAATTTGCTCAGTGACTTTATGTAAGTTCGGGGGCTGTTGGGGTTGTAAATGATTCCTGAGTTCAACTTCCATTGCAAGCATCGCTTGAAATGTGCCCTCGTTGATATGCTTTAGGCCACCTCTATCAATCAAATTGAGCCATTCTTCTGCAGTTCCTTCCTCCTCTTCTCCGTCATTCAGCAGATCCAGAAGACATAGCTGTAGCTCTTCTTTGAGTGGATGAGTAGACCTTCTAAGCTTCTTTTGCAGGGCTCTTGGGATATACCCTGCAGCGTACCGTAGGGCATTCATCTCCTGCGTAGTGATCAAAGGCTGCTGTTCTGTGCTACAGAGGGACAGGGCTACCGGGCACTTCTCTTTCACCACCTTCTTTAATATTGCATCTCCAATTCGCTGATAAAAAAACAGGATGGCCTTAAACTCCTAAATTACACTGAAGAAAATGCTGCCACCTTGAAGTGTATGCACTTAGGTTTCTTGCAATTGTATTTTTCCTGTACTCCAAGCCATCAATATTTCCTGTATTTACGGGTCATTACTGCCAAGTGCATGGGCACAGCGTGCACTAATTATTACATGGGACCATAGTGAAGACTAATTGAGATTACAGCGATGGGAACTACGTACCAAGCTACAGTATAGCTGGCAAAAAGGATGCTTCTGCCAAAGAGAGAGCCTCTAAGTATGTAAAAATAGTGGGCTGGCTAATACTGTCGTAAAATAGCCTAACAGGAGTAACAACTGGGAACCATGCATATCAGTAATGCTGGATAACTCCTAAAAATGCTGTCCTTTAAGGGAACAACATGTTAGTTGCAACATTGAACTTGTGGTACATGAGAGAGTATACTTATTACCAAAAGAGAAGTTCAAAGCTAGTAGAGTTTGTGTACCCTCTGCATAAGTAGAAACATGAGCACTGGATATGGACAGCATGATCAAACAGTGTGCATGTGAGATTTAAGCAGCACAACGCATCTCTCCATTCTCTCATAGCAGCCATGACTGCTCTTTGGAATACAAAGATGGCATCCACGTAACTGCCAGAAACACCATCTTGAAAAAAATTGGCTTACCAGGCAAGCATGATCTACAGATGTATACATGTTATGTATTATCTGGAGCAAGGATGAGCAGAAGACTGAAAAGACAACCCTTCATACATGCGTAGATCCTTGGAGAATTTGTGAGGCCAATAATCACGACATATCATGGGCTCCGAATCTTAGCTAGCGTTATTTCTATATATAGGTAGGTAGGCAGATCTGCTTGTCACGCTCCCCAACACATGAGCTCATAATGGCGTCTTTGGGAGTTACATGGATGCTGTCTTCTAACTTGTGGTGTACCAAGAGTCAGAGACCTGGACAAGTCTACCACATAGTTTACCACAGCTCCCAGGTTAGTAGAGTTTGTGTAGCGTCTGTATAAGTAGAGATGTGAGTGTTGGAGATGGTTGGCATGATCGAGCAATGCGAATGTAAGCAGAGCTTGTCTCTCCACTCCCCCATAGCAGCCATGGGCTAATCCTTGAGAATATAAAGAGACGTCATTCTCTCGAAGATGAGTTGCTTTTTCGGCTTCTCTGGCATCACTGATATGCTAATAATGCTGTTTTACTTACTCTCGCAACTGCCTGGCTTGTGAGAATACTTTGCCAGCCCCTGTTTGCTACCCAGGGATGTGATGGGGGGGGGTTCTAGGAACCATACTGTGATGTAGCTTCGAGACGTAGCTAACTCCTTTGTGGCGTTGTAATGCACACTCTACTGATGCAAGTAGTCTCCTCCTGCCCATGAAGTACAGCATAACAATATATACAGGTCTTCTCTGTTGCGTATAAATTTCCGTGAGGCATATTGTGCTTACGTATCCCTAGTTTATAGGGCTAGTTCACTTGTTCATAGGAAGACAATTTTTAACAAGTTTTGGTCTGGGGGAACCAACATTCCATAATTCTGGTGTGGTGGACCAAACATTTCAGGACAAATATTCCGGTGACAGCTATAATAACTGTGTCCATATGGTCCAAGGCTGGAATAATAGTCTGTGCAGTAACTGTACTGTACAACTGATGGCTTATGGTGTTGATGCTGGCACAGAAGTTCAAGTGGTTGATCACTACGTATTGCATACTACCCGTAGTAGAAAGTGTGCCATGTTTAATCTAATGCTTGCAGTCAAGGCTATGAGAGTCTAATAAAACTGCAATAGTCTTTTTAGATAATCCCAGGAATTATACCAAGGCACAGATTTGCAAGCATACAGAATCATTAATCATACCTCGTTAAGAATGTCTTCCAGCCTTGGTTCATGTTCTAGCTCTGGGATATCATCCTCAAAGCTTACCTGTACATGTATGTGTGTGCAGGAGTGTTTGTAAACCACAGTAACTTTCATTATACTAGTTTTGAATTACAGAAACTGCATACATGTATGCTAGTCCCAAACCTCAGGTTCCCCCTCTCCTAATCTAATATGTATGATCACGCAGTTTGGTGAAGGGGTTAAGCAGAAGATGGCTGATTAGACTGCAGCCAAGTAGAAGTCATCAAACTTTATTAGGTGAAAGCTACTGCGTGTACGTTTCAGGTTCTTCCTCTCCTAACCAACCACATGTATGATCACACAGTTTGGTGAGGGGGTTAAGCAGAAGTTAGAAATGATACTGGCAAATAAAGCTGCATATAGGATATGTAAAAGAAAATAATGCAAAAGTACAATTACAAGGAATAATAAATTGATAGAAAACTAAGTGGCATTCTTGTAACTGCCTTAAACTGGAACCTGAATACGAGGCTATCCGGCCAGAAAACCCTGTGCAGGTGTTAATCAATTATTGATTATTCTCCCTTGGCTGCTATTAACAAATAGCTCCCAGCAATGTACGTTCCGTGTAAGGTTTGTTACTTCTATCATAGATATATAGTAGATTCTAATATCTATGTTTTCACGCACTATACATGTACTATAGTTGAGTTACAGTAAAAAAATACTGGATACCCATGTGATAGAGACACTCCTTTGGAATCAGCGCAGAATTAGGCGTATAAGACTCCCCTTCACCTGTCACCCCTGGTCTAAGCAAAATATGATCAATTTGGTCTCGAGGTAATAAATTCACACAGGTCAGTAGAATAACCTACCTCTGTGCTCTCCAGTACCGTAGAAAGCTGTTCTGCAGCCTTGGCACTGATCTGAGAGAGGGTACTCAGATCACTAGCGGCGGTGGCTGTGCTCGAAGCTAGAGTAGCCATAACCACACAGACACACCGGAAAACCGAGCAGATAAACCACACCCCTTGGAGCGTGTACAGCTACGCCCCCCGACCCTACCTACTTTTCTGTGGGCTAGGCTACGCTCGCCCCCTCCGGCTCTAGTCTCGCGGGCTAGCCCACTTCCTTCCGCAGCACCGATCGCTTTCAGTGCCGATACTGAAAGCGATCGGTGCTGCAGAAAGAAGTGGGCTGGCCCGCGAGCTCCGCTATGGAAAGCGATCGGTGCACGTGCTGCGGAAGGAAGTGGGCAGGCTCGTCATTAGTCTCGCGGGCCAGCCCCCTTCCGCATTCGGAAGGGGGCTGGCCCGCGAGACTAGCTCGTCATATGGGCCTATATAAAATGTGTATAAGTTTGTGAAGTCATATCTACTCCATTAATAGTCTCGCGTGGCCAGCTGGCCACATGAGACTACTCCATTAAGCTTAAGTATCCACTGAAATTTGCTTCAAATTTGAAAGGAAGCTGCCATACCTAGTGGACATAGAGTATTGTTACCATAGCTACGGAAAGGGTCTATTGACCTACCAATGCTGACTACCTATTTAGGCCCTAAAAGGCTTTACTCATATGAAATTTATATCCTTACTCAGGCTTGCAGAGTCGCCTCCCCCCTCATTTTATTTGCTCCAAACCTGAGGAGTTTTGAAGTATTAAGTTTGTAACATATTTTTTTATTCATGTGGCTAGTTAATGCAATACATGAATAGCTATGCACAGCTACATGTAGTTCTACATGCTCGTGTGTCCGGATCCTTTGCTTCTTTTAAAAGAGATGACAGATGTTTATGTTTTTCCTTCTGCTTCTGGTCTGCATCATTCATATTATGTTTTAAGAAAACTTGTCAAAATCATTTCCCTGATGTTATTTGGAGTGGTTATAACCTTTAAAATTATGTAAAAGTCCTCACTCTTCAAATGTTTTGGTACAAGACACTTAGCAATGTTACATTCATTGAAACTTGCCGCATAGTCCAGTAGCTAAAGTGATTGAAGCCATGGAGCATGCAGGATCTTCCCACACATCCATCAGCGTAGAAAACCAAATTTAGAAACTACTCAATTGATTACAATATCCTATCTCATAAGTAGTTACATATTTCCCTCAACGCTGTGATCACGTTGCTAGTGGCAACAGCCTGCGGTCTGTACAAACACATTGCAGTGCAATGGGCTAGCAAATATAGAACCAGCTGATGTGGTAGAACTAATTGCTGCATGTATAGCAATGCTTGATAGACCAGAACAGAATTAAGTGCATGTATTTAAAAACTAATCAGGTTTGCCATATACTGTTCTGAAACACTGACTTAGCTTAGACAGCAGTATGCTAGCTAGTGGTAGCTTGTGCTAGTTGTTCTTTCTTAAATTATTGCTAAATAATTGCTACATTACATGCTAGGCAGTAGCTAAAACATAACAGCAGCTCCAGTGCTTTGATATGGCAATAGACAAATTCTGGTTTTGTGGTTGAGAGTAGCATGCAAGAGCAAACTCTACTTAAGCAAAGGATCCACTTTTGCACCAGTAAAACCTGAAGACATTGTGTTTGTGAGTATTGCTGTTACATGAAGGTGAGAAAACTAGTAATTTTAATTTATGAAGTTTCTGTTTATTCAAGTGAATCATCTACTCATTTCCCAGCTCAGATTGAAGCATGTCAGCAAATAAGCTATCCTTTTCTGTTGCCAACATCCTTGGGAAAAGGGATATATACGAAGGTGATGCCAAAGTTCATGCATCTTCTCAGTTGGGTATACTCTACTGTGAAGCAGACAATGCTGGCAGTGAAACTGAGTCCATCCAAGCAACCAACTCTGCTCCTAGCAGTCCATTATCACATCATCTCTGCCAAGAATACACAGCAGGTTAATAGTTTATTGTTGCAGTGGCACTCAGCATTACAGTAGCTATAGTGTGTGTTGAACTACAGTTACCTATATAGCTATTATCATGCATTTACTAGTTTTAGGGCTAGTTAGCTATACATACTAATGTGCAGCCAACAAGACTCTTAATAATATAAGAGGGTAACCAGTCAAGATATGATGAGTGAGCAGAGATATGAATGATCAGTGGGTAAGTGATTTTAGTTTATGCCTAGTAAGGAAACAATGGATGCACATACATACATACATAGTAGTGCTACTTTGCTCAGTCAGGGGCTCCTATAGTTCCGTGTTGACTAGTTTAATATTCAGAAGGTCCTGAGTTCAGTCCCATGCTGTTCCCATGGCCAATTTTTACCAGCCGTGAAGCGCGGCGCCCGATGCTTTACCGTTCGTCTGGTGTGTATCGTCGTACGCGTCCGCAATTAACACGTGCGCTAAGTTACGTCATTCCGTACGCATCGCAGTGGAAGCCACTGGAAGCGTACTACGAAATTGCTGTGTTAGCACTTTTGCTGGAGGCTGTACATGATGAGACTAGATGAGACTGTTTGGCCAAGCTAATCCATTCTACAGCTGCATTTAGCTTAGACTGACCTGTTGCTGAGTACAACCTTCAGTCAGTGGATGAGTTATGTAAAACAACAACACCCAGCTGGTTTTTAGATATGAAAATTATTCATATCAATCTTGGTTCTTTATTCCCGTGTGTATCAATTAATATACAATACCATAGCCATAGGTAAATATACATATACCTTAGGAAAGGTAAAGCAAGGCTGTAGTGAACTTCATTGTGCACGGTGGACAATGATTTATAACAGCACTGTGCCAATCTACGTAATGCAGTTTACCATAACCATAACCTGGTGTTATGGTAATTTGAAGAGAACACATAATTTAGACGAATAGTTACTGAGCACTTTCCTTCGAAGTATGCCATAGACACCGAGTGTCAAAGTAAGATAGATTCCCAGTTGCCTAGCTACCCAGAGGTTACAGGGTGTTTATTGGTATGGCACGTAGACCCTCCCAGAGGGAAACACCCTTTGGAAAGCCTTGGAAGTGTTAATTGTGTGTATGGTATCCTCTGACTTAGAAACATCTCTATTATTGCATTTCTGTTTTGGGAACATTGGTATTACCAAAATATAGAAAAGTAATTGTCAATCAACTGGTCCATTGACTGTTGCTATAAAGGGTATAAAAGTTATTCTGTAGCAGCTATAGTGTGCAACTAATTTGATAATGATACGTTTCTCATTTCATGGTACTGCTGCAGTTTTACAAACACAAGTGCACTTATAAGTGTCCTTAACACTGTTTATGAATGTTTCAGTGATTCTAATCACAACTCTTGTTCTACACATGGGTGGAGATGAAGTAATTCATACTACTTGGAATTTATGAGCCAATCAACTTGCACAGCATTTTGATTGTCAAGAACACCTAGACACCTCACCCATATTGAAATGCACAAGCTGCTCTTTTGGTCCATGAATAATAGGCCATAGCTATCATAACTGAACATAGCGGTTATACAGAATTGCATGTTGCAGTTTGTAGAGTGTAGTATCAGTATATGTATTGTGTAACCGATGCAGGTGGAGAGACCGACATTCACAGTGATGGGTCTGTGGAAGAGGATAGAGATGACACACGTAAGACCAGGAGAAATCGTACAAGAAGAGGCCGAATGAGGTTTACTCCAGACCAAATCCAGGTTCTTGAGAGAAGGTTTCAAGAGCAGCACTACTTGTTGCCAGCAGACCGAAAGATGCTTGCCCTTGCACTGAGGATGACTGAGAGACAGGTCAAAACCTGGTTCCAAAACAAAAGAGCTCAATACAAGCGTACAAGGCCCCTTGTTAGAAATCCAATTTATCACAACATCAGACCACCACTTGTGAGGCAACCAACCACCTCTGTATATTCCCCGGGCATCGCTCCATTTTCTTTGGCTGATTTATCAGTGCTATGTATGCCCGCCTATCCTCCTTCACCAACCTATAGCTACCTGCAGGTGCAACCACCATTAATTTACCACCCTTCACTGCCTCTTCCTAGCCCAATGTCAAGATAGCTTCTGAAATTTTCCCATACATTCACACAAAAACTTGCTCTGTTTTTGTATAATTATTATAAAAAATTATTTTCTTGTCTATAAATCATGCCCCAATCATATTTAGTAGCTATGTTCTTATATTCAGTCTTACTGGTTGTATTTTTATAGTGTTTAGTTATCATTTATGATCACCACCACCATTCCTTCCCACCCCAGCTTCTATCTCACAGCCATGGAGAAAAAGCTATCGCAGCCTGTGAGATAAAGGCTAGGGCTGGGAACGAGTATTTTTGCCAAAGAGAACTGACTGAAGTCATGCAGTGAATTTATGCAACTGTTAACATGAGTATGAAGTTATCTCCTTGTGTTAAAGTTCCAAGAACCATGGGCAATTTAGCTACCATTCTGCATGGCCTCAACACCACAAGCATTTAATTTCGACGCACTCCTGTTAACACCCAAATAGAATTATACCAAATGGCAATTGAAAGTGTTGTTGAAGATCAGGTAGCTAAATAGCTATATGCCAGCAGAGTACTGATGACCACGTATTCAATATGTATACCCATGGATATTATAGACGTTATCCATGGGCTCACTTACCCATTTACCGGAAGCGATGACACGAATGAGAAACCGCACGAGACCAGCCCATCCAGTCTGTGCATTTTTATACTAGTCTGCAAGATGAACGGTGGCGGTCCGAGGCAGGAGGTGGACAAGGAGAGGGCAAAAGCCCAGATGCTACCTAGCTCCCACTGGACACTGACGGTGGTATTTGTGTCGCTGTTAGTAGATCTTTTGGGTTTCACAGTTATCCTACCACTCATGCCATCATTGCTGGAGTACTACAGTCAACACGATGAGGTAGTTAACCCAAGGTTAAAGGTAGATGTGCTACATATTATCGTGGATCTGGCAGGTCTATAAATTCAAAAAAAGCCAAGTAGTTTGGGGGTGCGGTACTAGCCTTTCTTCACCATTGTATCTGGCTAAAAGCCTATACTGTTTTCGGTTCAAAGATTCAGACAGAGCACAAACTGGTGCACATGATCATGATTAGTTCCACCTATTACTTTTGCAGCCACGCCCTCAACAATAAGATTCACATATTTTTTATTCTGGCCTGCCGGGTCTCCTTTTTGCTCCCGCTTATCCATGGAACATGAAATCAATTTGGTAGGGCCTTAATGCCCAACTTGATGCAAGTAAAGGTCACTAACTCAACCCCATAATTGGTATTATTGTCCGCAGTTCAGTGGCTGTCTATAACCAGCTTTGCAGTGAATGTGTAATTTCATGGAGTGAAGAAACTTAATGAAAGTGTAGACAAACTGTGTTTAGTGATTTTTGGAAATTTCTCAGATATATTTGTCTGTTGTCTGTGCATCTACAGACACCAATGCTTTCTCTGGGATGTAAGTTAATGTGAACAGGGGTTCAATTAGCATGTATAGGCATGGATACATGCATGTACGTAGACTGAACTGGTGTGCATTTAGCGATTCATTATTATTATTACATCATTTCCCCAATAGAGTGGAGTGTACGCCAAGCTAATTCAGACGGTAGATGGTTTTAGAGAGTTCATTGGAGCACCAGACACGCAACGATTCAACATAGTTCTCTTAGGAGGTATGAAACATTAATTACTACTCATCAAGAGCACACTAGTGATGTGGAGAAGCAGAGGAAAGAGTGGATCTGACCACTTTAGGGCCTATATAGGCGTAGGCTGGCTTTACCAAAGTGCCATGATTTTCAAACCATCCCTCAAGCATTCTCTTACATACACAACCCATAGGAAATTAATCTTCACTTGTACTCCACTCCTCCTTTCGTTTGTCTATGTCATTGTGTGCTCATATATAATTATACCAGCAAACTGCACTGCCAAGTGTAAAGAATTATGTAATGATCAGAGAGTGGGTACATTTGAGTTTGGGTGTATTAATGTCTCACGTCCGTGTTGTGTCATGCATAAGCAGTCTCTATATATGTACATGGTATATCAGCCACATCTTGTCGCTGAAGCTTCTCTCCGTGGTATAAGGATCACAGTGCCCGATGTAAGGGCTTTCTATGTGGAGACATATGCTATTGACCTCCCATTTTCCCCCCACCCTGTAGCAGAGAATCACAAAACTTTAATTTCATATCTGAAAACCAGCCGGGGCATTGCACATGCCTCAAATCTATTTGTCATTTCATGTCTTATCATGTCTTATAGTGAAAGTGCTGATGCAGCAGTATCATACTGCATTTCCAATTAGCAGCCATAACTTGCCAAATCAGGAATATTACATATATACATGCATACAAACGTGGAAAAGGGAAGCAATCTTACCCTGGTAGTATCAGCCAGCCGTGCACTTTGCGTGCGCCTGGCTGATAAAAATGAAAGAATGAAAATCCCAGTAAGCATCAATTTGGATATGAAATATTAAAAGTATTAAAGCGAAGGGGTACTGATGCACATTGCCGAGATCAGTCTAGTCTAGCAGTTGTATCTCTATTCTTTACACTCATATGATTGATCATAGCAAATCACTTTTATGATAAAGCTTACTCCTAATACTGTAACCATTGTAGCGGAAGGGATGCTGCACAGTCACATGATAACAGCAAGAAATATCGCACGATTAATATACGATTCACTGAGCCAATGGCTGGAAGCGAATTCAACAGCTACTGGATCTCCTGCACTTTAACTTGCTTCTTACGATGAGGCAATAGCTAGCTGTGTGAAACTGGATCTCGATACGCGAGCTTGAGGTTGAGTTTCCAGTGTAGGTGTAACCTCCGTTACATTGTACTCTCTGAATATTGGTGTATTAGCAGCAAGCATACACCTGGGAGCAGTTGATAATCACTGCCGAACAGTTTGATTTCTTTGAGAATGCTATGGTGTGAGTGTGATACCCCAGAGTAAATGCCACTTCCTCACATTAGAATATTGTCATTCCTTCGGCCATTATTGGTCTAGCCTTGCTGAAAGAAGAAGAATTAGGTCGGTTTAGGTACTTGCCGATGTGATGCTTTAGCTTCTTTAGTGTAAGGTCATTAGCTACTATGGGCTATGAGATATCATTGCATTGTATTTACCAGGCAGCCTTCAGCTGTGCTTGCAGGAGGTATGGCATGAAAAGAGGATATTCATTACACTTGGCAGTGTGTTGTGTTTATGGATAAACTCATTTCACTTGAGGGCGTACCTCCTACCTAGAGTTTACAAAATAAGACCTCAAGTTTGGCTGGCCAAAAGAAAATTGCATGGACAATGGCCAATAGCCATAGCTGTTAGTTTATATATAACTCTACCTTGCACACAATTGGCACTATAACTCTCTTCAGTTAAGTATGTACATCTTTGTGCAGGGCTGCTAGGGTCACTGTTTTCCCTTCTCCAATTTCTGGTGTTACCAATCATTGGAGCTTCTTCAGACCTCTATGGCAGAAAGCCTGTTCTGATTATAGGCATGGTAAGTCCCAGTTACACTAATTAGTTACTTCCCGACGACCCTTTGTATGTTTGTCAGGAAGTAAAATGTTACAAGGATTGTGAATCTTGATTGGGCATTCATTATGCTACTGTCTAATAAGATGACCATGCCCTATGTTTGTTTATATAGCTGGTCTTATGGCGGGGTGTTGTTTCCCCCGTCATTGTTCTGCGTACTTTACCTTGTGTGGCAGTTAGGTGTTTACTGACCAAATGGGATAGTAAATGAAAATGTTTACCAAATAGTGACCGAGTGCTAGGTGTTTATCGACTAAACATTCAATCAGCAAATGTAGCTATTTATCAGAACATTTGGTGTATCCCAGTGAAATGCTTGACAGCTGAATGGGATGTGTGTATTCACCACCCGAACATGACTTTAATGTGTACATGTGTAAATGCAATAATTTAGTAACTAAACAGTTAATTATTTCATTCACTAATGGAATTATTACATTTGATTGTTGAACACTTGTGTTCACTTAGTAATAGTTATGGTTGCTGAATGTCTGTATTGTCTCACTATAAATACAGTGTTTGGTCAGCCATCTCTTCTGCTACTCATCAAATGTTCAGTCACTAAACACCTAAGTTCACTGATTAGGCGCTTGCGTTCACAGTTGGCGAACACCCTACGTTCAATCACTGAACACAACATTTTGTTGGCAAACGCATTTGGCCATCAGTATTCTGCTTGGTTGGTGAACACTCATGGAATACAGCATTCGGTCACTGAATGTCCGCACCTGAATACACACCCTCTTGGCTTCAAATGCTAAAATCGAGACTAATAATGGGTCATCGTTCTGATTGAAGTATTACACAAGTGGATTTCCCACAGGGCCTGAAAATAGTAATTTAACTAGTGCATACACATGCAGAGGGCCTCACGAGAATCAAGTTGCATAACGCTGCTTAGCTGACCGTTCAGCCAGTGTCAGGCTTTGCAGAACAGCAGTCATTGGTTTCCTGTTGCTGAATCACTGTCGATGAACCTCCCACTAATGTTCCCTCCTCTCCTCGCTACCATTACTTCAGTGTTACTGTGCACGTAGCTTCCTATAATCACCGCCACCTTTTTACAGGCGACTCTATCACCGCTTCCCCATGCAAGCAATGCCATGCCCACAGGAAATATTTTTACAATAATTGCATTCCTACATACATACATACATACATACATACATACACAGAGTCTCCATGCATCACGATTAGTTGCCTCATTTCCTGTGCAACTAGTTTGTAGCCACGAATGCTGTGAGTCAAGCAGGAGCAAAGCTCTACTCCACACACACAGCTTCTGGTGCAATGTACATACACAATGTAATATTGTATTTGCTCTTACCTAATGGACAGCAAAGAATTGGTCACATCAGAATGGAAATATAAATGTTGAGTGGGTGTTCAGAATTAATCGGCAACTTTTGTGTAGCTAAATGCTTGCAGGCACCTGCCCCCAGCACTGTGAAGAGGGTGAGGGAGAGTTTCCCCAAGATCCATTGGTCTGATCACATGATAAACCAAAGCACACCCAGCTATGGAAGGAGGAGCTAATGTGCTTCTTAAGTCATGAAGTCTACTAGCTACATGGCAAAACGTTTACTTTGTACACTCATGCAATCAGTGCACATGTCTGTTACGCAATAGATTTCAGGAACATTCCTTCCAGTCTGTATAATTGGAATCATGAAATATGATGTGTCCGATAAATTCATATTTTAGAGCAAATATAGTAGCGATAAGTTTAGTGATTGTCTATGTTGGTAGAAAGATACATGTAGTTTATAGAGTAAAAGATGAAGATAGGGCATTGCTAGGGGAAGGCGCACACAGAGCCATTAACAGACGCAAATTGCTGCTACCTCAGATTGGTAGATAAATGTCATAGAAACCTGAAGGCAAAGTTTAGGTGGTTTGACTGTGTACTATTTATGCTGCCATACTTTTTATGTAATTGGGGTGAACCTGAGTGAACCCCACATTAGTGGGAAGTGGACGGTGTTTACCCCAGCTTAACAAAAGCTGATTTCTGAAGAGCTTACATATGCAGGAGGACAGAAGGGTAAGGTCATCACTTGCTGGAGCAGAGGGCAGTGAGAGTTGACACGTATATACGATGCTTCCCTCAGTCTCATGCATAGCTTACTATTTCTATTAAAGCCTGTAGCATACAGAAACTTTAAAGCCTAGCCAGGCTACTGGCCAAGTATAGTACGTCAAGTTGAACCCTTCTGCGCCGTCGACCAACTTACATGAGCGGTAGAAGAATATCACAAGGCTACAACATACTGTCCTCCATGCTGAACGTTGAATGAACTGTGAGCATGGCAATGGTTTATACACGTTGCCACGTTGCGGAGGTTGCTAGGCACACGTTCACATGCATGCACATGCTCTAGCCTACATTATAGACCTCATTTCTAGTGATTTGATTGGTTGATATGTTACTACTATAATCTAATCACAATTAATGCTCTGTATTATGCATTGTAATTTTTTGTACCTTATGCTAGGCATGCGTTTCTTTTTACTATGTGCATCTCGGACATACACATGCACACATTCACACTCACAGGCAGGTGTGGCCCTCTCATATGCCCTCTGGGCGATGTCCCATAGCTTCACTCTCTTTATTTTGGCCAGGATTATTGGGGGTGTGTTCAAGGCCAATGTCAGCCTCAGCACTGCTATAGTGGCAGACATCACTACTAAAGAAAACAGATCCAAGGGAATGGTAGGCTAACAGGTTGCTGGTACATATGCATGTACCAGCCTTGAGCAAAACATCAATTTGAAACTTACCACTTGCTGTACAAATTTAAATATACTGCAAGTATTAAAAGTTGGAGTGGAGCCTAAAAAGGTATTTGAATTCTGTGGGATCACTTCCAAAACAGCTCCTGCTGTTCCCACTCCTACATAAAAATTGGGGTGCAGACTTGAGAATGTTACAATTATCACACACCTTTTGTAGTTTCACTCACTGAACCCATGCAATTTCACCATTGCAAGTGCAATTACATACCTTTTCTAGCAGTCAAAGAATTTTAGAAACTGTACCTACATGTGACATAGCCTCGTTCCCAGTCTCCACTTCCATCACACGGAATTGCAAAAAAAAAAAGCTGGGAGTGGAGCTAGACTGGGAACGAGGCTACATGTAACATGCTTAACTCTATACATATTCATATCAATGCTGCACTCTAGTATATATGTATAGGATGGATCACTGCATAGCGGGGTGTATGGCTACGCCCTTGGTACTTCCTTGGCTTCTGCGGGAGATCATTTTTCCCGCAGTAGATAACGGGTCATACACCCCGCTACGCAGTAATCTATCTATCTTGTACTATGCCTAAGTCATTCTGACAAGAGTTGCCAAAGCATCAAGAGCTGCAGGGCAAGCTACTGCTCGCCAGAAGGTTCGAAAGGCGCCGTTCAGCATGATGCAATAAACTGGGTAGCTAGATAGCTTTCACAACGCACAATAGTAGCTACAAGTGGCGAAACACTCCCAGCAATTGTAACAAACATGAACAACAGCTAATAGCCATGGTAGCTACCCGTGTAGCCCGACCCTAGCGCCATTTTGGCAACAAAAAAAACGGTAGGCTGGCAGCGTGGCCACACATACAAACACACAGAAACGCAACAAAACTAGCTACAGACAGAGACCAGTAGCTTACCGTGCTATTCCTCATCGATTTACGGACAAAAAAACGCCATACGTCTTCCCCTAGCCACCAGCCCTACCACAGCTTTCTGAACGTTTGAACAACTGGAGTGGAATCGGGTACCCGCTTTACGTAAGCAATTGGGTAAATTTTTTCGCGCGGTAGCTATGACCCATTATATACCTGTAGTGCTGAAATCTGATTGGTTAGAATGACTTAGGTATAGTATAAGTATAGGATAGATCACTGCGTAGTGGGGTGTATGACCTGTTATCTACCATGGGGAATATTATCTCCTGCAGAAGCCAAGGAAGTACCAAGGGCGAAGCCCGAGGTACTTCCGAGGCTTCCAAGGGAGATAATTTTTCCCAAGGCGGGTCATACATTCCGCTACACAGTGATCTATCTATCTTGTACTATGCCTAAGTCATTCTGACAAGAGCACCAAGAACTGCAGGGCAAGCTACTGCTTGCCAGAAGGTTCGAAAGGTGCCGTTCAGCACAACGCAATAAACCAGGTAGCTAGCAAGCTTTCACAACACAAAATACTAGCTACAAGTGGCGAAGCACTCCTAGCAATTGTAAAAAACATGAACAACAGCTAATAGCCATGGTACGTAGTAGACTAGTACGTGGCTACCCATCTAGCTTGAGCCTAGCGCCATTTGGGCAAAAATTGGTAAGCTGGCAGTGTGGCCACATGTATAAGCACACAGAAACGCAACAAAACTAGCTACGGACTGAGACCATTAGCTTACGGTGCTATCCCACATCAATTTACGGGCAAAAAAACGCCATAAGTCTTGCCTAGGCTCCCCTAGCCACCAGCCGTACCACAGTTTTCTGATTGTTTGAATGACTGGAACGGAATCGGGTAACCGCTTTACATAAGCAATCGGGATAAATATTTTCCCACGGTAGGTATGATGCGTTATTTACCTGTAATGCTGAAATCTGATTGGTTAGAATGACTTAGGTGTAGTATAAGTCATGCTATAGTAGCACACCTTGATATGTAGCACCCACTTCTGTATTGTGAGGAACTATTTTTTTATTCTCTCATGTACTATACAGGCCATGATAGGCGTGGCATTCTCCCTGGGGTTCCTGTTCGGCCCGATGATAGGAGCCCTCTTTTCTATTCTTGGCAAGCAGGAAGGCTCCATGACCTCTTTCTCTACATTCCAGTACCCTGCCCTGTTTGCCCTCACACTGGCCATCATTGACCTTGTCTTCTTGGCAGTTACTTTCCAGGAAACCCTGCCGAAAGAGAGGAGGGTGGGTGGACCTACAAGTTATTTGTATTACACCAGTCAAAGGGTGTAAAGGCCAATACATACTAGTAGGCCTAAAGAAATTAGCAGCCAAGAAGACTGCTGTTGCTTACTATGGGTTCATATATGTATGTGTCTCTTGCAATGCCTCACTAGCTAGAGTACGTACATGTGCGTTGTTGGCCGATGGATCATCCAAGAATGGGTTAGGGTGTCTCATCTGGAACTTACAATGAAACCGCTGACCCAGCAAGTTTGTAATGATTCTAATTTGGTTGCCATCATTGCTAAGCAGCATGAAACTAAGCTAGCTGTACCTTGGTTCATTGGGCCTGCAAACTTCCAGTGGCTTCTGCTGTGCTTGTGGGTATAGTGGCATAGCATAAATTATCAAGAGACACGTTCCGATGCACAGATGGCCAAATGTTAGACAATCTTACTAGCAGCTGGGCATGCCCTTTGTGCATGCTCCAACTAGTAAAAAAAGAGGCTAATCTTTCACTGTGGGTTGCACTCACTTCTCTCTCAGGCTGATTCCCTGGGCCGTGGCCTCAAAGGAACTCTCCACCTCATCAACCCAGTCTCGTTGTTCAAGTTTGATGCCCTCAACAAGATCTCAAGCAAAGGTGCATAACATAAATATATCCCACCTAGTATACTTTTGCCGTGTAAAAGTGGGGTTTAACGTGATATTTTCCCTCCCTCAGGGGTACAAGGAAAATTATGGTTCATAAATTCCTCCTTCAGGCATTTATTACCATGCATACACTATATACAGCCTTTTATGATACTTACACGAACATAATATGTTTCGTATTAGATTTCTCTGATTACCGACTATAAAGGGCTGTCTAGTTTCTTGCAGAGCGAGGGCACATTATGGTAGTCTAAGAGTGACAAAAAAATTATACTGCACGACAGCACATATGCAAATTATACTGCATGACATCTATAGAGGTTGATGTGCCTTGATCTGCAAGAAACTAGTGGCTATAGCATTGATAGCCCTTTGTAGTCGGTAATCAGAGAAATCTAATACAAATTATATAGTGCCGACTGAGAACCCTCCCTTCTGCATAATATGTTTGCTGACTACAAAACGAGTGCAAAACATCCTGAGATGAGGCTGAAGGGTGGGGATCGGTTCGCATTGCACTGGCATTTGATGTGAATAGCTGTAGCTCACATTCGGGATGCAGTTCTAAATTAGTTACATCAGTATTTCCAGGACAGTCGGTCCAAGAATACATGCCAAGACAGTACGGATCCACGGGTCAAGTGAACGTCTCTCTCGTCTCAATCTAGTTTTTGCAAGCCATCATTTAATGCATTTTCACTTCTGTTGCAATAGTGGCTATGAGCATGAGCATTTGTTCAACCAATCATGTGTGATATAATAGCTATAGCATGGGTTGCCAGGGATTTATGGCTTAGTGAACAACTTCGTCCTCAGGCTGCGCCCTCAGACTCAGTTCGTTTATACTGCCATAATTCCCTGGCACCATGTGCTATATCTATAACGTAAGGTTCCATAATGCATGAAATATAGACTTTAATTTGTTGTAAATGAAGGAGTGCATGAGCCCCCAAAGGCAGTGAAGGACTGGGTCACATCTGAACATAGAGTGTATTGCTATTGCGGTATATGTAGTGTACAGTATGCTAATCTAAAGGCTGTTTCTTGAGCATCCAACTTTAGTCTTCTCCTGTTTGTCAGCATATATTGAACAATAGTTTAATTAATAAGCCCAAGCACTTGAAAGTTTTTTGTATCAAGCCCAAGTTAACACAGCCATATCATGACCTTAGCTCTAAAGCAAGTAGTTTTCAAACGCATATGCAGCATACATACTACACACTAGTAAGCTGGAAATCAGTGCTGTACGAATGAATGTAGCTACTAGCTATACAATAACTACACTCACACTCCTTATGTTACAGAGCTATATGCCTATAGCTAAATATTTCATGATGGTATGCAGTAACTGTATACTGTTATCAACTCTTACTGACCTAATTTGTAGCCTTGTTTCTGCCCCCCCCCCACATGTTTTTCTTGTAACTGAAAAAAGCAGGGAGCTGGGAATGAGGCTATGGCTCAAACATATACCATAAACAGACAACCAATTCCCCACAACACTACCTGTAGTGCTCTAAGCCACACCTATTTGTGACTGGTCCACATCTTAGACAAAACCTGCTGCCCAGTATTCGTTTAGTAAACTAGCATTCACTGCTTAAGACTAACACATGTTGTGTGCATGTGCATGTGCAAATATACATGTACATGTAACTGCAATTTAATTTTTGAATGTATTCATTGAAAACTCACAACCTTGCTTTTCACAAACGGGGGGTATTTCTCTGTTTATAGTAATTTAATACTGACTGGGATGAAACTGGAAATATATTATGGTTAATTATCCACCGTTTTATCTTTTTTTTATGCAGACCTTGGCAACCTTCGTTGGATGAGTGCAGTTTACTTTATCTACCTCTTTCTGTTTTCTGGCCTTGAATACTCCCTTACCTTCCTTGTCCATCAAAGGTTCCACTACACCAGGTATGTGTGTATGCACATAAATGTGTAACTAAAAGGTCATGTGTATCACAACTGTAAATGAACACTTTTGAGTATAATATTTTAGTGCTGTTGTTTTGTTCCTGGAAATGTGACTAGAACCAAGACCCCATATGGGATATTTTGTTGCTCTTAAGCAGTGGTACCCACTGCTCAACTGGGAATGACCATCTGCTATAGATTGCAACAGAGAGTAAGTGTTGGCACTTTGGGTAACTGCCTGTCTTTCCCATAGGCAGTTCCTGACCTTCCAACAGACATTAACTCCATACTATACTAAGTAGTGGACTGAAAAGAGTGTACAGTAATATAACATGAGGAAAGCCTTCCTAGTACGGCTATTACGCATGTACCACAGCACTCAGTAGTTACTTGCTGCAGCCCCCATCCTAGCACACAAATTTGTGTACTTGTAGCCTTGTAAGCGTATAGTACTTAAATTTTGCAGCTTTGAATCATTTGCAAAATTCACTCAGACTTTACAACCGTGACGGCAAGCTGGCTCTTTTTCAATACTTCAAGAGTGTGGATGGACATGGGTCTAAGCTGCAGAGTCCACAGGGAGAGCTCTCTAAAGAAGTACCCTCGCATGTAATATCTGTGACAAACATCAAAGTTGCTGTCCTTCAGTCATCTGCCAGCATGAAGATCAGGCAATGGCGAAAGAATCTCAAAGATTGTTTGGCTCTCTGGCACACACAAGTTCCTTGGATCGATGCATCCCAGCTGTCTTAATAATTGTGGTAACTACAGACCATTGCTTCAACCTCAAAAGTAGGCATTGGTTTCTCTGCTGATAGCTAGCCGACGAACGTGCAAAATCAGTCAGTGTGTATTAGATAGAACTAGTCTTTAGTATGCCGCACCCATAAATTTATTATTATGTGGGTAATGGCATATTTGAACAATGAATTCGCAAAATTATTTCAATGAAAAACAACTGTTTTCGAAAATTTAGACCCGCAAAATTTAAGCACTATACGGTATTGTTGTGTAGTCTCGTGCCCAGACGTCCACGCCCTCCAGGCGAAGGAACGTCTGGTGCCTTGATTTAAATTTCTTGTCACGGAGGCGTGTCCAGTGAACGTATAATTGAAAGGCGCTTGCACCAAGAATGCAATTATCAGAGCAACTCAAAGATGGATATTCCTATCTGTGCTATTTGTTGTGCGACTCTACCTTCGTGCAGTCAGCGACGCTCTCTAAACCCCGAAGCATCAGCCGCTAACAAAAGGGTGGTGGATTTCTTGGTTTCAGTCATCAACCCGGAGCTTGAGTTAGCTGGCGGTGCTGGGACGGCGGGTGGCACAAGGATACAGTATTGCTGTAAACCATGCTTCTTGGAGTTGGAGGGGACTGAAAGGTCCTTAAAGCTGCGAAGGGAATCATCAACGAGCTACGAAGCAAGTTCTCTTTACTGGCCTGTCACTGATCTGTTCCAGCAAATGGATTGAGTCCCCAGATGACGAAAAGCATACGCCTCGAAGTAGGACCAGCATCCCACTTGAGAGATTCACGCCATGTAGTCCTCGTAAGAGTCCTAGAGTCGAAGATAGCCATAGGTATACAATAGTCTTCTACGGCAGCCATCCCGGTTTTAACACTTCGACTGTTCGGTGACGCAATCACTTTTAATTACGCACTCTACGATTTCATTCGTCAGCTGACATTCCAGATGACTCAGGTGTTACTAACAAGAAATTTAAATCAAGGCACCAGACGCTCCTTCGCCTGGAGGGCGTGGACGTCTGGGCACGAGACTAATTGTTGTGATGGTTTGAAGCATTATGCTGTTGAGAATTGAGTGTGAAATAGCTAATTTATAAGGATTGTGTGAACAGGGCTTTTGTATTTCCCGTCATGGCACCACAAGGTGTGCGTCTCCCTGCTTTAGCTATTCAGTTTCTACGTATCTGCCTTGCATAGGCACATATAACACACTTCCTATGTAAGGCATACAAACAGCATACGTAAAATGGCTTATTTTAGTTCGCAAGTTTGTGGCTGTTGTGACTACTGGCTGGAAAGACTTAGTTTAGTTGTATTCTGCACTTGGACGTCAGTGGAATCATATAATAAATCTACATGTATTATTATACTTCTTAGGGGTTAGCCTGGTCCGCGCCGGGGGACCAGGCTACTTAGGGGTGGGCTATTACGGGGGATATTCATTTCTGTGGTTCTGTATTGGCTCAGGCCAATACTGCCACCCTCAAACTGAATATTCCCCCACACTGCTTCAGTGCTCAGCCTGTGGCTCCAGTGGGGCCTAAAGACTAGCTACAAATAGTATTAATTTGCTGTCTTTCTTTGGTGTGGGAGAACTGCGATGGGTAGTGTCACGCTCAGCAGAATACTTTTTTGACCTCTAACCTCGTACCCAGGCCTTCCATGCCCAGATTTTATCTTGCAGCTGTGGATAAATTTCTCCACGGCTCTCCATGGCGAAAAATTGTTAATTATGATTGCATGAGGTGCTATGAAACTATACTGTCAGGACTTTCACTGTTAGGTTCTACTTTCACTTTTAACCTGCTCCACAGCTGACTGTCTTTTTAAAAAGTTTTTGCATCTTTCTTTGGCTCTAGTATGGAACAAGGAAGAATGTTTCTGTTCATTGGAATAGCAATGATTCTAGTGCAAGGTGAGTAATCCTGTCCATGTATACAGTACCTTTTATACCAGGCCTACCCACCCCAGCTTTTATCTCACAACTGTGAATAAAAATTGGTGGTTACCATAGTACGGATTTTCTCTACATGGTTGCGGTATAGAGCTCAGGCAGGTAGGCCTGGGAGCCAGTACACTTTGAGGGTTGACGTAACTTTCCACATAAGACTGTGGAGAAAACTATTGTCTGGCGATGCAAATACAAAGCATTACTTATTGGCAAGCGTGAGCGAGCCCCTTAGTGTAGTCAGTTGTCAATTTTTGTTAGACAGGGGCTACCCCAATACTGCAAATATGCTGACTTTCCTATTTCACCTGCTTGCATGCGCCGCGACTGAAAGTATTATTGCATACATGAGGCCAAAAGTAATATTGCATACATGAGTAGCAAGCGTGTAAAATATAACTGCAGTCTATAGCAACTACTTCTATGCTAGGTGTACCTATGGATGTTTCAAGAAGAAATTTGGAAGCACGTAGGCTGCACTAGCGGGGTGTGCAAAGTACAGAGGAGAGGGAGAGAAGGCTAGGGTGTCGCCAAAAACTGCGATGGCTTAGGGTATCTGGTGAGCTGGCAGAAGCTAGGGAGGGGCGACTGGAGCGTTGGCGTGAACAGCGAAGGCGTCATCTATCCAATGAATCAGAGGACTCCAGGGAGCAACAGCTTGTGAAGAAATTTTAATCATATCTAAACCGTCAGGAAGCGATTACAGGAAGTTGATTTGGTTACACCCCTTTGTGGGTTGTACAGTTAGGAAAAAGGCAAGTGTGTGGACCTGAAAGACACAAAAAGTATCTAGCCAGGAAGTGCTGTTTATGACATCATGCTAACTGGTACTGTACATTAGCTGGGCTGACTGAGATAGCCCCCAGATCCTCATTGCATACCAAACAAAAACATGCCTTCGTATACCGCACAATACATTTTAGCCCACCAGAGGACGTAACTAACTTCCCGTAACCACTTTGAAAATCATTCCTTCACACGTACCTCTGCCAACATACCTATAATAGGTACATGTATGCAGTTATGTGCACAAAATTAATACCATGTCGATTACATGCGAGTGTGTCAATAACACACACATAAGCTCGCTCATGGCTTGACTTCATGAAATGTTTTGCAGCAGAAGCAACCAAGCAAACTGATCATGTAAAATAATAATATTGGACACAAATCAATTCACTTTCACTCATCCAAGCTCACGCTCGCCCCTTGTATTCCATGATACTCCTAGTAAGTTAGAAGTACTTAAGTGCTAATGAGTTCCGTAGTCATGCACTACTACGTTTCCACCACTTGACATCATTCTTCGGTTCAGCATCGGAATGCTTGCTGTCCTCGGAATTTGATCTCTGTACTAGCAGATGTTAGTCTGACAATTATACATACCTTTATAAGAAACCACTCAGTATTTATTGATATTATGGTAGACAGCCTGGTGCCAAAGCTAGTCTGTCATTATATTGATCACATAATGTCAGTCTTCCTGTGTCAGTTTTTCTTCGTCATCTTCTGTGTTGGTGTTTGGCAGCAAGATAGTCCACTGTTCCTCTGTCTCTTTCCTTTTACGTACACTGGTGATCAGCAGCCACATGTAGGTGAGTCTCTCTCTCTCTTCCGCTTCTTTACCATCTTCTGCACTGTCCATTGACAGCAAGGCGAGCCTCATAGTTCTATTGTGTACCACTAGTATATACATACACTAGCTCAAATTCGATCCCAATACTGCAAGATTACTTGCCTTGCGCTAAGGCACTCGGCAAATATGCACAGAAATATGTCATGCAGAATCCAAGCAAAAGGTACAGAGTTCTCAAGCTGCTTCGCTTCAAACTTTGTGGGTGTCATCGACACAGTTGATGTCATCAGTGGGTGGAGCTCAGGATTACTCATTTCAGTTAATTAGCTGGCTCAAGTTTGTCAGGCAGATGTAGAGTGCTTCTTTGATGAGGAGAGAGGTAACGTTTGTTAATTGCTTCATCCAGCGCATAGGTCTCCTCCCAAAGTACCTGATGATGATATTTCCAGGCATGCTCTGCAATGGCTAGTTCTCCCCATCTTGTTGCTGCCTTGTATTCTTCCAGTTGAGTCCCCAGCTTGCATCTCCTGACCTATTAATTCACAATACAGCCATTTCCTGATCGATTATTTATTTAGGTTTGTGCTTCCCTCATTTCTTCTGCCGGGCGCAAAAATACCTGATTATATTTGTACGTATGTATACCCAGATTACATCACAGTTGCCATGCAACTCTCTTGTGTACTGAGAAAGCGTTCATTTTCTTTCATAAAAGTAATGTTACAATCCCATTAATGTATTATCTGTGATCAAGTGAAAAGGAGTAGCCATCAAAACTTAGTGCTTACATATATCAATAACCCTATAATATTATGTGTAGTTATCTATGCATAGTGACATCATTATTGACAGTATCAACATAAGTCACCCTGCGTATTAACTTACTGTTACTCTGAAAACAACGGACCCATTACTGCTACAATGTAGAATACTCTATCATGGAGTACTGTAGTATTCCATATATAGGGATGGCACAGGGGGAAAATGGCCGCTGCATTGCTTGTGTACAAAATGATACGTTCAAAACTCTGCCCTAGATGTAGTCATAAGCCTTTATGTGCTATACCTGTAATTCTCGAGTGTTTTCATCAGTAACAAGACTGTTAACGTTGCTGGAGAGCACCGCTGAAGTACCACATCAGTAAGTTACTAAACCAGCAAGTTGTTCTTCTTGTTTCTTCTTAAGCCAGGCTACAGCAATAATGGCTGAAGCAATTACAATGATTCAAACGCGAAGAAGCGGCAATTCTCCCAGGGTATTGCACTCACACCATAGCGTTCTCAAAGAAATCAATCTGTTCAGCAGTGATTCTCAATAGTCTCGCCCAGACCCTCACCCTCAGGTAAGGGTCTGGTCACGCGAGACTAGATTCTCAAGCGCTTCGAGCGAGTACTTGACGCTACATGCCATTCTATTCCGTTCCGTTCCGTAAAACGAAGGTTACGCCTACACCGGAAACGGAGCCTTGAGCACGAGCTGTTCTGCTAGGACAGTTATAATACTTGAAGTATAACAGTGATGGGTCCAAAGTGAGTTGCTATAGCTCAGTCATAATAGTAAAGAACAGAGGTACAACTCCTAGACAAGTGTAGACGTGTGTAGACCATACTAACTTCCATGGTGTGCATTAAATGGAGTCAGTACAACTGCTGTGCACTCCTGCAACCGTCCTTGCCCACATTGCCGTGCAGTTGTTTAATTGTGGTGGCCTTGAACTGTAACTGTCCCTGCTAACACTCCACATTTCATGTCATTTAATTTTTTTAATGTTTTTTTTATAAGCTATCTTATTACCACTGTGAAACACACCCAACAATATACATGTAAATACATATGGAATACTACCAGGCAGTAGGTCAATGTACAGAGTGGATTGTGTAGAGTTGCAGGTGTTATCAGACCACACTGTAGGTTGAGTAGGATGTCCTACCTATTAAGTGATATCATTTTGAGGAGGCACACTGCATTTTATTACACATCCACCCTACGCACCTACTTATCACACCCTTGCACAAGACAGTAAGCGTAGCTCTCAGTTGCATGGATGGCAGGATGCCGACAGTAGAATGCAGATAGGAGGACAATTGGGAAACAGAACTTAAGCCATAGCATGATCCAAGCCCTATTATAACATCCCATTCACAGATGTAGAGTGGACTGTAGGTCTGTAGATTAGCAGACTGTCACATGCAGGACATTGTGGTCCTCGTATGCTTGCTGGTTAGGCAAAACTAGCCAGCACTGCAGGAAAGAGGGTTAGGTCCTTATAGAGTACATGTAGTATCTGTTTGCTACATGCTTGATAGCAAGGCTTATCAAAACTTGGGGATGAAGAATTAGCCTTTTTTCTTACCACTTTGAGGCATGCAACTATTGATTTGAGCCCATGTATATGTAGCACAGCATTTTAGAAGTGTGATTTGTTGAAGTTTAGTGTACCACTGTATACTTACGTACTAAGGATATGCCAGTATACCATGCTCCTGATGAGCATTCTTCGCATTCCATCTGGCATTTTTGTAGTAACAGTTCCTGAACTAGTAAGTCTTTTGAATCTTAGAATGAAAAAACAAGGCAAGAGGTATATGATGAGGGGGGAAGTGGGCTGGCTAGTGAAAGCCCAGAGTTCTTTGTAACAGCATCATATACACCCAATTGCTTGGATGAAGTCAGCTCTGCATGGCTGCTGCCAATCCCCAGCACTGTGAACACAGCAAGAAAGAGGTTCTCCAAGAAGCATCAGCCTGGTCGCCTCATGCATCTAACGTAATTGAAAGATCCAGAAGAGGTAGTCAGGGCGACTGTGAGGTCCACTACTGACTCTCCTAAGAGCCATAATGATTGTTGGCGCAAATTCATGCTGCTATAATTGCATGTGTCCACTATGTGCCTCTCAATTAGATATCTATTTTTAGAGCAAGTACGGTACAAAAATGACATTTGCATGGCCTTCAGGAAGTGATCTCATATACTGACAGACCCCCCCCCCCCCCCCCCCCCCCAGTTGCAAATGGCTAGCCCCCAGATTACAGATGGTACTGGCTTAATATAATTTTGCGAGTCAGGCAGGACCATGCATATCAGTAATGCTGGAGAAGCTACAAAAAATAGACTGGTCTTCAAGAAAATTATGTCTCTGTCAGCTCAAAAATCAGCGATAGCTACTATAGGAGAGTGGAGAGATGGGCTGTGCTGCTTGAAACTCCCATTTGCATCGTTTGATTGTGCCATCCACCTCCATTGCACATATCTGGCCTTGCTATGCTCAACTATAGATACATGTGAAATATTTCTGCTCCTTATAACAGCCACTGGTGGCTGGCCATGCAGTCATTGGTATTACATATGTTCCTGTATGTGTAGGTGGGTATCTAAGGAGGAGGCCACCGGGCACAGAGAAAAGAACAGCTACTACTGTAAGTGCAATTTAGCTAGGTGTGACACACACACACACACATTATTTAAGTTTGAATGCTAACTTGTAAACTACCAACTGAAGGCTGTTTTCAGCAACATGTCAGTCCAGCAGCTGTAGAATGAATCAGTGAGCCTCGTTTTGCACAGCTTACAGTGAAAGTGCTAGTGATCTATCATGTACCGTATAGTGGGAAATTTTCACCAGGGGTAAAATTTTGCCAATTTCGCCCAGTCGGTTCAAGCAGCGATATTTTAACCGGTGCAAATTTTGTCAGTTCAAATTTTATCGGGTGAAATATTTGACCGATGAAGTTTGATTCGAAAGTTAGGAGTGCATGAACAAGTTGTCAATCATGGCTTTGCTACGTTATATGCAGGTTCTGTCGTGTCGCAGAGAGCTCCCTGATGCTCACACTCACACTCACTCACATGCGCATCGCTCGATCATGCTGTCCATATTTACCACTCATATCTCTACTTACACATAGGCTACACAACCCCTCTACTAACCTGGAAGCTGCAGTAAGCCTTCCTTGGTGAAACTGTGTGGTACACATGCTCAGATCTCTGACTGTTTGTGCGTCACAAGTTCGAAGACAGCATCCACGTACGAGACGCTATTTTGTACACATACTGTGTAGAATTTAATTTCGCCCAATCACGTGTGCGCGAAAATAGATCTGGCGAAGTTTTCCCACAATACTACATTATTGGCTTTGGTGAAAATTTTCCCCTGTGCAAATTTCCCGCTATATGGTAGCGATGATAGTTTCAGCAATTTTTGGCAACTAACTGGAAGCGCACTAATCAAAATTTGCTGAAACAGGATTAGTGATAGATCGCTAGATATTCGTACCTTACCACTTCTCTGCCATGTAGGCAACAGAAGACTACATAAGCTAGATTTACATATCTTGGCCTGTTTAGCCTACAAACTTCCACTCTTCTCTCCATTCCCAGGGCATCCTAGTGATTGTACCTGGCATGCTATTGGTAGGGTTTTCCCTCTCATCATACATGCTCTACTCCGGCTTGCTCTTTTACTCTTTTGGTAAAGTTTTCATTTTCTGCTTGTTATTAATTGTTATTGTGTAATCATCAGTGGGCCCTCACCATTCAAATGAGACTTGCTACACTCATTCTATACATCACTGGTAGCGTCATCCTTAGGCCCTCATGCACATATTTATTTTGCTATGCCTACTATGGGCCTGGTACATTTTTCTCGTGTACTTGATAATGTGGTAAAAGGGAGTGAGCCTAGGAGCAGGGCTAGTCAAAAGTGTGGTATGGGTTTTGGTGCAGTGGGCTATAGTATTTACTGATAGCACCCGTTCAGATACATTTTGTCTTCACAGAGTACATGTATGTATATAGGTGGAAGTTCAGAAATTTTTTATTTAACATTAATATACTCTGCGAAGATTACACATTATGTAAAGTATGCAGGTATATTTTTCTTACACTGGTTTACAAATTGTAGTGTATTAATTTTTAGACATTTTAAGACTATGGTTAATGGGACTGAGTGGGTAGAGATGAAGTAGTGATATTGCATTGTTTGCTATGCAGGTGCTGGGACTGTAGTGCCGAGTTTGACGAGCATAGCTTCAAAGTTTGGTAAGATTTATGAATTGTATGATTATCAGCACTATAGCGCAAGTGTCTCAGCGAATGGGGAAACCTGTCTCATAATGTGTGACGTGGGTACCCGTAGGCATCCTGCTTTCCTGTGAGCTGATTCATGAGCCTACTAGCCTCGTATGTACTCTCACCTCAACTAGAATATGAAACATTGGCTCACAGTTGTTGACAGTTGGCTTTATGTGTGTAGCACTTAGTTTATTAGAACCATAACAAGACAGATATTCATTTATTACCTCTGTGGGTACTTTGATAATTTGAGCTATGCTATCTCCTTTGCCTGACATCTGCTGTAATTAGTAGTTTACATAAGTATAATTTACTACAAAGTACCTACTTGGAATTGAATGATAGTAGGTATTTAACAGATGAATAGCCTTTTTTACCAGCCGGGCACATGCCAGGCTGGTACTAAGATTGCTTTACGTTCCCGTGATTGTGTGCATGTGTGTGTGTTCGTCCGCAGTTATTACGTGTCATTCCGTTACTATGCCACTATAGCCATGAGCACAGTGTAAGCTACTGGAAGTTTGCAGATTCAATAGGCCAAGGTACGTCAAGCTAGATTAGTTTTGCGTTGCCTAGACGGCGAAAGAGTGGCAAGTTCTGATCACTAACTGGAAGTGCACTACGAAATTGCTGTGTCAGCACTTTCGCTGGAAGCTGTACAAGATGAGACTGCCTAGCTAAGCTGATTCATTGTATAGCCGCATTTAGCTTAGACTGACCTGTTGCTGAGCACAATCTTCAGTTGGATGATTTATGTTAATAAACAATCAGCTGGTTTTTAGATATCTGTCTTGTTTGAAATGCAAAAAGAGCTTTTTAATTGTGTCACGATGATACAACCACTATATGAAAGTATAGATGTATTTTGGGGATGCTTAAGTACTATGCCTTAGCACTACCTCTAGGTATTACTTGCTGTAAGCTAACATTAGCCTCGTTTCCAGGCTCCACAGCCTGGGAACGAGGCTAAGCTAACATGCAAACCACAGACGGCAGTTTACAGTCCTTAATTCCTATTGATTTTATGATTGCCTGCACATATTACATGTGTGTGTATTTGTCTTACATAGGTGAAGGGGATGAGAAGGGGAAGGTGACGGGGATATTCCGTTCCCTGGGGGCACTTGCGAGAGCACTAGGACCATCTGTAGCCTGTGGAAGTAAGTCAGTGAACTGATTCATTCTCAGGCACTCAGTAACAATACCTGGTTCCCACTACTTTTAGGTGTATGTGGGTGTATCGCTAATTAATAGCTTCCTTGCTGACACTTTATGCTTCTTGGTGAGGATTCTCCTCTTGTAGAGGCCTTGAAAGTGCTCATCCCAGCTCTGAAATTAAAGAGTGCACACAATGTACATGTCATAATTAATTTTTCTATCTTTTGATAAGTTCGCATACTGCAGATCATTTACATACCGTATAGCGACAAATTTTCGAGGACCAAACTTTTCGCGGATCAACCTACGATAAACTTTTCGCGAAATAATTTTCGAGGATCGCGGACAAGGTGGAGCCACGCCTATTTTATTCCACACCTCAGGAAACTTCTTAGCGTAGTGTCGGATGGTTGCAGCCACTCCGTGCTCTGCTGCACGCTTTCCTATTTGCGCCTTAGGTTCGGCAGATGTAGGGGCCTCTTTTCCTGCAAAAATTGTGGTCCGCTCTTCGATTTCAAGCACACCGCTAACTTCCGCGTTTGCCGATGCAATGGAGGACGATGGTACTGCCGTTGATAGAGGGCCAAGAGGATCTGGTAGCTTGGCTGGCTTGTCCACGCTACAAAAAGAGCCATGATCCGCTTATGAAAACTTTACACGAGCCAGCGGCGTTGCAAGAATTTCGAGGGTGGAAAATTTTCGAGGGTATAATTTTCGCGGTTTGAGTGAAAACCGCGAAAATTTTACTCCTCGAAAATTTGTCGCTATACGGTAATTATCCAATACAACCAACCACCAAGTATTTTCGTACAGTCAACCTGGATCAGTAAAAATGGTTGAGAAACAGGATTTGAATGCTGCGTAGGCTGTGAAGATTGCAGATCAAGAGGAACGGCTAAGGCTAAGACTTAGATGAGTTGCCAGAATGCAGGCAGGATGGCTGGAGGGTGAACGCTTAACTGGGTCAGGGGCAAGCAGTTCTTGAGTGCCAATGCTTACACATGCAACAGCTAAGGGTAGGTCAGGCCAAGGAAGCAGTGCTAGAGAGCGAGCCTATGCGTACTACTGCTAAGGGCAGCACATGAAATTCTACTCTGCAGACAATAACATGAATCCCAGGCTGGTGCCACCAGCTTTACAAGGGCTGAGTTGCATGGGTTTGAGAGATACTCATCTCCCCTGTGATGCCAATGAGGAGCGTGTACCAGCTTCCACATGGTTAGCTTGGCTAGGCTAGACAACCTGCCGCAGGATGTAGCTAGCCTGATGCTACTTTATGCTGGGGCTCCTTGGTATAATCTCGCATTGCTGCCCTTAGTTGTCATACGTACTCACTCTGTAGCACTGTCTTCTTGGCCCAACCTTGCCATGCTGGCCTTAGCTCTTGCACACACCTTGACCCTGTTCTTCCATTCTCCACTGTTGTCGTAAGCGTTGCACCCTCCAGCCGTCCCACCCAAGCTTCTGGCAACTCTCCTAAGCGTCTTCATCTTTGTCATTCTCTCTTGATCTTTATAGTCTTTGCTCCCTCTCTAGCAGCTTGTTTGCTAACAACTGCAACTCTTTCCACATTACAGCAGTGCTTCTATCATACAAAAGCACCTGCAATATTATTCTCTTAATGCCTCCTGCAATAATGATCTTCATTAATTTGTTACACACAAATACTTGCTCACTCTCACCCCACAATGATCTGCATTCACCTAGTCTATCAGTTAGCTAGAATCAGTAGCATGTAATGCTATTCTTGGCTGGCTAGTGGTACGTAGCTCTGCACCAATTCTTTGCCACGTGACTTGGGTATAGTATTACATGTACAAACATACCGAGACATCCATGTTCCCATGTGAAGGCATCTGCTCACGTGAATGAAGCCTTTGTGCTTTTATGTTGAATCGCCAATTTCCTTGCAGTGGCAATCATTTGTATCTCAATGGAGTAGCCTACAAACTGGAATCATAACATCCGTTGTGGTCATTCCAATGGCTACATATGGTAGGTCTGGTGGCTGGGGGATTCTAGACAAAACATATTATGGTGGTTTTTGCTCACAAATTATAAAATTGATTAGAAAAGGTCAGTAAACTAGACTGTGGTTAGTTTTGTCAATGTGTCTGTGTATGTGCCCATGCAGCCAACCGACCATTTTGTGCCAAAATGATGCTAGGCTTAGCAGGTGCTACTATTCAACAATTTCATATCTGTACCAAGCTCTTGCTTATCTTTAGTGTTTGCTGATTCTGTCAGAATTTCTTATATAGACAAGGGGCGGCAGAACTAGTATGGTTGTTAAGGTTTTGGCCAGACCACTTTGCTGCAATTGAGTAATCAATTTCATTACTGCGATCTTGAGTAAATCCTGTGCCAGGGTTGTAGCCACCTAGGTCTGGTTGGTCCAGTTTCAATATGCAAGGCAGAGCTATGTTGTATGAGTGCTGAGCATGAGGCTATAGCTAGCCAGCCCTGTGGCTAAGTTTTGCAGCTGGTTGTCCAACTCCAGGCGATCGAATCACCTTGTTTCCACAGCACAGTAACTAGATAGCTACAATAATCACATGTACGACACTCCGCCCATTTTAATAATTACTCATGGTCAAGTTAATCAATTTTGGTCGTGGCTGTATTGTGACAAGGGGAGGGATGCATGTTTTCCCATGTATGCATGATGAAAACGACAAAGACAGGATGGGATATCCAAGTTACTAAGCTTACTACTAGTCTTAACATACTATGAAAGCTACTTTGTTTGCGTTGGAACAAATATTTCCGTGCTTTGTATGGATGATCAGGCAGTGCACAGCCTCCGTGAGGTCGGACCACTCCAAAATGCTTCCTCCACCGCAGATGGATTAGTGCATACATGGTGTAGATTGAACTATTGCCTTGTTAAGCGAACAAATGCACGGAGGTTCCTTGTTGTATACGTAATATTATTTTTGATCATGACTACAGGATCGTTATTACTACTTTGCACCTAGGCAACACAAAACTACAATAACTTAAAGTAGCTTGGCCTGCTAGCTCCCATTGTGCATGACACAATAGAATGTACAAACAGACAAACACAAAAAATATAAGTAGCCAGACATACTTTATGTGCACCCATGGCCAGGTGATCAAAAGACTATACAAATGGTAGGTTACCAGCGTTTTTTCATCAAAGTGCCTTGGAATGAGGCTACAGACCACAACTGTGGGCATTCATACTTTAGTCTTGTGCAAAGGTTACATGGTTCAGTTTTTGTTGCCATTGTGATTCCGCTGCTAGTACAACTAAGTTACTGAAAATTTGCAGGCCCAGCTATGTTACAGTACATCAAGCTAACTAGTTATGTGCTTGCCTTCCTGCCATTAATTAACTAATATCAGATGTGGCTAACTTCCAATTGTCACTAAATGCTTAAAAATTCTTGTTCTGTCTTCACTTTATATAGCCTTGTTTATTGTTTATCTGACATCAAAAGGAGTACTAGTTTATAAAGAGGCGATTACAGGTACATGGAAGTGGGGGTATATAGGTGCTGTTACTTGGAAAATGAACAACGGATAGTTATGTACAATGAGAAACCAATTGCACAGTAATAGAAGTAGCAAGGAGGTTATTAGTATGTTGACTAAAGTGTGGGCATGTAATAGAAGACAAGCAGCTGCTATTCAGCTTGGAGCACTTAAGAAGATGTACAGTACTTGGCTGCTCTTCTAAACATGTAATGAAAGAGTTGTATTAGAGTACATAAACACACCCAACTACATGTGCAAACGGTAAATCAACACAGATCCTCTCTCAATGAATACTACATGTACGGCTGCTACAAAGTATTTTTTCCTAGGTAGATTTTCAGAAGCCCCCTCTGCTTTCTGTTCTAGCCAGGTTGCCAACCATCTGGCTTGAAAATCACTTTGTGGCAACACAGATACACTCTCTTTTGCTCGCAATAAGGCCATGGTAAGTAAATTCATTGTTTCTCAGGCACAACTTCCTCTACTTTAGAGGGGATGGGGGGCTGTTTTTGTATTTAATAGTGGGGAAATTCTCAGGAAAACCACAATCTACAACAACCTGATGCTCAGAGTCAAGGACAAGAGAAGCAGTATCTGTCCATTTGCACATGCGTAATTGGTGGCCTTTGAACTTAATTAGAAAGGGGGAAAAAGTAGAGGTTTCTACTATATCTGAGGCGGGTGGGCCTGAGAAACAATGAATTTACTTACCATGGCCTAAGTAAAAAAATATCGCTGTAGTGACTACATGCTGTGGCAACCTGTGCTGAATTCTTGGTCAATTTTCACTCTAATAATTGGCTGTAGGTAGTGTACATGTATATTTGTTCTTGCCTCTGGTACACGCTCCGCCTGCTCAATCACTTGCCTAGTATAAAAGTGTGCAATTCTAAGCTGCTCTTGCTTTTACTGTATGATTATTACAGTAGAACCTGGTACTAGGTACATATACATGTATGTACTTGAAATAAACATACAGAAGGTCTGGAATTTAATTTATCACTTAATTATTGCAAAGAAAGATCTCATTTACAGTTCGAGGATGGTTTTGCAATGAGTGGAGTCAATAAACACATGGTAGCTTGGTAGTAGGGTAGCTCAGTCGAGCCTCGTTCCCAGGCTCCTCCCGTATGGAAGAAGGAAAGGAACCCAACTTTTCATACTGCAAGTGACAAAAGCTGGGGTGAAGGCCTGATGCTAGGCATATTACTCACTTCATTTGGTAGACTGTTCTATAAGTACACCGAGTGGGGGGCACATGATATTTAATAGGCAGTAGATCTTATTTTTGCTGTTTTTAAAAGTGCATTTAGTCACGAAATAGTTTTTCAAACTACGGATATGATTGGTTGAGGCAGGACCAAAAAATTGACGCACTGAATAGTTGCAGCTAGAAACCAAATGGTGGCCTTAGACATGACTGCAGGCCCTGGGTACAGCTATAACTTTGTTACTCTACAAATACACTAAAATATACTGTGAGGGATTTATTACTCTTCAATTCTCCTCCTTTCCTAGTCTACTGGAATTATGGTGCATGTGTGTGCTACATGACTGGAGGACTCTTGCTACTGGTGCCAGTGCTCATGCTGATGAGAGTGAACCCAGAGAAGAAAGATTAGGGAATATGATTTTTTTTTTCACGATCGTGCATAATTTAATTATTAATTTTGATGTGCTGAATCAGCAGATATTTGTGGGCGCAAGCTGTTTGCGCGATGCGGGAACTGGTGGCAGGATGAACAGGCGGTGCTTGAAGTTTCTCCAGTCTGAGCAGCTGCACTATTCGAGCCTCTTTTTTACTCATAAGAACGGGAAAGTTTTCCATTTCTCACCTGTAAGTGTGCATGCTGTTTTGGGAAGCATGAGTACGTCAGTGAAATCGGGGGGCTGTATCGCCGCCTGGACTAATATTAACTTGAAAGGAGAGGCGTTACCGCTGTTGTAGCGTAAGCATCGTTAGCCTCAAGATTTTATCTCGCAGCGGCGGCTGCGAAATAAAATATGGGCGAGAAGAGTCTGGGTACGAGGTCGAGGCCAAGCATCGTGGGGCATGCGTCTTGTAGTCCGTCAGTTGGAGAGCCTCGTCTCCAGGTCGCGCGAGGCTAATACCGTAATCTTTGTAAGGTGCCGTCTATGGTTTATTTAATCTCCATAAACAGCTCCTGAGCTAATTAACTAGTGGATTCAAGATCAAGGAAGAGCCATGCTTTTGCTGTACACTCTTAAAGATTACTAAATCCATGGTAGGCATTGTAGCTATAACAACAGTAGTTCGAGCTACAAAGCTGCATGTATAACCTGATAAGCTTGCACTACACTGCAAACATAATGCTATAATACTATTAAATAAGCAATACTGGTGACCACAGACAAAACACGGCTGATTAAATCAGAGGTCGCTAGCTAAATTGTATATCTATAACCCACTAAGCAGAGAGTATATACCAGTATTTATACGCATGCAGCTTCCAACAGAGGTTAGATACAGTCATGATGCGCAAATAGTCAGTTGACAGGACAATCAATATTTGACAGCTTAAATTCATATTAGAACTACCAGAAAGCAAAGTACATTCTCTATAGTAAGGCTACAAGTGTTTATGAATAGAAGACACTGAAATCCAATAAAGTGAGAATTTCTCCAGCATGGTTGCTAAACATGGCAGGGTTCGTGTTCAACCTCCTCTGTGCATGTGTGGTTATATATGTTTACCTGCAAAGCATCTATAAATACCATAGTTAGGAGGAAGATATGTTGTCCCTATGATTTTTTTAGCTTGCTATAATATGATTGCATGTATAAGGCTTATCATGTAGCTACTACTGATATCGCTCACCTCACTGTACAACATTCAAATATTGTGATACCTGTATAATAGTTACATACCAGGTGCTTAGATCTGGCAGTCTCCCTTTGCAGTGGTTCCCAGTAACTTTGAGGCTACAGCTTCTCTATTTGGCATATCGATGGCTGCTGTTACTATATTTCCTACCATGGCTGATGGTTATCACAATTCAGGCAGGGATCTCCGGAGTAGGACCCAAGTTCTTCATCTACCTAACTAACTGGGGCTTCATTGTTTGGAACACCTACCTATTTATAGCAGTTATTTCCACTACACTGAACTTCTATCGTACTTTCTGTGTCCCTAACAATGCGATTGAGAATAATGAACTGTCTGTACATTCTACAAATAAATGCCAAAGTCATTACTGTGGCATAAGGAGTGGCACAATTACCTGGAAGGAAAAAATCCAATGGGTACTTTTCACAATAGGTACTGAGTTTGCAGTGAGCATTTCAATCATCTTTTGGATATTCTTTTTTGAATTCAATGTCTATAGCCTACATGTCCACATGATCAATGGCATTGTTGCAGTACTAGACCTTTGGATCACTGGAATCCCTATTCGCCTCCTACATCTAGCCTATGTGCTACTATTTGGATTCGTATATATTCTTTTTACTGTACTATATTACACTTTCAATGGCACAGATGTATGTGGCAACCGGTTCATATATCCAATACTGGACTATGGTTCAAAAGGCTCAGGAGCTCTAGGCCTGCTCATAGGATGCACACTTGGATACTTGACTACTGTCCATCTGCTTTTCTTCATTCAATATTTAGCAAGGCACTGGATTACTGGGTACATTCACAGAAGGCTGTATGCGCAGAGGCCACTTACAAACTGACTTTGATTCAGATGTTGTAGTAGATCTGGAAGAGCTGCTAGAAGTACATGTACATTCAGAACAAATGTAAATATATTTCTACCAATATAGATCTCTATCATGTTTATATCTATCATGTTTCTCTGGCCTTACTGAGCCCCAAAAGTTAACGTATACAGGCTAGACTTGCGTGCCCACCACTCACGACTGCTAGATTATCTCGTGCAAGACTGGGGTAAGGGGCATCATACGGCATTGTCAGGGCAAAAATGGACCCCCAAAATTGGTTCCCCCATGAACAACTAATTTTTTGAGAAATATGGACCCCTGGAACTTTAAAATGTCACTGCAAAATGTGGACCACTCTGAAAAATTTTGGACCACCTCCTAGAGATGTGCTGGAACCTATTTCGAATATGGACCCCCCAGAATTTTTTTGAGCAAAATTTGGACCTCTGAACGTCCTAGTAGTCCACTTCAGAAGCAAAATTTCTAGCTACTTGAATTAAGCAGTAGCTATGTGCGCAGTTCACAACAACACCATGAGGGCACATGACCTGGACGTTGTGAGAATAAAAGCTAACCTGAAGAAGCTATGTCTTTACATGTAGGACCTTATCTGCAACATATTTTCAAGAATCAGCCTTGGCTGCTACAGGACTGTGATGGGCTGAAGCTCGCATTCACATCGCTCAATCATGCCATCCATTTCTAGTGCTCATATCTCTACTTACAAGATAAGGCGGGGCAATTTCGTAACTTTTTGGTGTTTTGCTTTTATAACACCGACAATGAGTGGCAAGGTTCTTGTTTTAACACTGTAACTACAAACTATAGAGCCTTCTTGCTTATTGTACCATGTACTATTGTTTGCTTTAACGCCCATGCAAGACACTCAGGTCGCCATTATTTTTACTTAGAAATGAGGAAAAAATCATGGGTTACCCTTGGGTTATGCATGGCAAGGAATTAAGTCATGGGTTACCATGGGAATAAATTAAGTCACTTATGTTATGTCAGTTATGAGTGAGTGAATATACCAGGGAGCATTTTAAGTCAGTGGCTGTCCCTGTAACTTTCTGGGAGATTAACTGTCTTATAATGCTCCAATAAGGTTGTACACAGATGCACGTGACTGATAGGTCAGGTTAAGTAAAGGGGTTCCCTGGTCATTCTGGGAAATGCAATGACTTAATCCACCCCATAAAGCTGCAACAGAACCTAACCTGAAAGAGCAAAGTTAAGTTAGAAGATGCCCCTAATTTAAGACTGACTTAAATCAACCCCATAGTATATATTAGTAGCTATGGATGAGTGGTAGCAATTTAAATCAAAGAGTAGGGCAGTTCAAAGTTCACAAACTAAAGTGTGAAGGTCATTCGTGGAGGCAGCCCCACCCTAAAGATTGGTTGCAAGCTGTGCACGCAGCCACTCCTACTGGTCGCAGTGAGAAGTATGTAAAATGAATTTAAAAACTATGAGTCACTCTTGGGAATGATTTACTTGACTTTCACTATGAGTGACTCATGGGAATGAATCACGTAACTCACCATGAGTAGCTCATGAGACCAATTTATGTGTTGTTTTTTTAAATGTAAAATGCCCTGTAAACACAACCCTCTATACAGGGAAGGGTTTACATCTCTGAGTGTGTCCCTTTTATTGATCACCTAATTAGCTCTCTAAGAATACAAGTGTGTCCAGCTGGAGAGGTGTACCCTGTAATGTCATCAGTGTTGCGTAAATCCTTCCCACATCTGCGTCCCTCTCAAGCAAGGTTTTACATGACGCTATCAACACATGAAAGTGAAGCATGAATATGATTATTGGCACATGCTTTTCATCTCTGAGCATGTCCCTTTTATTGATCACCTAACTCTACGAATACAATTATGTCCAGCTGGAGTGGTGTACCCTGTAATGTCATCAACGTTACGTACATCCTTCGCACATAGTAGCCATCTCTGTCCCTCTCCAGCAAAGCTTGTACATGATACTGGAGTGTGCGGACTTCCCTGTGAATATATGAAAATTGAAGCATGAACATGATTATCTGCACTGTCCCGTCGGGGTTCTCTTTGTACAGAGTAACTAGTAGTGGTAGCTACAACTAACACACTTGACTTAAATGTTGTCCAGAGTTTTACTGGTATGCTCTATCAAAATGAAAGGGTAATTTTAACGTAGGGTTGTTGAAAGGATTTCAGGACAACCCCATGTACCAAAAATAATAACTCCCATTAACAAAATTAATTGAATGTAATAACCTGCAGTCAACTCGTACCATGTGGCATGTAGGTACATAGCTAGTGTTTATGTACCCCATGAACCTAGCAAAAACAAAAGGATTGCTTTAACCCAGCTCCGTTACAACTTCAATATCAAAGAATGTGCATAGATAGTACACAATTAAGCTAAATCATGTATTATAGGGTAGCTACAATTGAGAAATGCTAGAAGTGCAGCTGCACTTGGGATGTTTCTTAATTGCAGGAGCCGTAGAAATGTTATAATTGTAGCTTCACCTGTAATATTTCTATAATCCTTAATTGTAGCTGCCTCTAATACATGACTTAGCTTAATTGTGTACATTCCATCTAAAATTGGAAACCTATAGTGGTCAAGAAATGTAATTACCCACTTTTATGCACATTGTTGTGCAACTCAGACAACCCTAGCTGGGTTACAGCAACCCTTTTGTTTAGCAGTGTACCGGGAATATCTGGTATCATTTTAGGACAGCACCTTTCCTGTATAGCAGCATGTATGTGGCATGTATCCCATGTACCTGTGACATGAGTGTATGTAAACCACATCTCTTCTTATGATTTGTCCTTCAGTGCTTCACCAAAGGAGTGAGTGCAAGACAATTTTTGTCCACCTACCAGCACCTAGTGGCTCAATCTTTTCCTTTATGTACATCAGCCTGAGAACAACACTGTTAAAGCAAAAGATATGCAGAAAATGTGGAATTCCTCCTGACCAGCAAAAGTTGTTAAACGATAGCCAGCCGATCCTTAGTCTGCCAGCAGACTGTAATATCCAAATGCATATAGCTGCACTTGGGTGGTGGGGGAGAGTGTGATATATGCTTTTCGTCAGGTGAGTTTACTAGTAGTGAATGCAAGTAACATGCAAAGATTGCTGCCACCGCATGCATCAATATCCACATGCATAGAGCAAATTATCAGCCAAAACAAATAATTACAAAAGCGAGGAACAGTAGCCCAATTACTACTTCGAGTGAGACTTCAAGCCTGCATGTCCATTCACAATACAATAATGATATCAGATTCACCATCACTGAATGACACATTTGAACATGCAGAAAAAATTGCAATGCTGGCAGAAAGATTCTCCCTGACAAAGTTTAAAGACTTTCAAAAGAAGGCTGGTAGAGATACTATAGTGGTGCAACCAACTGGGGGTGGCAGATCCCTCTGTTATCAGTTTCCACCAGTATTTGATAACAAAAATACTTCAGTAGTTTCTCCAACAATCAGCCTTGAGCTCGTGATCGATCAGGTTACTGAAAAAGAAATCACATCAGTCTTCCTTGGTTCAGCGCAAATAGCAGAAGACAGGACACTATCACCCGATGGTGCAGAGTTCATAACTCCAGAGTGGCTTGTAAAACGAGAGACGTGGGAAAAGGTCAAAGCACTTGAATGCCAAAATAAGCTTAGCGTGATAGCAATTAATGAAGTAAATTTGTATTATCAATGGCAAGAATTTTGCAGTGCTTATAAGGACTTAGAGAATTTGAAATCTGACTGCTACTCCCATAATGGCACTGACAGCTGCCTGCAAACTGTTAGTAGCTTCCATTGTGCATAACGTATTGGAATGTATACGCAAGGCTGTGAAGCAGCTGATTTTCTGTGTGAAGTAAGTAGTAGTTTGAGTGTGTGCTTCATTCCCAGGCCATGTGGTAAAATTTGAAAAGATCTTCTGATTTTTCTGAGTGCTTGGGAATGAGGCTAGCGTCATGATACCTGGTGGCGGGATCACAGAAATAAAGTGTCCTCGGAGCAGTGATGTTTATATATAACTACTTGAACCGCAATTTTAGCCACTTTGTAATATTTCAAATCTGCTATTTCTGTAGAAGGTTGACCTGTCTGTACAGAATTAAATTTTTCTCATTAATTGAGTAGTAAGCCCTTGCTTTTTTGGCTATGCGTACCTTTGTGCAATTGAATAAAGAATAAAGTGAGAGCCTAGGAACGAGTCTATAGTACTTGCATATCTTATGGTTTCATGCATGGAGTTGGCTTCTTTTGCTGTACGATTATGGTTTTTATACTTCTAGGTCTGTAGAAGTGTTTTGTTTACTACTACTACTACTGTACAGATCCGAGGTCATGCAATTGAAATCATCACTACAACCACTCCTACTATCCCTTACTATACAATAAACCCCAGTTAATGCTGGATGGCTGACCTTGAGAATCAGGAATGGTGGGTTAAAAACTTTTTGATGGCATGCCCATCCAGCATTTATACCAGTTTAGCCAACCTCCTTTTATCGTCAAAAGAAAGTGCATACCTTTCTGTGCGCTTTAGCCTGTGTATAATAATTACTGCATTGTAGGTAGAATCAACAATTAAGTGACCATGGTAACAGGTTCATACTTACAACCACTCCATTGATTATACTGGCTGTAACTGACATGTAGCTGCAGTCCGATTCCTGCCAGCTTGACTATACTAGTACTTTAGGTCTCTATGATCAATTTAAGGACAAGCCCTAAAGTACTTTGAAGGACATTCTGGTAAAATATAATATAGCAGACATGCAATCATCTCATGATGCACTCACACTCAGTCAACTATTCAGTTAACCTATCCTTACCACTCACACCACTACTTCCTGACTCATACCCACCTCCTACAGACGTGAATAATTTATAAATCTTCCGTTAAAACCTATTATTGGCTAAAATAGCTGCAGGGGGAGGGTACATCACAGTGGAACACATACCAGATTGGCTTAACAACAAGCTTCCCCATGCTAACACTTGGTGTTTCACCCTCATGTTGCTGCTCAGACAGGTGAGAGCACATGCTAATATGGTCAGGCCATTCCATAAGCCAATCTGGTGTGAGCCCCTCTGTGCCTCATCTGCGTACTTGTTTGTTTTATTAATCTTTTAGGTGTGTTTAGTCTCAGGTCTTGTGCATGTCTAGGTTTATGTTGTACATCTTCAGCTCCTGGGGCCTCTGGAGTACTGCTCTATCAATAGGGCTGTGCCATAAGATCTGAACAATAATAACTAATGTATTATGGTAAGAAGATGTACTATAGTGCAGAAACGGCCTGTAGTCTGGCTGTGCTTCCTTCGCTGGCTGCATTAATAGCCTCCACAGGGGTTCATGGACTCTGGACATCCACCTCATGTATATAATTATACTAATGTGTGGGAGGAGGTACCACAGTGACTGTAACCCATCTTCGTAGCTGGCATAATTTTGTGTTGAATGCAATTTAATTATCTTGTGCTGCATGCAAATGCAGTTCAGTAATTTTCTCTTTATATGGTTGATGCCCAGAACAATTGCACACAAACAACTGATATGCAAAACGTTCAACAAAATGGTCTCTCTAGAACAGACTTTCTGGTGAAGGTCCTCCATACATCAAGCTCCAAGAGTCTGGGCATTGCCACACTAGGGGAAATATAAAAAAGACTTGCTAAACTGCGGTCTTGTTCCCATACAGTATCCCCCCTCACGTGCAAATACTTAAGTGGCTATAGCATCTAGACTACCAGGCTGCCCCTCTCCTTTTATTTGTGCTCAGGGAACCAAATTAGTTTACTAGGGTTAACACAAATTTCATCTCATGTATATAAAAACCATGTTGTAGGATCTGAGTACCATTATACTACGTGATTAAAAGATCCGAAGTCTGCATGCAAGGGTCAAGGAGACAATATGTGGCCTTAGTTTCCCCTTACCCTATTTAAATGAGTGAACTTACTCTTTCCTCTTCCTGGTCTCGAGTCCTAATAGAAGTAGATATTCAGCATGTAAATTAGACTACAATTAGCATCATTCCCAAGCCTTCCCTGCACCCAGTACAATTGAGGAAATGCAGGTCTTTGCTCATAAAACACACAGGTTTGGGAATGAGACTAATTACACGTAAGGACTTATCCAATGGCCAGAACCAAACACAGCGAAGCAGAGAAAGTAACATAACAGACACCCAGCCTCGTATATTTTGTCATCATTATATGAAAACAGGACACTATGTCATATGCAATGGACGCAATAGACAGTAGTTGCACTTTATCTGAGTTTGCTGGTAGTGCTGGGTGACAGACAAGGCTAAATTGAGACAAGAAGCCTGCAATGGGTGAACACTATACTACCAGGGATACGGTCATGGAGGACTCATAACAGGTTCCGAAAAGGTTGGATAATACTTGATCTTACAATTTTTCCTGCCATGTTGTCATAGGTACGTATACTGTAACTGAAGGAATCTCCAATAGTAGCATGCACCTGTCTTCAGATTTCTTAGCCTTGTCTGACACCCAGACAAGAGTGCACCCGTTACCTACCATGTCCATTGCAAGTGACAACATGTCCTGTTTTCATGTAATTATGTCAAAGTATACCAGGCTCTCCTGTTCATATTCTGCATTGTGCCAGGAAAGCTTGTGAATAAGGTTATTAGACACCCACTATAAGACTTTTCTAGTTTAATCTGCATCTTTAGATGTGTAGGGAGTGTATTCACCTCAAACAAAAATGGTAGTGGTTCCATCAGTATAGAACGATCAAAACACACAATATTGTATGTGGTAATTACCATAAATTAACTTATAAGGCCAGAAAGACGCGTGTGCCATGAATACATGTACGCGTATGGTGTAACCAATTGCTGCCATCAACACATGGCCTACTGCATAGCCGGTTATTCTCGCGGGTGCAATTTTTCTCGGCTTTCGACCGTCAGCAGAAATACATATATTTGCGGTTTTTGATTTCACGGTTCGAGCATGGAACTTCGATTAATGATTTTATTGCACACTAACACGCTTCGTTTCAGCCCCGCAAAGCTTGCTTGTAGTGCTAGGTAGCCAAGCTAAGCTTAAGGCTAGTATCCACTACTTGCCCAATCTAATTAGCCCGCTCGCTACTAAAAAAACAAACTTGGATAAGCCTGCGTCGCTGATTCTCACGCGCTATTTTTCTTTTCTTTTAGCCAGTCTGCTATTAGCCAGAACAGTCCTTCCACTCTTAGCGAAGCTACAACAAGACAATTAGAACCCCTCAAAAATAACCGGATATATGGTAAAACAGCAAGCTTCTGTGGCCCAGAAGTTAAGGTACTGTCAAGGCAGCAGCCTGTGATAATTAATTCTTATGAAGTGGATAGGCAAAGATTAAAGCTAAAGCTATTGGTATGTATACACCGCAGATTTTACACAGCATCATTTTCGTCCTCTCACAGACTGCTTCCTTAGAAAAGCCTTAGCTACTTGAGCCTTTACTTCAGACTTCATAAAAAAAGCTAGACCTTTAGAAGTGCATGAGCTGTTGGTGGCTTCCACACTTCTGGATTCACATAATCTTGCCATTTGCTTGTAAAGTGGCATATACAATCAGTTTAAGCTGCACTGCTGCAAAGAGGGCTCAATATAGGGAAGATAAAGCCTATAATTAGGTCAGAGTTGGGTTAGGGTCAACATGCATGTCCATTTACACAGCTATGACTGACATGATAGCAAACTTTGATCTCACCTGTAGCTTTAACCACTCATCAAGGTAGGATGCCAGTCCTTTGGCATCATCTGTGTTATCTCCTTGAGAGCAAAATGCTATGAGAGTGACCAGACTAAGTCCTACTGCAGAGCTGTACGAGGTATGAAATAACAGTGCAACAGTGATTTCAACAAGTAACTTTCACTTGATGAAGTAGTTGGAGTGAATTTGTCAGGTTAGCTCTTCTTATAGTTAGTCTAAAAAAGCTAAGTAAAGGTATTAATGGTCCACGAGGCTCCCATTTTTCTAGGCTTGATATACATGCACATCTTATCAACACAACTCTACTCATTGTCAAGACAAAGATTTGGCCTGGCTGTATACAACTTGTAGTGTAGAAATGGTGAGAGGTTTGTACAAGCCAACCACAAGGGAGGCTTGCTACAGCTCCAATGTTTATAGCACTTGTGTACATGTACGTACATGTAGCATGCCAAATATGAATGGCATGACAATCAAACAGTTTCAAGTGCAGCCTGTCTCTCTGTTCACGCATGAAAGATAGTGGTTCACAGTTATCTACAAGCAGGTAAAAAAGTTGACTTGTTTGCCTGCCTACCTGTATAATTATTTTCTAACCATTGCCACAAGCTTCTCACCAGTGTTGAGAAGTCACAAAAATGCATTAAAAAAAAATGAAACAGCACGAAGCCCAAAAAAGCAACCAAACAAGGTAGAAACAACACTCACAATACTTTTGTGGACTACATTTTACTCATGGTGTTTGTCACATGGGATGATAGGAGGTACTGATTAACAGGAGTGCATAAGCCAGTGCATGAAGCTGGAGAAGGCCTTGTTGAAACCGTGGTGCCATCCAAATCCAGATTAGTTACATACATGTAGTTCCGCTCATTCAAATTGCCTGTGATGTCACAGCTTTCTTCTCAGTTACATTCCCTTCCCAAACTGAACTCTCTGGGGTTGAGAAAGTTCGCTAGGACCCTTGCCCTCTTGATTACGCTTCAGCATGTCGTCTCTATCAAAAGAACAGTAGGTAATGTGTCGTCTCTATCAAAAGAACGATAGGTAATGCTGTGTCTCACAATTACGCACTAATGGCCACATGCATTTTTCTGTTGTCAGTTTATGTATAAATTAATGTTCAGTTTCCAAATAAGGAAAGTTGTTAAATTCGACTACAGATTTGGATGGCGCTCGCAAGTAAGTTGATGTTGCATGCTCCTTCGTCGCCTTTAGCAGCTCATGCACTCCTGTTATGAATTAAAATGGCGTGGAATGGTAAGCAAGAGTGCTAGTTAATCACTGCCGAAAACTTCAGAGTTCTTTGAAAGTGCTCTGGTGTGAGTGCAATACCCAAATGGAAATGCTGCTCTTCATCATTGTGTGATTATTACGGTAGCCTGACTGAAAGAAACTAAGAATAATTAGAAGATAGACAATTTGCCCGTTTAGTGACTTGCCGATGTGGTACTTCAGTGTGCTCTCCAACAATGTGTTACTAACGAGAATACCCAAGAATGACTGGTACGGCTCATATGATCTTATCATTATGATCATATCTAGAGCAGACTTATAGCAGAGCAGACTTATAGAGCAGACTCATTTGTAATGCAGCGGGCATTTTTTCTTCTCCATCCCTACATATGGAGTACTACTGTACTCCATGATACACACACACGCAATCACAATACATCTTAGTCCTAATTATGTGGGTGGATCACTGAGGGGACGGGACTATCCTTTGTGCCTACCTCTCAGCATAGAGCTTCTTGGCCAGTCCAGCCCCAGGAAGGAAGATCTGAGATTCCTCCAGTGTCTTGGCTAGTGGACTGGTGGCAGTCGAGTCGGCTGTAGAATGAAGCATGTACACATACACTTAATGGCAAAATTGTCGAGTGTCGTGCCAAGTGTAAGTACAGTGGTAGAGCAGAGATGTAGATGTAAGTGCTGTAAGCAAGTAGACATGAGTGCAATGATTAACAGCCTGGGTGTGGCTCAACAGTAACTGCCTTACCATGGTCCCAAAGAAGCTATGAAGAGATTGCATACATATATGCTTTCTCAGGTATCTGAGAATGATCTGTGGCTTTCAAGGGCGAGTGGAGAGACAAGCCAAGAAAGAGGAATCGCCACACATACGTTGGTGGGAAGTACAGGTCCTTTTTTCTTCAAATACATCTGTACTTGTACAGGAACATGATCAGGTACACTGTACCCATTTCACAGACCTGTACAGAGGCCTATGCACATGGGTGGTACGCATTACATCATGTTTTATTATTGGTGAGAATTTAATTTGCCAAACTGCCGAACTAAAATCTTCACCAAATTTCCCACTATATGGTATATAGTGCTAAAGTCGCTGCTAACAGGATGAGCCAGTCTCTAGTAACCACATTAAGGTCCAGCATTATCACCCACCTTGTATCCTAGGCTCAAGGCTACTCCAGTGCAGGGACTCGGTGAAGTGAGGGTAGAGTCCCACAGAGTGTGGGTTCAGTAGAAACTGGAACTGAGGACTGCAGAGAGAACATACATGTATATGGTGAAACTGACATATAAAGGCATATTGGAGCTACACTGCAAACCTGTGCTCAATTTTACAGCTAGAACAATGAATGCTAGGTAGGGCTAAGATGTATGTAACTAACATGTAGGTCTATAAGGTAGTTCCAAGAATCAAGCCACATAAAAACTATATTCAGGATCCTTAAAATTTGTACATGTATGTGTGAAATTACTGAGCACAGCGAAGTGGAACGAGGCTAATAAAAGTGGGTTAATATCTACGTGGCTTCTGGTCATGCCAATACCACACGAGGCATTGGAAGACAAAGACAAAGACAAAGACATTGGAGTTATAAACAAAACAAGATTGATTCTCTATAGGTTTCACATAGCCTCATTCCCAGGCCTCCACCCAGGTTTTGTAATATAAATTGCAACTGTGTAGATAACGTATTGTTTTTTTTCTTTCAAAACTGAGGTCAACACCATATACAATATGTTGATATGTGAGGACGAGGGACTGTCACTCGTAATCCTACGTACCCCCTGATCTGTGAGTCCCTCCTCTCGTGGGCCTGGGAGCTGGTCAGCACCACCACCTCAGAAAAGCTACTTTCCTTTACCCACTGCAGTAGGCGGGAGCAGAACTCCTGCTGGAAACCCTAGGGGAAAGAAGACACAGTGAAGCATATTGCTGCTTGGAGTTGCATGACCAAGATACAGAATCTCATGACACCTGTACTGTTCTAGTCCTAACTCTCATTACACACTGCAACCATACCAAATGGAGAGCCTAGTAATTCCAAGCGAAGCAAGGCTATACTCCAGTTCCATTGACCTTTTTCTTGGTCCACTGTACCAACTAGTTCTCCTGGTATAGCATATCAAACTCACAGCGAACACTTACCTTCGCTATAAAACTCCAACTATCACAGTGAGCTTGCTTCAGCCTCTAGCTGGTCTTCTGGGTACGTAATAGCAAGTATGCCATTTTGTTTTGTGGGTGGGGTCACTAGTACTAGTAGATTAATCCCAACAAGACTAGTTAACTGTGGCTGTTGCAGTAGAGTTCTTTTGTGGTTTAATCAAGGAAAACTAACATATTCAGGGTTTAGTATAGCTAGAAGATCAAGGGGGTGGGGGGTACCTCTGAGATCCCCCCCTCTTAAAGCTCTATTTACTAGTAGCTACATAATTTCGGGCACCATAATCAGAGCACATAAAGTGCAATGAGGGATCATACCCCAGTACCTCACACTAAGATCAAACATACATGTTTCACACTCCAAGCAAACAAAAATCCTGTATGAAACCTTTACATTTTGACTCGTGGAGTGAAACGTTTTATTGCCTAAGCTAGTTCTGCACACAAAATTAGGTGCATATATATATTATTACCTGGTTTAGTGGGCATAATGGCGAGATATTGCATGAGTGTATACGTTATATTTGTACCATGGGTTTCTACTGTACATGGGGTTTGTACCCTGAGTGCAGTTTTATGTATTCCCGAGGGCGAAGCCCGAGGGAATACATAAAACTGCACGAAGGGTACAATCCCATGTACTGTAGAAACCCATGGTACAGATGACTTGTGCCAGAGTTTTTATAGTGCACCACTAATTGCGCTTTGAAAATGTTTTTGTAGATAATTAAGTTCACAGCTGTGAGAAGAAACCTCAGTAGCTTAGCAACCCTCATGTACCCTGGCTTCAAAGGTTCCGCTTCTGTACATGGGATTTGTGCACTGTGGCGGCGCCTTTCATACACCCACGCACTATGGTACAAAAGTATTTGTTGCTGCACATGTTGAGTGCAATGTCTCGCCATATTGCCCACTAAAACCAGGTAATGAGGTGTTTATTATGTACTACCTTCTCGAAATGTAAGCCATGTCTACCGTCACAAACTTTATGTCCACTCTCCCAGCATAAAACTAGCTGCCTGGCTATCACAATGAGCTACAAAAGAGCTAAACGCTTTTCAGTGAAGCCTAAAGTAGGCTTGCTTACCTTGCAGAGCTGCCTGCAATGAACTTCAAACTTGAATGTGCATGTGGCTTGATCGGAGAAGTGGAAGGGATCACCGACCGACGCTATGACTTAGTCCCCACTTTTCTCGCGTACTTAGGAGCAATTTCGTGAGAGAAGTATTCCTTTCGCTAATGTTGTAGTAGCTTGGTAGCTCCCATTGCTGTGATATATATACTATCCAGTGAAAACATCAACTTTATTAATCAAGAAAGGCTCTCTGACTCCAACTTTAATTTGGATAGAAACTTTGCCAATGTTTCGACTAGATGCTCTAGTCTTCTTCAGGGCGAAAGTGAAATTTGATATGAAGGTGATCTTCAAGTCTGGGCAGACCCAAGGAGCTGTTGCTGAAGGAGGCCCTCTGCATTCAGACGACCCCTGCTGAAGAGTGTTTTAACCACGATAAAGTACTGGAGTTTCCTGATTGCTGGATGAGGAGACTAGAGGGCAGAGCTAGCTTGGTTCGATCCCTGACCTATCCTCGTCCCCAGGCTCCCCTCCCCCGCGCGAACATTTTTCACGCATGGGAGGGGAGCCTGGGGACGAGGCTACCCCTGACCTCCTGTGACGTTCGCTGACAAGCATTGTGCATGACGTGTCGTGACATGCGTGGCTATAAAATACCAGGTGTTCTCACACTAGCTTCACTTTCGTCCAGAAAACTAGAGAATGTTGGCAAAGTTTCTTTCCAAATTATAGTTGGCATTCAGAGAGCCTTCGTTATGCAAGAGCCAACTGAGAAGCTTCCTCTTCATAACTTTATTGTGAGTGACTAAAGGTTTAAAACATGTCAATACTGAGCAATGCTGGGTACATACATGTACATACCTTTGCAATTGGAGCTCTTATCTGTACAACAACAATCTTCAACTCAGAACTACTGTACACTGGAGATAGAAGAGAAGCAATGTAGCGGTAGTCTTGGAACTGGTTCACATGTACCACTGCAGGCCCTAAGTGTTCATTCCTTAATTCCCTGTTCCACACAATATCAAATTTTGCACAAGAAAATCATGTATGTAAAACCTGCACTTTTTAATCTGAATTTTGTGCAACCTTTTAATTACAGTGGAACCTGACACCAGTTTGTCTGTACATGGTAAAGCAGTCACCTGTGTAATGTTTAATGTGGCCTTGTAACTGCACCCAAAATAATGCAAACCATATTATAAAACACTGGTGGCAACGGCCCAGAAGCTGCCCAGAAAATGGAATATTTGGACAAATCATCTTCTATGGTCTGTAATATACCTTCCACATGAGTCAAAGCTACGTCAGAAAATACCAAACAGGTTATAGATCCAAGAAGCAAAATTAATCTTGGTAAATGGAATGCCAACATTACAAACTCAGATAGCAATGATAACTACCTGCATGCATCATTATAGCACACTACTATTTAAGTAAATTAGAAGTCATAGCTGACATAAGATACTGCATAGCAGGAAAATTTGGCGAGCATTAAATTTGGCGAAATGGCTGAAAAAGGCTAGAATTTAATATTGGCGAAATGTGATTTTAACTAGCTGGCATAAGCTTATGACGTAATAATTGTGCTTTAGCAAACGACGTAAGCCTTCTTGCTGTTGATTCGGTTATCTTCCGATCTAGAAGCTTCAAGAAGTACCTAGCCGTCTTGGTTGAACCGTTCTCAGCGGCGTACTTCCCTACCCGTGCCCTTTCTGCGTGTAGTTATAGTACTTGCCTCGATCATGGTGCTTACAGTACAAGTATTTCAAGAAAGGAGGACCTGTACTTCCCACTCTATGGACATGCGGTGATTCCTCTCTCTCGGGGAAGAACATCCAACAAGCAAACACAGAGGCTCTTGGAAAGTCATCGGGAGAGCCAACCAGAAAGAAAGCTGTCATGCCTGTAACTGTGTATAATTATACATGTATATATATATGAGCGTGGGTGGTATGCATTATGTCAGGTTTTATTATTGGTGAGAATTTAATTTGGTGATTTTTTTTACGATTCGCCAAACCGCCTAATTTAAAATCCTTGCCAAATTTTCCCACTATACGGTATACACTTACACCACTTTATGGAGTTCAATCATCTGTATTGCACCAACCTCTCTAATAAGGCTAAATGTATCTGGCCCACAGGTTCCACTGTAGGTCTGTCTTGTGTTTTTCTTGTACGTATGTTCTATATGTCCTGGTGTGAATTGGAGCTAACTATTATTTATTGAGACATCCACTAATCTGTTATCTTGTGGCTAAGGAAAATTTATCTAGTGTAATGGTTTGCTAGCAAAACCATGCCTAACTGAATGTTTATAGCTAGTCTTGTCAAATTGTTTCCTGAGTGACAGTGCATGTATACATGTACGTACATATACTGTTTAGAAGATACTTCATGCACTACTAACTACTACAACACCCATCTTCATAATTATGTAACCTCTCAACGATGACTGACCTTCAGCTGCAGTGTGCAAGTGTCCAGACTGAGGGGTGTGGTCAAAGGCATCATTTCCCACCAGCGGCAGCAGGCTGGGATCATGGAGGTAGCCTACCCGGCCCAGCCTTAGGGAGTTTATGAGGAGGTCTACTGCCAACTGGCCAACATTGCCAACTGAGATACAAGGCTGTGTATGTGCAGATAGGCCACAAGTCACAAACAATAAAGATTAATTATGAGTTACCTGTAAACTCTGTAGTCAGAGCTACATAATCGACTCATTTTGTTTTGAACCCCACTCATAAAATTTCCCCAACATTTCTCCTAGATTGTATGTGTCCCACCCAAATTATAAAGTAGGAGTGTGTATAATAGTCTCGCGGGCCAGACTCACACGTGCAGAGCGGAAGAGTGAGTTGGTCAAATCCCCATATGGCTTTCGTGCAGCACAATCAGCAGTAGGGCAGCTAACTAAGTGGGTGGGAACACAATTGGGACGTGTTTGCAGTAACACTGACAATCAGCAGCAAACAGTCTGAAAGGCACTGCCATGTTTAGACATCACGTCCTTTGAATACCCAATTAACACGCTTGGCATGTTAGGCACGAGATGGTGATGTGAATTTGACCAGACTCACTCTTCTGCTCTGCGCGTGTGAGTCTGGCCCACAAGAATATGTGTATAATTTAGACACCTTTTTGCGAATTTATAGTATTCTAAGTGGGGAGGAGTATGGAACAAGGATAATTCTATTGCCCACAATTACTCCTCCCCACGTCCCCATCAGTTAGTCTGTACCCAGACCCTTCCCATCGGGAATACTGCGAGCATTAGAGCTGGCTTCTGCGACTAAGTCTCAGTCATGAATGAGGGAATGGGGCTATTCTTCGGGTATCCAGCCTGGGGGTCTGAGTAGCAAGACGTAGTTTCGGGTACTGGGTCTGGGCACCCGAGACTAAACGAGACTAGGGGGCTGCCAATGATGTATTAAAAATACAAATTGGTACTGTTTCGTACCACACTTACCACGACCAGTCTGTGGGAATCAAAAGAGATTGAGGAACTAGCAGAACAGTAGACAAACATCTCGCATTTTTTTTGCTGACCGCGTATCCCTCGACCCGAGCCCATGCGAGAGCTTAACGCCCCCTCGCAATTAAGACAATTCTAGCCGAGCTCTAGAAAGATGTATCCTTCAGTCTTTGGGCTGGTAAGTGACTCGCTATTATTGGTGCTTGCTAGCCTCGTCCTCCACCTGCAGGGCCTGGGGACGAGCCTAAGTGCTTGTTTGTCAGCCTTGCAGCAGCGAAGTGCTTGCTTGTAGCATGCAGCCTTGCAGCTTAATGCTGCAAGGCTCCTAAGGGAAGAGCCCGGGGACGAGGCTAGCAAACACCAAAATTAAACAATCAAGTGCCTCGCTAGAGGCTTATGTACAATATCGATTTAATATGGTATTGGTGATTGAAGTATTAAAAGGTGCAAGAGTGAAAAAACAAAAAATTCTTAAATAGCTCATGATTAATATTAATGGTAGTAGCAAGGAATTTACATCTGTTGCAATCCCGTGGCATTGCTGGGGTGGAGGTCAGAGCAAACTTCAAATTTAACAGTTTCTACTCGCTTTTCACTAGTAGTGTATCTGTGCAATGGCTGCTAGCCAGATGCGCACATTAAAGTACTCTCCAAGAAGAAATTAAAGCAGATATCAGAATTATAGTAGGCCTAAGGCCTTAAGCAGATACATGTTGACTGAATTGTCTACGGGCTCAGTTAGACCATGAGTGCACACCTCAGAATTTCAGTCTCTATTTTGCATGCACACGGATCCGAGAAACCTGTAGCTTCGTTCCCAGGCTCTTGCGCGCCTCTGCAAGAGCCTGGGAATGAGGCTAACATCTGGCTGGATCCATACATACATCCGACTCATTACAATAGTGGGTTTTCATGTAAGCATAGCCTAAGTTCAGTCACCATTTGTTCATAACATGTCAGAATGTATAATGATACATTCTCAATACTTTATAGAAATACCCCTTCACACACAGCAATGCTACAGATCAAGAGTTTACTAATGAACCAGTTTATAAGATTGATGGTTTTGCATTATCAGCTTCACTGTGAATCAATCTGTTGCAACTAAATGGAGGTGCACTGTATAAGTAATCGCACACTGCATTGACAAGGCTCTCAGATCTCTCATGTATGTAGATACCTGTCTCTGTCTTCATCACATCTACCAGCAAATTAGTACACATTGATGATCACCCTGCAACAAGAATGGGGTGACACAAAAGGCTAGTTGCTATACCACAAAAGGTTTTCCCCTTGTACAGAATCACCAGGCCTGAGGGCAAGTATTATTGATCAGGTGATGACGTGATAATATTCTGCCAGGCAATTAGGTTGAAGGTCATACTATGAGACACCGTGCAATTAAAGCTGTGTACTACTATGCATGTTAGGTGTGAGCATATTCAGAGACCCAATTCACAAGTTTATGGCTACTATCATGGGTGCATCAGTGGTTCGATGCTCCCTTGATACTAGCTATAATCAGTTGCAGATGTTGTCATTGAAGGACTGATATTTGAGTGAACTATACCATACAAGAGCTTGGAATGACATTCTATTAGGGCATTGTATAGTAGAATAATGAGTGATTCTTGAGTTATTTTCTAAGCTATTTACACAAACTAGATTAAGTTTCCAGAAACCATAACATACTTAAAGGCCAATTGTACATGTAGTATCATGGCTTGAGTTAATTAGTTCAAGTGCAGCCACTTTGAACCATGCTCAATGTGACAATAAATATGTTTTGTATTCATGAGGGATCTAACCAACACAAACATAAATTAAGAGAGAAATATTTGATAATCGCTATTCATGAATACACAATCATCAAATGACTGGCAGTTCAATCTACTGGTGTAGCACAACACAGCCCCCCACAAGGTATTCCCCTCTATCCTACCTACCCTATCACCTGATTCTAAGAGTAGGGGTCTTCAGATCACCAGATTTCTTCATGATACTCGCAACTTGTGTCGCCTGATTCTTACTTGCTGCTTGTGTCGCCTGATTCTTATGGCAAGGGCTGTATAAAGCTTGGTCTTGGGAGATTGCTCAGTTGGTATCGTGTTAGTATAGAGTGGTTTTGAGAAAGACAGGGACGATCAAAGTGACTTTCTTAAAAAAAAAAAGAATAATGCATTCAGTCAATATTGTGCTGGTGAGTTGTGTAATTATGTACATACCTATTCATGTTGCGAGGGTATGTATTCTAATAGTGATGGGCTGATTTAAAAGTGCATCAAGCCAATGAAGCTGATCGCCAGCTCCTTATGATTTTTTGGCCCAAGTAAAGTGTAATTCATAAAGTGTACTTGCTCCCACATACGTAAACACGTGAATACATAAAGAATAGGAAATTGGGCACTTTGTACCTAGCTATGTAGCTGGTCAACTCTTGTGCAGAAAATAAATCTGCCACATTGGATCCAAGTACCTAGGCATATGTGCCATTTGTGTGTACATGGACTGTTGGGAAAGGGCTAATGCTAGCTATGGTCAAGCCAAAGCTGCACAATAAATTCAATAGAGTATACATGTACGTATTTTGAGCTCTTATGAATTAGATATTTGTCTTTGATTTATCCCTTATGAATAAGCCTTCACCTAACAAGGAAACGTTCACAATACCAGCATAGTTCTAGCTAATGTAGTTTATGCCAATCACTAAAGAGAGCCATGCAGGTATATTTTGTGCCTGGTCTCCTCCCAAAGTAGCGAAGGCTGCAAGAGTGAGGACTGGAGATCAAAGCTATATGTACACTGCTGGTATATCTCATACTATCTAGCCACAACTTGGGTCCACAATTTTTACCAATAGATTAGGCCAAAGTTTTTTTACACAATGGTGATAAAACGTATGCTCTTCTTACTTTCCAGGCTGTGCTGCTTGTTGTACATGCACAGGGTCTGTCTCAACAATCATATTTAGACATCGTACACAGAAAAGGGTACTGCATCTGGTATGGAGAATGTTCTGAGTCACCATTTGGAGGGAAGTATAATTGCTTTTACAATGGCCCAGCCAAACCATTTGGCCGAAACAAAGAACTGTTTGACTTGATCAACAGCACTTGTCCTGAATACATTAATAAAACTGATCCCAATAGTTCCACGAGTTGTTGTGATATTGCACAGATGAAGACATTTCAAGCGCAGATGGAATTACCTGTAGCGCTGTTTTCACGCTGTCCAGCTTGTATCAAGAATTTCTTAAATCACTTCTGTGCTGTGACTTGCGATCCAAGCCAGTCTCTCTTCATGAACACAAACAACACAAGAAACATTTCAGCCAAAAATGGGGCCTTTGTCGAAGATGTGGATATCTATGTTACGATAGACTATGCAGAGAGGCTATACAATTCTTGTAAAAATGTTGAATTTCTGAATGAACACACAAAAGTGGTCGATTTAATGTGTGGAGAAGGTGAGTGTAATGCAACTAAGTGGCTAACATATCTTGGTGATCCTGACCAATCTGGTGAATTTCCGTTTCTAATGAGGTACTTTTTTGAGCCAACACCAGAGGTCCCTGGTCATCCCAACATGAGAGCAAGGTCACAAGCAAACGCCAGCTTCTATGCTTGCAATGACACAGAACACGGGGTTGCTTGTAGCTGTTCAGATTGTCCTACCAATTGCAGAATTATAAACATTACGGATGTGTGTCTACCTCCACTGCCCCAAACTGAGCACTCTTCCTTCACTTTTGCTGAGAACGTCATTGCTTGCATTGGATTTACTGTCTCGGGTACTGTGTGGTTGATGGCTCTCGTTTGTGCCATTTTGCACCGTGATATAACATTGAAATCTGAGCAGTCCAGCTCACTACAAAAAGACAGTGTGCATATGGTCAAGTCAGAAGGCAAAGCTAATAGCAGTATTACAAATGAATTTATTACCAACAAGGATCACTACTATGTAAGGTCTGTCCAGCAATTTAGCACATGTAGTACCTCTGTTGTTGATTACTGGATCAAGGCGGTCTTTTATCACTACGGCAAGTTTGCTGCTGAGTTCTGGTACATCACACTGCTGTTGAGTGTTCTCATCTGCACTGGTCTTAGCTGTGGCCTGTTCTTCTTCAGAGTTGCGTCTGATCCTATGCAACTGTGGACCTCACCTGGTGGTCAAGCTGCTATTGAAAAAGATTATTTTGATTCTAAATTTGGTCCCTCGCATCGCATTGAAAAATTAGTTATTACAGCCCCGAATGTACCCAGCTACAGCTTTCAGCCTTTTGGAATCCCCGTAGCCGAGTGGACGTTTGGGCCTGTGATGCAGATGAAAGTGTTGGAGGAGGTAAGCTTAAGGTGGCATATATATTGATATGACATGTGTACACCAACATGCGTACATACGACTACCAGTAATAGTTATTAGTAACCTTCGAATGAAAGTCTCAACTTGATTTACAAAATAAATTTTCACTGAAATCCAGTTAGACTCTGTCATATTTTGCATCCATCAAACACCTGAATGAGGCCTTGCTTATATATTATTGAGTACTGCCATTTCCTTGATCAGAAATCATGCCTGTTGTAACTTCGGCATATCCCACAGTTCCACAGTAGGTGGGATGAGTAGTCTGGACTCCTATGTACATGTACATGGGGACTTTTAGATTACATCTGGTGCTATTCTTGTCTAGGTGTTCTGGCTACAGAACAACCTGACTGAGATGAAGGTTCCCTACATTGATGAAGAAGGCAAGCACAGGAACATCACCCTGCAGGACGTCTGCTTCAAGCCACACTCTCCCACCAACAACAATTGTTCTATCCTGTCTCTACTCAACTACTTCCAAAATAGCTATGTTAGGCTGAAAAACTACACAAGCGACCTGTTTGGGTTCATTACGTATAATGCTTCATACCACATCCACTTTTGTGTAAGGTATGTGTGTGTTAATTTGTATTTGTGTTTGAAATTTGGGAAAGTGGTAGGATACTTATGCATCTATTGCCTTATGAGTTACCAGAACGTTCCGTGCATAGCGGTATGTATATATATATATAGCTAAGTCTATTTTACTCTCACGGGTAACTGACTATTCATGTTAATATACATACATTGGCATGCATGTGTGTATGTGTCTAGTTATGTGCATGCATGTGTGTATGTGTATGTGCATGTGTGTGTGTGTGTCTGCCATGCCCAGACTCTTTATCAGTGTGTAGAAAAATGTAGTTATAGGGTTCACTTTCCATGTATAGGTATACTTACTAATAGTACTAGTCTTAGTCTGGTACACGTGTGCGTGCGATCGATGTTAAAGTCTGATTCATGCAGTGTTTGAATGGAGCAATACTCACTAGTTGTGTAACCTTCTGGATCTTTAAGAATACTGGTATGGCTGGAGGCATTGAACAGCGTATAGCTACAGTGGCGTAGGAGCCGTAGCGGCCGTAGCGGCTTTGGCCGCTACACTTTTCGCCTAAATATTAATTATTCATAAGCTGCAACCCCACCAACCGCGAACCCTTCAAGAGGGAATTTGAGTTGTTAAACGCTGTTTCCAGCCCTCATGGTTCGCAAAATGGCCATGGCTAACCGTATACATTATGTAGAAGAGCAAGACGTCGTGCTGTGCTTCACGTGCGCTCGTGCCCTTTTAAATTTTGGCTAATTTGTAGACGTTAGGTTGCGCGCTCGGCGCTACAGCCGCGTATAAGAGCGGCAGGCGAGCGTGGTTGAGCGATACAATAACTTGATATCATGCAGCAGTGTCTTCAGTAAGCGCTGTGGCGGGAGAGCTGAAAACCAACGAGAACGCTTCCTGGATGGTATGAAAAACTATATCCCAAAAAATTTCGGGGGCGAGCGGCGCGCGCAAAGGCTGCTTCGCAGCCCTTTAGCCTCCCCACTTCCAAACTGCTTCCTACGCGCCTGAGCTAGCCTGCGATGTTTGAGACTACCTAGTACATGTATGGCAGAATAGAAACTGTCAACCTCCACTGCATAAAGAGCTTTCATATGCCTTACCATACAGATGCATATTTATCTGACTGCATTTGTTGTTCTATGTATCAGGTTTTCAAGCTTTTATGTATATCATGGAGTACGGTAGTACTCCATATATAGGGATGGCACGGGGAAAAAATGGCCGCCCCATATCATGTGTACAAAATCATGTGCTCATAAGTCTGGTAAACCCATAGTATAAAGCCTTAATGAGCCATACCTGTCATTATCGAGTACTTTCACAACTAACAAGACTGTTACAGTCGGTAGAGAGTATCGATGAAGTACCACATCGGCAAGTCGCTAAACCAGCATCTGTTCATATTATTCTGATTCTGATTCTGATTCTGATTCTGATCCTTCTGATGGGCTAGAGCAACAATGACTAAAGCCACTACAATGATTCAAACGCGAATAAGCGACATTTTCGGTGGAGTAGTGCACTCAAACCAGAGCGCTTTCAAAGAACTCAAAGCTGTTCAGCAGTGATTCAGTAGTGCTCTCCAGTGGACGCTTGCCGTTCCACGCCATTTTCTGAACGTAGCCGGAAGGGTACGCGCTTGGATATCCCGGATGTAATATTTCACGATGGTTACGCCTACACCGGAAACGCAGCCTCGAGCATGCTGCGTGGACGAGCTGTTCTGCTTAGACGCTTATAATACTTGGAGTACGCTTTATGACGGACCCAAAGTGAGTTGCTGTAGTTACGTTATAATAGTAAGAACACTGATACAACTGCTAGACCATTACAGACCATACTAACCTCCATGATGTGCATTAAATGGAGTCGGAAAACTGCTGTAGACAGCCGTCTGCCATTGCAATGTTACATACAAGAATGTGTGGGTGTACAGTGGCATTCTCAAGTCGGTAGGCGCTTAGCTACAATTCACATTAGCTGTATTTTGCTACTCTGCTGTATCTTTAAGCCCCACTGAAAGCTTTGCAGTGCAAAGTGCATTCCGAGTGTGTCTGTTACATTATAGGTGCTGTTAGTTTATCATAAATGGGAGCATATGTGGATACAGACCATCTAAACACCATTCATACCTTTCTCCTCCCCACAAAAAAACAACAGAAACAAGTAACTAAAAAATGAAAGAACATATAGGGATGGAATCCCCAAAAAGCAACCAAACAAGGTAGGAATGGTACCACAATACCCTTACGGATTGTCATCCCTATATCTTTTGCCATTTTCCAACCTCAACACACACACACACGCACACACACGCACACAGACCAATCCCTGCCATGCCACACCAGCCATATCCACAGCCAATAGAATGTGCATGGCAATTGCAGCACTTCACAATGCAACACACATCACCCCCTCACACTACAACTTATCCTCCACATGCAGCAATACACACTCGTAGGCTATACTACATACATGTACCACTTACCCCACATTCTACACCACAATCCACACCTACAATGACAACTACACTCTTCCACCTGCAACAACACCCTTTCACCTCACCAACAGTTAGTACGGAACACATTTCCAAAAACATTACTCTATTATACCAAAGTACGTAAAAAAAAAACTAATCATCTACACCACAATCTAACATCCTGTCGTCCCATGTAACTAGCACGTATGTATACTAGTGATACACAATGTGCAGGGATGTCCTCGCTTCACGAGAATTGCTGGGTGTGGCACATGGCATGCAGGTGGCACGCCCATAGCACCCACCCACAAATGAAAAGGGTCAAACACACACCCATAAAACTAAATGGCTACTTGCTATTATGTGCTTAGAAGACCAGAGGCCGAAGCAAGCTTACTGTGATAGTGATCGCTTCCAAGTCTCCCCATTAGGAGTTACAGTTTATAGTGAAAGTAAGTGTTCGCTGTGTGTTTGATAGGCTATACCAGGAGAACTGGCTGGAACAGGTTACGACGAAAAAAGGTCAATTGAACTGGAGTATAGCTTCGCTTTGCTTGGAACTAGTTGCAAAAATGGCAAAAGATATAGGGATGACAATCCGTAAGGGTATTGTGGTACCATTCCTACCTTGTTTGGTTGCTTTTTGGGGATTCCATCCCTATATGTTCTTATTTTTTTTAATGTTTTTTTGTTACTTTACATATTAGCCTTAACTGGAGCTGGGATTGTGGCTAGTGCATGTACATATGTATATCTCAGGACCCCATTAAGCTATGTTTGACTGCTGTGTGTGTGTTATCCTGTTAACATATCAGTCCCAGCTATGAACATTTTTGCATCTCTTCCAGGAATCCTTCCTCTAAGGGTAGGTACATCCCCTGTTTGGCAGCCTTTGGTGGACCAATCAAACCTGATGAGGTGCTAGGAAAAATCCACTGTAAGCTTACTGTTCATTTGATGCTAAATTTTTTTACGCTTTAGGACCTTATTTGATGTACACTTCTCTTGAGACTTTCACAGGGGGCATATTAGCTGTTACCTGGGAATTAACACTCTGTAAAGCCATAATATTATTATGTGATGGGATCTACATAGCTGATACCGACTGCATAATTTTTAACTATTAGCAGATTGTGCTAAATGTCTGCAGCTTCTCTCTGTTTTCCTGAAATGTGAGCCTCAGGTAGTAGGTTTGCCATTTTCATCCAATTACTGATGAACTCTGTCTTGTAACTCCCTCATGATTCATTTCTGGAATGTTCTGCTGAAATAACCCTCCCTGTAAAATTGATTTGCGTGTATGCAAATTGTGCTTTAACTTTTTAGTGTGTGGCAACCTCAAAATCTCATTATACATGATACATACGTATGTACATGTACAGTGTACATGTACATGTAGTTGGAACTGGAGCCTCATTCCAACAAGGCTATATAGTACACACATTGCAAAACTGTGTATCAGTACGTACCTCTTTAGAGCATCTGAAGATAGATATAATCTTTGTGGTGTATGCTGCTAAGCCACCTTAGCTCACTTACTATTTTTCAACTTCAGCTTGCCTATAATTACATATCCTCTGTCTGTTCTGCTTTGTGCATGGGTTGCTCTTTACCATCCTACAGTGGATCCTGTTATGAACATATGTGATTACGATATTGCTGAAGTCCTCTACATTACTTTTGTCAACAACGCTGGCACAAAGGAGGAGAGCAAGATGGCAAAGGCTTGGGAGAAGGCTTTCATCAAATTTGTGAGCAGCTACAATGGCACTTACATCAAAGTACACTACTCAGCTGAGGTAAGCAAAGCTCACTTGGATGTACGTATTGTACGTATGTGTACGTACATGTACATACCTACATATAGTGTAATGTGAGCCAGTGCACTTTATTGAATGGCTAGACAGTATGTGTACATTTATACCAGTAGAACTTGAAATAATAGGCTGATCTGTGCATGTCTACTTACCTCAAGTATATGTACATGTATATCATGAATCATACCATCCAGAGTTTTTCATCGGTGTTTTGTGGCAATTGTAGGAGTCTCCTAAACACATGTCGTATACTGAAACTCTATCCCTTCACCCAGTTCACGAAGCTCTATGTACAAACACAGTGCTGTACCAAATACCATTTGGTACTCCAGGCCACCTTGTACCTTATCTTACATCTGCACTGTAATAGAACTGTACGTGACATCACAGACCATACGTATAATGACCATCTTGTACTTTTCAGTTTTGAGAGTTGTAGGCTCTTCAATGATCATAGAAGCGAGAGCAGTTTGGAATTCATGCTAGTACGTATTTTAACTGGAACTGTGGAGCATTTATCAGGTTGGACAAATTTATGTTGGAATAATAATATTGGGCCGTGTGCACAAGGCCATGCACTCACGCTGTATGTACATGGCAGATTTTCCAGTGCCTTAGCAATAGTTACTAGATAAAGTAATACAGGTGTGCAAGCTTAGCCTTAATCAATAATAAGTAAGTTCATTGTGTATAACAACAGTTGCTATGCTTAAATACATGTATTGATCATTTGCACGAGCAATAGGCAAGGTAATTGCACAAGTGAAGCGAATACAATTTTGCCTATTTGCAAGCTAGTGCAACTATTCCCAATTGGCACAAGAATCTATGTGATTCCCTGTCAATCACATATCAATACAGTTCCTATAATAGCTACAGCCTTTGTTGAACTAAGTAACTACACACAGTGTACGATTATAGAAATAACTGCACTCTTGTCCATAGGGGTAGATGTAGTGTTACATTGTACATGTAGTATGTAATTAGTGACATAGTTCAAAACCTTGGTACATGTGCTCTACTCATTTGATGCACAAGTGTATCCGCTCTCAGCGATCAATCCAGGATGAGCTGACTCGTGGAAGTGAAGTGGAGCTCTTCCCTGTCCTCATCACCTACCTGCTGGTGTTTGCCTACTGTGCACTATTCCTGGGACACATCAGGAGTTTGGCCACCATACTGGTTAGACCCTGCCATTATGTTTGTGATATGTTAGGCTGATATATATGGCCATACCAGTAGCAGATACTAAGTTACTTGTGATCTGAGAGCAGTTCCTATCAGACAATGAAGGTTGAGAGAATGAAGACCGTTTTGGACACCTGCTCTACTTGAGTTCTCCACCTTGGTGATTATATCAAGGATACTTAGTTGCTAATATTATTAGTAATATATCATCCCTTTTGGATTTGAAGACCGTCGTTGCAAGCGTGTTACCTATACTAAAGAAGTACCTGAAGTTCTAGTCTATAGTTGAGCAATTGATGCTGTAAATTGCAGCTGCTATTCATTTTCAATGGAGACACCATACATTTTTATCCCCATGTGATGTAATTGGGCAAGTTGGCCATCTATTTATGTAGAATGTGTAGTTAATGTGTGCAGTTAGAATTCTCTATGACCAAATTGTTCTAACATTATCACACTGCCAAGCGTAAAGTATGGCAGGCGAGTAGAGATGCAGATGTAATGACTGGGTATAGGGAGACGGGTGTATTTTGCGAGCCAGCCATTCGCAAGAATAATTGCTAATTAGTTAGGGAGCCTTCCACGGTAAAACTATGTGATAGACTTGTCCAGATCTCTGACTCTTCGTATGCGCATATACTTATGTACGTACATGTTTGAAGACGGTATCCTTGCAACTGCCAGAGATGCCATTTTGAACACGTGCCTTGAGGGTGCCACATAAAGAGCCAGACGAAAGTGTCTGGCTGATTATTAGATATTATATGTGGTAGTCCCGGGTAGAAAATGAATATTATTTGATTGCGTATTTCAATTGCGTTACTGCATTCAAAGTGCTTTATAACTGAACTCCAGTAAGGGTGGGGCTCATATGGTAAGGAGTAAGGGTAGGACTCATGCATAATGTATAGTTGCTGCAATATTCTGCAGCAAATATGCATTGGGTATGAGCCCCACCCATGCGTCGCGTATGAGCCCCACCCTTACCGGAAATTCAGAGATACAGTGCATCAAGGAGATCAAAATAGGCGATAGATTTTCTACCAGGGACTGACACCTTGTTTTTAAGGTTACATACGTACATGTAACTGCACTGCCCATGATTGCCTGCACTTCACTCAAGCTCTCCTAGTGTCACACCTAACATTTCAAGTCCATTACTCAGGTTGAAGATTGTGGTGCATGCTAGTGTATATAGCTTGTGGAAAATCCAATTTAGTCATATGTATACAGAATGTAGACACGGAATAATGTTCATATTAGTCGTAATTGCTCCCCAGGTTGACATGCAGCTCACTCTGGCTCTGTGTGGTGTTCTACTGGTGGTGCTGGCAGTGAGCTCCTCCCTGGGTCTCCTCAGCTACCTGGATCTCCCTGCCAACCTCCTGGTCCTCAGAGTAATGCCCCTCCTGGTGCTGGCTGTGGGGATGGACAACCTCTTCTTCCTGGTGCATTCTTATGAGGTACGTGTGTGTGCTGTTGTCGAGTACATGCAGATATAAAAATGTTACTTAATTCTTTCGATTACCGGGGTGTCTTAGCTTATTTCAGGGTATCAAGCAGTACACATAAATTAGTAAAGTGTCCTGAATCCTGATTGGAGGGGTTCCACTGCTCCCTTGATGGTTCATGTTGTACCCCGAGTAGCCACTATGAATGGTCATGGTTATGTTGTGAGTGCATGTTAATGTTGTACCCTCAAATTGTCATGGTAATGTATATTATACTAGGTATACGCATTGTGCAGATGGCTTTACGCTGAGGTATGACGTAAGTTAGTTAGCACAAAACCACACCCACTAGAACGTTCGAGAGCTGCATCGCGCACACAATTGCCGGAGAAGCTACTACTACACGAATGGGCCTTCAGGAGACGAATGTCTCTGTATACAACACAGTTCCAAGGACCAGTTATGGCTGCTGCACGAGAGCAAAGTTGCTTGAATCTCACGTTTGTATCGCTGGCGATCGATCCACGTACCGTCTGTCTCCAGTGGTCAGATCTCTGCTGAAACAGAGGCTACACAACTCTAATCGTGTTGGAGCTGTAGTAAGCCTACCTGGGTAAAAAGAAGTGATCGATTTGTCCTGATCTCTGATCCTTCATGCGCCAGAAGTACAAAGGTGGCATCCATGTAACTGGTCAGGACGCCATCTTGAACATGTGCTTGCCCCCCCCCCCCCCCCCGGGTGGCCCCCGGGGCCAGAAGCAATCCGTTACAGACGTAATAATAACACGTATATGGAACGTACAGACACAGTAATAACATGTATAAGGAACGTAACCTGAGATTTAATTGCATTCCTAAGCGTGAAGGAGTTGCGCACGTATGTATACGCTAGCTGAGATTTCAGCCCACACTGCACGATTAGTTGCCTCGCGCTAAGGTGCTCGGCAATTATATACGTCAAGCGTACATATGGCAAGGATCAGTGGTTGATTATTAGACTTTCCACCCTTTTTACCAGATGGGCTCATGTGAAGCTTGCGACCAGCTGGTACTGAGATTGTTTTACCCCTTCTGCATCTGTATGTGTGTCCATGATATGGAATGCAATTATGATGTACACTAGGATTATGTCATTACATTACTATGGTACCACTATAGCTAGCATGAGCACAGTGACCGGAAGTTTGCAGCGAAATTTTGATATTAAGCTACCTTGCTTGTCTATATGGTAGAAAACAGGTAGGTGGCCTGATTTGGCAAGTTATGGCTGCTGTAACTGGAAGTGCTGCTGCGTCAGCACTTTCGCTGTTAGAGTGCCTGATGTATTGCTGAGGATGGTACTAGATGTGAGGCACGTGCACGTACCCGGCTGGTCTTTAGATATGAAATATCAACTTTGTTGCATTAAAAGTAGTATGCAAGAGAGGGTTCCACTGAATGACTATATGACCATGACCAGTGGGCCACTCTAATGTGCTGGTTGAGGGTGTAGGCTTCCTTGCCTGAGTGAGTGAAGTAAGCAAGTGGAATAGTGGCTTTGCTCGCTTAAGTGAGGAAGCCTGGACTTTAGGGGACACAATATGGCCAGGCACAGCACATGCATGTGACCTTACCAATTACATCAATGTCTGGATTACAGGGGTGTCCTAGCTTATTTCTGTGCACTCTAATCCATTATTATATGCAGACATTTGTCTTGTAGCAATTCCTTTACAAAAACAAGGTTCATATCTAAAAACCAGCTGGCGCAGTTGTACGTACTTTGACATTCTGAGTTATCCAAGCCAATGCTCAGTAACAGGTAAGAATTTGATAACTGCAGCTGTGGAGCAAGTTGGGTTTAATAGGCTAGCTATATACCTCACCATGTAGCTACACCACAATCTAACATCCTGGTAATGCAAAAATAAGCTAGCTTATTGGCTTTCAAAGTGTCAGCAGCTCCACTGGACTAGTAGACTACTGCATGTCGCGTAACAGTTATGACACAGTCATTGTGCAAGTGATATGTGCGGACACACATACATACATATATACATACATACAAACTCAAAACCGTAAAGCAATCTTAGTACCAGCCAGTCGCAGACTTTGTGCACACCCAGCTGGTAAATACATATACGGTAGGCCTCCCGGGTCTGGTCATTTTTCAGCACTGCTATTACTGCACTAGACTAAGCCTCATGGTTCCCAACAATGATCTGGGCTGGGCTTCCTCCACCCCTTCTGTCCGGGGCAGAAGGGGTTTTTAGCAAGTACCTGCTTGCTAAAAATGGTGAACGTACGAATTAAGACTCACCAGAGTGCTGTCCGGTTTTAGCCTTGCGTAGGTTTAGTTAGTACTGAATATTTAAATTATGTACGTACTTATATGTACATACAGTATGTGTATGCACCCTTTGGCTTCACTTTTCTTCACCACAGAATCAAGCAAAGAAGTTTGCTTCCATCCATGATGGCAATCTGCAGAGTGTCCCAGTGAAGGAGTTGATAGCCAGAGTCCTTGAGGAGGTGGCCCCCAGGTTGTTGCTGACCTCTCTTCCTGAGATTGTTGTCTTCTTCCTGGGAGGGCTGTCTTCTGTACCAGTTGTCAGGAACTTTTCATTTTACACTGGAACTGCTGTCGTCATCAACTTACTACTACAGGTAGAGTGTTTTTACTTCATCACTAGAGTCCTATAATAGACTCCAGGTTGCTGTCAAATAAAGTCACATAATATACATATACTCATATCATGCTCTAGTTTGGATTCAAAATAATGATATGCGGAGTATATCAATGATCTGTTAAGTACCAGTAAATTTTGTTTTATGTGGGCATATTCGTGAACAACATGAATGGCTGTGATTTCCATCTTTCATTGGTAACACTTCTTTAGTACTCAGTTTATGACATATAAACAGCCACGATAAGTAGTCTAAAAGAAGCCAGGCTCTGTTATCTCCTTTGTTAATTGCCTGAGCTAAAACTGTCCTCATCTGCTCAAACTCTCATCCTTCTACCGTATGCATGTCATGCATGAAAGCAAATGTACTGACTATAGGCCCACAGTAGCAAAAGTAAGACATGCCTTTGACCTGGGGGTGGCACAGTATACTGCATTAATATGATCATGGAGGCTGTTGTGATTGTAATTAGTACGTCCGTTCTGCACATTGTTTTGAATCTGGGAATGAGCTGAGCCTTTTACCTAGCATAATTCTAGCTCTGTAAAATCTACCATCTTTTTACCTCCAGCTTTCTGTGTTTGTCAGTGTCATGACCCTGAATGCCAAGAGGCGAATGGTAAGTAATTCAATGCACTATATGTAATTCTATAGCCAGCTCATCTCTGGTACACACACATACTTGCCCACACACACACACACACACACACACACACACACACACACACTATTTTGTTCTCAATGGTACAGTTTACTCCTCCTGTGGGGCAGAAGGTGGTCCAGTGGTTCTGGGCGTGGTTTGCCCAGCTGGTCCTGCATTGGCTAGTGCGACCACTTGTCCTGTTGTTCTTTGGCCTCACGATGACTTGCTCTCTGGCATGTCTCTTCAGGATAAGTATTGGGCTGGATCCAACGATTGCCTTGCCCAAGGTTAATAACTGGGTATATTCAATTTCGTACAGAGTTGGGGATACCGTTTGTGTGAGAACTGTACTAATTAAATACTATATACCCATGCAAAAATAATATGTACTTTTATTACGAGTGTAATCTAGTATAGAGCAGTATCCTATATATCTGTGCATGTTTTGCGATGTTTGCACTAGTTTATGCTTACGCAAGTACATGTACTAGTATCATACTCTAGCTGTGCTATAGCACACTTGAGAGCGCAGAAAATAAAACTACTCCCCTCTTCCTTGAACAGTTTTATGCATCTTGGCTAGCATAGAAATTTCTTTATATAGTTGTATGTAGGCACTTTTGAATTATGTAATGTACATTTTACCTGTAGTGTGCACAGATGTGTACCAGCTGGTACAATCTAAATTAGAATTTGTTTTTATAATATGAAGTTGTGAGTGAATGTTATAATATAATTAATGCTCTTGGGTGGCTGGAACAGATACCAAGGAGGCTCTCCAATTCCACCCCCAGGCAGACTGGATAGCCAATAAGCTGGCCTTTCATCCCCTATTTTCAACATGGTGTAATGTATTCAATGCCTTGTCTTATTGAAATGATGCCAAATTGATACCAAATGCTGGTACACAGCTGGTGTACTTGGATTAGTCTGTTGTAAGGAATGGCTCAAAATTATATGAAGATATGTAGCAGTTGAATAACTGATTTTATTCTCAACGCATTTTCCTGTCACTCCCCTCTCTCCCTCTCAAGGATTCCTACCTGGTGCCGTATTTCCACAGCATGAAGGAATATCTTCATGATAGACCAGCGGTCTACTTTGTGATCAAGGAGGGCTACAACTATAGTAGTGTTGAGAACCAGAACAAGGTATGTACTAGCCTCGAGACCCAGACTTTCCACTAAAATTGGGTCAGAGTCACAGGCTATGATCATGTGAGCAATAAGTTGCATTGATACGTACTTCCCAGTTAAGCATCTGTATAATGCATGCTGCACATTCAAGTTCGTAAAACAATGTGTACTAGGAATACGCAAGCGCAATATGCCTCACAGACATTTATATACAACAGAAAAGACCTGTATACATTGTTGTAATTATGTTGTGCTTGGCAGGAGACTGCTTGCATCAGTAGAGTGTGCATTAAAAATGCTACATAGTACAGTTCCTCTAGTGGGAAGGGGGCTGGCAAAGTATTCTCGTGAGTCACGCAGTCATGACAATAACTAAACCAGTGATGCTGGAGAAGCTACAAGAAGGAGACTGGTCTTCAGGAGACTGATGTCTCTATCTCCTACATAATTTCAAGGATCAGCCATGGCTGCTGTGGGAGAGTGGAGAGACGAGATATGCTGCTTGAAGCTCACATTCGCATCGTTCAATCGTGCCGTCCGTCTCCAACATCCATATTTCTACATTATTGACATGCTACACAAACTCTACTAACCTGTGAGCTGTAGTAAGCCTTCCTTTGTATAACTAGGTGGTAGACGTGTCTACATCTCTGACTCTTTGTGTGCCACAACTTTGAAGATGGCATCCATGTAACTGCCAGAGACACCATTTTGAGCGCGTGCTTTGTGAAGCGTGACAGTCAAATATACCTACTTACATACCTATACATATAGAAATTCTAGATGAGATTCTAAGCCCATATGTTGCGATTATTGGCTGCACTGAGCTCTGCAATTATCTAGTTCTTGTGCAGCAAAAATTACCCCAGCTTGGCATGATACATACGTACTATTATAATATTGTGACAATGGTTAGCATATGACTAGGCATGGCTCTCCCCCTGTCTTTGTTTTCTCACTGAGAAAGCCTGAAAATAAGGCTAGCATTCATAGAATTAGGGTTCTGAATAAATAAGGTACCTGTACATTATATTCCTGATGTGAAGGGATGTCATATCCCTGAACACTGCTACAGTAAGCTGATTGGTCAGAATGACTTAGGTATGGTATAAGTTAGTGTATTGCAGCTGGCACAACAGGTATTTTTTTTGATTCAGATCTGCTCTCTGTCTGGTTGTGACATGGACTCCTTTGAGAACCAGATTATCATGGCCTCACAACCTCCATACTAGTGAGTACCTTATGATACAATGGCAGTGGAGTTAAAAATACACGGTATAAGAATTTATATGGTAAATACAGCAGACTGGCCATGTTTTCTGCACAGAAACAACAAGCCATGCAGTTTGCCACTACAACATTACTGAGTGAGTAAGAGCTGCCCTGTGTGACCTGTATTAACAATTCAGCCAGTGTGGGAAGGATATATGAGGGGTGTGACTAGTAGAGGGTACCTTTTGTTCAAACTAAATGACACTTTTAGTATTTATAAACGTGGTTGAGATAATTTTTGCTGCTATGGCAGCAAATAATATATCACTGTATCTATTACTTACTGCAAATAAAACTGTGTTTCAAAGTAGTTCAACACAGAATGTGGTAGTTACAGCCTCAGCAAGCTTATGATTTTTGTATGGGAGTTAGGCTGCCTGAATGTGAGATATTGATAGTGGAAATTTGGTTTTATTACATCCCCTTGCACCCATGTATGAACACACCAGTGCCCATATAGCTGAGCCCAACCAGCTGTGGCTGGATGCATACTTGGAGTGGCTCTCCCCAGAGAGTGGCTGCTGTGGCTACCACAATGACACTGGCACACCAGCCCAGTGTTTCTCACCAGGTACATGTACGTGGAATAGACTTTGGCTGCTACACGAATGCTGTACACATTGATCTGTCTATAATTGAGTTTACGTATAGTAATCATGCAACACCTGAGTTTATTTGGGCACTTCTCATAAACTGGACTTTACACAGTTCAAACATTACAATTAAAGGACAACTTAGTACTTATAATGGGATTGTTAATATACACTTAATGAATTAACTTAATTAGTAATATGCTCTGTGACCATGGCAAGCCTACTGTGACTCACTGTAGCTGCGCTCTGAGATTATGTCATTATATTTATTTAGTGAAGTGCATGTTGCATTTTCTGTTACAGCTGTTAATACAATGGCTCTCAATAGTGTTTTGTGTGATTACTGCTGCCCTTTCCCTCCCTGCTTTTAGGCAGTGGCTCATGCAAGAGCTGCCTCAAGAGTGTCAGACCCACAGCTACTGAATTTAAAACCTACTTCACCTGGTGCTTGCATGACAAGGGAGACACCAGGTGTGGTGGGGGTGATGGCGTTACTCCTGCAGTGAGGCTCAATCCTGGCAGAACCACAATCACAAGTATGTATGGTATTTTCTGTTTGTATTTCACATCCGCAGTTCTCTTTACCCTACACACCCAAAGGTACCTATACCAGTATTACATGTTTTATAATCCGACCAGGAACATAGCATAATGAAAGAACTTTCACCATAGCCAAGTGACCCCCTGGACAAGGACAAAACCAGTCTGCAAGCACATGAAGTTTAAAACAGGTGAAGGGAGGCATTTGATTAAAAAAGGGAACCAAAACGGCCTTCCCTATGTTAAAAGTTTCTGGGAGGAGAGTTCTTGGAACTGTTAGGTCTCTCTCTGAAACCAGGAGGGGCTTCCATTTAAATATTAAAAAGGATAAAAGTGCTCGAAGCACACGAAATTACAAGGAATCAAGCATGCTCTTATGTTTTCATGTAAGAAAATACATCAGAGCACATGTTCTCTTGTATTTTCTCCATTTAGTACCTACTTTTACCCCCAACGGATAAAGGTTTATTGGTTTAAAAGTATGTAGAAGAAGTAGAAAACTTTTACGAAGATAAAAACTACCCATCAGTATCCATTAAGTGAAAAGCACCAAGTGTCTTGCAGGAATGGTGGTCTATTATGGCTAGCCAGCGTTCCCCCTCATTCAGTGTGTTAGCCTGGTGTACACTTACACATGCACATACGTACCACACACACACACACACACACATGCATACATTGATACAATTTATATGCACATACACATACTTTTCCAGCATCTTATGCAAAGACCCATCACACTGCCCTGAGGGATTCCAGGGACTACTTTGCAGCTCTGAGACATGCAAGGGAACTGGGAAACAGTCTTTCAAGCACTCTTAACCACACAGTGTTCCCCATCAGTGCCTTCTATGTCTACTATGAACAGTATCTAACTATAGTACCAGATATGGCTTTCAGTGTTGGAGTCTCATTTGGTAAGCCCCTGCATATCAGTGAGTACTGTGTAGGTAGAAGGGAACACAATACATTATATGCCTGTGTCTATATAGTTACCATGTAGCCTCAATCCCAGTAACATTTACTCAATTGTAAAGTGGCATTAGTGATCCACCATCATAAATACATGCTTTCACACATTCACAGGTGGAGTGTTTCTTCTGTGCTACCTCTTCCTTGGTCTGGATGTGTGGGCTGCCTTGCTGACAGTGGTGGTCGCTGCCATGATCCTGGTGCACACTCTCGGCAGCATGGCCTACCTGCAGATTGAAGTCAATGCTGTGTCTATGACCAACCTTGTCATGGTGAGGGCTTGTATTAGTGTGAAGTCATACCTACCCTTTGATTCGTCAGCAAAGCAGTAGTTATCCATTACATACGTACATGTACATTCATGTATTTTGTCACAATAATGAGACCTTTTGGCGTATACAGAAAGTCATCTGTGAACCTTTGGCAGCTTATTCTGCAGTGTATATAGACATAGCCGTATCCAAACGGTGGACATGAACAGAATACTCTGGCTCTTGGGTCTTCACTAATAGCAGCATGTTAGTGGTAGCAGCATGCAAGATTCAAGACTGATGTAAACACATGCAGCTACATTGAAATCCCTCTATCTCACCTTGGATATTCAACAATGAAGTAATGGTACCCCTACTAATTAGTTCATTGGAACTGAGCCTATAAGAGTGTCCATAATAGACTATAATATGGAGAAACTGAAATGTGGTCAGTCTATATTCTAATTTTTGCCCAGATTCATAAATTTGAAATGTATATTATGATAAAATTGACTCCTTGTGTCCACATACGGGTTTCTGGTCCCTGTGCCTCGCATTCACACTCATACTGCAGCTCCTCCCTTATTGTCAGTCACACCTCCTATGTGCTAGCATAGTAATTTAACTCGTGCATACGTGATATTCCATGCAGAGAGCCTCGCGGGAATCGAGTTGCATTTAACACGCTGCTTAACTGACCATTCAGTCAGATTGAGGCTTTGAGAACTCCCCTGCTGCCGAATCAGCTGTCAATAACCTCCCGCCGATGTTCCCTTCTCTCCTCGCTACTACTACTTCTGTGCTGTTGCGCACGTAGCCTTCCTACTCACTGCCGCCTCTCTGCAGACGATTCCAGTAGTGCTGTAACTCTTCGCTTGTTTGGTACTACACATGCAGCAATGCCACGCCCACAGGAATATGTTTGCAATAATTGCATTCCTGTAGTGTTACTTACATATATACATATATACGCGGGTTTCAATACAACACGATTAGTTGCCTCACTTCCCGCTCGGCAATTAATAACCTTTTGTACAAACGAAGGTAATACTTATCCCTGAGACTTGGAGTGTGATACACCATAGGTATACGTTTCCCATGGAACTGAATTTTCGCAAAATCCTTGCAGCCAAAGAATTTTAAATGTGCAGTTCAGGGTCAAGTGCTACATAGTGTACATACCCAGTACGTAACATCGTAATTTGTGTATATTAAATTTTAAAGTCAGGGATTTAATCATGAATATAGCAAAAATTTGTCTCTCATGAAAAAAGTATGCCTACGGTAATTGAGATTGTATAAAATAGTAGTTATTGAGTAAGAGAGTTTCTTTGGCTGAAACAGTGAGGGGAATAGACCTGCAGTGAAATACTCTGGACATACACCAATCAATACATAACTGCTGCATTGTTGCATAGCAACTAGTGGGCTCTATGTATACTCTGCATGAATTTTACATCAGCTCTGGAGTGTAAACCCTCCATTACCTTATGTACGTAACTTCTATCAGTGACAGATTCTGTATTCTGTTTGCATCTCCAGATGGTTGGTATTTCCCTGGGATTCTCTTCACACTTTGTTCAGCAGTTTCTCTCCTGCTCCCTCCCCACACTCCGCCTGAGGGCTGCGTCGGTGCTGACTAACACAGGAGGCATGGTGAGCAAAATACAACATGCCTGCACATGCTTTATGCTGGTGATCTGCAGTAGTGAAACTCACATTTCCATCATTCGCACAGAAACTGGAAGTAGAGAAGCTTTACATATGATTTCTTAGTTTTCAACCAAGGATCACAATGGTATAAGTTTTGATCCTCTGTGACCCTTCTTCATACCAAAACACTACTTTACTTTACTATATACGTATGTCCCCTTTTCTTTACACTTGGGCAGTGTATCGAGGGTAATCACACTGCCAAGTGTAAAGTACGGCTGCGCTGGGAGTGTATTTATTCTGTCACAAAAAGTGAAAAGGATAGTAATGACCATACAGCGTTAGAACTACAGTGCATGCAGTAATACTGAACAGACACTGCATGTCAATTAGTTTAAATTTGTGGGCTTTTTTTCTAAGCTTTGTTTTCTTCCCATAGGTCCTTGGTAGTATCGCAGTGACCAAGTTCCTGGGGATGTTTGCCTTGGTCTTTGCCAGTCCTCCAATCTTTGATGTCTACTATTTTAGGATGTACATGAGCCTCCTTCTCTGGGCAACTCTGCATGGATTGGTACTCCTACCAGTGCTGCTCAGCTACATCGGTGAGTGTGGGGTAGCTGATCAAACTACGTACAATTTCCTACAACCTGTGCCACTGTGGTGGCAATTCTAGAAAATTAGTGAGTACTTTTGAATGGGAATTTTATTAAGGCAAGAGAGCCTGCAGAGCAGCTGATTATAAATTCATGCATGGAGTACTGAAAATATTTCTTCCAGAAGTGCTCTCGTAGCATCTAACAAACAATGTGGGTGGTTTTATAAGGATTACGAATAAGCCAGTTGCTTCAGACTCAACAGCAGATACACTTGGACCACTATTGCTGTTGAACTGTAGGAGAATGGTGTCACGCTTACAATCAGAGTCATGTTTATAGGCCTACTTGATGATGGAATTCTTACTGAAAAAGTGACAATTACTATTCCTGTCTTCTTACTAGGTGGTGGTAACATGCCCAGATCTATTTCACTACGTGCTTGGTAGCATCATGCTACTATATATATATATGTACTGACTTATGTAGTAGAGTTTATCAAAACTGTCACCTCGGTTGCCAGCATGGTAGCTACAGTGTCAAAGTTTGCACGCATGATGCTAGCTTCCAGAAATCTTGGAACCCCATCCCTCCCCCTACCATTGAAATTGTGCTTGCACTGGTGGCTAGCTAATTAGCTCAAATATAGTAGTACCATCACAATTGCACACTGCATCTCTCCAGGTCCTACATCCCATCCAATGGCTGTGAATTGCAAGTTCCTGAATGGAAAGTGTGAGTCTCAGAAGACAGAGATCAAGTGTGATGACATCAAACAACATTTTGAGTAGATCGTCTGAAACTGAGTGTCCCCTTCATCACCATTTGATGTTTGTAAAACCTTCTCCATATATAGCATGTGAGTTTCAATGATGTTGTACCAGACCCATTTTTACAGCAGTTTTGGGTAATTTGTGTAGCACCCACATTTCTCCCCTTGTTTTCAATTTTGCTGAAGTTTGCCTCTGATCATTGAGTTCAACTTTTAAATTACTTGTCTGTGCTTAATTGCTGCACCTCTTGTTTTCAATTTTGCTGAAGTTTGCCTTTGATCATTGAGTTCAAATTTTAAATTACTTGTCTGTGCTTAATTGCTGCACCTCTTGTTTTCAATTTTGCTGAAGTTTGCCTTTGATCATTGAGTTCAAATTTTAAATTGCTTGTCTGTGCTTAATTGCGGTACCTCAGGCACACTGGTCCAATACTTGCACCAGAGGTAAGTAAAAACTACAGCTGGCAGCATACATGATCCATGAGGTTTACAAACTCACATCAGAGTGACCTATATGGACTGCATGCTGATCACTCTCACTAATCTTTGAATGAGTGTGCACTCACTCCCACACAGTATAGTTGAGGCCAGCAGTCAGTAGCTAGTCTGCTCCGATTGGTTTGATACTCACATAATAATAATGTATGTATGATTATGGCTGCTTTGGTTGGCTCTCACAATATGCAGGCAATATTGCCGACATCTACATGATTGTATTGTACTCTTGGTGTGCAAGGAATAGCATGGACAAAGGAAATGCATCAGAAGTTACTGTGTAGTGTAAATTACAATACAGGATGAACGAGGAAGTAAGCCTAAAGTAAAAAAAGCAGTTTGGTCCACTCCTGAAATGTACGGGTTCCAGGGTATACACAGTTGTATAAGGCAGCCAATATCATACACTGGACTAATGATAGTGCCGCAGTGGCTTCCATCAACTTTGAGGCTACAGCTGCTGTATCGATGGCTGCTATTACTATACTTCCTACTATGGCTGATGGTTATTGGGGCGAGCCTGAGCGAGCCCCACACTAGCGAGTCGAATTCTGCTATCGTGTCTATATATATATATATATATATATATTATTACTAGGAGAATGCAAGACATTGTGGGGCGAGCCTTAGCGAGTGTATGTGCATAACATTGGGTAGCACAAGCTGGGGAAAATCGAGCCGGGGAAATCGAGCTGGGTAGCCAATTCGACAAGGTTGCTTGTGACTCTTTGGACTGGTTTCTTTGGTTTGTGGCACTCTGGGTGTACGGGCAAGTGGTAGTAAGAGTGCTAGTGCCATTGCTGACGGTCGTTTGATTAAGCTGGCTGGAGAACCTGGTTCATTGGAAGCCCATGTTTCTGATTAAAGTGACGACGGAGGTGGCAGCTCCTGATTTGATGGTATAACATGGGAGGTGGAAGGTCCCAAGAACGACATCATAATGTGGGAGGTGTGAGGTCCCAAGAACATTTGTAATGCTTCTTGATGACTCTGGTGTAGACGTACACAGCTGTCTGCAGTTATCCCAGGACAACTGACTTGGTCTGTGTACATATACGTTCTGTGTTGACTGGAGGAGTGACGGCCAATGGATTCATTGAAGGATTCAGGGTGATGGCGAGGCTAATGTGCATGCTGTCTGTCAGTGGTGACCATACTGCTGCAGTTGCTTGACACCCTCAACTTTATTATTTATGGTGTGTGTTTGACATGACAGTGTATGTGTGTGGTTTGTGTATGTACGTAGTACAACCCTGCTTATACTGTTGCAACCTGACTGCTCTTTAATTGGGCGAGTTTCAGGCTATCATGAACTTTGAACTATGTGCAGTATGAAGTGGATGTAAGATAGTAATGGCATATGGCACAACTATGAAACTATGTTACATACCTAGCTACTAAAGTATTTTAATATAGTCTGCATGACCTCTGCACTGCACTGTGGTCTCTGTTGCTTTCTGTCACTGACTCTTGCTTTATGCATCTGGCCAGCAGTCTGGCCTCACCTGTTTCTTTCTTCTGTTCGCTTTGGCTTGCGTTGCCGTCTGAGCTAGCTGGCCTGCATGCTGCCTCGGCCGATCACTGTTTAAACTTAATTGTAGATGTATTAAACAAAGTGAGCTGGATAATAGCTGTCTGGCCTCACCTGTTTCTTTATTTACGCTTCGGCCCCTCTCTGCTCCGCGTGCCGATACTGAAAGCGATCGGTGCTGCGGAAGTAAGTGGGCTGGCCCGCGAGACTACTGCTCTGCATGCTGCCTCGGCCGATAGCTACATACACTGGGTGATGATGATTGTTCAGTGTAGCTACCACCCATAGCTTGCTGTCTTTCAAACACTCACACGCCAGATGCCCCTACTCTGATGCCGCCTATATAGCGTGGAATTATTATCGCGTCACGCACATGCCGGTGAAATAGGTATGTCAACGTATTTGCGGTATGACCGTGCTGGACAAATCGTATTCATTCGTTTTTGCGCACGCACAGAAATCCCAACCGACATCACTAAATTGGGGCTCGCTAAGGCTCGCCCCAATTATGGTACGTACGTCTACCGAATCTAAATACAAAATTCTAATTTTTCGTATTATGCATTACGTATGCGAAGCGCATTACGCGTAGTACGCGTAATTGTGTGTGCACGAGCAGACAGAATGGAAGCTACTGGAAGTTTGCAGGCCCAATAGGCCAAGGTACGTCAATATAAGTTAGTTTTTATGTTGCTTACATGGCGAAGAAGGGCTAGACAGTGGTAGTAATCCAGTTTTGGTTAACTGCAAACGCATTGCGAAATGGCTGAGTCAGCACTGTCGGTAACAGCTGCAGCAAGAAGAGATCAGCCCAACCAGCATTTAGTTTCAGGTACATTTAACCTAGAATTACTAGTAACTGAGCACAATCTTCAGCCTTGTCTTTATGTATGCTTAGACTTTAACCATAGATAATATAGCTTCACATAGCTATTATCTATGCTACTGCTGGATATAGTCTTGTTTGCTATCTTTAATAGTAGACTGTAGTGATTTGTAGCAGCTACAACAGGTTATAGTGTCCATGCTGGTTACTGCAGTATCTATGAGCCCTATCTAGTCATACAATCCGATCACTGTTGTATTACTTCCACTTTGAAATGCCCATTTGCTAATATAATGCACTGACACTCGCTCAGGCTCGCCCCACAATGTCCTGCATTTGCCTAGTAATATTTCAGGTAGGGATCTCTGGAGTAGGGCCCAAGTTCTTCATCTCAATCCTCTTTTATTTGGATAGCTATTCTTGAATTCAACCTCTATAGCCTACATGTCCACATGATCAATGGCAATACTAGACCATTGGATCACTGGAATCCCTATTCGCCTTCTACATGTAGCCTATGTGCTACTGGACTAGCTACGTTACATCTTCAATGGCACAAATGTATGCGGCAACCGGTTCATATACTCAATACTTCAAAAGGATCAGGAACTGTAGGCCATAGGAACTGCGTTTGGATACTTGACTACTGTCCATTTGCTTTTCTTTCAGCACTCCGCGCGCACGACGCTAACTTTTGAGGCTCATCACCTGAGCCCAGACCCTAAATTGACACGATAGAGATCTATTACCGTAGAAATACTATGTTCTGAATGTAGCTGTAGCAGTTCTTCCAGATCTACAATATCTGAAGTCAGTTTATAATTGACCCCTACGCAGTTGCAGCTCTGTGAATGAATATACGAATCGCTACCGCGCCCGCCGCTCACGTGTTTTGTGAGCGGCGTCGACGTCAGCGCGCGCGCGAGACTGGCATCCGGGTCACGCGCACCAGCGCACAAACTTCCTGAATTTTAATTTCAGCGGTAGGTCACTTCCTGCCTGAAAATGGCGGCTACGTGCAGAGACTGACCGTGTACTGTTCAAGGTGGATTTTTCTACTTCTCGATGATACTGAACAGAAGAGATACGCTTTTTCGAGGTAAGCAGGAGTAGTCCTATAAGAAAATCCATCAAATCTCTGCCGCAAATGACATGCATGAAATAAATCAGCAGTTTAGTGGGAAGTAGTTGACATTTTGTACAAGGTGAAATAAACGGTTCAGGGGGCTTTCAGCTTCCTAGGGGCTGGAACACGAGCGTTAGTGCCAGAAATAGTTAGCTATGGGACTAATCAACTAGCAGAAGCAGTTACAAGGTTGTGCATGTGGGTTAATAGAAATGGCACCAGGTTGTATGAGGCCATATCGGGGTGATCTCTTAATAGAGGAAGTAAACAACATGACTGTATGCACTGTTATTGACTAAGTGAGGCTGCATCAATTCTACATTCATAACTCATCATCACTATCTTCTCCAAATACAGTTTCCATAATCTACAGCTCATCATCTCTCATCAAGTTGGTTAAATCATAGATGGTTAAATCATCGTAACTCTCATCAATGTCGTCCCGGGGATTCGTCTTCCTGCTGGTGCATGTTCCTGTATTGTGTCATCTACTTCAAGATCCGAGTGTCACTCTCATGGAGGGAAGGTGAGTCCCATTAGTGCAGTTGATGTAGTGAGGCTGTTCCACTAGCAGTAAAGGAGGCATGCTGAAAAAATGTGTACATTAAGCTGGCATTACCTATCCCTATGAAAAAGGATACATACTCACATCCTGTGCTAATATAGCGTTACAGAGATTGCATAGCCTGTGGTCGTAAATTTGGGAGAATGTCAGCTAGGTCTGGGTCATTCAACAATGCATCTAGAAGTGTGTTCAAGTATAAGAACCTTGCAGCATCGGTGCGGTCCTTGCTAAGTTGAACTATTACTTGGATGTCAGGTATCAAACTAATTGCTGTCCATCCAATGTTGTATACATCGGAATCTGGGGGAAATCAGTAACCATACACGTAGGTCAGCCTCATCGGCATTTGTCCATAAACTGGGTTGTGGGACTTTAGTACCAGCTGTGGTTGTTGCATAAGCTGATTGGGCTATGTTAGAAACAACTCTTGATCGCTGTTAATGTAGCCGGGTGATAAGTTGGAGCATGATATGTCCTCTCCTATATATACTGTTAGGGCCTCTTGCATATTCAAAAATTAAGTATGGTACATCACTTGTCAGGTAGCGGTTTGACTCTCCGAAGCTTTGTCTCATCTGATTTGCTCTAATTCTTTGGGAGTTTCTGACTGAGAACCTGAATTAAATAAAACATGCGCCTCCTTGGCTCCTTGGCTGCGGCATTCACAGCTCTCAATGTTGCTACTAGTTTAGCTAGATTTTGGTAGCCAGTGTGGACAGAAATTTAGATTTGAGATATTCCTGCTGAGCACAGGGTGCGCAGATGCAGTCTGTTTCCTGTATAGTGGGTTCGAATTTTTTTAGCAGTGTGTACCCTTGCCTCTGTTTCTCTTTCATTGTCATAGAGTGTGTGTACCTTGGATTACTCTTCTAGCAGAGTGAACAGGAGCTGCACTGGCCTCGGTGGCATTTGGACGGCCTTGATCTGCACCTGAATTGTTACCTACTTCTGCTAATTGCCTACGAATTTGTATGTCATCTGGAGGTGTGAAGTGCTGATTAGCCTCTGCAGATTCAGTATTTATGATTTTGAGCCTCTCTCTTTTATGCAGTGACATACTAATACATGTGAATGTATTTCCCATTTCCCGCATGAGTTAACTTTAAGTCAACTGTTTATACATTTATACCCCTGGAACACAGAAACTCTTGTCAATACCAACTATAGCATTCTTCTTTCTTACAGAAAATACTCGCAATAGCTGTCCAAGAGGTGGTTAATAGAAATGGCACCAAGTTTAGTGCAGAAGATCAAAAATTTCACTCAAATCTGTTTGTCAGGCCATATCTTCCGTTCTGAGTACGCTATAAATTTCGCGCTTGCACTATTCTGTAGCGCTATTAAAGCAGAACGTGCATTCCGAAAATTATTAAAATCGCTCAAATATATCCGGAGTTATAACCATTTTTGTGTAGCCTGTGCCTTATTTCCGCTCTAACTAATACCGCATACTCTCAGGAAATGTTCCGTGTCACGTATACGTTGCGTGAAAATAAATTTGTACAGTCACGTATGGACTTCCGGTACGCTGGCGATTGGACTGAGTTGGTGATCCATGAAGCCGTAGTATCTATAATGAAGTTGAGACTCTTTCAAGTTGTGTTGTTGCTGGCTGCGTGGACTAACCTCGTGAGCTGCAAGAGCACTACTCGTATTACAACGCCCTTACATACTGTAAAACAATCAGTTGTGATAGACACTGACGTTGGGTCTCATTATGATGATGGTGTTGCCATTGCATTTGCAGTTAGTCAGAGTACTAACCTCGATGTGAAACTGATTGTCACTTGTACGGATGATACAACTGCTCGGGCAAAGATTACTGCAAAGTTGTTGACACTGTTTGAGCGTGACGATATTCCTATTGGTATTGGTGTACAAAACAGCAACAAGACTGATCACACTCTCTTTGACTGGGCAAGGGACTTTAACCTGTCATCATATAAAGGAGGAGTTTATGAAGACGGAGTAGGAAAGATGGCTGATGTCATACTGAATTCTGAATCAGTAATTGACATCATCGCAATTGGGCCAATGACAAATTTCCCATATTTACTGAGTAAATATCCTGCTGTCGTGAAGAATGCGAGAGTTCGTGCAATGGCCGGTTCCATCTACAAAGGCTATGATAACAGATCTACTCCGGCGGCTGAATACAATGTGAGACTGTGTCCGCAGTGTATGAATGAGTTATTGCATGCAGGGTGGGATGTTACCATTACTCCTCTAGATACCTGTGGTGTAGCCACTCTCACACCACCTTTAGTGGAAAAATTACTCTCCAGTGCTGATGCAATTAGCCTCGGAATAGCCAATTCCCTCATATACTTCTGCATAACCAATTCTTATATGAATTGTGAATTTAAAGTGACCACTCCAGTACTTTTCGACACGGTGGCAACACTATTGACACTTCCCAATGCCAATGATTTTGTCGTTTTCAAAGAACTCAATCTTACCATCACCGATAAAGGATATACTGTTGTTGACAATAAAGGTGGAGTTCCTACACAGGTTGCTTTGTATTGGCAGCAAAGTGATGGTCTGAACAAGTATAGAGCATATCTAACAGATTCTCTTTCTGGTGGTTGAATGTAGAACTGCATTCCTGCTTTTTAAACATTGAATTGTGGCTTTATAAAAATGTACTTGAATGTATGAATGAATGAATATTTTTATTATGTGACACGCATACAAAAATGCCCACCCTTTAGACCTTATGAGTCATAAAAATTTAAATGCACAAAATGCAGAGTCCGTTTTGGGTATGTGGAGCTTATTATTATATGGGGACAGATGAGCAGAATTTTCAAAGCACCAAACTTGGTTGAAAAAGCCAAGTGTGTGGACTAAGATTCTGATTTGGGTAGGGGTTTTGCTCATGAATAAATGATGTGTCATGTGACCTACATGTATGCCATTAATAGAATTTTATGGTTTCCATGGTGGAATCAACACTGGGGTGTGGCCTTGATGTTATTAATGTCCAAAGTCAGTACAGATGGATGGTTAGTCTCGTGGGCCAGCCTCACTCGCGAGTGAGGCTGGCCCGCGAGACTAATGGATGGTATGGACTGCCCTACAAAGGTGACCTTTCTGTTCCATAGGCTTTGCCTATTTTCGTATTTAGCTGGCATATGTATGGACTTGTCACAAGCAGTGGTGATGGTCTTGTGCCCAGACCTTGGCCAAGATCTGGGCAAGAGACTACAGTGGTGAGTGGTTGGGTGGATGTAGCTGGGGGTGAGTAGAGAAAAACTCTCTTGTGAGTAGGCTTAACTTTGTAAGACTGGGGTCGATTTAGTCTGGGTCATGGCCTAATTTTATGGATTGTGAAAACAAGTGTTTTGAGGATAACAGAGTTTTGAGCAGTAAAACTGAGTTTGAAGTGTTCCTGTATGAAAGCCTACGTGTATATCCTGTGTAAGTATTAGTGATGGAGTCAGACAGTGGGTGGGACTCTAGGAGATGCTCTATTAAAAAATGCTGTTTATTAAGCAGAGGGGTAGTCTCGTTCCCAGCCGACTTTTCGCCCTCCGTCGGGGGCGAAAAGTCGGCTGGGAACGAGACTAGCAGAGGGGGTTTTAAGACGCTCCATCAACTCTGGTTTCCTAAGGCCCCACCTTAGTGAAATTTTCATATGAAACTGTCATTAGCTATAATATTCTTCCTTGGATGGTTGCTTTTTACGTATCTGTCTTCAAAGAGGAAATTATATTGATGCTGGTGTCATAGTGTACGCTGTCCCCCCACAAAATGTCCCCCCGGACATAATTTACCGGTGAATAATGTCCCCCTAGGACAAAATTCACTGGTGAATAATGTCCCCCCCCCCCCCCCCCAATTTTTTCGAGAGGGATTATTATCTCCTAGTGCCTGTCGCCTAGCTTCGGCAGTATCTTGCGGAAGCCGAGAAGGGTCATAACTCCTAGCTCCTATCGCCTAGCTGCTACCTCCTAGCTCCTAGCACCTAGCTCCTAGCTTCTAGCGCCTAGCTCCTAGCTCCTAGCTCCTAGTGCCTATAGTTCCTATCGCATTAATAATGTCATCTCGTTCTTATCCATAGTATAAGTATGCTTGCGATGTTTTGTATATATAGTCACAGCAGCCTATTAAATTCGGATTGTCGGCAGAGCTCAGCGAATCAGGGACGTATCACCATGGATAATAGAGCGCGTACTCTCAAGTAGCCTATTAAGTTGGCAAAGCTACAATAGCTCCTTCATAGCTCTTAATATTAAATTTTACAATCATACCTTAGCCTCGCGGGCCAGCCTCATCACAGGGGACATTATTCACTCCGACACTCATTAGGTATATAGCTAATTCTCTCAGGGCTGTTGTGGAGGTATGGATATTGGACTCAAACCAGAAGATCCAGTGGTTGCTTTTTACTATTAGAAGAAGTCATGCATTGGTAATTGTGATCTTGTATCATTGTATAATTCAGGCAGTGTTGGTGCTGTTAACACCAGTGTGCATTTAGTAAATATTAACTGGAAGCTCACATTTGCAAAGGCGGCATCCATGTAACTGGTCAGGACGCCATCTTGAATACGTGCTTGCCCCCCCCCCCCCCGGGTGGCCCCGGGGCCGGAAGCATTCTGTTACAGACATAGTAATAACACGTATACTGAACGTACAGACACAGTAATAACATGTATAAGGAACGTAACCTTAATTGCATTCCTAAGCATGACGGAATTGCGCACATATGTATACGCTAGCTGAGATTTCAGCCCACACTGCACGATTAGTTGCCTTGCGCTAAGGCGCTCGGCAAATATACACATCAAGCGTACATACATGTATGGCAAGGATCAGTGGTTGATTATTAAACTTTCCACCCTTTTTACCAGATGGGCTCATGTGACATGTGAAGCCTGCGACCAGCTGGTACTGAGATTGTTTTACCCCTTCTGCATCTGAATGTGTGTCCATGATATGGAATGCAATTATGACGTACACTAGGATAATGTCATTACATTACTATGGTACCACTATAGCCATGAGCACAGTGACCGGAAGTTTGCAGCGAAATTTTGATATTAAGCTACCTTGCTTGTCTATATGGTAGAAAACAGGTAGGTGGCCATGATAATCCTGATTTGGCAAGTAATGGCTGCTAACTGGAAGTGCTGCTGCGTCAGCACTTTCGCTGTTAGAGTCCTTGATCATTGCAGCTTGGCCTGATGTATTGCTGAGGATGGTACTAGATGTGAGGCACGTGCACGTACCCGGCTGGTCTTTAGATATGAAATATCAACTTTGTTGCATTAAAAGTAGTATGCAAGAGAGGGTTCCACTGAATGACTATATGACCATGACCAGTGGCCACTCATAATGTGCTGGTTGAGGGTGTAGGCTTCCTTGCCTGAGTGAGTGAAGTAAGCAAGTGGAATAGTGGCTTTGCTCGCGTGACGAAGCCTGGACTTTAGGGGACACAATATGGCCAGGCACATGCATATGACCTTACCAATTACATCAATGTCTGGATTACAGGAGTGTCCTAGCTTATTTCTGTGCACTCTAATCCATTATTATATGCAGACATTTGTCTTGTAGCAATTCCTTTACAAAAACAAGGTTGATATTTCATATCTAAAAATCAGCTGGCGCAGTTGTACGTACTTTGACATTCTGAGTTATCCAAGCCAATGCTCAGCAACAGGTAAGAGTTTGATAAATGCAGCTGTGCAGCAAGTTGGGTTTAATAGGCTAGCTATATACCTCACCATGTAGCTACACCACAATCTAACATCCTGTCATCCCATGTAACACCCACGTATAATGAGGCCTTGTTGGAAAAATGGCTAAAGATATAGGGATGACAATCCGTGAGAGTATTGTGGTGTCATTCCTACCTTGTTTGGTTGCTTTTTTGGCATTCCATCCCTATATGTTCTTTCATGTTGTTTTTTTGTTACTTATCTATAAGAGCTGGCTTCCAGGCTCCCCCTTGTGCATGTGCTGCAAGCAGCAGGAGAAGTCTGTCATTGAGTGCTCCAACCTACATGAAACTTATAGATAAGTGCTGACACAGCAATTTAATTTGCACCACCAGTTAGCAGTCATAACATCGAGCAATAGCCAATGTATTGCTTCTATCGCCATCTAGGTAATGCAAAAACAAGCTAGCTTAATGTACCTTGGCTTACAAACTATCAGCAGCTCCACTGGACTGGTAGACTACTGCATGTCGCGTAACAGTTATGACACAATCATTGTGCATGTGATATGTGCGGACGCGCATACATACATATATACATACATACAAACTCGAAACCGTAAAGCAATCTTAGTATCAGCCAGTCGCAGGCTTTGCGCGCACCCAGCTGGTAAATACATATAAGGTAGGCCTCCCGGGTCTGGTCATTTTTCAGCACTACTGCTATCACTGCGCTAGACTAAGCCTCAGATATGTGTCATGGTTCCCAACAATTATCTGGGCTGGGCTTCCTCCACCCTTTCTGTCCGGGGCAGAGTTTCCAGTACCTGCTTGCTAAAAATGGTGAACGTACGAATTAAGAGTGCTGTCCAGTTCTAGCCTTGCTTAGGTTTAGTTTTAACGTACGTACTGGGTCCCAAGAACCACTCCTCTCCTGCATTTGGCTACAGATATACAACAAACTAAATGAAGCCAATGTGGTCAGAATACATGAAGATATACGTACTATACACAATTACCCCTAAGTACGTATCTCTCCATCTGTGTACCCTAAGGAGCTACATGTAATTAGTACTGAATATTAAAATTATGTACGTACTTATACAATAATTATGTGTATGCACCCTTTGGCTTCACTTTTTCTTCACCACAGAATCAAGCAAAGAAGTTTGCTTCCATCCATGATGGCAATCTGCAGAGTGTCCCAGTCAAGGAGTTGATAGCCAGAGTCCTTGAGGAGGTGCCCCCCAGGTTGTTGCTGACCTCTCTTCCTGAGATTGTTGTCTTCTTCCTGGGAGGGCTGTCTTCTGTACCTGTTGTCAGGAACTTTCATTTTACACTGGAACTGCTGTGTCACCAACTTACTTCTACAGGTTGAGTGTTTTTATTTCATCACTAGAGTCTATAATAGACTCCAGGTTGTTGTCAAATAAAGTCACATAATATACATACATGTATACTCATATCATATGCTCTAGTTTGGATTCAGATATGCGGAGTATATCAATGATCTGTTAAGTACCAGTAAATTTTGTTTTATGTGGGCATATTCGTGAACAACATGAATGGCTGTGATTTCCATCTTTCATTGGTAACACTTCTTTAGTACTCAGTTTATGACATATAAACAGCCACGATAAAAGAAGCCAGGCTCTGTTATCTCCTTTGTTAATTGCCTGAGCTAAAACTGTCCTCATCTGCACAAACTTTCATCCTTCTACCGTATGCATGTCATGCATGAAAACAAATGTACTAACTATAGGCCCACAGTAGCAAAAGTAAGACATGCCTTTGACCTGGGGGTGGCGCAGTATACTGCATTAATATGATCATGGAGGCTGTTGTGATTGTAATTAGTATATTATTCAGTCCGTTCTGTACATTGTTTTGAATCTGGGAATGAGCTAAGCCTTTTACCTAGCATAATTCTAGCGATGTAGATATCCCAAACTCTACCATCCAGCTTTCCAGTGTCATAGAGGCGAATGGTAAGTAATTCAATGCATTAGCTATCTGTAGTTCTATAGCCAGCTCATCTCTGGTGCACACACATACTTGCCCACACACACACACACACACACACACACACACTATTTTGTTCTCAATGATTCAGTTTACTCCTCCTGTGGGGCAGAAGGTGGTCCAGTGGTTCTGGGTGTGGTTTGCCCAGCTGGTCCTGCCTTGGCTAGTGCGACCACTTGTCCTGTTGTTCTTTGGCCTCACGATGACCTGCTCTCTGGCATGTCTCTTCAGGATAAGTATTGGGCTGGATCCAACGATTGCCTTGCCCAAGGTTAATAACTGGAATTGCGTACAGAGTTGGGGATATCGTTTGTGTAAGAACTGTACTAATTAAATACTATATACCCATGCAAAAATAATGTGTACTTTTATTACGAGTGTAATCTAGTATAGAGCAGTATCCTACATGTATATATCTGTGCATGTTTTGCGATGTTTGCACTAGTTTATGCTTACGCAAGTACATGTACTAGTATCATACTCTGGCTGTGCTATAGCACACTTAAGAGCTCAGAAAACACAACTACTCCCCTCTTTCCTTGAACATTTTTTATGCATCTTGGCTAGCGTAGAAATTTCTTTATACGGTTGTATGTAGGCACTTTTGAATTATGTAATATACATTTTACCTGTAGTGCACAGATGTGTACCAGCTGCTAGATTAGAATTTGTTTTTATAATATGAAGTTGTGAGTGAATGTTATAATATAATTAATGCTCTTGGGTGGCTGGAACAGATACCAAGGAGGTTCTCCAATTCCACCCCCAGGCAGACCGGATAGCCAATAGGCTGGCTTTTCATCCCCCATTTTTAACATGGTCTAATGTATTCAATGCCTTGTCTTATCGAAATGATGCCAAATTGATACCAAATACTGGCACACAGCTGGTGTACTCGGATTAGTCTGTTGTAAGGAATGGCTCAAAATCATATGAAGATATGCAGCAGTTGAATAACTGATTTTATTCTCAATGCATTTTCCTGTCACTCCCCTCTCTCCCTCTCAAGGATTCCTACCTGGTGCCGTATTTCCACAGCATGAAGGGATATCTTCATGATAAACCAGCGGTCTACTTTGTGATCAAGGAGGGCTACAACTATAGTAGTGTTGAGAACCAGAACAAGGTATGTACTAGCGTCGAGACCCAGACTTTCCACTAAAATTGGGTCAGGGTCACGAGGCTATGATTGTGTACCATCATGTGAGCAATAAGTTGCATTGATACGTACTTCCCAGTTAAGCATCTGTATAATGCATGCTGCACATTCAAGTTCGCAAAACAATGTGTACTAGGAATACGCAAGTGCAATATATATAGGTACGTATATGCCTCGCGAACATTTATATACAACAGTATACATTGTTGTAATTATGTTGTGCTTGGCAGGCGACTGCTTGCATCAGTAGAGTGTGCATTAAAAATGCTACATAGGAGGTAGCTACATTAGCTGCATCATAGTACAGTTCCTCGGGATAGTCCCCCCGTCACCCCCCCCCCCCCCCCCCACCCCCTCAGGTAGCAAACAGGGTGGGAAGGTGACTGGCAAAGTATTCTCGTGAGCCAGGCAGTTGCGACAATAACTAAGCCAGTGATGCTGGGGAAGCTACAAAAAGAAACTGGTCTTTGGGAGACACTGACGTCTATCTGCTACATAATTTCAAGGATCAGCCATGGCTGCTATGGGAGAGTGGAGAGATGAGATATGCTGCTTGAAGCTCACATTCGCATCGTTCAATCATGCCGTCCGTCTCCAACATCCATATTTCTACATATAGACACGCTACACAAACTCTACTAACCTGTGAGCTGTAGTAAGCCTTCCTTTGTAAAACTATGTGGTAGACGTGCCTGACTCTTTGTGTGCCACAACTTTGAAGATGGCATCCATGTAACTGCCAGAGACGCCATTGAGCGCATGCCTTGTGAAGCATGACAGTCAAATATACCTACTTACATACCTATACATATAGAAACTCTAGATGAGATTCTGAGCCCATATGTTGCGATTATTGGCCGCACTGCATTCTACAATTGTCTAGTTTTTGTGCAGCAAAAATTACCCCAGCTTGGCATGGTCTAAAATACTATTATAATATTGTGACAATGGTTAGCATATGACTAGGCATGGCTCTCCCCCTGTTTTTGTTTTCTAACTGTGAAAGCCTGAAAATGAGGCTAGCGTTCATAGAATTAGAGTTCTGAATAAATAGGGTACCTGTACATTATATTCCTGATGTGAAGGGATGTCATATCCCTGAACACTGTTACAGTAAGCTGATTGGTCAGAATGACTTAGGTATGGTATAAGTGCCTACTTTTACCCCCAATGGATAAAGGTCTATTGGTTTAAAAGTACGCAGAAGAAGTAGAAAACTTTTACGAAGATAAAAACTACCCATCGGTATCCATTAAGTGAAAAGCACCAAGTGTCTTGCAGGAATGGTAGTCTATTATGGCTAGCCAGCTTTCCCCCTCATTCAGTGCATTAACTTGGTGTGCACTTACACATGCACATACGTACCACACACACACACACACATACATTATTGATACAATTTATATGCACATACACATACGTTTCCAGCATCTTATGCAAAGACCCATCACACTGCCCTGAGGGATTCCAGGGACTACCTTGCAGCTCTGAGACATGCAAGGGAACTGGGAGACAGTCTTTCAAGCACTCTTAACCACACAGTGTTCCCCATCAGTGCCTTCTATGTCTACTATGAACAGTATCTAACTATAGCACCAGATATGGCTTTCAGTGTTGGAGTCTCATTTGGTAAGCCCCTGCATATCAGTGAGTACTGTGTAGCTAGAAGGGAACATAATACATTATATGCCTGTGTCTATATAGTTACTATGTAGCCTCAATCCCAGTAACATTTACTCAAATGTAAAGTGACATTAGTGATCCACCTTCATAAATACATGCTTTCACACATTCACAGGTGGAGTGTTTCTTTTGTGCTACCTCTTCCTTGGTCTGGATGTGTGGGCTGCCTTGCTGACAGTGGTGGTCGCTGCCATGATCCTGGTGCACACTCTCGGCAGCATGGCCTACCTGCAGATTGAAATCCCTCTATCTCACCTTGGATATTCAACAATGAAGTAATGGTACCCCTACTAATTAGTTCATTGGAACTGAACCTATAAGAGTGTCCATAATAGACTATAATATGGAGAAACTGAAATGTGGTCAGTCTCTATTCTAATTTTTGCCCAGATTCATAAATTTGAAATGTATATTATGATAAAATTGACTCCTTGTGTCCACATACGGGTTTCTGGTCCCTGTGCCTCGAATTCTCACTCATACTGCAGCTCCTCCCTTATTGACAGTCACACCTCCTATGTGCTAGCATAGTAATTTAACTCGTGCATACATGGTATTCCATGCAGAGAGCCTCGCGGGAATCGAGTCGCATGTAACGTGCTGCTTAGCTGACCATTCAGTTAGTCCAAGGCTTTGAGAACTGCCCTGCTGCCGAATTGGCTGTCGATAACCTCCCGCCGATGTTCCCTTCTCTCCTCGCTACTACTACTTCTGTGCTGTTGTGCACGTAGCCTTCCTACTCACTGCCGCCTCTCTGCAGACAATTCCAGTAGTGCAGTAACTCTTCGCTTGTTTGGTACTACACATGCAGCAATGCCACGCCCACAGGAATATGTTTGCAATAATTGCATTCCTGTAGTGTTACTTACATATATACATACGCAAGTCTCAATACAACACGATTAGTTGCCTCACTTCCCGCTCGGCAATTAATAACGTTTTGTACAAACGAAGGTAATACTTATCCCTGAGACTTGGAGTGTGATACACCATAGGTATACGTTTCCCATGGAACTGAATTTTCGCAAAATCCTTGCAGCCAAAGAATTTTAAATGTGCAGTTCAGGGTCAAGTGCTACATAGTGTACATACCCAGTACGTAACATCGTAATTTGTGTGTATTAAATTTGAAGGTCAGGGATTTAATCATTAATCTCATAGCTATTGTATATGAAACAATGAAATTATTTGGATATTTCACTCTTCTTGATATTTCACTGTTGCTATGTGAAATTTCACTGTTGTTATGTGAAATTTCACTGTTGTTGGGAGCTATAAGATTAACATGTGATAGCATGGTTTGGCGTGAAATTTGGGATAAATCATACTCGTAATGTACCTAGGATGGTAAATTGCACTCGGCTTCGCCTCGTGTAATTTAACCCCATCCTTGGTACATTACTCGTATGATTTATCCCAAATTTCACTCCAAACCATGCTACATATACGAATATGGCTAAAATTTGTCTCTCATGAATAAAGTATGCCTACGGTAATTGAGATTGTATAAAATAGTAGTTATTGAGTAAGAGAGTTTCTTTGGCTGAAACAGTGAGGGGAATAGACCTGCAGTGAAATACTCTGGACATACACCAATCAATACATAACTGCTGCATTGTTGCATAGCAACTAGTGGGCTCTATGTATACTCTGCATGAATTTTACATCAGCTCTGGAGTGTAAACCCTCCATTACCTTATGTACGTAACTTCTATCAGTGACAGATTCTGTATTCTGTTTGCATCTCCAGATGGTTGGTATTTCCCTGGGATTCTCTTCACACTTTGTTCAGCAGTTTCTCTCCTGCTCCCTCCCCACACTCCGCCTGAGGGCTGCGTCGGTGCTGACTAACACAGGAGGCATGGTGAGCAAAATACAACATGCCTGCACATACTTTATGCGCAGTAATGAAACTCACATTTGCATCATTTGCACAGAAACTGGAAGTAGAGAAGCTTTACATATACTTTCTTAGTTTTCAACCAAGGATCACAATGGTATAAGTTCTGTGACCCTTTCTTCATACCAAAACACTACTTTACTTTACTATATACGTATGTCCCCTTTTCTTTACACTTGGGCAGTGTATCGAGGGTAATCACACTGCCAAGTGTAAAGTACGGCTGCGCTGGGAGTGTATTTATTCTGTCACAAAAAGTGAAAAGGATAGTAATGACCATACAGCGTTAGAACTACAGTGCATGCAGTAATACTGAACAGACACTGCATGTCAATTATTTGAAAGTTTAAATTTGTGGGCTTTTTTTCTAAGCTTTGTTTTCTTCCCATAGGTCCTTGGTAGTATCGCAGTGACCAAGTTCCTGGAGATGTTTGCCTTGGTCTTTGCCAGTCCTCCAATCTTTGATGTCTACTATTTTAGGATGTACATGAGCCTCCTTCTCTGGGCAACTCTGCATGGATTGGTACTCCTACCAGTGCTGCTCAGCTATATCGGTGAGTGTGGGGTAGCTGATCAAACTACAATTTCCTACAACCTGTGCCACTGTAGTGGCAATGCTAGAAAATTAGTGAGTACTTTTGAATGGGAATTTTATTAAGGCAAGAGAGCCTGCAGAGTAGCTGATTATAAATTCGTGCATGGAGCACTGAAAATATTTCTTCCAGAAGTGCTCTCGTAGCATCTCATTCTCGTGTAGAACAAACAATGTGGGTGGTTTTATAAGGATTACTATTATTGAATAAGCCAGTTACTTCAGACTCAACAGCAGATACACTATTGCTGTTGAACTGTAGGAGAATGGTGTCACGCTTACAATCAGAGTCATGTTTATAGGCCTACTTGATGATGGAATTGTTACTGAAAAAGTGACAATTACTATTCCTGTCTTCTTACTAGGTGGTGGTAACATGCCCAGATCTATTTCACTACGTGCTTGGTAGCATCATGCATGTACTGACTTATGTAGCAGCATTTATGATTTTATCAAAGCTGTCACCTCGGTTGCCTGCATGGTAGCTGAAGTGTCAAAGTTTGCACGCATGATGCTAGCTTCCAGAAATCTTGGAACCCCATCCCTCCCCCTACCATTGAAATTGTGCTTGCACTGGTGGCTAGCTAATTAGCTCGAATATAGTAGTACCGTCACAATTGCACACTGCATCTCTCCAGGTCCTACATCCCATCCAATGGCTGTGAATTGCAAGTTCCTGAATGGAAAGCGTGAGTCTCAGAAGACAGAGATCAAGTGTGATGACATCAAACAACACTTTGAGTAGGTCATCTGAAACTGAGTGTCCCCTTCATCACCATTTGATGTTTGTAAAACCTTCTCCATATATAGCATGGGAGTTTCCATGATTTTGTACTAGACCCATTTTTACAGCAGTTTTGGGTAATTTGTGTAACACCCACATTTCTCCCCTTGTTTTCAATTTTGCTGAAGTTTGCCTTTGATCATTGAGTTCAAATTTTAAATTGCTTGTCTGGGTAGCTACGTACCTCAGGCACACTTGTCCATTACTTGCACCAGAGTTAAGTAAAAACTACAGCTGGCAGCATGCATGATCCATGAGATTTACAAACTTACATCAGAGTGAACTATATGGACTGCACTCTGATCACTCTCAAACTTACATCAGAGTGACCTATATGGACTGCACTCTGATCACTCTCAGTAATCTTTGAATGAGTGTGCACTCACTCCCATACAGTATAGTTGAGGCCAGCAGTCAGAAGTAGTCCTCCGATTTGTTTGATACTCACATAATAATAATGTATGTATGATTATGGCAGCTTTGGTTGGCTCTCACAATATGCAGGCAATATTGCCGACATCTACATGATTCTATTGTACTCTTGGTGTGCAAGGAATAGCATGGACAAAGGAAATGCATCAGAAGTTACTGTGTAGTGTACACTACAATACAGGGTGAACGAGGAAGTAAGCCTAAAACAAAAAAAACAACAGGCAAGTGTACAAAGTTTGGTCCACTCCTGAAATGTACGTGTATGAACTTTATGGTTCCAGGGTATAGACAGTTGTATATGGCAGCCAATATCATACACTGGACTAATGATTGTGCCGCAGTGGCTTCCATCAACTTTGAGGCTACAGCTGCTGTATCGATGGCTACTATTACTATACTTCCTACCATGGCTGATGGTTATCACAATTCAGGCAGGGATCTCCGGAGTAGGGCCCAAGTTCTTCATCTACCTAACTAACTGGGGCTTCATTGTTTGGAACATCTACCAACTACACTGAACTTCTATCGTACTTTCTGTGTTCCTAACAATGCGATTGAGGATAACAGGCTCCTGAGGATAATGAACTGTCTTTACAAATAAATGCCAAAGTGAGTAGCAAAACCACCTGGAGGGTGAAAACTAGCTACTGAGTTTGGAGTGAGCATTTCAATCCTCTTTTATTTGGATAGCTATTCTTGAATTCAACCTCTATAGCCTGTCCACATGATCAATGGCATTATTGCAATACTAGACCATTGGATCACTGGAATCCCTATTCGCCTTCTACATGTAGCCTTAGCTACTGCACTAGCTACATTACATCTTCAATGGCACAAATGTATGCGGCAAACGGTTCATATATTCAATACTAGAATAATTCAAAAGGATTAGGAACTGTAGGCCATAGCATAGATAGTACTCTACTATCTATGGCCATAGGAACTGCGTTTGGATACTTGACTACTGTCCATTTGCTTTTCTTTCAGCACTCCGCGCGCACGACGCTAACTTTTGAGGCTCATCACCTGAGCCCAGACATGATGAAGATCTATTACTGTAGAAATACTATGTTCTAAATGTAGTTCTAGCAGTCCAGACCTACAATATCTGAATCAAAGTCAGTTTATAATTGACCCCTGCGCAGTTGCAGCTCTCTGTGAATGAATCGCGCGCTACTGCGAGATCGCGCGCCCGCCGCTCACGTGTTTTGTGAGCGGTACGGTACGCGTATACGTGTCTGCGCGAGACTGGTCACATGTCATCTGGGTCACGCGCACGCCGGCTATACTACTCAGCGAACTGTCATGAAGCCGTAGTATCTATGATGAAGCTGAGACTCTTTCAAGTTGTGTTGTTGCTGGCTGCGTGGACTAACCTCGTGTGCTGCAAGAGCACTACTCGTATTACAACGCCCTTACATGCTGTAAAACAATCAGTTGTGATAGACACTGACGTTGGGTCTGATTATGATGATGGTGTTGCCATTGCATTTGCAGTTAGTCAGAGCACTAACCTCGATGTGAAACTGATTGTCACTTGTACGGATGATACAACTGCTCGGGCAAAGATTACTGCAAAGTTGTTGACACTGTTTGAGCGTGACGATATTCCTATTGGTATTGGTGTACGAAACAGCAACAAGACTGATCACTCTCTCTTTGACTGGGCAAGGGACTTTAACCTGTCGTCATATAAAGGAGGAGTTTATGAAGACGGAGTAGCAAAGATGGCTGATGTCATACTGAATTCTGAATCAGTAATTGACATCATCGCAATTGGGCCAATGACAAATTTCCCATATTTACTGAGTAAATATCCTGCTGTCGTGAAGAATGCGAGAGTTCGTGCAATGGCTGGTTCCATCTACAAAGGCTATGATAACAGATCTACTCCGGCGGCTGAATACAATGTGAGACTGTGTCCGCAGTGTATGAATGAGTTATTGCATGCAGGGTGGGATGTTACCATTACTCCTCTAGATACCTGTGGTGTAGCCACTCTCACACCACCTTTAGTGGAAGAATTACTCGCCAGTGCTGATGCAATTAGCCTCGGAATAGCCAATTCCCTCATATACTTCTGCATAACCAATTCTTATATGAATTGTGCGTTTAAAGTCACCACTCCAGTACTTTACGACACGGTGGCAACACTATTGACACTTCCCAATGCCAATGATTTTGTCGTTTTCAAAGAACTCAATCTTACCATCACCGATAAAGGATATACTGTTGTTGACAATAAAGGTGGAGTTCCTACACAGGTTGCTTTGTATTGGCAGCAAAGTGATGGTCTGAACAAGTATAGAGCATATCTAACAGATTCTCTTTCTGGTGGTTGAATGTAGAACTGCATTCCTGCTTTTTAAACATTGAATTGTGGCTTTATAACAATGTACATGAATGTATGAATGAATGAATATTTTTATTATGTGACATGCATACAAAAATGCCTACCCTTTAGAGCTTATGAGTCAAATGTACAAAATGCAGATCCCGTTTTGGGTATTGTGGAGCTTATTATTATAGGGGGACAGATGAGCAGAATTTTCAAAGCAGCAAACTTGGGTCCGTGTATATTTCCGCCATTCGAGTGTTCGTCGAAATCCAAAACGAATAGCGAAAAGCGGAAGTCGAAATTTCGCTATTCGTTTTGGAAACTCACTCCAAAACGAAAAGCGGAAGTCAGATTTCCGCTTTTCGTTTTGGTACTTCCGCTCCAAAACAAAAAGTGGAAGCGCTTTTCATTTTGGTATTTCCAACTCCAAAACGAAAAGCGAAAGTATTTTTGCTATTCTTTCTGGTTCAAAAATGAATAGCGGAGGTCAAGTTTTGTTTTGGAGCTTCGGTACCAATTCGAATAGTGGACTCTACCACTGTCACGGGACAATCATGTGATTTGTGACGTCACTGCAAGCGTCCATTCGGTGGGCCTCTTTTCTGGGCAGCCAATGACAGTTCTGTGGTCGCTACTACTCTACTTGGGAGTCAAGACTTAATTATTATATAGTCACGGTACGTGACAAGTCCATTCGCTGCCACCAGCACCGTTCCCTTTGCCAAAAGTAAGTGGGCGGGGCATACAAGATTCTCCCGCAGCTTTAATGAATCTAATTGTCACACCTAACCATAATAAATTAATTGTCATACCCCCATAATGAACTAATTGTCATACCCAACCATAGCAGCAGTTTGTGTAGCCGTGCATGTTCAGCATGGACATAACTGGCACTATCTCCCTCATATCACGGGTTTACACAGGTATCGCAGTTGATGATACTCAGACGGTACCATGATGATGCATAGGTGGCTTAATTGGCGATTGGTGGTTGATCTCGCATTTCAGTGAGTCTGTCAGGAGGCCCCACCCTGGCCGTAGAGTCCAGGAGCTGTGCAGCCTCACTGGTATTGTAGAGGACTTTACTTTCCAGAATTTCAACCCTATACATGACTTAACTTCATCCACTACAAAAGTTTTGTAGAAGGCAGTCACTCTCTTCTCAGACATACCTTGAGTGCCATCTGCTGTGGCCGTCACATATTCCAATCCAAACACCCGTTGTATGTATACACATTTGATGTCTTCTCACACAAATCTATGAACATTCACCCCCATCATCTTGAAATTGGGGCGCCTTTCCAAGACGTGAGTGGCACCACCTTCGAACGGAACCCTCCTACAGTAGCTACCCTTTTGGGTTTGGTGTACCATTGACTGAAGCCAGTGGAGCTACATCTGCTTGCAGCTGCTGATTACATACTCATACATGTACATAATATAATAATTATATTAAGCAAATGATACTGTACATATAAATGGGTGTAGCAGCTAGTGGGTAGCTACTCTCAATGAAGGAACACATGACTAGCTAGCTAGATTTCCCAGAGGGAGAGGGCTGAGTAGCTATCTGCAGCATCGAGAGATACTACCAAGAGAAAGGATTCTGCAAGAACTCCCAGGTTTGATGGTTCAAGAGGTATTAAAGGTTAGGGTCCCCTTGACACGCCTTGTGCCTAGGGTGGAGCTAAATGCCTGCCCCGCCCCCGCCCCGCCCCGCCTGCTTATGGCACTTAAAATTTGCGTCCGCAAATTCCACTATTCACGATCGCTAAAATGAAAATAAATTTCTGCTATTCAATTTGGAGTGAATGTTTCCAAAACGAATAGCGAAAAATTGGCTTCCGCTTTTCGTTTTGGATTTCTAGGACACTCGAATGGCGGAAATATACACGGACCAACTTGGTTGAAAAAGTCAAGTGTGTGGACTAAGTTTCTGATTTGGGTATATAGGGATTTTGCTCATGAATAAATGATGAGTCATGTGACCTATGCCATTAATAGAATTTTACAGTTTCCATGGTGGAGGGGATATGGCCTTGATGTTATTAAAATCCAAAATTAGTACAGATAAATGGTATGGACTGCCCTACAAAGGTGACCTTTCTGTTCCATAGGCTTTGCCCATTTTCGTATTTAGCTGGCATATGTATGGACTTGTCACAAGCAGTGGTGATAGTCTCGTGCCCAGACCTTGGCCAAGGTCTGGGCAAGAGACTACAGTGGTGAGTGGTTGGGTGGATGTAGCTGGGGGTGAGTAGAGAAAAACTTTCTTGTGAGTAGGCTTAACTTTGTAAGACTGGGGTCGATTTAGTCTGGGTCATGGCCTAATTTTATGGATTGTGAAAACGAGTGTTTTGAGGATAACAGAGTTTTGAGCAGTAAAACTGAGTTTGAAGTGCTCCTGTATGAAAGCCTACGTGTATATCCTGTGTAAGTATCAGTGATGGAGTCAGACAGTGGGTGGGACTCTGGGAGATGCAGTAACAATCTAGCAAAAAAATGTTTATTAAGCAGAGGGGGTTGTAAGACGCTCCATCAACTTGGTTTGGGATTCAACTTCATAAAAAGCCCCACCTTAGTGAAATTTTCATATGAAACTGTAATATTCTTCCTTGGATGGCCGTATCTAGCTATCTTCAAAGAGGAAATTATATTGATGCTGGTATGTATTATATCATTAGGTACATAGCTAATTCTCTCAGGGCTGTTGTGGAGGTATGGATATTGGAGAAGATCCAGTGGTTGCTTTTTACTATTAGATGAAGTTGGTAATTTGTATCATCATATGATTCAGGCAGTGTTGGTGCTGCTAACACCAGTGTGCATTTAGCTGGAAGCTCATATTTGCCACACATCTTTTGTTTTGTACATATGGAGTTCAACCCTAAGGTTACGTAGAATTAATTGGTGACGGCCAGCGCACGCTGAGAGCCATGTTCCAGTGTACACATGCGCTACCTGCAGTTATGACTCATTAATTGGCGTCCTCCCTATTCTACTTAAGTTTGGCGGACATGCCGGCCTGTTAGCAGGGAGGATAGGCATGCGCTCAGTTGGAAGGTTTCTCTGGAATGCTGTCTTCGGCACTTTAGCTACTTTCTGCTGAGGCTTCTGAGCTTTCATCCTCGCTGCTGCGCTCTGCGACTTGGGAGGAAGTAGTCAGTGTGGATGTAGTCTGCTACGTACAGTCTGACATTGGTCCCATCGATGCAGTGACTTCCTGTGGTGGCCACATTGGTAAGCTAATGAAATCACATGGAATGGACTTTTTCTGAAGAAAATATGACCCGGGTGGATGCACTTTGGGCACTTGCTAGCAGATGAGTCATAAATGCGAGTTGCGCATGCGCACACTGGAATATGGCTTTCAGCGTGCGCCAATTAACTCTGTTTAACCTTAGGGTTAAATGGCCGGTGCCAATTATCTCGTTTAACGTTAGGGTTAAATGGAGTTAAAAACAGCTTAAAAATGATAAAAAATTTAATACCAACAACACTGGATGCTTCGCCTTGAGAGACAAGTTTGATGGGTTGTAGAATTCTTTGCTGGCCAGCCAACTCTCCCCAAGTGTTTAATTAAGGCTAACTTAAAACTGCTGCCATATTAATTTTGTTACACACACTTATATCTAAAACTATGCTATTTGTTAATCTTTGATTTCTGTAAGCAAATCCTTTATACTATGAGGCTAAGTAACTCAACAGTAGATATTTTGTACAGTCAGTTTGAGCACCTACATAGGTACAAGACTAAGTAACTCAATGGTAGAATTTTTGTACAATCAGTCAGAAATGTACGTATGATTGCATCATTAGCTGGATGCTCCTGGTCAGAGCTAACATAATTGTACTCAGACCTCCTACATCCAGATTTTATCTCACAGCAGTGGAGAAAAAACAGCACCAGGGCTGTGAAATGAAATCTGGGCATGGGTACGAGGTTAGGTCAAAGCAGTATATGCACAGCTAGCCTTGTCCCGGGTTCCAGATAGTAAAAGGTGGTCTGGCTTACGGTGTGGTAAATACGTAGCCTAATAGTTTCACTCTGTTATGGACCCACCGGAACAATATAATTCGTGCACCAGCTCAGGGTGAAGTTCATACTGCTTTTACCTATGCAGGTACTGAGTCACTGTACCCTCTCTCATTATGTATAATGTCACTTCCAAAAACATATTATATATAATACTAGATGCTAAATACATATTCTCAGAGAATAAATGACCAGCCAGTGGCTGTATTTACATGGTTCACAGTACTATTTATCATAGGTTTGTGGAGTTGAAATGAGCTGTATCTACGTAGCTACGCAACTACCATTGTAACGTTCCTTAGAAGGCGATATTAATGATTTACAAACTTATTCTGTGAACGGTTATATCCATTGTCAGTTTATATCTTGTGTGCACTTTACACTTCATCCATACGGAGGGTCTCACTCTCTTTATCAAAGCCAATGCCATCGTTATTGTGGTCTTCTTCACTCTTATTGCAGCAATGCTTCCATATGAGCCGAATGCACCAGACACGAAGGACATACTGAACATAAACTACAAAGTGAACCAACGGAAGAAGCGCCAGAGTAGCAGCAATGCAAATTCCAGCAGCTGATCCTGGGTTATCACTGTAGTCCAGTACAGTGTAAATGTAGCGATTACCAAATGGATCTTCACCACCAGCAACAAAGTATATTCCACTGAAGAGCGAGAAAGCTGCTCCAAACAGAACAATGTACACTAAGTGTAGAATGCGGACAGGAGTTCCCGAGAACCAAATATCAAAAAGAGCAACAATACCATTTGTCAAATGTGTATTGGTATTTATTCCATCTACCTCTTGATCTTCATCATATATGGCTGCCCAATACAAGATCACAACTGAAATTGCGGCACCAGAACCAAAGGTCCAAAGAAGCCACTGAATCTTCTGGTACCAGCTGGTTCCATCACTCTCAATTCCACAACAGCCCTGGGAGACCTCAATCAATTCTGGTCGATCTGATGTACTAGCATGATCAGAGTAGGCCGTTTGCTGGAGGTGCACTATAATAAATTTGAATGTGGCGGATACAGCAGCAACGAGCAGGTAGGCAACCCACAAGATGATGGACCAATTTGTAAGATAGATGAAAAATTTTGGACCACCACTTTGTATCCCACTGTCAATCAGCCATCCAAGGAAGTACAGCGCAATCACCCAGCGATAGACAAGGAATAGCCACTGTACTTGCCACTTTGGTGGGAGCCACTGCAGAGGAGAAACATAATAATATGGTGAGGTTCGTAGTTGTAACATTAACAGATACTCAATATTTGGGGGGGGAGACCATGACACTACATACCCAGTTGGTACCCAGTTAGTCTTACTTAACTGTTATATTATGTGAAAAATGTATGCAATATGTAATAATGAAATTTATTATTCATTGGCATGATCACAAATATGCACCAGAACTAGCCTCGTTCCCAGGCTCCACTGCCCAGCGTTTTTTGCACTTTGGAAAGAAAAACCTGCCCCTGTTTTTCCAAAATGCAAAAAACGCTGGGGAGTGGAGCCTGGGAATGAGGCTACACCAGAACCATGAAATTGACATAAATCTCTGAAATGGCATGAATAGTGATTCACTGAAGACAGTGAAGAGCTAGTAGATGGTACAGAAAAACCACTATTGTCCCTCCCCCCCCCCATTCTTCAATATGAGCCAAGTGGTAGAGTGAACAAAACATTTTTACAGCATGATAGCTATTTTGGCCTTATGGCCTCATCAGATTAGATTTACTGATTTTGTATTTATGCCATCTCTGCACCCAATGTTCTTAGTAACTATACACTTATAAGCCACGAGAGAGCCGCGGAGAAGACCTTCGTTGACGCTAAGCGGAAACAGATCAGGAAATTCGATTGCCTGATGGACCGCCATCGAACTGCTCAAGAAGAATGATGGTACTGTGTAGACCAGAGGAGATGGGTGGTGAACCTGTCCTCTCAGGAGCTATCCAGCACAGAAGAAGTCCTGCGTCGAGGTCTGAACTTTGCACCTGCACCACAAAGGATTCCATACCTGGATATGATTGCTGGAGTTGAGAGTGTAGCCAGCAGATTGGAGAGTAGTGATGCGAATGACCTCAGAGTAAGAGTGTGTAGCATCCTGAAGAAAGCCAAGCCACCCGCCCCCAACATGACTAGACAAGAACGAACAGCGGTGAGAAGCCTACGCGAGAGATCAGACCTTGTGATCTTGACAGCAGACAAGGGGAGTGCCACTGTAGTAATGGACCAGTCAGAGTATAAGAAGAAGATTGAGAACCTGCTCGAAGACCCCGTGTATCGAACGATTTCGAAGGATCCAACCAGTGCAACAGAGAGCAAGATCACTAAAGAATTGAAGAAGCTGGAGCAGGAGAAACATTCTGAAGTCTCTGACGAACAGACTCAAGCCTACAGCGAGCAGACCCCCCAAGCTCTATGGGCTTCCGAAGATCCACAAGCCCGAAGTACCACTACGACCCATTGTGTCATGCATTGGGTCACCAACCTACCAACTGGCCAAGCACGTCACATCCCTCATCACTCCACTGACTGGAAGGACCAGTTCCTTTGTGAAGAATTCCAAACACTTTGTAGAGATGATGAAGGAGGTGAGGTTATTTGAAGACGAGATGATGGTGAGCTTTGATGTCAAGTCGCTGTTTACCAACGTCCTGGTGGATGAGGCCCTGGAGGTGGTATGAAGAGAGCTGCATGAAGATGACACCCTGATGGAGTGAACAGATCTACCCCCCTCGCAAGTTACTCGCCTGCTGGAGCTGTGCCTGAGAACAACTTACTTCAAGTTTCAGGGATCATTCTACGAACAAACAGATGGCGCCGCTATGGGGTCCCCAGTGTCCCCAGTAGTGGCAAACATCTACATGGAGATGTTCAAGGAGCTAGCTTTAAGGACGGCTGTACACCCACCTCGAATCTGGAGACGCTATGTTGATGACACCTTCTGCGTGATGAAGAAGACAGAAGTCGAAGGATTCCTGAGCCATCTCAACTGCCTAAGTCCTACTATTACGTTCACCATGGAGCAGGAAGAAGATGGGAAGCTACCGTTCCTGGACACTCTCCTCCACCACAAGAACGATGGATCCCTTGACGTTGGTATCTACAGGAAGCCCACACATACAGACTGGTACCTGCACTTCTCCTCCCACCATCCGCGGCACGTGAAGGAAGGTGTGGTCTCTCGCCTCTTCCACCGAGCACGAACCGTCGCTCAAGGCAAGAGCATGGAAGCAGAAGAACAACACCACTGAGGAGTCCTGGAGGGAAACGGGTCCCTCCTCAGAACAGCCAGCAATCCTCGTACAGTGACGGAACCAACTGAAGAACCCTGAGCAACAGCCTTCATCCCCTATGTGGCAGGCCTGAGTGAAGATGTGAGACGGGTATGCAGACGATACAACAACTATCTTCTGTTCAGCACCCACCCTTCGCAGGCAGTTGATGCAAGTCAAAGATCGAGATCCACTGGAGAAGAAGTCCAACGTTGTATACCAAGTCCCGTGTAGCTGTGGCCGTGTATACACAGGTGAGACAAAGAGAGCCCTTGAGACCCGCATCAAAGAACACAAGGCGAAGACAAGGCAGAAGGTGTGAGCTGGAGAAGTCAGCCATAGCAGAGCATGTCACCACCAAGTGCTTTGGGACGAGATCAAGGTGTTGGATGAGGCGGCAAACAACACCACACTGCCCTCCACATCCGCCTTACAGACACAGAAAAGCTGCTAAATAGAGATGAAGGCACTGCCATCCCCGAGTGCTGGTCAGTGATCTGGAGCCACACCCAACCGATGACAAGTGCTGCGTCAAGCTTCACCCACCAACGATGATGTCATCAGGGATACGATGCGGAAGCTGAGACCGAAGTGAAGCTGAAGTCGAAGCAGAAGCGAAGCAGCTCCATTGCTGTTTTGAAGTAGACTCTGTTTAGCTTGCTAGTATCTGTTTAATTAGCTTCTCTGTTTTAGTATATAAGTGACTAGCTCTGTATTGATGTGCCCTGAAGACTACAGCACTGTGGTCGAAACGTCGGCAATTTGATGATATTTTTGATGTGAATATTCTGGTTGGAATTGAAGAAACTTCATAAGCACTTATAAGCCGTCCTGTTGTGAGTCACGCTACATCCAAGGGCTAGTCCAACTGGATGGCAGATTTCGATTCTTGTATGTTCCTTGACCTTTAGCCTAGCCTCGTTCCCAGGCCACACACTTCTCCGACTGCGTGGCCTGGAAATGATGCTACATTTAGCCAAGCCCAACGTCTCTTTAGCTTTACGGGTGAATCATGACTTCATGTTGGTAGTGGCACTGGGTGTGGCTTCTACTCATGGCAACATTTGATCGGTTAATCATGACTGAGCATTCACAGAATAGCCCTCTGGATTTTTCAACCACTGAGATGGTAAATGAAGGTCCAATCTAGAGCTGCCATTCCAGAGGCACGGACCTTTTCACTGTGTCTGTGCTGTGCGATCACAGCGTACCTGCTGCTTTGATGTGAAATGGGAACTTGCGGATGTGTTCTCCCGACTTAGGGAGCGCATCGTTTAGCATCCTTTTGTCAGCCACGGGGCTACTAGGAGTAGGTCATGGCCCTCTGGCGTCTGGAAGAGCATTCACCAGGCTATAACCTTCTCTGATATTCTCCGTTGGCAATTGCATATTATTTCGCAGGTTCTTATTTTCACACCAGCAATCTGGCCTGCGAAAAATACGAAATTTTGCACTGTGCAAATATTTCCCACTATACGGTAAATTGAGTGATCCTGCTGTAAACTATTGGAGTCTCGCCTACCGACATAATCATCCTTGGTGAAGAATCCCATCGTTGCCCATCAATTTTTAGCTAGATGAAATCGCCCAATACAAAAGTCAGGTGCTCCTTAGATACTCTAAAATCAGAATCCATATTACAATATAGGATACAGTATGCACAACAGTGATGCAACAATGAACATGTACAGGAAATCGCTAACAGATACATAACCCTAGCTGAAATCCTGTTACAAAAGGCAACAAAAAGACATGGGGGGGGGGGGGGGGAGGAGGAGCACCCTCTTAACTACACAGGGCAAGCCTGAGCAAGTAGAATTAATACTGATTATGAATCGCAAGTCTGATGTCAGAACCATTGATATTCCAGGTATACGCATTGTGCAGATGAGGCCTCCTGTGGAGGTACGAACAATAAATAATAGTTAGCACAAAACTACATACACTAGAATGTTTGGGAGCCGCATCGCCCAGGAGAAGCTACGACAACACGAGCGGGCCTTCAGGAGACAGATGTCTCTGTCTACAATACAGTTCCAAGGTCTAGCTGTGGCTGCTACTGGAGAGCAGAGTTACTGCTTGAAACTCACGTTTGTATTGCTCGATCTGTGTACCATCCGTCTCCAGTGGTCAGATCTCTACTGAAACAGAGGCTACATAAACTCTAATCATGTTGGAACTGTAGTAATCCTACCTGGGTAAAACAAAGTGATCGATTTGTCCAGATCTCTGATCCTTTGTGTGCCAGAAGTACAAAGGTAACTGGTCAGAACTCCATCTTGAACATGTACCTTGCTCCCCGGGGCTGAAAGCGTTACAGACACAGATATGTAATACTCTGCCAAGTGTAAAGATAAGGGGGTGTAAATATGTTTTGTGCGAAGTAGGGGTCACAGAGGTTTGAAACTTATACCATTGTGATTCTTGGGGAACAAATAAGAAAACGTATGTGAAGCTCCTCTACTTTCAGTTTCTGTGAAGAGTTATCGCCAAAACAAAACTATATACATTTTATATGTCTCCTTATGGGGCCCCTACAAAGCACGTAGTCAAAATGGCGTCTCTGGTAGTTTGATGGATGCCGTCTTCGAACTGAGAGCGCACGAAGCGTCAGAGCTCTAGGCAAGTTTACCACATACTTTTACTAAGGAAGGCTTACTACAGCTCCCAGGTTAGTAGAGTTTGTGCGGCCTCTGTATAAATACAGATATGAGTGCTATTAACGGACGGCATGTTCGAGCAATACGCTTGTGAGTTTCGAGCGCCCCACCCCGTCTCTCCACTCACCCATAGCAGCCATTGCTCATCCTTGAAAATATGTTGCAGACAGAGACAGCAATATCTCAAAAACTGGTCGCTTTTTCGTAGCTTCTCCAGCAGCATTGTCATGCGTGGAATTGTTATTTCGCGAAAGGCTGGCTCGCGACCCGTCTCGCCCCGCCCAATACATGTTTCTACTTGACCGCTATACTTTACATTTGGCAGCGCGATTACCCTCGATATATATATATAAGTAACAAAAAAACATTTCACAAAATGAAAGAACATATAGGGATGGAATCCCCAAAAAGCAACCAAACAAGGTAGGAATGATACCACAATACCCTTACAGATTGTCATCCCTATATCTTTTGCAACTAGGTCTCATTATACATAAGTGCTATTTACATGGGACGACAGGATGTTAGATTGTGGTGTAGATGATTAGGTGTTTAAAAAAAAAAGTACTTTGGTATAATAGAGTAATGATGAAATGTGTTCCGTACCACTGTTGGCGAAGTGAAAGAGTGTTGTTGCATATGCCGGTGGAAGAGTGTAGGTATCATTGTAGGTGTGGATTGTGGTGTAGAATGTGGTGTAAGTGGTACATGTATGTAGTCTAGAGTGTGTATTGCTGCATGTGGAGGATAAGTTGTAGTGTGAGGGGGTGATGTGTGTTGCATTGTGAAGTGCTGCAATTGCCACATTCTATTGGCTGTGGATATGGCTGGTGTGGCATGGCAGGGATTGGTGTGTGTGTGTGTGTGTGTGTGTGTGTGTATGTGTATGTGTGTGTGTGTGAGGTTGGAAAAATGGCTAAAGATATAGGAATGACAATCCGTAAGGGTATTGTGGTATCATTCCTACCTTGTTTGGTTGCTTTTTGGAGATTCCATCCCTATATGTTCTTTCAGTTTTTAAAATGTTTTTTTGTTACTTGTTTCTGTTGTTTTTTGTGGGGAAGAGAAAGGTATGAATGGTGTTTAAACGGTGTGGTTGTGTGGGGTAGATGAGTGGTATTAGCTGTATCCACATATGCTCCCATATATTCATGATGAACTAACAGCACCTAACAGACACAGAATGCACTTTGCACCGCAAAGCTTTCAGTGGGGCTTAAAAGATACAGCAGAGTAGCAAAATACAGCTAATGTGAATTGTAGCTAAGCACCTACCCACTTGAGAATGCCACTGTACACCCACTCATTCTTGTATGCAACATTGTAATGGCAGCCAGCTGTCTACAGCAGTTTTCCGACTCCATTTAATGCACATCATGGAGGTTAGTATGCTCTATAATGGTGTAGCAGTTGTATCAGTGTTCTTACTATTATAACGTAACTACAGCAACTCACTTTGGGTCCGCCATAAAGCGTACTCCAAGTATTATAAGCATCTAAGCAGAACAGCTCGTGCTCGAGGCTGCGTTTCCGGTGTAGGCGTAACCACCGTTTAATGTGCAGAACGGAACGGAACAGAACGGCGTATAGCGGCGAGTACTCGAACGCTTGAGAATCACTGCTGAACGGTTTGATTTGTTTGAGAACACTATGGTGTGGGTGCAATAGCTGGGATCCAGTAGCGCTTCTTCGTGCTTGAATCATTGTAATCGCTTCAGTCATTGTTGGGCTATTCTCTCAGAAGAAAGAAGCAGAAGATTGACTATTTGCCGGTTTAGCGACTTACCGATTTGGCACTTCCGCGATGCTCTCTGACAGCTTTAAGGGTCTTGTTACTGATGAAAACACTCGAGAATGACAGGTATGGTCTACAAAAGCTTATGACTAAAACCTAGCGCAGACTTTTGAACATGTCATTTTGTACACATGCAATGGGGTAGCCATTTTTTTTGGAGCCATCCCTATATATGGAGTACTACCGTACTCCATGATACACACTAGCTCAGATTCCATCCCCACACTGCAAGATTATTTGCCTCGCGCTAAGGCACTCGGCAGTAATGCACAATCATTGCCGAGCGCCTTAGCGCGAGGCAACTAACCGTGCAGTGTGGGCTGAAATCTCAGCTAGCGTATATATATATATATATATGTGCGCAACTTCCGTCACGCTTAGGAATGCAATTAAATCTCCGGTTACGTTCCTTATACGTGTTATTACTATGTCTGTACATTCCGTATACGTGTTGTTACTACAGCTGTAACGAAACGCTTCCGGCCCCGGGGGCACCCCGGGGTCACCCCGGGGGGAAGCGCGTGTTCAAGATGGCGTCCTGACGAGTTACATGGATGCCGCCTTTGTACTTCTGACACCCGAAGGATTAGAGATCTGGACAAATCGATCACTTCTTTTTACCCAGGTAGGCTTACTACAGCTCCAACGCGATTAGAGTTTGTGTAGTCTCTGTTTCAGCAGAGATCTGACCGCTGGAGACAGACGGTATGCGGATCGATCGCCAGCGATACGAGCGTGAGTTTCAAGCAACTCTGCTCTCATGTAGCAACCATACCTCGTCCTTGAAACTGTGTTGTATACAGAGACATTCGTCTCCTGAAGGCTCATTCGTGTAGAGTAGCTTCTCCGGCAATTGCGTGGGCGATGCAGCTTCTAGTGGGTGTGGTTTTGTGCTAACTAACTTACGTCATACCTCTGCGCGAGGCTATCTGCGCAATGCGTATGCCTAGTATATATAAAGTAACAAAAAAACATTTAAAAAAATGAAAGAACATATAGGGATGGAATCCCCAAAAAGCAACCAAACAAGGTAGGAATGGTACCACAATACCCTTACGGATTGTCATCCCTATATCTTTTGCCATTTTTGCAACTAGTTCCGAGCAAAGTGAAGCTATACTCCAGTTCGATTGACCTTTTTTCGTCGTAACCTGTTCCAGCCAGTTCTCCTGGTACAGCCTATCAAACACACAGCGAACACTTACCTTCGCTATAAACTGTGACTCCTAACGGGGAGACTTGGAAGCGATCACTATCACAGTAAGCTTGCTTCGGCCTCTGGTCTTCTAAGCACATAATAGCAAGTAGCCATTTTGTTTTGTGGGTGTGTGTTTGACCTTTTTCATTTGTGGGTGGGTGCTATGGGTGTGCCACCTGCATGCCATGTGCCACACCCAGCAATTCTCGTGAAGCGAGGACATCCCTGCACATTGTGTATCACTAGTATACGTAAGTGCTAAATAAATGGGACGACAGGATGTTAGATTGTGGTGTAGATGATTAGGTTTTTTTGAACGTACTTTGGTATAATAGAGTAATGTTTTTGGAAATGTGTTCCGTACTAACTGTTGGTGAGGTGAAAGGGTGTTGTTGCAGGTGGAAGAGTGTAGTTGTCATTGTAGGTGTGGATTGTGGTGTAGAATGTGGGGTAAGTATGTAGTCTAGCCTACGAGTGTGTATTGCTGCATGTGGAGGATAAGTTGTAGTGTGAGGGGGTGATGTGTGTTGCATTGTGAAGTGCTGCAATTGCCATGCACATTCTATTGGCTGTGGATATGGCTGGTGTGGCATGCCAGGGATTGGTCTGTGTGCGTGTGTGTGTGTGTGTGTGTGTTGAGGTTGGAAAAATGGCAAAAGATATAGGGATGACAATCCGTAAGGGTATTGTGGTACCATTCCTACCTTGTTTGGTTGCTTTTTGGGGATTCCATCCCTATATGTTCTTTCATTTTTTTTAAATGTTTTTTTGTTACTTGTTTCTGTTGTTTTTTGTAGGGAGGAGAAAGGTATGAATGGTGTTTAGATGGTGTGGTTGTGTGGGGTAGATGAGCGTTATTAGCTGTATCCACATATGCTCCCATTTATGATAAACATATATCATGTTGTGAAGTAGTCACTAAGCATACATTTAGGGTTTATTTCTCATAAAACAACAGCACCTATAGCTATAATGTAACAGACACAGAATGCACTTTGCACTGCAAAGCTTTCAGTGGGGCTTAAAGATACAGCAGAGTAGCAAAATACAGCTAATGTGAATTGTAGCTAAGCGCCTACCGACTTGAGAATGCCACTGTACACCCACTCATTCTTGTATGTAACATTGTAATGGCAGACGGCTGTCTACAGCAGTTTGCCAACTCCATTTAATGCACATCATGGAGGTTAGTATGGTCTGTAATGGTTTATCAGTGTTCTTACTATTATAACGTAACTACAGCAACTCACTTTGGGTCCGTCATAAAGCATACTCCAAGTATTATAAGCGTCTAAGCAGAACAGCTCGTCCATGCAGCATGCTCGAGGCTGCGTTTCCGGTGTAGGCGTATACGTATCGCTTAATGCGCAGAACGGAACGGAACAGAACGGCGTATAGCGGCAAGTACTTGCTTCGAGCGCTTGAGAATCTGTGCTGAACAGTTTGAGTTGTTTGAGAACGCTATGGTGTGGGTGCACTAGCCCAAATCTAGTAGCGCTTCTTCGCGTTTGAATTATTGTAATCGCTTGAGTCATTGTTGTACTATGGCCTCAGAAGAAGAAAGAAGACTGAAAACGATTTGCCGACTTAGCGACTTGCCGATATGGCACTTTAGCGATGCTCTCTGTCAGCGTTAACAGTCTTGTTACTGTTGAAAACACTCGAGAATGACAGGTATGGTCCATAAAAGCTTATGACTAAGTCTAGGGCAGAGTGTTGAACATATCACTTTATACACCTACAATGGGGCAGCCATTTTTTTTTGGAGCCATCCATAATATGCCACGACAGCTAGTCTGCACAGCCTCATGCTCTGCACTCTTCGACTATCATGTGGATATTTGGTTTAATATCTTGTGAGCCAGCCAGATGTGAGAATAAAAACTATGCAGTGATGCTGGAAAAGGTACCAAGAAACGACTGGCCTTCAAGGAAGGTGAGATCTCGGTCTGCAACATGTATCAAAGGCTCGGCCATGGCTGCTACAGGAGAGTGGAGAGATGGACTCTGCTGCTTGGAACTATCGTTCACATGCATTCGACCGTGCCGTCCATCTCCAGCTCATATATCTAGTTATACAACTCCACTAACCTTCGAGCTGTAGTAATTAATTCTCCCTTGGTAAAATTACGTGACAGATGTCTGACACTTTGTGTGCCACAACTTCAAGCTCAAAGACCGCGTACTCTGCACTCAGAAGCCATTTTTAAAATATGCCTCGCATATGCAACATTAAGTAATATGGAAAAATAGAATTTTGTACACAGATTTGGTAAGACGTATGTACTAAACATAATAATTATCATGGAGTACGGTAGTACTCCATATATAGGGATGGCACGGAAAAAAAATGGCCGCCCCATATCATGTGTACAAAGTGATATGTACAACACTCTGCCCTAGACTTAGTCATAAGCTTTTATGGACCATACCTGTCATTTTCGAGTATTTTCAACAGTAACAAGACTGTTAACGCTGACAGAGAGTATCGCTGAAGTGCCAAATCGGCAAGTCGCTAAATTGGCAAATCGTTTTCAGTCATTCTGATTCTTCCGAGACCATAGCACAACAATGACTGAAGCGATTACAGTGATTCAAACGCGAAGAAGCGCTACTGGATTTGGGCTAGTGCACCCACACCATAGCGTTCTCAAACAACTCAAACTGTTCAGCAGTGATTCTCAAGCGCTCGAAGCAAGTACTTGCCGCTATACGCCGTTCTGTTCCGTTCCGTTCTGCGCATTAAGCGATGGTTACGCCTACACCGGAAACGCAGCCTCGAGCATGCTGCATCATAGATAATATAGCTCCGTACGGAGCTATATTATCTATGGCTGCATGGACGAGCTGTTCTGCTTAGACGCTTATAATACTTGGAGTACGCTTTATGACGGACCCAAAGTGAGTTGCTGTAGTTACGTTATAATAGTAAGAACACTGATACAACTGCTAGACCATTACAGACCATACTAACCTCCATGATGTGCATTAAATGGAGTCGGAAAACTGCTGTAGACAGCCGTCTGCCATTGCAATGTTACATACAAGAATGTGTGGGTGTACAGTGGCATTCTCAAGTCGGTAGGCGCTTAGCTACAATCCACATTAGTTGTATTTTGCTACTCTGCTGTATCTTGAAGCCCCACTGAAAGCTTTGCAGTGCAAAGTGCATTCTGTGTCTGTTGCATTATAGGTGCTGTTAGTTTATCATACATGGGAGCAAATGTGGATACAGCTAATAACGCTCATCTACCCCACACAACCAGACCATCTAAACACCATTCATACCTTTCTCCTCCCCACAAAAAAACAACAGAAACAAGTAACAAAAAAACATTTAAAAAAATGAAAGAACATATAGGGATGGAATCCCCAAAAAGCAACCAAACAAGGTAGGAATGGTACCACAATACCCTTACGGATTGTCATCCCTATATCTTTTGCCATTTTTCCAACCTCAACACACACACACACACGCACACAGACCAATCCCTGCCATGCCACACCAGCCATATCCACAGCCAATACAATGTGCATGGCAATTGCAGCACTACAACTTATCCTCCACATGCAGCAATACACACTCGTAGGCTAGACTACATACATGTACCACTTACCCCACATTCTACACCACAATCCCTGCAACAACACCCTTTCACCTCACCAACAGTTAGTACGGAACACATTTCCAAAAAAAATTACCCAAAGTACGTTTAAAAAATAACTAATCATATACACCACAATCTAACATCCTGTCGTCCCATGTAACTACCACTTAGTATACTAGTGACACACGTTAGGAGTCACAGTTTATAGCGAAGGTAAGTGTTTGCTGTGTGTTTGATAGGCTATACCAGGAGAACTGGCTGGAACAGGTTACGATGAAAAAAGGTCAATCGAACTGGAGTATAGCTTCGCTTTGCTCGGAACTAGTTGCAAAAATGGCAAAAGATATAGGGATGACAATCCGTAAGGGTATTGTGGTACCATTCCTACCTTGTTTGGTTGCTTTTTGGGGATTCCATCCCTATATGTTCTTTCATTTTTTTAAATGTTTTTTTGTTACTTATAATATAATATAGACACGGGGCCAGTCAAGTCGCTAGTTTGGGGCTAACTCAGGCTAACCTCAATTACTCAAAGTCAAATAACTATCTTAGACAAAGTTGTATAGCTGCATGGGGTAACCCCAACTTTGCCACAGGCAGTCAAAAGACTGAGACAATATGGTCTCCTCCCTGGATGAAGCTGAGATTTACATTCCTAAAACATGAGTGTCTCTCTCTCTCTCTCACACACACACACACACACAAACACTAGCTCAGAATTAGATGGTCAGGTTCTCAAAGTTATTTACTCCTTCGCTCAAGAGAAATGTTAGAAATCTAATTAGAATCCTCTAACGGTAACTAGTGTCCTGTTGCAATTTCTTTGAAATTTTGTAATTCTGTACTACAGCACCATTTTCATGGGAATGCACATTGCTGGTAAGTTGTGATTCCATGGGTTAGCTTTCTAAGGCGCTCGGCAAATATGCTCGGCAAATATGCAAATATACAGTCGGACCGCAACGTATGACCACACCCCCAATTTTATTTTTCACGTGTCAGCACAAAATGGCTGGGTTTTAGCGATTTCGAGAGCCATGTGATTAGAAAAGAATTTCACAGTAATCACCACATCCAGACGAGACTAGACTGGAAGAAAGTGTGTAAATAGAGCTGATTTAGTTGCGTATTAGTGTTTTTTGCCTGATTGTACGTCTGTGTGGTGTCCAGGGCGGCTGTAACCTCAGCAGCTGTCACGAGAGAAGCCCCAAGCCAGCACAAATTGGTGATATACCTCGAGATATCGGTCCCCAACCACGCTGAATGACTCAGATCAAAAAGAGTAAGTCTTTTAGCAGGTAATTATTAAAAAGTAATGAAGTTTTTGTGTGTGAACGAAAAAGGTACCAAAGGTTCCCGCTGATGATTAGTTTTGCATACAAACTCCTTGAAGTATCTCTTAAAGTGTCTGTGGTTAGGCAGGGCATAAGAGCAGGAGTAGTCAGCAACAGCACTGTACCTAGAAAAGGTATAATTTACACGACTGGAATGATATGAATGCTGTTGCATCCAAGTCTTTACCTCATCTTCCTCTCCAGTGTCACTATAGGTTCTGTGCCATTTTGTGATACAAGATCGGTGCAGCCGTGACATCTATCAGCGGCCAATAAAAGATGCCAGAAGGTGAGGAGACTTAGTGTGCATGTACATTAAAGTATGGTTTCTGCATATGTGGCCAGTATATTCCCTAGCTGGTGCATTTTTCTTGCTTCCCTCAGTAATGACTAATTCATGTGTTGCTAAAATTGGAACAGAATCCTCATTAAAAGCATGAGCATGATTACATAGAAACAGTTCTCTGAACAGTACGGCAGCTATTGAAGTTGTACTATGTAAGTTATGCATAAGCTAGCAACCAGTTTAACATAGCCCCGGTAGTTTGCGAGCCAGACCCTGAAGCATATGTGTCGCACAACCTCATGGGCCAACTTACTCGCTTGGAGGAGTGTGTCTGGATACCATGGATAGCAGCTCATTGCGATGAAAGGGATTTTTCTATATCGTATCAAACACGAGGCTGGGCTGTTTCCCCGTCACAGGCTTTCTATAGCAACAAGGCAAAGCAGAGTTGGTGTTACATTCCATACTTTAGTAGGCGGAATGGACAGAACATTCTGCCATCGTTCCGTTCCATTCCAGATTTTATTTTGTCCGAGTTTCTAATGTGCATACATGTAGACTTGCTGTGGGATACCGAGCATGTTTGTACATGTAGCTAATGGTAGTGTAGCATGAAGGGAGAAGATCTTCATTCTGGATTTCAGTCCACACAGCTTCTCATATGCTCGAACAAGCAGGGCAACCCCTGTGCCTTCTGTCCTTGATAGAGACTCTAACTAAACTCTCTTCCAACACAGCTAGCTAGCTGTACAAGGATTCTAAGCCAGTTATATAATTAGTGCCAATCCATCACTCCCATTCCACTAACTTCGCCAATTTTCTAAGGTGGTTAGTGACCAATGCGAGTCTCTCCTTGGTTTTAGAAACCTTGTAGAAACTCACATTGAGTCACTAACCTTAACATAGCCGCCTGCCGACTGCAATAGCTACTTTCTGTTGTGCTTTATTTAGAATTGCACTCTTTTTCCCCACAGGATGCTGATGCTTCAAGGCTAGTAACGGCACAAAGCTGTCCACTGTCTATGCTGTGAGGAGGCTCAGTTTTGCTGATTACAAGATGCACCTAGTAACATCTATTGGAGATGTAGGCTGCAGAGGTTAGTTCCTTTTCAATATTAATTGCATGTGGTCGCTAATCTTACCAGGCTCAGGATAGGAATGAAATGTCATGCCTGGTCATCTCTGTTGACTGCATGTTGCACACTCAGTCTGTGCAGTGTGCCTCCAAAAGGCAGACCTGTGTGTGTTACATAGCAAGAATCTAGAATTGTGGTATTCAGAATGGGCATTTTTCTCATTCAATTAGTTGTTCAGAAGTGACTGACTGGGTTCGCAATGTATGCTAATGCACGCTGTTGTTGGTGTCTTCCAATCATTGCATACATGTAGGTGGCATTTTGCAACTTGAAGGTAACGTTTAGTGGACCTAGTCTTTGGCATTCTATAATATGAAAAGTACGAAGGAAGGATAAACTTATTCTTACACTTTGAAGTGATAAAGAGTGGTGTATAACTAGTCAGATATATATTGTGTTACTGAGCTGCTGCGCAAACGCTGCACCCCCCCCCCCCCAAATTACTACGGAAGTGAGAGCAGCTTTATTCCAACTTTCTGTGTTTAGCATGATTGTGCATGTGATAGTTTTTCTGTGCCAAGATCAAGAGTAAGCTGTCTGCATGTATATAGGTAATTTTTAATGTACACTGTATATTGAAGACTTGTGGACCTCTGGCCGCAATTAGCGGAACCTTATCTCAATTGCTATTTAATGCGATCTTTATCTGTATTACAGTGATGCAAGTAGTGGAATGCTGATCATCACATGTTCATCTCTTGCAGGTCAGATGGCTGCCCAGAAGATACAGATGGACAGCCATTATAAAACATTATAGCCAGCAGTTATTGTTCTGTATAGCTTGAAGTTAATAATTTGTTGGTAAGGAAAAGAGGGAATAAAGAGGGGGTGTAGCACCCAAGTTTGGCTGTCAACCACTACAATTCTGCAGTATGGCGAAGATCAACCTGTTTACACTTCCTCCGCGAAGTTATAGCTTCCCAGGCGCTGTGAACGAAAAAGGTACCAACGCTGGGTGGGGCTGCTCTGAGGTCCCTTGGAAGAGTGCCGCTAGAAATCTGACTCTGTCTGTCGCCCTTCTGTTCGAATGGATTTATGGCTGTGCAAAATGCATTCAACAAAGAATGAAGTTTTGCATGGTGTGTTGAACAATTGTGCCGTGTTACACTGGAGAGAGTGCCAGCCTTGTTTTCTCTACCCAAAAACCGCTTGAAATTAGCCGCCATTACTCTTCTAATATTTCATTTCCGGTCCGAAAAATAAAATACGCTTACAAATAGGAGTTTTGGGTAGGTTGCGGTCCGACTGTATACTAAGCTTTCACTCGCTTCCAAAAGCTCACACTCTGTCCTGTCCCTTGTTATAATACCTCAACTCTTCTCTGCCCACTTCACTGTTAAATTATAACCAAGAAACTCTTCAGTCCCACCAGCTCATCATCAGTTACCCATTTCAAGTAAAATTGGTTATGGTTTCTATACAATAAATGTCTTGACCAATGAAATTTACAGAATTTAAAAACCCTAGGGCTGTTATTTTGCTTGGAATGCTGCAGCTTCAGGCCCTCATGTACTAAATAGTCTAGATTCATTGGTCTCTTGTCTAACCTATGCATAAAACTTACCGGAGAGTAGGTGAAGGCCTTCCAGTCTTTATAACAGAGACAGAACTTGGAGTAGTGAAACTCTGAACAAAGGTATTGGGTGCACCTGTTTCGAGGCATGGTGCCACTTCGTGATACCTGTCAAGATAAAAAAACCAAGGTAATTTCAGACAGCAAGCAATTAAATTTCACACTTGGATATTTATTGGCTATACATATAAATAGGAAATGCTCAGCTTGGCAATAGACCGTATTCGGCTAAGATGACTTCAGGCATTTTTGCTGCCATGGCGACAATAGTTCCACATTTTATATGGGCCCATATGAGGGATTTGCACTGAAGGCGCCAAATCCCTCATATGAGCATATATAAAATGTGTATAAGTTTGTGAGGTAATATCTACACCATTTAATGTCCAATTTACTTCAAATTTGAAAGATAACATTTCTGTGTGATAAACATTACATGCAAGGAACTATTGTTGCCATGGCAGCAAAAATGCCCAAAGTCCTCTTAACCGAATATGGTCGATTTCAAAGTGAGAATTTACATCTATCTTGCGTTTGTGGTGTCTTACTGTAAGACCTTAACATAATATGTCAAACATTCCGTTATGTTGAAATTCAATATGTTATAATACTCATAGGGTGTGTCAACACTATTAACACTCAGACCATTGACTCCTTGCACACTTGACAACAACTGGTATTCACAGTTGTTGACCCTCGCGCATGCACGGCAAGGGTTATTGTAGTTGGTCTGTCGCTCTGTCATTCCGTCATCATTTTCTTTATGCAAGATTTCTCGCAAACGACAAATGCTGATGGCACCAAACTCGATATGAGGGACGATGATCACAGTCTCTATGCTCTGATGGGTTGCTTTTGTATTAGGTCGACGGCAAGCGTGCAATTCTTTAGGGATTCTCTCGGTTGGCTAGTAGAAAGAAGTTTCTGGTTGGAATTTAAGAAACTTCATAAGGTAAGTGTGCATACGGCTGGATCGGCGATTTCTCGCAAACGACAACTGCTGATGATATCAAACTTGGTTTGTAGGACGAGGGTCACGGTCTCTATACTCTGATGAGTTGTCGATAGTGTTAGGTCGACAGGCCTACTCGTGTGGATGCATGCAGTATTTAGGGGGCGTCTCCCCTAGCTCCTCCACCAATGACAGTGTGCATATAGCTGGATCATAGACAGTACCCAGGATTACTCACAAATGACAAATGCTGATGACACCAAACTTGATGTAAAGGACGAGGATCATGCACTTCATCCTCTGATGGGTTATTTTTGTCATCTATGATGTTAGGTCGATGGGCATATGCATGGGAGGCGTTACCAAGGGGGCATCTCCAAACTAATTTTGTCATTATTACTACACTCAGCTGCTTACAAAGTAAAGCCGGCTGCATTACTATGCCACTATAGCCACAAGCGCAGTGGAAGCTACTGGAAGTTTGCAGGCTGAATAGGCCAAGGTACGTCAAGCTAGGTTAGTTTTGTGTTGCCTAGACGGCGAAAGAGTGGTAGGTAACGATGATAATTCTGTGTGTGTGTGTGTTCGTCCGCAATTATCACGTGCGCTAAGTTACGTCACCGTTACTATGCCACTATAGCCACAAGCGCAGTGGAAGCTACTGGAAGTTTGCAGGCTGAATAGGCCAAGGTACGTCAAGCTAGGTTAGTTTTGTGTTGCCTAGACGGCGAAAGAGTGGTAGGTAACGATGATAATTCTGTTTTGGCACGTTCTGATTGCTAACTGGAAGCGCTCTACGAAATTGCTGTGTCAGCACTTTCGCTGAAAGCTGTACATAATGACACTGTCTAGACAAGCTGATCCATTCTACAGCTGCATTTAGCTTATACTGAACTGTTGCTGAGCACAACCTTCATTTGAATGATTTATGTAAGAAACACCTGGCTGGTTTTTAGATATGAAATATCAACCTTGTCCTAAAAGGGACAGCTCTCATAGGTTTACTATGACAGCAGTTCAAGGCTTATATTTCAGAGCAGTTTTATTTCAGACCTGGAGGATACTTGGAAGAATGATCGCTGACTGTCAGTGGTTGTCTTGGCTCAGTAGCTGATCTGTGAGCGAAGGCAGAATGCAGCAAAATATCCATGTTGGTAGCTACTTGGTATGATACGCAAAAATTTTCTTTGTGCAATCTGATTGGCCACATCAAGATCTTGATGCTAGCCCCAGAATTTGAACTTGTGTAACCAGACCACTCCTTGCGAGGGGTGAGTTTGGGCACGAGACTACGTTTTATACTGTTGCTATAATACTCCATTTGAGGGCATGCTTCACACCAGTACTTATCAACTATCAGTGTTCACTGTTCATAGCCTCACCATTGTGTTACATTTGTCACTTATTAAGTAGTTGTCATAGTTGAACCCATGCATGAGGGAAGTCAGTACATATACATGTACATGTAGCAGATTTGGTAAAAGTTTGTTTTTGTAATTTGCTAAATAGCGCTAAAATAACCTTAAAAGTAGTCTTATTCCCCTTCCCCATCCACAGCACTGATAGCCTCATATATACCCAGGCCTCCCACCTCAGCTTTTATAAAAGCAGAACATGTATGTAACAGCACCAGCATGTACTTCTCATGAAGATTCCCCCCACAATGCCTGCATTTTGACTAGTAATTGGATCACTTCACCAAACAGGCAAATTTAAAAAAGCCATTTCCCACCATATTCATTTTGCAGAAGCAAACAGATGTGCTGTGAATGTCTATACATGGTGTTTGTCTGTTTGCCTGTTCGTCTGCACCTGCATCAAGTTACACCATTAAGTTACTATATGCCACTATAGCTAGCCACAAGTGGAAGTTAGGAGCCTCAAAAAGCAAAGGTAAGTCAAGCTAGCTTAGTTTTGTGTTACCTAAATGGTAGGTAGTGATGATTGGGGCGAGCCTGAGTGAGCCCCAATCCTAGCGACTTGGCTGGTCGTTCGTGTCTGTATATATATTACTATGGTACGTACATCTTACCGACGGGGTGTGTGGGGAGGGTTTGGAGTCAAGACTATACTGAATTGAAGTTTGATGAGTGTATTAATTGCCAACACCAGCTGCATGATTGTCCTGGAATATTATCATAAGTTGATTACATCCTACCATAACCAACTTCATGGCTATGTGGTTTATCGTTTGAAACCTGCTGATTTTTCACTTCAGAGGAACATAAGAGTAGACACACCACGCTTGATCAGGCTCGCTTTTGGAGGAGTAATAACTATGGGATACACCTTTTACTGCTCCATATCCCCCAGTACATTCTCACACTAAGTTATAACCTGCCCATAAATGATTCCATAATCTATGCCCTGTCGTTCATACTACAGATAGAAATTGATCTTGAATATCAAACTGTTTCTCTTTACGTAGCTATTAACCTACAACCCTTTTTTATGGTAGTGTGTTTAGCTATTGCGTTTAATAGTGGACTGCAGTTGCACAGTATTTATAAACACAGCCCCAAGTTGAGCTCGATAACAATCATAACTTGCACCATAACAAAGCACTTAGCTAGCTGGTACAAATGAAAGGCTATGATGTTACAGTAGGCAATTAAAATGCAGTGCTAGCTTCCCAGCTTTTTCGCATAGAGGTGTGTGTGCGAGAAAGGCTGGGTACGAAAATCTTTGCATACAGCTCAACTTACGATGGGTAGCCAACGATAAAATCTGCACGGTCACTCTTAGATAGCACAGTACTGCAGAGTCTCTGCACCGACCTCAGCTTTTAGTACAGTAGTTCTGAGACTGAGCGCTGCACTCTAAAAGGTGTGACACACTCTAAAAGGTTTGACACGTTACTCGTACACGCCCACTGGGTTAACCAAAATTCCAGTGACCAAGTGCAGTCATAATATAGCTCCAGTGCTGCAGTAGATTTTGCTGTAATATCTCATAATTGTATTACGTCAACCTGGAATAAAAATACCTGCACATATCTGCTACAATTTATGAAAGGCTTCCACAATTCACCTAATTTTGGGGTTTCATTAGGTTCATTTCAGGGAATTAAGGTCCCAAGTGTATCAACTTGACCCAACTCTGAAGTTTTTAACTCCCAGGGAATCAGGAGATTTTGAAACATCAATTTTGATAGGCAAATTTGTCAGGCTCATTTTAGTGGCAAAGTTTGAGTTAGGGTAAAGGGTTGATTTTTTGGTAGAATTATGTTAGCACTTGTTTGGACCATTATATGCAACATTCATAACTGGAGAATTTAAATTTAACTTTTTTACGTCTCCCCTCTCACTACCGTAAGCATTTGAAGCCACATATCTGCAACTGTATATAGGTGTGAGTTGATTATGCTCGGCATAATATGGAAATAATTGCTGAAAGGAAGCATTTGAGCATTATGGCGGACCAATGCCAGATGAGTATATTGTACACATGCAAGCACAAACACCTAACGCAGGGCACAAAACTATCATCATGACGTGACAAGGTTTCAATTTCTCATATGTCTGAGTAGGCGTGACTCAAATATCATGTGATTCCTTACCCCAACAACGGTTAATAATGCTGCATTCTCACATGAATAAATTTGACAAACATTATGTAATAAACTTTTCTCATCCCCGCCCACATCAATTTCTAATGCAGTAGATCACATGCATATTAATTATTGTTTGATCTGTTCGGCGGTGTGGCCTGGGGCCATGAGACTGTAGTAGATATCTGGCTGGCTGCCGCATGCATCAATCAAATGCTAAGCTACACCCTCATGCTTTGTTATATTAGGTTTTTAAGGGCCATCCTGTAGTTGAATAGTAAACATGGATTCGAGAACAATTTATTGTGTAATTAATTATGTCACATTGTATTACTAAGTTTTACCTTGGCGATTCTATTTTAGCTTTTTGGGAACATCATCATATTAGCATTACCTGCTACTCTACTAAATTTTCATAGAAAAAAACAATTAATTGATTCTCTATTGTCAATCAAACACCCTCACACCAATTATCATTCACTCTGAACATTTTACACAGACTTGTACGTACAGTAGCTGTAGCACTGCCACGTGTAGTACAGCCCATCCATTCTGTCAGGCAGGATTTTTCCGGCTGGCCACACTTACAACTTCGCTCAATAGTCAACAGGAACAATAATTAGATGGAGGAAAAATTGCATAGAGCATATGCACTGGACGCAGATCGACAGTGCATGCACTCCTTGTCACCTACTAGCTAGTAGCAATAAGCAAATTACCAAATATACTTTGTAACAATAATGATTGAGGAAGGGCATGTAGATCCCAGTTTGGCCAGCCTTACATTTTCTAGATGGTAGTTAATCATTGTTTTTCAACTTCCTGCTATAAATAACCAGGTCAGCGTCATCTCAAGGCATACATGCACGTTTCACTTTAGCTAGTAGTAACTAAAATAATAATATGCGCATGTGTGTCTGGGACAAGGCTAGTAACGGGGGTAGAACAGTATATAAATTAAGCTGATGACGCCAATTGCCCCTTTTGAAAATAGTCTTATTCCGGTAATGTGGTGAACAAAATAGGCACTTTGTTAGTGGTTGAGTGTATTTGGCATATGATTGAATGGTTATGTTTGAATCCGACTGTTCAAGTGGGGTAACTAGTGTAACTACACAAAAAAAATAAATTGACATAAACAACAAATATAGAACTAGTGTACAATGCCCAATATCATTCTCATAATTAAAAAGCATACACGCAATAAATCTTCTCTCCACCTAACGTGTGGATAGACATCATATACTCTGTAATAACTCTACAGTTTGGCTCGAGGTTGTACAATCTGGTGGTGTCTACTTCCGACAACAGGCTTGTCCACAATCTCCCTCCACCACGAGGGTCGTTCAAGGGCCTTAGGGGCTGTGACCATGGCCTGGTAGAGGTACTTGTACACCTGCAAGAATAGTTGCAAATTCCATGATACGTACTTGCTAATGACTAACAGAATCTACTCTGTAGGGCTTATACTGATTGCTAAAGTCTTGCTGGTATACATACGTAATACCGGGCAGATGCTCAATTGCTTGGTGGTGTACTGTGAAAAACATTGTGAACAACATTTTGTCTACGATTTTTCATGACATTCATTGAAACGGTACATTTAGCCATGCAGAAAATTGGAGAAGGATATGACAGTTCTGATCCGCTAGACATACGTACATACTGACTGCAATTACGTACCAGTTCCATACAAAGCCTAGCCCAATTCCCAGGCTCTAAGTCCCCTTCACAAGAGCACTGAACACATAAAATTTAATGGATTCCGTAGAATCTATTGAAGTCATAGGTACCCAATGGGAAAAATGTAATTGTATAATACACAGCTACTTTGTTAACCTGTCCACTGCTCGTTCCCAGGGGGGACCGCAGGATGAAGTCAGGGGCAGCTATGACATCTACCAAGGCTACTGCATCATCTTTCAGCTGTGTGTGTGTGTGTGTGATGTTTTTTGGAAGAAGGTAGGAATGAAGAACTTTCAGTGGACCTACACGTGGGACCTGTGTTATGGGACTATGGGATACACTGCTGAGTGAAGAAGCAGCATGCATAGGTCAGTTTCTTTAGACATCTTACAACTTAGTCCTCATCAAGTGTTGACTTTAAGGAGAGTGAGCACATTAAATGTTGAGTAAGATTTGTTGTTTGCTACATGCCATTAACCACACCCACAGATGCAGGCACTTATAAGATCTCTAGTCATAGGACAAGAGCAACAGCAATCAGGGATTGGTTATGCTGATCACCTACCTCTCCCAATTATCAAATTCTAAAATTAAGCGTAGTGTGCTAAATTTTTCACAGTTTTCGGATTTGGCATAATAAAAGGCACATAGCTTCCCTAGAATCTATTCAGCTAGGAGCAGCTGAGTCAGCTACTTTTCTAAAAAAGCAGAAAGGGGGTTGGAGTCATTGAAAGGGAGGAGTGATAGGAGTAAGACTTAAGTGGTGGTATATAATGTCAATAAGTGTCTAAATTGCTATGTGAAAGTGAAACTATGTAAAGGTAGGCAGAGGAAAATGAAAGTAAGACAGCTAATTGGGTATTAATAGCTACCATGAAGTATTTCTAGGACGGGCATGTGTGTGTGTGTGTGTATATGATACTGTGTGTGTGTGTGTGTGTGTGTGTGTGTGTGTAATAGGGACCTCTGCCATACCTGGGTGCAAAACGTTAGGATGGAGTCCTTTACAAGCTTGGCATCTTGTGGCCGACTGAAGTAGGCTCCTGTGAGTTGGGAGTTATTGTGTAGGTAAGTACTCTCTTATTTCCAGGCTTTCCAACTCTACAATGCCACATGGAATGGAAAATCTTGTGACAGTAGTACAAGAAAATATGGCATGTGAATGATGTAATACGTGATTTACACACTATAGCCATCACACTGCATATACAAACACAGATAGATAGCACTTATAAAGTGGTTGTGTGTGTTCCATTTCTTTCTGTGTGGGCGGAGTGGGGAGAGCCAAACCGTCTTAGATAAAGTTTAGATGCATTCCATATTCCACTCCATAGTCCATTTTTACTGTTCCATTCCATTCCATCTTACTGAGACAGATACCATAACCATTTACTGAGTGTTTAGGGTTCCAAGAACTTTGTATTACATGGCATTGTATCAATTATGTAATAGTCTACACATAATTGCTGTATTATTACTCCACATGCATGGGTAAGCGGAATAAGTAATCAGTCTGTCTGTCTGTCTGTCTGTCATGCAAAAGTTTTGCCAAGCAGGAAACTTAAATGATTTAGAAAGTTTGTAAGCGGTGAAAGAACAAAAAGCAGCAAAAACTGACGTTTGTGTACCTGATAAAAGTCAAGGCCATTATTTTCAAGCATTTCTTGTGATTCATAACATTGGCACCACCTCACAGTCTTTTCAAATGGGAATTTACTAGGTTTTGGGATTTCATGACTTGGGGTGTAAGCTAGAAAATAGCCTTCTAACGTGACAAACTTCAAGACTGTTATTTTCGCTGTTTCTCGTCGTTATTTCTTATCATTCGGAAGATTGGCATCACTTTTTCACTATCACAATGTCAATGATGTCAGCTTTGTAATTTTGAATTTCCTCTATTGCTTTGTGATCTGCTAGCTTTCGTGTGTGGTAAGCATTCTCTGAACACACTCTAGTTATATATATTGTCTGATTCTTAATTATTGAACACCTAATTTATTAGTAGAATTCAAAACACCAGAATTGGTTAATTTACTATGGTAGTCATAGATTATGAATACTCTACCAAAGGTAGCATACATGCAGCTCAATTACTGTACATGTAACACATCCCTGGTATGTACATACCTACGCATTATTGCTAATCTGTGTGGCATTTGAGTACATGACTAGCCATGAGTACGTAAATGTACCTCTTACCCTGATAGAGTGTACTGATGTGCCTGCTGAGGGTCCAGTTGGCATAAAGGTTGCATAGCCTCTCTGAGACTGACCTCAGGCCATTCTCTTCTGGAGTACTGGAAATGAACTCACAGAACCTTCGCAATGCAAAGTGCTACAAGTATTGATTGAGACAGAAAGTAACAATTAACCATATATAGCTTTAGATTTCCAACTATCATAGGAAATCTGAAATACATGTGGATTCCTCCAATCAATACTATAGTACACATAGCAGTCATGATACCTACTACATTAGGCCATGCAGGCTCAATTTTAACTTACCTCTGCATAGACCAGAGCGAGGGTGTGGCAGTGGTAGGCCTGACTGTCCTCCCTTGCAAAGAACCCATTCTGGGAAGGATGAACGTAGATCAGATTTTAATACACTTCCTAAAGCTTAGTCCTTTAATGTTGGGTGCCATAGCCTCATCCCCAGGCCCATGTACACATTTCACTTTGCTACTATGGGATCATGTGTGTGACACTAGAAATTTGTATGTGAGAGGACAGTTGCAATTCCCAGGTAATAAAAGGAGATAATGAACCAGGCTTCCTTCAGGTACTCTCCAGGCCTGTTTATGTTAATTAAACTGAGTGCTGTAATATATTGTCTCCCTCAAAAGACAGATCGAGAAGCATTTGTTGTTCTATGTCCATGCATGCACAATTAAATCTGTGAGAAAATGTGCCACACTCAAAAGTATCGTATATAGTCTAAAAATGTGTCACCTACAATTTTTTGTGGCACAACAATGGATGAAGCGATGGACAGCCAAAGCCCCAAGCAGTGAAAGCTTAGAGAATTTTTCTCAAAGTTGCCAACAAATTCTGAGCTACAGGAGTTTCCTGGATTTCTTACTAATAGGTGGTACCAGCCAACAGACGAGTCACGTCACCTGCAAAGCGTCCATTTTGGAGAACAATGCTTCACCAGCTCTTAGTTCTCTAGTCCTCATGCTGAAGACAGAGCAACAAAGAAGGAAACTGCAACGAGGGGTGTATATTGAACCTACAGCCTTGTCAGAAGCTAGAGATTGTTGCCGTTCATTGCCGTTCTAATGTAGCACATTCTCCAACATGTGGCTCCCATACTGTCGCATATAGATATGGTAGCCTTCCAGTACTGTCTTGACAACAAGGGAACATCTGCTAGCTAGTTTTTAACCAAGCTGACAAATTGCTTAAGCTGACACAATTATTCAGCATCTTTACATTTTGGCAAAACTCATGAATAATTAATTTCACTACACCAATTATTTGACAATACACGGTAGTATTCTTATAAAAATGTCAGTAGCTCCATCAATATGAGACTGCAGCGTGGACATAAATTTTGGTACAGGAGAAGTCGTCTAAATGTACCTACTTAGATAATGGTCCATCCATATCCCTCACCTTGCCTGACGCAAGCTCCCTCTCAATCTTCTGCTGACTCTCCACCCACAGGTAGCACAGCAGCCACTCATAGGCTGAGAGAACATCTGGTGGGGGGGAGGTGAACTAATAAAAGTGTTTACTGTTTTAAAACGCATTGGTGTGATGTTTATAACCTCTTTACAGATCGGCGTATTACGAAAGGCACTCCTACCTAGTAATATCAGTGTGAACATCAGTTACTGTAATAATTAACTGTATAATTGCCGAGCGCCTTAGCACGAGGCAACTAATCATGCAGTGTGGGCTAAAATCTCAGCTAGCGTATATATATATATGTATGTGTGTAACTTCCACGCCACGCTTAGGAATGCAATTGAATCTCAGGTTACGTTCCGTATATTATATGTATATGTCTATATCTGTAATGCTTTCGGCCCCAGGGGCCACCCGTGGGGGGTAAGCACGTGTTCAAGATGGCATCGTACTAGTTACATGGATGCCACACGAAGGATCAGAGATCAGGACAAATCGATCACTTCTTTTTACCCAGGTAGGCTTACTACAGCTCCAACGCGATTAGAGTTTATGTAGTCTCTGTTTCAGCAGGGATCTGACCACTGGAGACGGACGGTACGCGGATCGATGCGAATGATACGAACGTGAGTTTCAAGCACCTCTACTCTCCTGTAGCTGTAGCACCCATAACTGGTCCTTGGAAGTGTGTTGTATACAGAGACATCCGTCTCCTGAAGGCCCATTCGAGTAGTCGACGCTTCTCCAGCAATTGCGTGGGCGATGCGGCTCCCAAATGTTCTATTGGGTGTGGTTTTGTGCTAATCATACGTCTACCTCTGCGTGAGACCCCATCTGCGCAATGCGTATACCTAGTAAGGTATATAGGATGCACTTTCCAGAATCCCATAGGGCCCTCCCTCGCTCCGCTCGTTGCACTCACCATGGTAGGTGAAGACTGTTGCACCTGGCCTGGGGGTGAACCGCCTCCTGAGGATGGCTTGGTAGTTGTTCAAGATGTCCACACTGCCCAGGGGGGAACAGATCTGACGTCCTGGATGGGATATTACTTTAGCTAGGTAGATGCACTCATACTATACCCCTTGTGTAGCAGACACTCTTGAGGTGTGCAGTAACTGACTGGGGAGTCGCAAACTGGCCAAGGTGGTATATAACAACAACAGCAGCAACAACAACAACAACCACAACAACAACAACAACAACAACAACACAGCCTACTGTTTTGGAGCTAAACTCACCAGCCCTCTTCTCGGTGAACCAGCCCAGCAGGTAGTTTGCTGTCTGCTGCAGCAGCACATTGTTGTCCCCCTCGTAGGTCAGGTTGGGGTCATTATCAGCACGCAGTCGACCCAGCTGGTTCACTGTAGGGATTGGGAGAAGGGTGCGTATAATAATTCTGTAGTCTCATTCCCAGTCCTTCCTACCCCAGATAAAAGCTTGGATGGGAAGGATTGGAAACGAGGCTATTTCACTTGTGTGTGGTTGGTAACAGTCAATCCATCTCCATTCTTGATACACTGCCAAGTATAACTATTTAAAATAATGTAATGTTTGGTACCAAGCAGGGGCCACAGAAGAGCACCATTGATAATTATAACAGTGGGTGGTAAATAATCATGACATTGATGTAAAGCCTGGAATACTTAAAAGCTCCATGACAGTAGAAACCACATTTCCTTAAGCTATTTGAGTCCCATAGTTTACGTATAATGAATTTGTAATACCAGCATCCTACTGCTGCAGGGTATAAATTTCTTAATGATGCTTGTTAAAAACAAAAATAAAATTGACTAAAAGATGCTTAGAATATCACCCAGATGCTCTTATACATACCCACTGAGATACCGGATCCCCGAACAGGAGAGGTTTATGTAGCTATCAAACTAGCTGAAGCACGTGTGTAACATCAGTGCAGCATAAGAGCTAGTTTTCACCCCAACAGCTGACCTGCCAGGTAGCCATGGCCCCCACAGGCCTCCCTGCACTCCTGGATGCCATCCCTGGCAGTGAACCCTGTCAGAGGCTTGATCGCACATGACAGGGCATGGATCTCACGGCCCAGCTCAACCTGTGGGAAGGGGAGGTATCATAATCACGAGTATCAGGAGTTTGTGATCCTAGCAATTGTACCTACGTGTAATTCTCAGGCCTAGACCTCCGTGTGTGTTTGTAAGTGAACAAAGCAAGGAAGTCTCAGCTGTGTACCTCTCGCTCGCTTAGTTTGTGTATGTAACATACACGTATAACATGCATGGAGTAGGACTGAGGCTATACACACTTGCTACCTTGGGAAACTGATATAGCTACATTTCTTTGCATGAACTAAAGTAACCATCTTATAAGCCTTCAAGGAGGATCTTGGTTGGTTCTCTGTATTCATGTTGATCAGGTTCTCTTTCGACCAGCCAATTTATGGTTGGTAGAAACAGAACCGATCAACATCTATAAGTCTCGTAATCGGCTAGTTCCCTTCTCTCTTCCTCCCCCCTGCCCCTGCCCCTGCCAGCTCCCTCCTTTTCACATAGATTAACGTATATGTTCACTTCATAATTATATGTATGTCTGACTTTGTGAGAAAATGGTGCAGTGAAAACTTTTCCATCAAATCCAGCATTTGTGTGATAAGGGAAGCAGCGGTCTACAGTACTGAATCGATATTCTACACACAGTCAGTTTATCATTCATCATTGGTCAGGTATGATTTCGAAGGTGGGACATAGGCTCATAACCCACACTTTATCACTTGCAGCAAACAATAATGAACTTGATGCATGATGAATGTACAGTAACATGTATACAGCTGTTGTTCTTTGTTGCACTCCTGTAACCAAATGCTGACACTGGTACTGGTTGACGTAGCCATGTCACTGAAGCAGCAGTGGTAGAAATTGAATAGGGAGGTGCTGAAGCTGGCTTGGTATGTGGCGGCACGGTGCCAAGGGAGCGAGTAGTAAGCTCTAGGTAGGCAGCGACTAGATCGGTAAGCATTGGCAATGCAGAGAATTGTTGTCGGGACTCACATGATCCAGGTAGATTCTGTTACTAAAAACAAAGCTGACAGGAGAGCTGGGGTCCGGCGTAGCTTTTCAATTTCTGCCGTTACTAAGGTAAGCCGTTGCTACGCGGCTTATTATACTCAGACTTTGCGCATGCGCAATGTGGTATAAGTCAGATAGACTACACCCACTAATGGGTAATGTGCCATAACTCACTCTTAGATGTAGTCTATCCCATACTTATTATTACTCATAGTACTGCTTGCTTATATTTGGCTCACCCTTCAGATACTGTACAGACTGTCCGATATTGGATGGCTACCCATCCAATAAGTATATTATCAATATACAGTGTACAATTGAACAGTTTTCTCAGGGACATTCATCCGGACGGTAAGAACATCAGTATACTTTCATGTCATGACATCATATACCAGCTAGGCTATACATGTACATAGCTATGGCTCTCTAGTTCCTTTTAACATGGGGGAGAGGTAAATAATACAGTTCCCATCCTACCACCACCCATGGTCACAGCTATGAGGATGTAGCACCCACCTGTCTGTCACTCTTCTCCCCCAAAATCAGGGCCACACTGAAGTCAACAAAGTCATTGTGGAAGCTGAAGGTGTACTGAGTGAGGACATACACTGCAGCTAGGTAGGGCAGCAACCTCCATTGCTATGTTGTGTGTGTGCAGGAAAAAAGCATCACTATAGTACATGTACATGCAGTTAAAATACTAACTGCTAACATAATTATTGTAAAAGGATAATTAGGAAATGTAATACATATTCAAAAGATTAACTGCAGAGGATGTCATTTCCTGCCTATGTATTGAGGTGATAGTTTTTGGTGTGACCCAAACAAGAGGGGGAGTGGGGTGGGTGAATCTGAGGATCCCCATTGGAAAGTTGCTCAGAAAATTCTTGACAGCAGATATAGGCCTGTTTTGTCATTTTCGGTGCTCGTGGCAGTGTATGTGGCCATATTAGGGCTGACTTCTTTGTACAATTAACGTTGTTGGGGGGAATTTGTACCCATGCTCTAGCTGGCTGTTGTCCCATTCCCACCATCGTGGCCAGCCACATGCAACTCTGGGGTAGTAGCCTCAGTTGGTTAGAGAGCAATTTTCCCATGGCTATAGCTAGGACCAGAGTCTTGAAATGGAGTGTAAAGAGCATAAGTGGCCAGAATTTAAATATCTCCATGAAACATATGCCATTTGTCCTCTGTTGGTTTATCGCTTCACTTCTCAGGAGGAAAGTACTATATGAGCTACTAGCTCAAGTACAAGGAAGTAAACTTTACACAACTGTGTAATGTTATAAGCTGTACCATGGGATTCTGCTCTCACGAGCCCTCACTGCAATATACTCTCAACTCCTATGTCCCAATAAACCTGCCGTAATTTTATTTGAGTCCTTCATTTATTGAAATGCCCATGTTTGCCCCATTTCGTGGAAATTTATGGAATTCAAATGGCAGAATTTTGTTGGAATAATTAGACTCACTACATAATACTTAGACTTACTACGGTACTACTAAAAGAACTGCTAAATTTTAGCACCCCTTCCTTACTTAGCAACGTTCCCCTCTTTTTTCACTCTGTACCTGCATCTGATACTCCAACACAGGGACCTCCACCTCTGGAGTGGGACCAAACTGTCTCCTCACAGCTGAGTACCTGTTGGACAGAGACAGAATCCCCAACGTGATCATATTGGACCCAGCAATATCTGCTGGTACATGTGATGTACTATATTGCTGGTAAGCACTCCAGAAGTCAGGGGGTGATTTACAGGTGTAAATGCCACCACTTTTCATACTGGTGACTACATAATATTATTATTAGTGGGGTTGTTGCATTTCTCTACAATGCACAGCAGGAATAGAGGAGATAATACTGCCTGCAGGTACTGCCCCATCTACATTGTTGCAAGGACACACAGATAGAAGTCCAATTAATCCACGCTGAACAGTGGCTTAAAAAATGTTTCACTCTAGGGGGGCACCATCACTGCTGGAGGCACTGTGCACCTTGATTTCCAGAGGCTGTGAAGCACGGAAAATTCTGTTTGCGTGATTTTTAGCTACGCCAGTGCTGAAAGTGTCGTGCATTATGATAGCATTGGGACAGGAATGCGTGAGCTGCTGAAGACAATGTAGTACATATCAGTCTATCCACTGTAGCACAGGAGAGGTATATACCTGATATCACATGCACATAAGTAATGTTATCAATTATCAACTGGGATCAGTCTGAAGTAATTGACTTCCTTAAAGTGGTCTTGGCCCTCTACTGCAACTGTTTGGAAAAAGTATAGCAATACGATATGGCCACCAAGTTTGAATTTTGCTGCTCCTGATCTGCCTGCAATGTCAATCCTTCTAGTTGACAATAATAATAAGATGAGAGGACACACTAAAGCATGAGCCTAATATTCACTGAGGCGGTTGCTGTCCTGGTAGTAATCTCCCTAATCACTTGATTACATTGTGGCCTTATAGGCACAGAGTGATACATGTACTGTCTTGTCTTGTTATTGCAGATGAGATGGTTACCTGAGTGCAATGGTGATGGCCATCCTGAGGTAGAAGACAGACATTGCTGAGATGCCAACTCTCCCTCCTGATAGTGCTCCCAGGGAAGCTCCGTGCCGTTTGTTGGGATCCTAAGAGGCAATGGGAGGAGAATGGACCCCATCCACTGTATTGATGCTAAGCAGTCTCTCTCACCTTATACGGGCTCACATAGTTGCCATCTGGTGTCACATCACCAGTTTTGTTCAGTAGATTCTCTCTTGGAATGCGGTAGTGAGAGAAGGCCACAAACCTACACAGTGGGTTGCATATATCACAAGCTCTATAAAATTTAATAACACCGAGAATAAATATGTAAATCATCCGCCAGAGAAAATATGCAACAAATTTTTTTATATGCAAGTAAATGTAAGTCTGTCTTCTGCCTTACCCATTGGCAAGACCGTTCTGGCCGAGTTTCTCTCCCATGTCTCCTACCAACACCCCCGGGAAGGGGGAGTGTGTGTGCAGGTCTCGTATGGGTACTACAAAGACGTGAAGCCCATGACATTGGCCATCTGGGGTGTACAGCTGGGCATAGACCACCGCGTGTGTGGCTATGTTGCCAAGGTTACCAACCCAGCACTTGGTGGCCTCATAGTCCGGAGTGTGCAACACAAACTCCTGTCAGGGAAATGCAAGAAAGAGATTGGAAGGATCGTAAGTAACAATTTAGTAGCTAGATGTGTGATGCATCCTGGATGCAATACATAGGCCCCTTGAATATTGGTAACACAACCAAGATCAGCTGCTAGTGGTCACCTGTGTTGTGGGGTCATAGGTGGCCATGGTCCTCATTCCACGTGCATTGCTGCCATGAGTCAGCTCAGTCAGAGCAAAACAGCCAATAATCTGCAGAAACATGTACAATTATGGGCTAAGCTATAGATGGTACCCCTATGGAAAAACTTTGGGGTCTGAGTTCAAATCCCAGTGGGGTCATTTCCTTTCTTTCTGAAGTAAATGTAATGTCATGAACAAGTAGCTTCATTCCCAGTCTCCACTCCCGACTTTTTCGCATGTAGTTTATTTACTACGTACGTGGAAAATAACAAGAAGAAGAAAACCTGGGGGTGTGGACTGGGAATGAGGCTAATAAATAACTGTGATAGATTAAAGAACCCCTGAAAATTGGGAGCCTGACCCCTGAGGAAAGAAACATTATATTTAACCTTCTCTGCACACTAAATCTTATTCTGAGCGAAGCGAGGCTATACTCCAGTTCCATTGACCTTTATCTTGGTCCACTGTTCCAGCCAGTTCTCCTGGTATAGCCTATCATACTCGCAGCGAACACTTACCTTCGCTATAAAACTCCAAACGGGGAGACTTGGAAGCGATCACTATCACAGTAAGCTTGCTTCGGCCTCTGATCTTCTAGGCACATAATAGCAAGTAGCCATTTTGTTTTGTCTGAGGGGTATTGTAGGCATGTCGGCCAGTGTGTTGTGGGCGTATTCTTGACCATTTTCATGTGGGTGGGTGTTATGGGCGTGCCACCGAAATATCACGGCATGTGCTACGCCCTGCGAAGCAAGGACATCCTTGCACATTGTGTATCACTAGTATTAATTTACCCCCATTTTATGCACCCGTTTCTCTGCTCGCCCCTATCCCTGTTCACCTGTTATCTTTAGCCTTGGGAGTTTGGTTCCCTCAATTACACATTATTAGATACATGTACAAAATTTACTACAGTAACTACAGAAAGAAAGAAAGAAGAGTACTGGAAATCCCAGAGCATATATAGGGTGGAACAGAAAGCAGCAAAGACCATGGACCATGGACCACATGGAGGCTACACAGATTATTGATTAGGTACTGTTATGAAACACGTACTTACTCAGACTAGGCCCACAATCAAAAGGCATGCTATTGGTTATGATACAAGCACTCTATGCATGTAGCTTTATGCATTTCACTTTCCCTCCATACCTTGAGACAACTGGCATCCTCAGCAAAGTGTCTGTGTCTTGAAGTGCCCATGCTACGAATTACACCTGCAAATACCTGGGCAATAGGTAGTGGTCTAAGCATACAGGTACACAATACTCTTGACACAACATCTCAATATTCTAATTCAGATTACCTAGATAAACTTCGAAAAGTGTATAGCTATTATGGTGACTACAAAATGCTTAAGTGTGACAACTATTCTGGCTGTTTGGGGCCTTATTGGATTGACCCTTTAAGCCAAAATGACGTGTATAGCGGTCATTTTGACCATCTAGACTTGTGGTGGCTCTCCTGGGAGCGGCTTTTCAGATGGGAAAAAACAAATTGGGCCTCGTTTCGTGTGCCTTCCTCCACTAAAATGTATGGATAGGGAGTTTTAAGGGAGGTGTCTCCCCTTTAAGCGGGGGGGGGTCACAGCCCCCTCGGTTTTCGTTTTTTTCTGGCTTAATGAGACTCATAGACCTCACTGAGGGCCCTGGGTAGGTAGTTGGGACCTCCTCCCACTAACATGGTGAGTGTCTGAGGGGGTGTGGTTTAGATGAGGGGAGGCATACCCAGGGAGATAGCAATGTCTTCCATAGGTGAAAATGGCCATTACTGGATGGTACTAAGATTGCTTTACGTTCCTACGTCTGTCTGTGTGTTTGTCTGCAATTATCACGTGCGCTAAGTCACGTCATTCCATTACTATGCCACTATAGCCCCGAGCGCAGTAGAAGCTACTGGAAGTTTACAGGCTCAGGTATGTCAAGGTAGGTTAGTTTTGTGTTGCCTAGACGACGAAAGAGTGGTAGGTAACGAGGATAATTCTGTTTGGCAAGTTCTGATCACTAACTGGAAGCGCACTATGAAATTCCTGTGTTAGCACTTTTGCTGTACATGATGAGACTGTCTAGCCAAGCTGATCCATTCTACAGCTGCATTTAGCTTAGACTGAGCTGTTGCTGAGCACAACCTTCAGTTTAGTGATTTATGTTACTGGCTGGCTTTTAGATACGAAATATCAGTCTTGTTTGGGAAAAGTTTACAGTAAGCCTATTGTATACCTGCAATGATTAGGTAATTAGGACAAAGTATTTTAAACACTAGGTCCACTGCGATTGTTTCCACGGCTGCGAAAAAAGCTGTGAGGGGAGGCCTGGGTACAAGGCTAGGCGGTTAGCTGCTGGTCAGCTAGGTGCTACATGTACATAGCCAGGTCCCAGGTTCTTGCGGAGGTTCTACACCACACTGACAAGGCCCAGATAGGCTCTTGTATTAGCAGGATCTCATCCCTCATTAATACATGTACACACGGATAGCACGACTGCACCCTCAGGTATATATACTACTCCATCAGCATCTCCAGGCTCTCCAATATTTGTGTGAGGAGAGCCCGAGAACGAGGTTTCATAATTATTACACGGGTCATATTATGCTACGTGCTCAGAGATTGAACTTAATCTTACTCAGGTGTCCAATATTATAAATCAACTACACCACTCCATCAGTGAATTGCTTTATGGTCACAGTGCATCTACGTATGTCTGTCTATATTTTTTACTTTTCCTAGTAGTATTTGCTGTCACTACAAACAGTTGATCACTCCAAACATTACGATTTAGTCAGCAGTAGACAAAGAGCATAGAAGCAATGATGACAAGATACATACCCGTCTGTTGAGACTAAACTGCGGTAGCAGGCTGCCATCAAATGCCCATAGTGACATGGTTAGGTTTATAGGTTTCATAGGAGACGCCATGATCTCATCCTCAGGTAGGAATTCATACTCATAGAGCCTCTTCATCCGGGCAAAGGTGAGTTGTCGCTTCTGATCCAGGGAAAGATCTTCCTGCGGTGGGGCAAATAGTGGGTCCTGGGCCATGGTGGCCCAGATACGCTCTCTGAACTCCACCAGCTCCTCCCCATCCAACAGGTTTCGAAGGGCCTCCACTGAGAAGGACGCTTTGCAACGGTAGACATCCAGTGGATTGCCACCATCACTGTCACTGCCACCATCAGACATGCTTGTTTAATAGCTGGGAATACAATGTAGATGGGTGGGGCAATCATAATTACTAGGTAATAAGTTTTGCCCCAGCATAGTCTATGCAGAAGCTATTTACTAGCAATCTACCCAAACATACTGTACGTTGATGAAGAGCACCCACCAGACAGTCACCGCTGGATCAAGACACATGGACAACACGAACCACAGCTAGGTCGAGTACAGCAGATGTTATTAGTATTCATAGTTATAGTTATTAATTATGGCTAATAAACTATGCCACAGGTCACGCCACGTGCAGTATCACAGTAGCGGAAACAAACGGATCGTGGTATCCCAGTCTCCAGATTACAGCTCGAGGTAAGCCTGTCATGCACTGATCCGTTCATAAGTTTGCAAGCCAGTTGGAAAGCCAACTGACCTGCAGTAGTAACGTTTAATAGCAGACCTGAACATCTGGAGGCGTGGCTCACACGGTGTGCCTATTCAGCACATCTGCCTTGAAGCCATGTTTAATATGCAGGATGTAATAAGCCTGCTTCATGTATAAAACTACAGTGCTATATATAGCTCTATGAAAAGTATGGACTTCTGCTTATTGACTATGAGCCAAAACTCTAGTCTGGCGAAGCTTAGTCTCGTTCCCAGAATTTTCCGATGGGGTGCATGTGGAGGATCTGGAAGCGTGAGGGTCTGGTGGCAAGCCTATGTTCCGCAGTTACGTAATACTATACGTAAGATTATACAACGCTTAATGAACATTATTACATACAGCGAACACTACAAATGTCTGTACGACTTTTAGCTGTTCAGGCTTCAAGTCTGGGTAGCCCAATTCCCTTGCTGCTCTTCTGGCTGCCTCTCGTACTGAGCAGGTGTCAAAGCTTAGTCTCACGTAGACTAGTCAAAGCTTACTTGCGCCAAGTGTGTTCATGTGGTATTGGTATTTTAATTAGCCATTCTGATTAGACTGCAGAATTTCAGCAGTGGGTACAAAATGTAATAATAGGCTTGTCACCAGACCCTCGCACTTCGTGCTCGGGGTCTGGCTTTGCCAGGCAAAGTGCTAATCAGTGATAAAATCTTGATGGCTGTTCCTTTGTGCTATTTGTGTGCATGGGACCTGAATATCTTCTGACAAAACACCACCTGCCAGTACAGATTAGATCGCAAGCCATTCAAACTGATCAATGTTGCATGTATATTCTGTAGATAATATGTTTCCCACACAGCATGTCTGATAGTGGCAATGACAGTGATGGTGGCAATCCACTCGACGTCTACCGTTGCAAAGCCTCCTTTTCAGTGGTGGACCTGCGAAACCTGTTGGATGGGGAGGAGCTGGTGGAGTTCAGAGAAAATGTCTGGGCCACCATGGCCCAGGACCCACTCTTTGCCCCACCCCGAGAGGAGCTTTCCCTGGACCAGAAGCGACGACTCACCTTTGCCCGGATGAAGAAGATGTATGAGTATGACTTCCTACCTGAGGATGAGTTTTTGGAGTCTCCCATGAAATTTATGATGCTCTGTTTGACCATGTGGGCGATTGACGGCAGTTTACTGCCTATGTATTTAGTAAACAATCAGGTATTCTTCTAAAGTAGTGGCTGTCTGTTTATAAATGCATACTGGAGTAAAGATAACTAATCTGCGCATCTTGGTAGCGCATGTGTGTAGCTATTCTAACTTATGGTAGAGATTTTGTGCATGGAATATGAATTTGTGTTGTGAGTTTTCTTTCATCTCAGTTGTTTGCAGGTACTTTGCGCAACACTGGTACTTCAAGGCACAAAGAATTCTTTGAGGATGCCAACAATCTCAAGGTATGCCGGTGTGTACACTGACACGAGTCTAGCCTATCTACTGGTATTTGTACAGCTGCAGACATAGGGGACATGTACCATCAGTGACTTTGGTTCCTCTACTGTGGTATCCTCATAGCTAGTCTGACGGGCCAGCCTCACTCGCACAGAGGAGTGAGTCTGGACACTATGGACAGGTTTCCGTTGCACAACAGAATGTAATAATTGCATATAATTACGTAAACGTCACGCGGGAGTCTGTTATGCAAATTATTGCGAGATGGCTGAAGCTCAAGTTGCGGTTCGTGTGGCCTGCGCTCAGCCTGTCCCTGTCGCTACATCTACCAAGAGAAGGCGATCCAGAAGTGCATCTTCGAGCCAAGTGAATTGCACGGGGGAGGCCTAGAGCTCTGGGTACGAGACTGCTACGTCCGCTATCCTTGATCCTAAAGGCCCAGCGTTTGTCTGTCAGAGTTGCTTTAGTAACCTAGAAAAGCTGAAAACCTAACTCGTGCATGACAGAAGCGGCTGCAGATATATCGGTCTCCTTGAACTTAAAATTTGCCACAATTTGTTTTGATTTTATTTGCGAAATGAATTGGTTAGTCATGTGTCAAATATGTAATCAATGAAGAGCTGCAATTTGATTGGCTCTGCACACATTCGTGCAGAGTCCAACGGAAGCCTGTCCATAGTGTCCAGACTCACTCCTCCGTGTAGCTATATTTAACTACTGTTCACCATTGTGCAAACCAGATATTTAGCAAATGTGTACGTTATCATCAGCTTATTAAGCCACTCCTACACTCGTGTTTTCCATAGGTCAATGGCTGTTTTGCTCTGACTGAGCTGACTCATGGCAGCAATGCACGTGGAATGAGGACCACGGCCACCTATGACCCCACAACACAGGTGATTACCAATTTTATCACTTTCAGCCTTAAGCTGCTAAGTGATTTATTGAGTTGCTGTAGGAACTAGCTCTTCCATTGAGTATGACCATAATAGTATCAATAGCTGAAGGATCATACTCCTCTTCACTATAACACCATGACACTATGGTGATTATGCTAGGCCCTCAGATTTCTGCTGTATCTTGTTTTTAACTAATCTGGCACATGAATCGTTAATGAGCTGGCATAAAACTGGGGGTTTCCCCTTGAAAGATGATCCTAGCCTGTTTAGAAATGGTTATTGAGGAAACGCTTGTTCCATTAATTGGCAGTTTTATCAGATTTTACACAATAAGGGATGGGTATGGGGAAGTCTCTATACATTCCTTGAATAATAAGGCTGCACTAGTGAAGTTAAGACTTTATTAACGTGGTTGATATTTCATTTCTAACAAGACTGATATTTCACATCTAAAAACCAGCCGGGTGTTTTTTTAATATAAACCATCCAACTGAAGGTTGTGCTCAACAACAGGTCAGTCTAAGTTAACTGCAGCTGTAAAATGGATCAGCTTGGCTATACAGCCTCATCATGTACAGTTTCCAGTGAAAGTACTGACACAGCAATTTTGTAGTGCGCTTCCATTTAGCGATCAGAACCTGCCAAAATAGAATTATTATCGTTACCTACCACTCTTTTGCCGTCTAGGCAACACAAAACTAACCTAGCTTGACGTACCTCGGCCTATTCAGCCTGCAAACTTTCAGTAGCTTCCACTGCGCTCGTGGCTATAGTGGCATAGTAACGGGATGACGTAACTTAACGCATGTGGATAAACACACATACAGACACAAAAATGTAAGCAATCTTAGTACTAGTCGTGCGGGGCAAGCTAAAAGCAGCTGTAGAACAGATCAGCCTGCTCCTCATGTGCAAGGTAATTCTTACCATGCTAGCCTTGTTCCCAGGCTCCACTGCCCAGCGTTTTTTGCAAAAAACGCTGGGCAGTGGAGCCTGGGAACTGCAAAAAACTGCAAAAAAACACTGGGAAGTGGAGCCTGGGAACAAGGCTATACCATGCAAATGAAAGTGCTGACTCAGCAGTTTCGTAGTGTGTTTCCAGTTGGCCACCATAATTTGCCAAAAATCACCGCCTACCACTTCTTTGCCATCTAGGCAACACAAAACTAAGCCATTATAGCTTAGCCTTTAATTTCCACTGTGCTTGTGGCTATAGTGGCCTATACAGAAATGCAATGGTGTAATCTCGTGCTAAGTGTGGATGAAGAGGCAGACAAGCATGTGGGAAACATTAGTAGCAGCTGGACATACGCTTTGCATGTACCCAGATGGTGCAGGGTACCATTCTATGTACATGCACTTTCATGGTTATTCCAGGTCTGTAGCCAGCCTCTGACCCAAGTTACTTTCACTCCATATTTGCATTGCGTGTGCCACAGGTGGTTGGTGTCATATAATGCAACGCCTAGTATATTTGGTACCCCCCTGACACTCACCCCCAAACAAAATATTTTGGCAACTCATATGCATAGCCTTGTAATTTAAGAGGTGGTGTAATGGTGTAATGTACGTGCATGGTAGCATTAAATCTGAACATAGGCTTGCTACTACATTTACATGTAGCATTGATGATAAGAGGGGGTAGAGCTAAAGTACATTATAGTTGTCATTTATCATCCTTCTTGGTGATCTCCTCAATAATGTAATGAATGGGAAGCTACCCTTGTGCAATATTTTAGGAACAGCAGCTTTGCCCACTAGTTATAATGTGGGCATGACTCTATACTTCTTGACCTTGTGTAGCTACGTTTGCATATGCACATGTACCAACTAAGCTAGCTTGTTTGTTCATGGAAGCTTTTATTAGCTGCCACTTACAGATCAGGTTCACCATTGTGCTCAGAGATAACAGCTTTACTGTTGATCAGTATCCCAGTAACACCACTGGGAAAAATGGGCAGTCACAAATGTCATTTGATCATTACCATCTGACGTAATATGCAAGTTTGGTGTAAAAAAGTAATTTGATCAAATTCCCTAGGTATGAGCCAGTACCCCTATGATTTCTGCTTGTATTCTCCAGGAGTTTGTGCTGCACACTCCGGACTTTGAGGCCACCAAGTGCTGGGTTGGTAACCTTGGCAACATAGCCACACACGCGGTGGTCTATGCCCAGCTGTACACACCAGATGGCCACTGCCATGGGCTTCACCCCTTTGTGGTACCCATCCGAGACCTGCACACACACTCCCCCTTCCCGGGGGTGTTGGTAGGAGACATGGGAGAAAAACTGGGCCAGAACGGTCTTGCCAATGGGTAATGATGTGCATGTGTACTATAACTTAGCCTCTTTATTGCTTGTAGTATACAAACTAGTGTTGAGGAGCCTTAGAAGGATGCAAGTGTCCGTAGTTATGGATGTGTAAATATCTATTAAAAAATTAGTAGAATTTGTAATGGCCCTACGTATGTGTGTAGGTTTATGGCCTTCGCCCACTACCGCATTCCAAGAGAAAACCTGCTGAACAGAGCTGGTGACGTCACACCAGATGGCAAGTATGTGAGTCCATTTAAGGTGAGGGAATGTGTATATCAAAAGGACACTCCTACAGACTACTCATAATATACGTAACACTGCATCAAAAGCTTTCTGTACAAGCTTACAAATTATCCAGGAGTGGAGGAGTCATTTCAGTAGTGTACTTGGGTGGAATGCACTCTTATAGATGATTGCTTGATGATCTAGTAGATGATGGCAGTAGCCTCGTTCCCAGGCCTGGGAACGAGGCTAATGGTGGTAGTTGTGCTGTTGAACATGCATATTGCAGGGGTCATTGCTCTAGTACGGAACCTGGGGTCTTAATTGCATTTTGGTTGGTTTGTTGTTGCATATAGTATTATACTAGGCATACGCATTGCGCAGATAGCCTCGCGCAGAGGTATGACGTAAGTTAGTTAGCACAAAACCACACCCACTAGAAGCTGCATCGCCCATGCAATTGCCGGAGCAGCTACACGAATGGGCCTTCAGGAGACGAATGTCTCTGCATACAACACAGTTCCAAGGACCAGTTATGGCTGCTACACTAGAGCAGAGTTGCTTGAAACTCACGTTCGTATCGCTGGTGATCGATCCGCGTACCGTCTGTCTCCAGCGGTCAGATCTCTGCTGAAACAGAGGCTACACAAACTCTAATCGCGTTGGAGCTGTAGTAAGCCTACCTGGGTAAAAAGAAGTGATCGATTTGTCCAGATCTCTAATCCTTCGGGCGTCAGAAGTACAAAGGCGGCATCCATGTAACTCGTCAGGACGCCATCTTGAACACGTGCTTGCCCCCCGGGGTGCCCCCGGGGCCGGATGCGTTTCGTTACAGCTGTAGTAACAACACGTATACGGAACGTACAGACATAGTAATAACACGTTTAAGGAACGTAACCGGAGATTTAATTGCATTCCTAAGCGTGACGGAAGTTGCGCACATATATATATATATATACGCTAGCTGAGATTTCAGCCCACACTGCACGATTAGTTGCCTCGCGCTAAGGCGCTCGGCAACAAGGTAATACAAAATTAATATTAATAACAGCAGGAGCCCATGAGCACCGCAGGTACTCAGCTGTGAGGAGACATTATATAGCTATGATTATTGTTAGAGGCGATCTGCCACTGCTTTCTAGCCTAGGATAGCAGCATCATTACATGTATTATTGCTGAGTTATCCCTAAAGAGTTTCGGGGGAGGGGTGCACGAGTGCAGTATTTTATTGTTCAGGGGATTTACTAGCAGCTATGGCCACAATGCACTTGTCTAGCTCCTGTAGGCACTTTAGCTCATGTAGTGGTTGTATTAAATCCGTAATCCTGTGTTCAGATGTTCACTCTGGATGAGAACAGTCGCATGAGCGTCAGAACCTACGGTGGCCCTGAAGGTCACGCGATGCGACAATGGACATGCGACGGTGTGTATGCGATGGTAGATGGAATTGATGTACCAATGCGAGGTATCGATGCGACGGTAGGCAATTTTGTAGTGCACTTCCAGTTGACAGTAGGCGATTTCATAGTGCCCTTCCAGTTAGCGAACAGAACGTGCATGCATTTTTCATGATAGAATCTGCAACTGAAAAATTGCCACTAGATCATCAAAACTTAGTCCAGTCCAACTACATTGGACACATTTCCCCAGTGACAAAAAAATCTACACATGTTAACATGTTCAAACCTTCTCAGTGACTCATATTACTTCTGCAATAATAATTGTACTAACTTGAACTTGTCTGTAGCTATGTAGCTAGCTATCCCAGTTAAAATTATACACCAAGATATTAACTGAGGCCTTGGTTTCACCGAGCCCCCATGCTTTTGTTGTGGCTACCTAGACTGCAAAAGAAATAGAATGCATATTGGGGCTGGGCTGCCTGCATACATTAGCTGATACTATGTAGTCTCACTAGTTCTCCTTGCTCTTGAAACAATATACAATAGCTGCACATGGCCTCGTATATGGGCGGGTAGTTGACTGCTGATGTTTACGTAAGGCGTGCCAACTGTAGCTAGCATATGTACGTACGTTTTGCTGTAGTCGGGCATGCGACTAGTGCCGCTGCGTCTACCACTATAGTATAGTCGTATCGATACTGTCGCATTGGTACCACCTATCGTCGCATTGATACCGCCTATCGGTGCATCAATTTCGTCTACTGTCGCATACACACCGTCGCATGTCCATCGTCGTATCGCGTGGCCTTCAGGGCCACCGTAAGAACCAGATGAACAATTTTACTTCGAGTGTTGTTAATTCTTTCCCTCTCTCAGGACCCCAACAAGCGTCATGGGGCTTCACTAGGAGCGCTGTCAGGAGGGAGGGTTGCCATCTCAATAATGTCTGCCTTTAGCCTCAGAATGGCCATCACCATTGCACTAAGGTGACTTATTACCAGGACTAGCTAGTCCTGTTCAGGCTACATAGCCTGGGAAGATTGTGTGTATACATGTGTCCTGTCTGGGACATGCAACATACTGTTGAAAATAAAGACCATAAGATTGTAGCTACAGTAAACGGTACTTCTGAATCATGTGTCTGGTGACAGATTCTGTTTTATGTAACCATTTAGTGACTGGGAGCCACGACCCAGTAACAGATCCCTCCAGTCAGACTATCATATCCAAAAAAATTATGCTTCTGTCTAATAGCTAACAGGATCGTTAACAGCTGGAAAACTGGACAATTGGCTTAAGCTTGGCTTGGTCTTAAGCTGCTACGCAGTTTGATCATTCGTTGAGTGGGCAGGGTCTGACACCATTGGGTAGTGAGGGCCACGGCTACCTCTGCCCCCCCCCCCTCCCCCAGTTCCCATCCAATGAAAGGCTGAGAGCGGAGTGGTCCAACTTACAAGTTTTTCAGGAGCTATTGAAAATTCATAGGGTATGCGTAGTAATTCATGTAATTTCCAGTACTTAATTGATGGTTAGCCCACTATACTTGTGAGCCCTTGATATGGATTAGCTACGTAGTTTGCACAGCAGAGAAAGTGCTGAATCAATTAATTTATCTTTTTTGGGGTTTTTGGTTTGGCAGTATCCCTGCAGTGACAGTCATAGCTTGCAAGAGTAAGATCATTGCAATTACCTACTTTACACTAATTGACTAGACAGCATAGGCTATGCTAGCTCTGTCTGCAAGCTTCCTATAGCTTCTGTTGTTGCCTAATTAGTACACCAGGGATGCTTTGTGTATGTGATAAGTGCAGATGCACAAAAAACAAACAGACACAAAAAAGTGAATGTAAATTTTGTACCAGCCGTGTTCAGTGTACTTTACGTGCGCCTGGCTGATAAAGATAAAAAAACTAGTGGGTCTGAGATGGACGCTATTAATCCAGGTTCAAGTTACACACACCTACTGCAATGACCAATGAGTATGTGAGTTATTAACATATGTTTTCCTCCAACAGGTACTCAGCTGTGAGGAGACAGTTTGGTCCCACTCCAGAAGTGGAAGTACCCGTGTTGGAGTATCAGATGCAGGTATATGGTACTTCAGAATCCCAAGTATAAGCCTATAGCTTAACGTATAGGCTTATAGTGAGATGGGATGAGAATATTCAATGCTCCATGACAATATACCTAAAAAATGAGTCCAATATTTATGGATAATTAACATGTAAATACAGCATACTGGGAATGTGCTGTGGGTACAATATTGTGTGCCTTCAGCCATTACCTCATCCTAGCCTCGTTCCCAGCAGCAGGAAACTTGAACTCCTCAGGTAATGTGTTGTGAGCTCCACCAGCAAATGATAGCTTCATTTCCAGGTCTCCGCCCAGCTTTTGTAACCTGGAAACGGGGCTAAGTAAATGAAGCCTAGGATAGAGTGTACCGTAAGTCTAAGAGTCTTGCAATAATTTGAAAGAAGGAGCAGGGCGCATGCTTGTTAATTAGTAGAGAGCATTATAATACCCTATCATCACAGCTGGGTTACTAGAATTTCGACTATGCTAGACTACACGTATATGGTCACAAAAACAATGTATGGAGATGAAATCCAGAAAACAAATGATACCACAATGCCTTTACGGATTGCCACCCCTACATCTTTTCCCACTATGCTTCATGGTACTTGTTACGAGGTAGGCAGAGGAAGACCCGAATTATTACCACATAGATAGCCAAAGACTTTAATGATTGCTTCATTATTAAAATAGAATTAAGTCTTTTTGTAAGGAAATAGAATTCAAAAATTACTTGCAGGGGGCAGGTGATCCGGGTACAAAAATGGCCTCAATGAAGAGTTAGTAAGAGTGTGGTACATGCGCTCTGGGAGCTAGTGTCCTATAAGATTACTTCTGGCATTTTTGCTGCCATGGCAACAGTAGTTCCTTGCATGTACTGTTTATCACACAGAAATGTCATCTTTCAAATTTGAAATAAATTGGACATTAAACGGATAGATATGACCCTACAATCGTATACACATATGAGGAATTTGCACTGGTAAGTTTGTGAGGTCAATTAAATGTCCAATTTACTTCAAATTTGAAAGATGACATTTCTGTGTGATAAACATTACATGCAAGGAACTATTGTTGCCATGGTAGTAAAATGACCGAAGTCATCTTAAGGTTAAAGTAGCTAACCCATTCATTTTTGTAGGGTACTTTAATGCTTATGGCAAAATTAACATCGATTGGTTAACCCAATATGATCTATTGGGCGTCCCATTTGAAATCATTACTACAACCAAGTTTGAAGGCATGCCAACTCTCCCCACCCATCCAGCGTATATTCTAGTTTAGCCAACCTCCTTTTATCATCAAAAGAAAGTTGTAGAAGTCTTTTTATCATCCAGCAGGCTGTTCTTGCATGAGCTCCAGACCTTCAAAAACACATTCAAACTCGAAACAGTGCCCGAGTCTCGACACAAAACACAAATATTCTAGTCCAAAGTCTAGTCTGTCCAGTGATCCAGTCCAGTAAATAGATACCCCGTGAAATTTAAGATATGCAGTATTACGTATTGCATTCACTCTCCTGCTCTTGCATATAGCAATGGCGGTTGCTGCCCTACCTGGCTGCAGTGTATGTCCTCACTCACTGCACCTACAGCTTCTACTACGACTTTGTTGACTTCAGTGTGGCCCTGATCTTGGGGGAGAAGAGTGACAGACAGGTGGGTGCCACACCGATAGCAAGAATGGCCTGGTACCCGCAATTTACATAATTCTGTAACATTCTAGAACTGTGCATATGTACACATAACAGTGCAAAATGTCATGATTCCGCCTTTTGGTCCACAGGCTGAACTGGGTCGTGAGATTCATGCCCTGTCATGTGCGACCAAGCCTCTGACAGGGTTCACTGCCAGGGATGGCATCCAGGAGTGCAGGGAGGCCTGTGGGGGCCATGGCTACCTGGCAGGTCAGCTGTTGGGGGTGGGGAGTAGGTCCTGCGTAGCCTCATTCCCAGGCTCCACTCCTCAGCTTTTCTTGTACTGTGCGAGAAAGGCTAGGGAGCAGAGCCTGGGAACGAGGCTAGGTCCTGCGTTTACTGGGAATTTTTCATATAGCACATAATTTTATGTTGGTGTGCATGAAAATAAGAACTTGTGTGAAATCTTTTAAACACAGTTGCTGTAAAATCCCACCTTTAATTACTGGCCCTTTGTTTACAACCTGTGATCTTTGGTGCGCTATCTATAGTAGCCCAGTGGTTAATAGAGCAGGCTGTGAAGAGCATGAGATCAAAGAACATCTGACATTAGAGCAACAGTAGTAATTATAATGCAGCTACAGCGAAAGGGCCATGCAACTGCATTTTGGCAGTCAACTCTTTATCAGATACAGAAGTCCGGATGTCTTAACCACTGCTTTGACACACAAAACAATGCATGGCTTGCTGTTTCTGCCTGAAGCGTATGTTGTTAATTTGCGTATCGATAGTTGACGGGAAATTAAATATTTAAGTTTTTTCTGCTAAGATCATACCTATGAAAAGTTTACCTAATTGGCTAACACATACGTATTTGGCATGTTATGTTTGGGAGGCTAGACCTTGCAGACATAAGAAATGTGAGAAAAAAATGTTATTGCCATTCCTGTAGTGAACCAGCTGGGTCGACTGCGTGCTGATGATGACCCCAACCTGACCTATGAGGGGGACAACAATGTGCTGCTGCAGCAGACAGCAAACTACCTGCTGGGCTGGTTCACTGAGAAGAGGGCTGGTGAGTGTGGGGAACTGCCTTAACTATATATATATCTGTGTGCTACAATGTATTATTGCCAGTGTCTTAGCGCGAGGCAAATAATTGTGGAATCTGAGCTAGTGTATGTATGTATGTATGTATGTATGTATGTATGTATGTATATCTATGTCTGTAAAGCTTTCGGCCCCAGGGGGCAAGACAGTGTTCAAGCTGTAGCAGCCATGTATGCATAGCTGGACCTTGGAACTGTGTTGTAGGCAGAGACATCTGTCTCCTGAAGGCCCACTCATGTTGTCGCAGCTTCTCCAGCAATTGCATGGGCGATGCGGCACCCAAACGTTCTAGTGGGTGTGGTTTTGTGCTAACTATCATTTATCATGCGTCACACCTCTGCGCGAGGCCTCATCTGCACAATCCGTATACCTAGTAATGTCTTATTCTTACTCATACAGTCCCACAGAGCAATGATATAATCATATTGCACCCGTATCAACCTCTTAGGGAATCAGATCCGTTCCCCCCTGGGCAGTGTTGACATCCTGGACAGCTACCAAGCCATCCTCAGGAGGCGGTTCACCCCCAGGCCAGGGGCAACAACCTTTACCTACCATGGTGAGTGCGGGGAGGGGATACTGCATAGGTTGGTCTTGCACTTATCATTGAGTCAGACCTCCGGGTGAGAGGGCAGAGCCTGGCGATTACGAACTGTAGTTAAAGTCTAGTTGTATTCTTCCCCCATTCCTCTCTTCCCCTCCCCTCCCTTCCTTACGTTTTGTGCTTGTGAAACATAAATTTTGTGCAAGCTGACTTGGGGTCTAGCTCTTCGTCTTCATATTCCTGGCCCTCACAGATGTTCTCTCAGCCTATGAGTGGCTGCTGTGCTACCTGTGGGTGGAGAGTCAGCAGAAGATTGAGAGGGAGCTTGCGTCAGGCAAGGTGAGGACCATGAATGAGACTCATTCACTGCAATGGGAGCAACAGGGAATGTAGTATACCACAGCCTGAATCAATGGGATAGGTTTAGGGTAAGATTAGGGCCAGGGCACGGGATTGTTTCTGGAAACGCTTCCAGAAATGCCGTGGAGGCGTAACGGCTTCGACGTACACTACCTACCACTTATCACTTGCTAGAACGCTACTACCACCAATGCTGTTACTAGAGCTAGCTGTCAAGATGGAAGGAAGCTTGACTGGAGTACTATTTTAGAACTCTGTGGATTTGGCCCCTATACCTGATAGCAAGCATTCCTTTAGGCCACTTACCAAAGCAACAAATACCAGTAAGATTACTCTGTTTCCTGCTCATGATAAGCCTCCATTTCAAGGTCTTCAGAATAGAGCTACTTTAACACGACTACTATATATATAGCATACAGTTGCTGCTATGCACATGGCTACAACAGGTGTACCTTTGAGAGCTCATGTACTCCCGAATAGAGAATCTAAATCTGGCAGGCTAATTGAAATTTCTGACTGGAATAATTACACATGATCATTGATCTTTACCAGGATCCTTTTTTTGCAAGGGAAGACAGTCAGGCCTACCACTGCCACACCCTCGCCCTGGTCTACGCAGAGGTAAGTAGGTATGGTATTCTTATCAGTCTATTTTATTATAGCAAATGAGTTTACCTCTTTTAACTTACGTATTTAGGGTACCAATAGGAGCTAGGTAGAATCACCAACAGTGCAGATGATTACAGTTTTCCATATGATGAGGTCCAGGCTTTCCTCACGGATTTTATCTTGTAGCCATGGAGAAAAATTGGTAACTCCCCAACTTTTCTCCTCAGCTGCAAGATAAAATCTGGGTGATGAATGCCTGGGTACAAGACTATGGAGGTGCTCTGACCTACTCCCTCCCACACTTGCAGCACTTTGCGTTGCGAAAGTTCTGTGATTTCATTTCCAGTGCTCCAGAAGAGAATGGCCTGAGGTCAGTCTCAGAGAGGCTATGCAACCTTTATGCCACCTGGACCCTCAGCAGGCACATCAGTACACTCTATCAGGGTAAGTACATGTAGTACTATCACAGCCCATACAGTGCTTATCATAAACTAGTGTGTAGTATGGCATGCTGTGAGCAAATGGTTGTAGCATAACCACACTACCAAGTGTAATTAATTAGTATAGCAGGCGAGCAGAGAATGGTAACTATAATTATGCACGTGCACAGAACCATGGTATCAAAAGAGGTTATGAAGATTCTTTTGTGGCTTCCATGGTATCAAAAGAGGTTATGAAGATTCTTTTGTGGCTTCCATGGGCAAGCGAAGATTAAGATGAGCTGATCAAACTGCTTGGCCTCGCCACCTATCCTGTAGCATTCACCTCAGCTTGTACATACACTAAAATATCTGGCCTGTAGGTAGCAATCCTTGATTGACAAAGCCTCCTGAGTCCAGCTTTCTCACTATAGGCATGTACATGTACATGTATCTGACATTTTTGAAGAGTCAATTAGACCCATTTAGGCTGTGATACCTCACCCCAAATGGAATAGGCAGACTCTGAGTTACTTTATAATACTCAAGAACATACCTTAGAACATCATATTATGATGTTACTTGTGTTGTCATATGTGTCCACGTCCCATGCAGTATGTTATGTAACAATATGTAAAATGATAAGGAAGCCAACATACATGTACATGCATACAATAACTCCCAACCCACAGGGGGCTACTTCAGTCGGCCACAAGATGCCAAGATTGTGAAGGACTCCATCCTAACTTTCTGCACCCAGGTATGGTATGAATCGCTTATAAATACACAAATTCTAACCCCTTTCTGTAGTGTAAGTATGTCGGGCGGGCAGAGATATGAATCACAACCTGGGTGTGGCTGAAGCTATAATTGCCATAAATTATGTTCATGCACATGCACAGACCAAAGAGGCTTAGTATAAAATTAGCCTCCAGGTAGGAGCATACCTGAGAATGAGCTGTGTCTTCCTATGGCATGGCCGAGTGAAGAGACAAGACGAATTAATCAATACTGTGTCAGTTTGCACACACACAGCGCTTATACTATAATCATCAGGCCTAGCAATCCTTCCTTATAATAATAAAGATATGCATGTGCACTCACACACAGCTGAAAGATGATGCGGTATCCCTGGTAGATGTCCTAGCAGCCCCTGACTTTATCTTGCGGTCCCCTCTTGGAACGAGCAGTGGACAGGTTAGTTATAAGCTAAGAGCTGTGTTGCTCCTATGTACAATCAGAAGCCTACATGTATGAGTACACTCATGGGCTCCTGGTACAATAGTGTTACCATAATTATCACAGTGTCCAGTACAGAGATCAGTATGCTTGACCACTGCCTTTGCTGTTGCGCTGACACTCCAGTAGACATTAGGTATACAAAGTTACTTAGATGTAGACTGTACTTGCCCACACTGTGGGGCTCACTCAACTTTGAACTTGAGGAGTGCATGTAAGTAGACATTATTTGGGTCACTGCTGTAACCAAGTTTGCACGGACCACTACATACTGTATAGGTTAGACGTCAAGGCCAGGGGATCTATGCGATTTAGAAACCCGAAGGCCCGAGGCTGTAGCATCCTGAGTGAAGTGAGGGCGCTACTAAGGGCCTGAGGGTTTCTAAATCACATTGGTTGAGGCGTCTAACTGATTTAGAGTACAGCATAGCAACCCAGTTAGCATAACAACGACACACTTTTGCTGTGGTAAGTCGACACTTCAGTTCTGCTCTGATGAAAACATTGCATCGCAGAAACGAGTTGTCCAGGGTTGGTACGGTGTTTATGAATGAGTTGACGGGGCATGGAGTCGTAGAGAATGATACTGTATCGCTTGAGCAATCATCAAACTGGTGCATGTACCATGTCAGGGATAACATCAAACCAGTGTAGAAGTTTCTAAGAACATTCATCTTAGGAAATCGGACTCCCCTGAAGAAAATAGGAACCCCTTGTCACTGTAAGATATCTGGAACCCCTACTAATATTAGGAACTCCCTTGCCATCTTACTCCTATTCTGGTGTCTGATAGCATAATCCCTGACTTTTTAGAGTATAATATGATAACAGCAGGAGATAATGAAAATGGCTATTTTCCTGATGATCACCTGCTAATTTGAGTAGTAATGACCATATGTATACTCCACCCACAGAATGATTTGTATTCTCAGATCTTGTTGCTTATGCCTTGTGATATGGATTGGTTTAGATATACTGAGTGTAGTAGATCTATATTATTATTCTGCAGGTGTATAAGTACCTCTACCAGGCCATGGTCACAGCTCCTAAGGCCCTTGAACGACCCTCATGGTGGAGGGATATTGTGGACAAGCCTGTCGTCGGAAGTAGACACCACCAGATTGTACAACCTCGAGCCAAACTATAACCGGAGGAACATATATTATTATCATGTTATTTTGTTCAGTGTGTACTCCTGGATGATGCATGGAGTGAATAGTGTACCTGGTACATGCCTAAAAAAGTCAAAACTAGTTACTTACAGTGGAGAGTACTATTTTTGGCTAGCTAGATAGGTACATGTAATATAGTCTCTGTCTTCAGAAATGGAAGACAGGTGTAGGTGTGTATCCTGGGGGGTTGATGCCTCCCACTTCAATAAGGCCAAGGTGAACATTCTACCCTGTATGAATGTTGAGGAAACTTGATCAACAAAAATAAGAAGCAGGTCAAGAGGCTACATGTAGTTTTATCCATTTTGAATCAATTCTTGCTGTCTAACTTCATAATTAGTCATCCTATTTGTTTGCTGAGGCTAAGTGAACCATGACACCCTGGCATACAGACTATCAGAGTATGTAGTACATTTCCTAGTTACTATGAGAACTAATTGTTTGCAACCACAAACCACATGCTTTTACCAGTAGGGCACATCATGTGTGCCAAGAAGGTGGTACTATACATTCACTACTGTAACAACTCATGAAGGACCAGCACCTCTGGTTCTAGCCTCGTTCCCAGGCTCTTGCTAGAGTCTGGGAATGAGACTGCTCTGGTTCTGGGGAAGTCTAGGGTCAATAATACACCATATTCGGTTTAGAGGACTTCAGGCATTATTGCTGCCATGGCAACAATAGTACCTTGCATGTAATGTTTATCACACAAAAAGACCATCTTCCAAATTTGAAGTAACGTGGACATTAAATGGAGTAGATATGACCTCACAAACGTATACACATTTTATACAGCCCCATATAAAGGATTTGCACTGGAGGTACCTCCAGACCAAATCCCTCATATGAGGCTATATAAAATGTGTATAGGTTTTGTGAGGTCATATCTACTCCATTTAAGCAAAAACACCCAAAGTCATCTTAACCGAATATGGTCTATTAACTTTACTAGGGAATTCCTAGAGTTGGCATCTATGAACACTGTTTAATATGCACAACAAAATACCACAGCATATTTGACTAAGTATAATACCTATTCGCTTCAGGGATTGGCTGAGCCAGTTGATTTCTATAGCCAGAGCCATAACACAGGCTCCCACGGAGCCTGTGTTACACCAGGCTACCACAAAATTCCCATTCCTATTCCCTAGCTTCCCTGATTAATTAGCCACATTTGTACACTGATAAAATACACAATGTATCTGGATCATAGCTAGTACATATCTTCATTAGAAGTCAGCCACACTTACGTAGCCTAGTGCTTGGCTACCATACATGCTGGATGAAAAAAGAAGTACATGAAAGTTATATCAAATGAACCACCCATCCTAATTACTTAACTCCCCTAAACCCTTAACATGTACTTCCACATACCCTAAATACTAATTACTATAAGGTGTGTTCACTAATCTAATTAGGCACATAGCAAATGAAATAGAAAAGAGCTCTGGCTCATCTGGTCACTTTGTAATCCACTGTGAGTCATCCTTTGTTGATGTCTTGAATCTAGTTTGCTTTGTTTTAGTAAATGTACTGTACCTGAGAAAAAAAATTCAGATAACACATTAACCCTAAAAAAACAACAAATTCCCTACATATGGTCACCTTTCAAAAATCTTTCCCTAGTCCTTAAGCTAGGGACATTTCCGTAGATCTGCAAGGGTGTAGACAAGGGGGGGGGTCGTTGTATGCAGCCAAGACTTAATCTGAGAAATACACTGAAGCTCCTTTCACTGACAGAGTTGATGTTCCAGGCTTCACCAGCATCTCAATAGTGATATGTTTGCACATGCAATTGCTTAATCGTTAACAAGTCAATTACTGATCCGAAAAAATTGCGCGTGCTTCACGCGCCAAGGCCCCCGCCCCGCCCCCATACGCCCCTGGTCTGTGACCGTTCAGCATTGGGCTACGTATACCGTAGCAGCCTGGCCCACGAGACTACCCACTTGACACCTGCCATCTACCATTAATTGTACGTTGGCTAGCGCCTCCTGTTCCGCGGAGAAGCGGCCATCTGTGTCTAGTCGAGTCTATATCTAGCGTCTGCCGATTACATTTATCACGTGCGTTTCGGCGACGAACGCACGTGAGTTAGAGTATGGCATATATATCTGCAGGCGTCCAGCCAGCTACTGAAATCTTGCCTCGAGTTCCACTGTGAGGATGTACATTAAACCGTAGCCTCGTTCCCAAGGGAACAAGACTACGCATTTTAATATGAGCATAGTAGTTGGAAGTGTCGGTATAGATTGACTACTATCTATGGTCATACCATATGATCATGGACACCCATGCTCTAGGGAGGGTTATTAAAGGTAGAGGGGGTGGGTATCCGAGATTCTGATCTCACACATACCCAGACTTCCAGTTGGACTAGATAATTGATATGAAAAGGCAGCCATCAGCTGAGCCTGGCTACGTGTATAGTCTCGTGGGCCAGCCTCCCTCCCACAGAGGAGTGATCGAGTCTGGGCACGTTGGACAGGCTTTTGTTGCACTCTACAGGAATGCGTGCAGATTGCAGCTTTTCGTTGGTTACGTATTTGACACATGACTAACCGTATAAATAACGTAGGTTTTCTTTTGTACCAATTCATTTCGTAAGTAAAATCAAAACATGGCGAATTTCAAGTTCAAGGAGACCGATATATATGCAGCCGCTTCTGCCACGTGCGAGTTAGGTTTTCATAGGCTACTAAAGTAACTCCAACAGACAAACGCCGGGCCTTTAGGATTAAGGATAGCGGACGTAGCAGCAGGATCTACTTAGTCTCCCCCTAGGGCTCGCCCCGCGTGATTCACTCAATATGTGGCTCGAAGACGCACTTCTGAATCGCCTTCTCTTGGTGCATGTATCGACCAGGGACAGGCTGAGCGCAGGCCACACAAACCGCAACTTTTAGTTTCAGCCATCTCGAAATTATCTGCATACTTAAACAGACTCTCTCGTGATGTTTATGTGATTATATGCAATTATTAAATTCCGTTGTGCAATGGAAGCCTGTCCATAGTGTCCAGACTCACTCCTCCGTGCGAGTGAGGCTGGCCCGTGAGACTAGCTACGTGTAGTCCTCCATGGGAGGCTGGCCAGCATGAATAGGCCAATGGACTGCTAGGGCTTGATCTGGTACTATGAACGTTGAGTGAGTCACACTCTGCTGCACTGGCATGTGCATTTATGGTGTGGAAAGTAGTACTGCTTTTACGACTCAACACTGGCGTATAGTCTATGGTGTTATGTGTGTGCGTTTGGACAGACTGATTATGAGGTTGTTATGTCTGTTTTAACTGCATGCCACCTGCATTCAAAAGGTGTTACCTAAGACAGTAGGTGCTACAGATTTATGAGGCGCTGACCAAAGTATGGGTATGTATGCTCTTTAATTAAAAATAGAATTCTTCCAATATTTTTACACAGGCTATGGTAATTCCCATCAAATTTGCCAGTTATACAGCACAGGAACAAGTGTTGTTAAGTGAATAGGAGAGAGGGCGATAAAGGGAGTGAAGTGCATAGGGTACGTAGGATGCATATTATGTATCCACATATGAATGTATATTAATAGTGCTAACTTCTGTTCTCAGGCTCGTGATACCCACATGGCACTTTAATGCAGAATGGACACCACTCCAGATACCTTAGGAGGTGGAGTTTTCCACTTGGAACTGATTTGTACAGCACGTAGTACAACTGCAATGAAATTCCTTGTACTGGACACATTTCCGAGTTGTGCAATAGATCTTAAGAAAGAAATTCAAACACAGCTGTCCATCCCAGTGTGTGTGCAAGCACTCTCATATCAGTCGGCCATCTTGACTGATGATGAAAACTTTGAAGCAAAGCACATTCGCAGTGGAGATACAATCAGTGTGCGGTACCTGTGTGAAGGAGACTGTGAAAAAGTGAACAAAGTTATTGACTGGGTACGCCAGCTTATTGGAGCTATCTCAAGTGGAGATGATGAACAATTGGAGCAAGTGATGGCAAGTGGAGGTACAGAAGACTTAGATGTGAGCCTTGCTCTGACGTTGTTTGACTGGCTAGATCCAAAGTCCTATGTAAACAAGATATTTTTTGAATGGACTGGTGGTCTAGATGCTCTGTTGAACCTCTATAGAAATTTGCTGCAAAGAGACTGGAAGAGCATGTCTCCAAGACTGAAGTACCTTGAGGGAATTTGTACCCAGTCCATTGCGAACTTTGGCGAGACTTTCCCCCTTCGTCGACTACTGCTGCAGCGAGGTATCTTGGAAGCATGCATCCAGTCCTTCCTCCGAGTAAGGCTGCGCAAAGGCATGCCTGTTTTTGACACGGAGAGCAATGGAGATGCTGACAGGAATAACTACCTCTTGCAACGAGTGATTGAGAATGCTCTGCACATCATCTGCAAGTTAGCCTCTTGCTTTTAAAATTTGGGGTTACTAAATGTCCTGGGACTGGTCTTTTGATAGTGTACTCATAGTTACATAGAAATTATTACTCACTATGTGCTGTACATACTAACATCATCAAGTACTCTAGGTATTTAAAACCTTCCTGCCATACAATTCATACACTTTAGCCTCTCTGAAATGCCCGAGTGCCAAGTTCAGATTGCATCACGGGCGGACGTACTGCAGCAGACGATCTGTGTATCACTGTCACAGACCTATACTTGCACTACTTCTGTGCTAGTATCCGAGGTCTTTCTTTGCCTGGCACACACTCCAGAGGCCCATCAATACCTCGTACAGTATGATGTCATAGATGGTCTCATTGATGCATGTAGGATGAGACCGCTTCTTATCCAAGATTTGAACCGTGAACGAATCCTGCTGGTAGCTTTGAGGTGAGCTGTACATTTAATTAAGTGTATTGTTATTGTGCTGCTGAAAACGAACGTGACACAAGTGTAACACAAGCCCAACACAAGTGCAATGCATGTGTAATATAAGCACAAAGCGAATGTAAATACTATCAAATTTCTTTTAGCAATATGTACATGTAAATATTTCCCTGGTGCAAGGGTCATTAAACTTACTGCCAGAGGAGTGTCCAGGACAAAGCCCTCAGACACTCCTCTGGCACTCCTTTGCCCTCAGACACACCTCTGACAATAACTTTTCCCAAGGGATATATGGATCATATTTCCCAAGTGCCAGGGAAATGTCTGGCTTATACCATACTGTAGTCATTCTGATAAGAGTTGCTTGATCTATGAGAAACTAGAACTTGGTACCGGGCTCAGAAGCTTGAAAGGGCATGGTATGGGAAACCAGCTAGCTAGCATCAAGATACAGGCTTTTAAGATACAAAATACCAGCTACAGTCGGTGAAACATTCACAGCAGCTGTAGCAAGACTGAAGGACTACAGGCACAGACACACAGAAAATGCTAGCCACAGACAGAGAGCAGTAACTTACTGTGCTATCCCACGTGACTCTTCAACGATTTTCTTGCAAATGAGTACCACACATCCCTCCTACAGTTTCACCAAAATGTCCACACGTGACACGAGAGACTCGGGTCGAAACATGATCCTCACATGACTATGTTAGCAACAACTATTAATAATTACATAGTGACCCCGCCCCTAGCTGTTGAAACCATGCAGCTACATGTAGCTTAGGCATCCTTCTTTTCGGCCTAAACCGTGAACATGATCGTTTTTGAGTAACAAATTTCGCTAGCGGGCTGCACGTAGTGAAACTAATAGTTAAATAATTATTAATAATTGCAAAATTTCACATTCGGATATTTTTGTGAAACTGCCTAGGCTCCCCCAGCCACCAGCTCTACCATAGCTTTCTCAACGTTTGGAATGGAATCAGGTTCCACGTGGGATATAGAAACATTATCAAGGGGGAGGGGTGCAAAAGTGGAATGTTGGTGACTTTGGGGGGACAATGTACAATGAGGTGTGCTTTAATTGTACCCCCTAGGAAATTTTTGAATTTTACACCCTCTAATATCACTTTTGTACTAGATTTACACAATCTATGAATGGACCACATTACGTCATAATTAGGTGAATGTAAAGAATACAGAAATGCCCAGACTAGTAGTCTCGGATGAAGCTGATAAAAACCTGTCTATGAAGCTCCTCAAGTGACACTAGCCTTTCATGCCTCATGAAAATTGCTATTGAGTCTCCTGAAAAATCGACAGACAGTAACCTAGCTTGAAAATATCATGGATACATATCATGGAACAGAAAGTGTAAAAGAATAGTGGTCATGTGTATTTAGTTAAACATGCATAATATATAGAAAAATTGACAACCTAAGTTCCAGGGGAGGTGAGATTCTTAGCCTCGAACCCAGGCCTACCTCGCCCAGATTTTATCTCGTAGCCATGGCTGCGATATAAAATCTGGGTGAACACGGCTATGAGATAAAATGTAGGTGAGAAACGCCTGAGTTTGAGGCTATGAGATTCTGCCCCCCCCACCCAAATGAATCCCTGCTGTTATTTCACCTGAATACTGCAAGCCGATTGGTCAGAAATGGTACAAATAGGTGTTAATGTCTAGCTACACCAGTGCATGTAACACCCCTCTACCTGCAACCATAGTTATTAGAGCTTCTACTCTACATTTATGCTACAACCTACACTAGCTGTGTACTGCAGAATCGGCATGGGTACTTATTTTTTAAAGTTAGTAGCTTCAAAGTTCAGCAGCCTTCATAATTTTAATAGAGCAGCCTTCACAGAGCAGGTTTTGTTTTAGGGTGTGAGAATTGGGACAGTTATAGCCTTTTTAGAAATTAATCTGGGATTTAAGGAGGGATGGTGAATTACAATCTTTTGCTCTTGACTGTTCATGTACTCTAGTCTTGTGCCCAGACTTCTACTTGTCTGCCGGTCTGGGGACAATTATTATAGAACATGGTGCTCGGTCCTGTGACGTGTGTATTACCTCATTGTACCATGTGCAATAATATGGTACGTGGCTGATGCCAATGATTGCTGGCTTGTGGTGACTTGAAATTTTTGTTTTCCATCAACGGATTGGTTGTTCTGGGAGTTTGACGGATTGATTGTTCTTGGTGCTTGAGCACATGTTCTATTTTTAGTACAGAATCTACCGTGGGATTGCTTTCAAACTTCTAAGACAGTCGCCGCCATTTCCTGCTCTTACTCTTCTCTTTTTTATGTGTCAGAGCCTTCGCCACAGCAGAATAACAGAGAACCACAACAGCTATTCATGTGGTCGTATGTAATTACTGCGTAACGTCATTTTGGTCATGTTAGCCTTCAAAGGTCGGGCAGCATGTCACCACTGTCCTTTAGCAGCGGGCAAGTTGACGTCTGGGCATAAGACTGCTTCAGTTTCAGCGAAATGTTCTCACGTGGGCTGAGAGTCCTAAGTCTCGGCCCAAAATGTGATCCTCATGTGACTATGTTAATAGCAACTAATTAATAACTACATTCTGACCTCCCTCCTAGCTGCTTAAACTATCTGTGCAGCTATATATACCCCAGTATACTGTAGCTGCTTTAGGCTGCCTTCATATTGGCCTAGGCCTTGAACTTCATCGCTTTTATATATCGAAATTTGACTGCAGGCTACATGCAGCAAAACTGATAGTTAATAATTATTAATTAAATAATAATTTTCACAAGTTTCTCGTTGCTATGTGTACTTTGTGTTTGGATATTTTGGTCAAACTGTACTTGTACTCTGACTAGAGATCTTACAAGCTCCACCTGCAAGTGGGTCAGTGGCTTAAGCAGCATGGCAACAACATGAGTAATTGTTCAAACAGTGCTCCTATTTCTGGGATACCTATACTTGTAGTGTGCTTTTAATTTGTGTGTAATAAGTGGTCATTCCATGTTATATCTCTAACTTACAAATGCTCTGTGCATTGCTGTCGTGAAGAAGGTGGTGTTAAGAGTTGCTAGAGCACATTTGTACCACACTGATTTCACGCCACAGGAACTGCGGAGATGTATTGTTTTTGGTTTGTGTGTCTGTCTGTCCGCACTCTAGCGTTCACAATAATTACTAAGTAAGTTATTATTTACAGTATCGCTTGGAAATTTGGCGGGGTTCGTATCTGGGTTCTGGAGACGCAATGCTTACCTAGCTCCAGGTGAGTTGCCTTGTCACCAGCCGGTAGGGCCGCCAATTTGCGTGGGTAAGCATGTGCATGCAAAGTTGCTACTAAATTGGTTGAAGAGACAGCAGTGAGAGGCTATGAAAAACGTGGTGAAAGGAATACTTCTGCCATAGAAGAGTCTCTAAGTGTGCATGCCAACAAAGTGGGGCTTTGTCAATGTCGGTCATTATTAACCCTTCCTCTGTTCAGCCAACATAACTTACATGTAGTTTTTATCAAGTGGTCTGGCAGCTGTCCAAGGTTTGTCGCTCATACTTGTTGTTTAATAGGCAGTTGCAGTTAGTGACAGCCTAGCCTCATAGCTGGGTACAAAGTTAGGGACAGCCTAGCTGTGGGCTTCAGGATTGGTAGGCGTGGCTTTAAGTTAAGCAGATATGGTTGTTTGCTCTGTGTATCACACTGCTGCAGGCACTGCGGAGTGTATACTTTCTACTGAGAGTACCCTTGTTATGGTATTGTACATGGCTTGTTATTGTAAAATCTCAAATGATTCATGCCGTCCTGCTTTTTGCACACCAGGCTTTAAGTTATGGAATTGAATCTGACTAGCTTCACGCAGCCTTCAATGATTCTCTGCTTACTACCATGCATGTTTACAGTTAACTGTATGCGTGCATTGAGGGGATAGTAGTTAGTTAGTACAGTAGTAGTACAAAATGCATCATTCCCACCGTGGGTCATCAGTGGCTTTGTTGGTGGATTTGGTGATGCAAAAGTGCCTGGCAGCAATCTAGATCAGGTGCCATAAGTTTAGGTACATGCACCTTTCTGGGTACTTATGAACAACTTTGGCCACACCCTATGACAGTATGGTTATTGCTCAAGAACCTCAAGGTCATATTACCTTCCAAGCTATTTGGACTTTGACAGTTGTTGAATGTTTAACACTTCAACAGAGTCAAAATATTGTTGAAACATTGAATAAAAGTTTCATTCCACTACCTTCAAGGTCCAAATAGTATAGTAGGATAAAACCTACTTTTCACGCATCCCACCCTTCCTGAAATGACATCATGACGAATTTTGTGCACTCAATGCTCTGTTACAGTAATAGGTAGTGACTACTCTGTGATTATTGCAGTGGGTGCCTATACCCATGGGGTGCTTATAGATTCAAGTATTGCCTGATAGTTAGTACTTTAAATATGCATGTTTGAGTTACCAGGCTTCTCTCCTCCTCCTGCCAGGTGTTTCTCCCTTGTAGTACTGGCTCAGCTGATCCTTGTATCTCCCCAGCAGATACCAAGAGATTTCCTCAGAACCATTCGTAAATACATGGAGACATTCCTTAACAACGCAAGTTCTGGAGACATACTGAAATATGAAGAAGATCAGATGTGCGTATGGGCTACATTACTGCCTTATCTAAAACTGCTATACCTTCCGAATGCCCCAAGGACCTTTCCTAATGATACCCCTCTCTCAGAGCTGCAGTTGCTTAGCCTTAACACAGTGCTGTTCTTTCTGCACAGCAAAATCATGCGTGCGACTCACCGAGAAGTGCTCTTGAAGGAGGGGCTGCTGGAGTTTGTATCTTGTATGCCTTGGCATGTGCCTGTAGAATCCAGAGACAAAGCTAGAGCTCTCGTATGTGAATTAGGAAGCCACTTTCGACTGCAGCCACCAAAACTGTGTAGTATAGCCAAAGCTAAACTGGCTAAGGCTCATTTTGGACTGGAGAAAGTTGTAAAAGTATCTTCTGTTGGAGACTTATTCTAGAATATGTATCCTTGATAGTAATATATTATACTTGGTGTACATACGTATGTATGTGCATCTTGAGTTAGTGTTTCTGTTCTGTTAACTGCACAATTATGTGGTAATTGTAATCATGGTTAAATCATTTTTAATACATGTAGAAACCCGCAATACCTAGTAGACAATAATGCAGTAGGCCATTAACATTATAACTAAAATATCCATATGAAGTTCATATAGCAACGGAAAATTTTGCAAGTATTAATAGTTATTTAACTATTGGTTTTGCTGCATGCACCCTGCCGTCAAAATTTGATACTCAAAAGTGATAATGTTGAAGGCTTAGGCCAACAAGAAGGATGCTTAAACTAGCTAGCTGCGTGAATGATTATTGCTAAACTAGTCAGGGGCAGGGGGTGGTATGTAATTACTAACTGTGGTTTTGTTTATTCTGATTACGACTGTGTTTACTTCTGCTGCCCTGATTGCGTGAGTGTAGAAAGGAGATTCTTGAGGGTCCATATGCACCTTCTTGTTGAACATAGCTGTCAGTACAAGCTTTATGTTTACTTACATGTACCAGTCTCGTTCCCAGGCTCCTCTCCCCAGCTTTTTGCTGTTTGCCACAACTCCAGCCCATGTCGTTGCGGCAATAATGCCATACAGCTATATAAAAGAAAGGATGATTATAGCTCCAGCCTCTTTAGAAAATTGTTATTGTCAGTTTCAAACACAACAAGCAATGAAAGTGAATAGGACTAAAAAACCGACCCCTGTACACTACACAGTGTGCACATTCCAACAGATGTGAAGAGTCTACAAAACAGCAGTGCAGAACAAGGCTATTGAGTGAAATCGAAGACCAGAAAGATACATGTAGCACTGAATAAGGATAACAAAGGGAGACAGGAGAGGATTCCAATAATGATAGTCCTGTTTGAAACAGGTGAAAGTGTATTGTGGATGTTCCGATAGGACAATAGGTAAGTGGGTGATATAGCAATATTAGCACGGTACAAGGGAAGTTCCCCAAAGCAGCCACACTGCAGTAAAACAGTTGAATTTGATACAGATAATGTGTTTTAGCTCTGCTGTCTTCCTAAACCATTGAGATATTGTAGCTCTAAATTTGCATTCACCATTTGCTATACTGGAAGGCACATGCAAGCAATCACCAAATTAGAGCTAAGGCGGGATCCTCACTGTAATATATAGCACCCAGGGGATGCTTGTAGTGTGAGGATAATTATTGTCTCCTGGAAACTATTGATTCTGCAATGGTTATGTATACAGAACTATTAATGAAATTAGGCTGCTTTGGGGAACTTCCCTTGTAGCATGCCAATTACTATGTTATCCACTTATCTAATGTCCTATCATAACTGCTATTAAAAACAGTCCGCTTACTGGAGGTACTCTCTTAAGCAATTAGTAAAGTGGTTGTGAAGTGGGAAATTGTAAACACTCCAGCACTTTCCCGTTGCTAAGTGATGGCTAACCCAAGAACACTTATTAATAGACAATTAATTACATGCTAAATAGTTTTAAAATGTTAATCTTAATCTTCCACACATATCTGTGAGTACATGATCTATAACCAAGCGCAGTGGTAGCAACACAGCGACAGTTCTCACCAGCAACTCAAGAGGATTCTGCAATATGAATTATCAAGCATGTGGAAAGTGTAGGGCAGTGCAAAATTTTAACCTTCACTGTAGGATTGCACATGGCTGCCTACTCTGATATATCAGCATGGTACCTCACTCAGCTGTTTTCCAATTCTCAGGAGTTTGCTGTCTGCTCTACTGTATCCAGCCAGGCATTGAGATATGTGGGCTAACATTGCTGACCTAAGCCCAGCATTGTGAGCATGTACATGTAGGTGAACTCGTACTGATACACGTAATATTGGATTAGTAATCTATACCTACATATATACATGCATACGTAAATAAGCAGCCATCCCCCCTACACTTCAAATGGTTAGCAATCATTAGTACCGTATGTCCACCATATGTCATGTGAGATTACACCCACCTGCATGCCCACACATCCATGTAGATTGCAATGCTCCCCACCCACCCTCCTACCTCCACCACAAGGGCGGTTTCCTAGATGCTGGGGTCTCCCATGTGCAGAGGACTGTCCCGTATGTGTTGCAAATTTGTATCACACTCCTGATTTGTTCTTTGCTGAGGTACAGGTGTATAGCCCTGTTTCAGTATGATGGAATAGATCGTCAAGTATGTAGCTATGTTCCCTATAATCAGAGCATTCATCTAGAAAACAATGTCCCCTTTGCTTTGGGCAAGGAAATTCTTGCATGAATTGGGAGGCACTTAAACACTGTTTTGTCACTGTTTCACTTCTGATGGCATGGATTTTTGGGCTAACTGTGGCTTAGGTTGGAATGGGCAGTTGCCCCACTACACAAAATCCTGTCTCTAGCTAGTGTACTAATAGGTGGCTTGGTATTTGCATGATAAAATATTTTATGGACCATTCGGCAGAGAGTAGCCTTGAATGTGCTATTGGAATCTGTGAGCAGATGGCTGTGTCGATACCAAACATCCCAATGACATCAATGAGGTTACTCTTCACAGGAAGTGGATATGTTTGGTATGTTTGGATTGTCAAGGTTCCTACATTCCTTTCACCACCACAACAGTTACTATAGCAGTAGCTAAACAATAACAGACATACTCATATTCTATACTCTCTGGTATACATTTTAAAGAGTTGGGTGATCCAAGGTCTTTTAGTGCTTACACTATCAAGGTCTTTCAGAAGTGGCTTTTGGTCTCCCAATGTAATTACTGCCACCAACAAGCCATTATTGACTTCCTGACCAGAATGCCACAATGGTTACATGTACTGTAATTTTGGGATGGTAAACACCAGTAGTCTCTGTGAGTAACTAAAGGTGGTATTTCTATATCATACGTTGAGATTAGAAACTGATGTTGATAAGGTATTAACTGGAAGGCTATGTACAAGAAAAGAACTATTTTTATGTGAAGTTACAAAACCATGCATGATGTACGTTGGTACAAGATGGGAAGGGTGTAGTCTAATGACTACTGCTACCAAAGTAGACTCAAACAGCAGTCTGCTGGTGCTGTTCTATGCTATCAAAAATTCCTTGTATCTTGTGGCATTATGGCCCTGACCTGGAGATTTGGCTTCACGTATTGCTAGTATCTGAAAAAGAGGCCATATCGGAATCATAATCATTTTGGTGAGTATACGTACTGTCTGGAATTCATCCCTCTGCTCCAGCGTCAGACCATTTGGAGACTTCTTCCATGTAGCCATAAGTCTTAACCAATGAGAATTGAATCTGTACAAAGGAAGCTTCACAATAAGACATATCAGGTCTATCTGCTACTACAAACCTCAAAGGTCTTAACCTTGCCCACAACAATCTGTTACACATTCTTTTTAGTCTTTGGGTTTTGAGTGATTCTCTCTACCATGGAAGATCAAACTAACAAGCAAAGTTTCATACAGGAGGTATGTAAGAATCCTGTTGTGCAGCTGCCTGTTGAGAAATATGCACACCTTGTACACCTGTCTTGGGTGTACCTCGATATTAGGTCCCTGGCATGTATATGTATGCTCATGTTACATGTGCACTTGGAAAATATGAATCTGCATTTTTGGAGTGCTTGACAGGACGTAGCAGTAATGGCCCGAGCATGGAGTCCCAACTTCACATTCCATATATAGCAACTACCAAACTAATGCAACATTCTTCAAATTTAAAATTCCCTGTATCTTGCACTGTTTTGTTATTAAATTTTTACAAGACCATGTGCCTATGTACAGCATGCATGGTCTTAAAGACACCTGGAGGTGAGAAGTTGGAGCATGGCTCCTACAACTGTGCTGTGTGAGTACTCATTATAACGTAAAGCTATAATGTGTGCCCGTTTCTGTCAGACTTTTGGTTGAGGTTTAGTGATTTCACTTCCAGGGATTATCATTGACAAGAACTGTGGTCAGAACCTACATTAATAATTACATGAAGTGGATATGTATTACTGTTGAAACAATTGATCTATAAAGGCAATTACTTTTATCACTGTCTTGGTATTTGATCCCTGTCTGATCCTATAGGTATCATGTACATAGCAATTTAGTCTGTTACTGTAGCAGAAAAACTTCATGGATCTGGAGTGCAAAACCTTGAAACTTTTATTCTAAGTATTAGCCTCAGAACCCCTAAAGAGCAGAAGGAGGGCTTGGAAATATTCATACAGAAGTAGGTTAGTTTTTTGCAGACTAACTGTAGCAGTGTACATGTGTAATTTCATTTGGGATGACCTTGGTAGTCAGTTTCTTGCACTTAGGTATACACCTTCCATTCAACTGTAGTATGCATAAAGACGGGAATTTTCCATCAACTTGACTAACTTTCTGAAATGATGTTCATTTGATCTACAGCCTACACAAGAGTTAAAATTGTCCTTAGTAACAATAGATGATTGATAAACCAACTGGAAATTAATTTGTGTGAATTATTAGGGCCCACTGCATTAGCTAACTTATGTAAGCCTTACAAGAGAGCGTAATAGCACACCCGATAAGCTGGCTTGTGGGCCAGGCACTCTGTAGTTAATTGCTTCTTGATGGAGGGTATATAATAGCCCACAGACTGTATCACTAGTACTATTTAATTAGCTCATTGGCTATCTGATTGGAATCATTAATTTCCAGCACACCCAGTAAGCTGGCTTGTGGACCAGGCACTCTGTAGTTAACTGCTTCTTGATGGAGGGTATATACATAGCCCACAGACTGTATCACTAGTACTATTTAATTAGCTCTGCATAGCACATTGGCTATCTGATTGGAATCATTAATTTCCAGTTACAATGCAGGTTTATGGAAATAATTGTGTCATTCTAAAGCTATGTAAGGTCACCAATGTGTAGTAGGTACTTCTAAATAGCACAGTCGTTTGCCTACAATTATCTCATAACAATTTTGTGTACTAGTGAAACTCAGCTCATTGTAGTATGATTAAGCTGACAACATTGTTTCTCCAATTGCCACCACTACTACATGTTCTTTGACTCTTCAAGACTTACATATGTATGTCCAGCTAGCCCTGCTCTATAGCCCAGGTGGAGTTTATATTAGATTAGGTGGGAAAATGCTTCAATTACAGCAAAAGAGGTCTGAGATTGTGATGGTTATCTCTAAAGCGCTTTTTCAAATTGCCTGCACACACTGTAGCCACGCGTTGTCATTTACAAAATTACCAAACAGAGGACCTCAAAGAAGCATATAATGAAGTAATGACGTTTCAAACTTAGAAGGTGGTTGGAGCAATAGCTCTCTTTTACCTTTTGAGTGCTCAGTGTAACCTGATACCTCCCATGTATACTGGCACAAAGGACTGAGGAAACCTTTAGAATGTTTGGTGTTGCTTAGGTGATTCAGAAGCTGTTTGTTTTTGCTAGCCCATGATGGGGGCTTGAAGACTGCCGTAATCTATACAGTTGGTTTAATCACAAACAGTATGTCTGTCATTAAACGGTGATTAACTTCTTGTTATTAGTTATGCGACTCTTACTGCAGTTAAAAGGGGTGCAGTAATCTACAAACCACCAAAGGGTTCACATCATGAAAACAGTTATTTTCGGGACTCCTCAGAGGAACGCTTTGATGTTCCGACAGTGGAGTGGTACTGACTGCTGACTGTGTGCTAGGCCACCTGGATCAGAATGTGGGATTGCATGCACACTAACCCATCCATATTTTACTATTATGAAGAATAGCTGACTACCTAATGATGTACATGTTATAATGAGGTGTCTACAGATGAAAGATTACTTTTCATGTTCCTAATAAAGTAGTCTGTGTTCAATATTCGGTGTTCATTATTCAGTGTTAATAATGGGAAGTACCAATATTACAGATAATCATTCCCAGGGTAATGGACAGAACATCGGCATTGTTTTGATCCTTGATTTAATCTTGTTTGGTATCAGGTAAGCTCTTAATAAAAATTAATAGTACTTGCGTACTTAAAGTATAATGCTTACCCCTCTGGTTGCCTCCTAGCCTTTGACTGAAAGGGCCTGGAGGTAAAAATCAACACCTCACCTTTTTTTTTTACCTACATGTATGTTAGTTTACTTGTGGGGGGTGGAGCACATGCAGCCCATCATTCTGGTATAGTTAACATGTACAGTGAGGAGCTAGCCTGCTACCTGAGCAGTCTAGCCTGTTGCCCAGCCCTTTCCCTACTTAACGCGTACTTCCATCAGGCTCAGTATACACAGTATTGGAACGAAGTAAGGTAAACTAATGATAATATTGGGCTAGATAAAGACCTTCAAGTACTGTGTGCATACTCTAACCAGAGTGCAACCACAGAATTTTTACAGTGTGGAAAAAAAATGGTTTGCTTGTCCTTACCCAAGTTAGGATAAGTGAGGCTAGTTTTAGCATGTTTTTTGGGATTGGCTGAATCCTTATTGCTGGGCACCAAATCTTAGGAAGCAGAGGAGGTGTATGCAATGTCAGCAACCAATATGAAGGGCGATATCTCTACAATACTCATCTATCTGTATTGGTGGGATTGAATTTCATATGGTAACGGTGTTACGTTAGGTGACACAGGTTCAAAGAAGGTATCGTCACTGGAGTGTGTATGGTTTCTAATGGTACATGTGGGCTGCTGCATAATTCAGTGATGTGGTCGGCCAGAAACAGTCCCTAGAAGTTCATGGGAAGCTCCACGACTTGCTTTGTTTCATTATCAAGACATGCTTGTGGTTACGGCCCTAACTGAACCAAAGTGGGCCATTATCCATGCGTATGATCACTCTTATTACCCTCCTCTTTTGTCCACCTAAGTTAGCTAGGTTTCACAGAAGGCTACGCACAGTTAGACAAACACTCCAACTCAAAGACACGGTCAAGGAAGAAATCAGGATCCACAAATCAGCTGGGCTATTTGATCTTAGTTATCAGGGTATGATCATAATGGTGAGATTCAAACCTGGTCCACAGTTAAATGCTTTAACCACTTGGCCACATGGGTATTGGGGCTTAATGAGAATTTTTGCCTATTATAATCATATAAGCAGCCATAGGTATGGGTAAAGATTTTTTATGAATTATTCAGAAACCTGCTTTCTTTTACCATATAGCTAATAGCAGCTCTACACTGCATGCTTGCTCGTATGAATGACCTGATACTAAACAAGCTGCATACACACAAGAAAGTCTGTCATTGTCTAATGAAGAAGAAGGTAGTAGGGGTACAGTCGCAATCATTGGATCATGCAGAAACTATCTAAAAAGGAATTTGCTGTTTCAGCTTTAGTGATAAGACCAAGATGCAGCAGCTGTGCGCACAAATAAAGTCCCATAACAGGGACTCATACCGCACACTGCAGGGCATATAGATCTGATATTAGGCCTAGCCCAATTATAAATTCCCCCCATTATGCTATTCCCTAATTTGCCCCTATTATGCCCTCAACCTGTGCCCATTATGCTGGTTATGCCTGATCAAATTTTGGTTGATTGCTGACACCATACACAAACGCAAAATTGATCCAAACATTTGTTGGTGGCAGTGGTCTTTGTATGATATGAGGTCCCGTTGTAACTTCCATATTTACTATTCACTAATAAAAGCAGCTGCAGAAGATACTACGTACATAGCTTCATACGCCGGTACAAGGCTACAGAGGATACATGTACATACGTACATGCCACATATGAATATTGTTATATGTAGTGGTGACCAAAATATGCTCTCCCTTATGCCAAGGTATGGTTTAGGCCTGTGTTAATATGTTGAACTTTGAACTCTACAGCCTCGCAAAGTATTTAATATCCTTGTGGCCACTCTCATGAACTATCTCTACGTAGCTATCCAGCTGATGATCAGTACTACTTTGCTCTGGTAGAGGTACTGTGTTCTGACTCATGGTATTTTGGACCATATATTGCCACTAGAACTGAAACAGAAAGTGATGTAAGGGTCTTCCATGTTTGAGAGATGTACCCAGAGGCCTATATTAATTTCTTGAGCTAAGAGGAAGACCAACTACACATAATGTACACAGTGTTATTGTCTTACTCTTACTGTGCCCTGTATTAATCTTCCACAGGTGAACATCATTTTCAGGTAATGTATAGTCATTGTATACCCTTGTTGCTATATTTGATTGGCCAATTTAATTGCATATTTGGACACAGGAAGAATGTACCCATTATTGCACTCATGACTGCATGTGCATTTATGATTATGGCATTTGTGCTTCACACTCATGCCATAGTATTGTGATAATAATCACTAGAGCATTAATATTATCTGGCAATAAAAATGCGACAAAGAGCTCTTAGGGTAGTTGATATAAGTTTCCAGAGATTCTGGCTAGATATCCTAATATTGGCACATTGATCATATCATGAGACTACACTGCACATACACTTCATCAGCAGTGTACACTAGCATTATGAGTCTGGTCTTCAGCCATTAGGCAGACATTATGACACTACTACTCCTTTGCAATGCAGTGACACTTGATACCCTAATTCAATAAACACCCATTAGCTACACCACTACTTTAAAAGCCACTTCAATGACAAAAACGTTGTTTGAAATAGCGAGCAATGAATAACAGTTGTAGTAGGAACGCTGCCAGGCTGTCTCTCATGTTACTGAAATATAAATGTTTGCCTCACCAATGTATGTGTTCCTTCTAAAAATAGGCAGGACTTGTGTTCTGAATTATAGTCGATTATCTCACACCTGTGCTTTAATTTAACACGAGATACCCAGGATTATACATTGCTACACATTGCTATAATTGAGTATGTAATGATTTGGCTCAGATACCAATTGTGGAACATCATAAATAATTATTATAGCGACAAATTGAGTGCAATGACAACTATCATAATTCACAAATTGTTCACCACAGTGACAGTACACCTCTGAATGCTGTATAAATGAGAATGGGACTGGAAATTGTTGATATACATACATGAGACATAATAAAATTAGCAGAGCTGCTATGATAATGCTAGGCCTAGGCTGATTTAGAACCAGAATGTCTATAATACTAAATATCTGCTGAGCTCTGTATACATGTATGATGAGTCCAGTGTCAGGAAGAGTTTGTAAAAAAAAATAGAAGTTGCTGCTATTGACTTGTGTGGGGTAAATGGTGTCGCATGGGATCACCCATGATCCCAGGCCCATCGTATCTCATGGATGGATGAAAGACGACTGGTGTAGTACCTGGATAGTGAGGATTGTGGTGGATGGGTGGAGAGGCAATTAACGGGCCTTGCTGAAATAGTCCTATGTTACTTGGCGGTTGTAATGGAACTGACATAGTGTTCGGTATTGAGGTCTGCAGATGAAAGAATTCGTTCTGGTATGCCTGTGCATAAGACAACGGGATGCCCAGGTTCCGCGCTGCTCTTTCTGCCTCTGCCTCTCGTAGACGTTTCTCTTTGGCTCTCCGATTCTGGAACCAGATCTTCACTTGTGTTTCAGTCAGTTTTAGGTACTCTGCAAATTCTGCCCTTTCCGCAACTGAAAGGTACTTTTGTTGGCGAAATTTTCTTTCCAGTGCTATCAGCTGAGTACTGGTAAAGGGAGTTCTAGGTTTTCTGTCTTTCTTTTGTTTTTTGAGTCGAGCTGGACCTCCGCTTTGACTTTGAGAGGCTCCTGTAATTTGAGTAGGTATAAGACAACCACAATAAGTACCAAGTGTGTATGAAGCTAACTATACTACATACAATTTTATATATACATACAAAAGGTGTCATTGTTCTTTGTATACATACCAGTGCCTCTTAGTTTGGAACTCTTTCATGTTACTCTCTGTAGCGTTCACTAAAGACACACCTAAGCACTGAGTTTTCTCTGTTCTAGAGAATAAATGCCCCTTTAAGACAGAAATAAGGCTCCAAACTGAATGAGAGCCAACATGTGTGTGCAGGACTATAATATGAACATGTGTGCAGCACTATAATATGAAAGAATTCTTCTGTAAATTAAGAGCATTAAGGCTGCAAACTTAATTAGTGCTAGTGACCATAGCCATAAGGTTTCACTTGTGTTTCTAGGAGCTACAAGTGTGTGTAGAAGCCATTATGTGCAAAACCATGTATATACAGTGGCGTAGCCAGGCAGAAACAGTTACCTGGGCACAGAGGCTGCGAAGCAGCCGAGCCGATTTTCCGCGCGAAGCGTGGAAAAAATTTTCAGCATGGATTTTTCAACTATCAGGTCGGGCTCTCGTCGGGGTCTCGTCGGGTCCGTGTCATCCTCCCTTGCGCACGAGCGCTTAGTGCCTTCTTCTTTTTCAGATGATCCCGCACCAAACTGACTAAACTCCAACAAGGTACTTTGTCTACGCTTCATCATGGACTGATTGTGCTGTCACATGTTGGTGCACGTACGTGCACGTGCACGGTATTAAAGTTACTCACCCACGCAACTAATGAAAATTTACAAAAAAAAGCTACCAGGGCACTCGCGCAATTCACCAGGGCCTAGGCCCGTATAGGCCCTGGTGTAGCTACGCCACTGTGTATATATGCATTGGTTTCCTACAAAGGGAAACATTATATAGGGGATTTCTGAAAGTCTGTAGTCAAGGCAATACCCAAACACTTACAGTATGGTTTGCAGTGATAGAAAGAGCACAAGAGTTTGTTAGAGCTCCCTTATAGAACAAGTAAGCCATGCACACATAAGGAGGTATTCATTGGCAGCACTTGTGTGGCCAAGCATGAAGAAAGAAGTTGCCATTCATCTTCTGGAAATTACCATTGTTTGTAAAAAGTAATCAGTATTGATTCTGTAGTCCCTTTTTACATGGTATCCGAAGGTCCTCTCAGTATGAGCTATATTTCAAAACTATAGGACTTCTAGTCCCCTTTAAAGGAACAAACTGACAGAAACAAGGCCTCGGGCAAAGTCTTAGAGATATTTATTCTTCACTAGTGTAGGCATAAAATGTAACGTATGTAGCGGAAAGCTATAGAAAATTTCTAGCTTTATTCCTAGACGCTACTCCTTAGCATTTTTTGCATAGTGTTTTAGTGCTCTTTTTCTTATACATGTGAGAAAGAAAAAACACTGGGCAGTGGAACCTGGCCTGGAAAGAAGGCTAACAAAATTAAACGTAAAGTACCAGATTTTGTCTGCATTGCAGACCCTAGGTCGGTTAATGAAACTAGAATTGTTCACAAAGCAAACTATATAACAATGATCATGTTGTACATGCCTTCTGCATGATTAGTGTCTGTAGCCACCTTATGGTATAAAGCATGGCCCTGCAAAAGTATGTGTAGGTTTAACCAAAATATTATCATCTCAAAGGAAAGCAGAAATTTATCTATGTGTATATATTCACTGTATGTGGCTCAGGACTAATACTGCATATATAGCCAGACCATGTCACTCAGAATATATATAATAAGTCACCATCAACTTAGTAACACATGATAAAACATCCCACACCAATTATGCACAGGGAATTAATTGTCATTTTTCTGATAACACTTTGAATAATGCTGTTGCAATTTCTCTATATACAGTCAATTTATTTATACCCAGCATGGCATTACACTTCCAATGTGCAACTTGACACTAGCTAGTATGTTTAAACCTTATCATATAATACATACTCACCTGGTGAAGTAGCTTTGGGCGAGGTATAGCCTTTAGAAATACTGCTAGTAGCTGCAGATACATTAGGAGACATTACTTCACTGCAACTGTTACGGCGGGGTTCCTGCTTCACTCGAACTGGAGATGTAACTGGAGATGATGGTGAAAATGACGCCGGCGCGAGTCCATGAGGCGAGTATAGGGCGTGCATCATCCTTGAGTCGTAAGGTGGCGGGGTATGTGCTGATGGTAGGCTAGAACTTGATCCTGGTCGCACCATGTTAGCAAATTTTACTGGAGTCAGCGGAGGTGGAATGTGCGGATTATGGCTGCGCATAGTTGGGCTAGGCAGACCCATGGATGCAGGTAAACCAGCCCGCGGAGACTCAAGCGGCGGGGAGTTCAACGTTAGCGCGTTGGAAAAGGGCTGACTGAGTGGTAATCTTTCCATAGCAAGCATAGTGTTCTTTTGCTCAAGCACAGTTTCCAGAATTCAGCAGGAGACGAGAAGCCATACAACGTGGGTGGCGGCGTGCAGTTTGTAGGAGTTGGTTCTTCCAGCTACGGTTCACAGCTGATATGCGTACTCTATTTACTGAGTTCGTTGCAACTGTGCATCTCTGGACCCTTTTGTTAGGGCGGGAGGTACGTCTTAATTGGTTGGTATGCTGGCTTTGTCGGCGAAAATGCATATTACTATACTATGGGATGCGCGCGTGCGTAACATACGTAACAGGCCGGAAATACCCGCTGCACCGCGTGGACTCTGTAGCGATTCCTATTTTTAGGAGATTATAGATAGCTCTCTATGCAGTCTGTGCTTTAAAATTGTCAGTATAGATTTGGTGTCAGCATAGATTTTAATGTCAGCATAGATAGTATACCTATCTACACCCTCTTGCTTTTATATCATTGCCACTTGTATCACTGCCTATACACTATTCATGGAAATAAAATTTCTCCCCCTATTTAAGGTGTCAGTAAGAGTTATAATTATAAGCTATGCTCACGTTAAAATGAAATCCTTTTCCATAATCCAATGGTATTCGTATGCATGGCCACCGCTGTGTAGTAGAGCTAGAAACCCATAACCTCACTCAAATTTGCATGCATCTCTTGGGAAATCTTTTGATGGTGCTAGTGTTTCTGCATGTATGCCAGTACTAGACCTGGACCCGGCATGCTATGCAGACCATGCATGCATACAATTCATAGTGTCAGGATGCCCTTCTACATAACATACAATCATGCATTCTGAAACATTTTGAAGCATAAAACTGAGATAGAATGAATACAAGTGGTACTTGAAGTTTGTAGGCGGTGACTTCTTTGATGAGGTAAGCTGCTATGATGTTATGGTTAACTGAGACAATAGACTCCAGTCTCTCTCTCTTCAAAGCATTGGGATTCAATGAACTACTATTTCAAATACTATGCAAAGAATTACAATTTTGTTCTACTGAAGTGTAGGGATTGCTTTCACGCCAATGTGAATGATTCAAAACAATCCACCATGCGGCTGCTCCATGATTGTATACGATATACGCTGTGTTATAAGGTTTGGGTCTACTCCCTAATAAATGTGTGGGGTGTAGCAACCACTCAACTGGATAATATTACCACACTTTACTCCAGAGCATTTACTCTCATACAATGTAGCTACTGCGCAGATCTAGAGTAGAATTAGTCTGGATAGCTATCTCCTAAAATACACAAGTAGCGGTTTACTATAACATAATATACTTGAAGCAAAGTCAAGTGTGTACAAATACTGTATATTGTGCTTAGTGTTGAGGGAAAAGAACTTGGCTTTCAATGATGCAGTCTTACAATAGGTGCAGTCTTTGGAGAAACTTTTCTTTAGATCTGGTCATGGGTGTGGGAAGGTGAGTGCATTGTTTTGCATACTCTTAATTATACTGTGTACTAACTTAGGTAGCTAAACTCCATTTTGAGATTGGAATGTGAGTGGCATTCGGGTACTAGCTACATGTTCTTTGATGTCATTTTTGGAATTGTCAACATTCTTCATGTTTGAGATACAAACACCGCATGCATGATGTCTGAGAAAATGATGAACATGGTGGTCATCAAGTCCACTTGGCATAACTCCTGAATTTTGGTCATTTCATTACTATAGACTAGTTTGAGGAATAACCTGTAACTGTTTGACCTGCATATGTGTGATAGTGTAGCTAGCCACCGAGGTCAGCGTTAATACTTATTAGCTAATTAGCTAATTAGCACTTTGCAGTCTAAGACTTAGCTCCAAAGAAAGAAAGAGGTAATTTGACTTCTGCGACGGAAAGGCATCCAAGCGGCACAGGGCGAAGACTAATGAGTGCATAAAATATACCAATGATGCATGCTACAAGTTAAACATTGAAGCATAATTGGCTGTAATTATTTGATGTCATGCAGAAAACCTCAAGGGAATCCTGGTTTTCACTAACCTTGAAAACAACCAGACATCGTGTTACTTGGGTAGCTTTGGCTTTAATTATAAACTGCCTCCCACTACTGTAGAACGCTAGAACAAATACCAAAAGCCATCATAACATGGACACTACTAGAGCACTCATGAATGCCATGCAATCATTATGAACTACTATGATCTACTAAAGGCTGTTAGCAGTATATACAGTTTTGTTACAGTGGTCCCCTCCCCTCCAAACAGTAACCAACCAGCAAGAGCACAAGCAGTATCTTGTTGACAGTTGTAGTTTGGAGAGAATCTCGGTACTAGCAATTAATTAGTAGCTCGGTCCTTGTATTTGGACCCCCCGGAACTTATATTTCAGCGCAGTGTTGAAATATATGAACCCCTCTTAAATTTTTGTTCCTCCAGGACCGTACGTTTTATTCGCGGCGCTTTTTCGATAAAGCTGGTGATGTTTTAGCTTTGTTGGGCGTTATTATTTGATTTTAAATCTGGTTTCACCATAATCTATGCTAACATAAGTGGCAGTAGCTCCTAGGAGCTATATAGGAGTAGTCAGATAGAGTTACGAGCTCCACCCACTTATGCCACTTGACTGTAAATCCTGCGTTTATACATAGTTAGCTATGTATGTCTATAGTGACCGTACTAAAACTATGTACTATAAGCTGGTAACCAGCGGCTCCGCCCACTCGAGCGTAATCGCTGCATTCTACCGATAATCATTCTCCGGTTAGTAGTCCAGAGCTAGTTAGGAGCTAGAAGCTAGAAGATAGGATAAGCTGAGAACTAGGAGGTAGAGCTTCTCGGCTTCCGCGACAAGGGGGAACCAACATTTCAAGGGGGATCATTTATTTCACGCAAAAAGTAATATTCGTTCCGGAGGGGACGAATATTTCGGGGGTCCAAATATTACGTGACAGGCCAGTAATACTCTGACATGTAATGTGAAGGCAGCCTTTGCTACAACTTCAAACTCACTTGGCAGAGCACTACTGGCAAATCAGTATTTTGGTGAATAGGGTAGTTTCTGATTTGTCGCGATAATTTCTTGGACCTTTAATATTTTGAGTGGATTGAGCTAAATGTTGCGGATCCTCATGTGGCAATGCTCCTTCCATGAATATTAGTACATGAATAATATATAGTATGCGTTACGTGAGTGTGCCTTTTGATGTTAAAAAATCTCGCTCGAACATGGAATCATAGATAATAATTTTATATATATTATCTATGATGGAATGCAGCTTTCTGAACTTCAATAGGTTAGGCCATGGCTGACTTGGGAAAAGTTTTAAGAGGTACAGGCTGCGTTCAGTATTCTAGTTTAGTTCCATAATATATAGCTAGTAATTTTTATTACACTGTACTTTTCAGGATGCCATACTGTTAAAAGTTTTATTGTCTGTTCGACTCTGCCTTATTTTAATCAAAATGAAGTTATTGGAGTTAGAAATGTTGTGGGCCTGGGAATGAGGCTAATCATTTATGAAACACCTACTTGTAGATAGCACAGTACGCATTCTCATCATCGGCATTTGCTGTCGGTAGAGCGTCGTTACATGTTTGGCGAGAGAGTGCAAAGAGCACTGGTTTGATTATGAGGAGGAGTAGCCTCGTACCCAGGCCACACCCTATGTTTCAGGGGGTGTGGCCTGGGGACGAGGCTAGGAAGCACAGAGAGATGAAGGCAGGGGCGGCGGAAGCATTTACCATTGGTCCGGCGTTTCAGAGGCCGCGCAGCGACCCGCGGAAAATTTGGTCTACTAATATTTTCAACTGTTAAGATCTTAAGAAGCAGCTGAGGCTGCGCAGCGGCCGATTGTGAGTCACGAAACGGCCACTTGTAATTGTTCGCGTCATAGATTAATATACTAAGTAGTATTTAATCTATGGTCGCGTTATTAATTTCCTAAGACAAAACATTAACCAAGAAAGTCGTTCAGCTTTCCAAAGCGTAGAGAAGTCCTCTCAAGGCCGAATCTCGATCCATCCAGCTGTGCTTGTGCAAATACGGTGTGGGCGTGCCCGTAAACGGTCGCATGATAATTCCACAACCTGTGCATGACCTTCAGCTACGAGCCGCGTTTAACGGCCGGTGTCACAGGAAATTCGGTAGCTATAGCGCTAGGAAATTCTGTTGCGTACTGGAATCCCGCGACAAAATTTCCTAGGTAATTTTGTCGCGCTTAGGAAATTCTGTGGCGAACCCGGATACATGTACATAGGCAAGGTGCTGAAATTTCTGGTGATGTTTTACAGCAGCGATGGATTAGCTAACGTATGATGATATTCTACGATACCTACGCACTGGCCAGCTACCTGAAAAGCTTGGGAAAAATCAGAAGGATACCTTGAAAAGGAAGGGCATTTCAGAGACCAGAAGTACTGCAGGTTGATGTGTGCCTTCCTAACACATAATAATAATAATAATATACTCATGTTGCTGCCGTAGCGCTTACGCCATTGACCACGCACCCACAGACGCAGGCGGAGCTTGTAAGACCTCCAGTCAGAGGACAAGAGCAAGAACAACCAGAGACCACACAATCCTGATCACCATACAATTCCTTCTTCCTTAGTTACAAAGTCAAGAACATACAACTCACGTGCATACTTTGGCAGGTGGTCTCTGATAGCCAAAAGAGGCAAGTTGCGTCTTGATGGGAACGAATGCAGGGCCTTCATCTCGTTGCCACCGGATCATTTCTGGTCACTCGATCATCCCGCCCTCTTTCTTCACCCTCCATCCTTCTCCTCACTTACGCCACAACTATCACATGCCTCTGTTTTATACAACCTCTGCTCACTTATCTTCCTTTTCTGTTAGTGTTATTCCTTTGTGGAACTCTCTCCCCCCATCTGTCGCTTCTGTTTCTAATTCTGTGTCACTCAAGAATGTTTTGTCCTGTTTTCTTATAGTAACATAATTTTTGTTGTTGTTGTTGTTGTTGTTGCTCTTTTTATTAATTAATTATTTCTTATTAGTCCCACTTTGCCTTGCCTGCTTCTTTCTTTTCCTTGTTTATTTCTTTTGATAGGTTTGCCTTTGTATTAGCCTCTGGCTAGTTGGCTCTACCCTAATGTACATTTCCTGTGCATTCAGGAATTTGTAAAAAAAAGAAGAGGACTTTGAGTAGCAAGGATCCTTGGTTTTGAGGATCTTGTTAACTTTGCTACGTTCCACTGCATTCATGCATTTTCTTTTCATGCTCTTAGACTAGTTCTTTATTTCTGTATGCAAGATAGCTACAGTGCTACAGATCTAGAGCAAGAGAGCAATTTTTTTAAAATTCTTAAATGTTTAGGTTACAACTGCTTTACAGCACTTACAAATGAATAAAAACAGTAAGGAAGTACTTTTTACCCATTTCCAAAAGAAACTTTTCCCCATATATAACCAATACAGAAGCCATACATGTGTAGTGCAGATTTTAGCCAAAAATTGAATAAAATTAGCATTATGTTGTGATCGGTAAGGAGTTAAATCCTTACATTTGGGGCTATAAAACTTCAATACTAGTTGTCCAAGGGTTTTTCCTTAACTCAAAAAAATAAACAAATGCTATGCCTAACATATTTGCCTCTCAAAAAACGTCATTTTGATAATATCTAGCGAACTGAGTTCAATTATGACTTCCTACTTTGGTCAAACAGACTGCATATGGATATCTATCAGTGGGTTCAGTACAGTTTCTTAAATATAAAGCATTCTCATTTTCTATGCCTAACGTATTTCTCAAACCGCTTCGCTCTAAGAAGCCATATAGTGAAAATTGACAAAGATTATATCTCAAAATTAAAGTGACATGTTCCCAGAAGATTATAGAATATGTGTTCCAAAGTTCATCGTTTAATACTTAAGGGTTTTGACTTTATGAGCATTTATTCTCAAAATCAGAAAAGTTGCTCTCTTGCTCTGTAGCACTGTACATGTATAATTATATTGAATTCGAATAGCTGCTAATATACATTTGGCCATGTGCAGTTTGTTGTCTTAGCTAAGCTGGAGACTCTATCTAGCAAAAGCTCGTTCATTTATATTACTAGTACTGTATCCGTTGTAAACAGTTTTTGCAGACGTAAACGCTTTGGAGGGACTAGATCTACAGTCGTTGATACTCGATAATTGTGAACATTTTCCTACGTTGTGAACGTGTTCCTACGTTGTGAACATTTCCCCACGCTGTGAACGTTTTCTTACAGTCTTAACTGTTGCAAATACTTTATAATACGAGTTGCTTTTTCTGAACACTTGTGAACCTTTCCCTCAGTTGTGAACGCTTTAGTTTTAGTCCCGACCGAAGCCGACCGAACGGTTGTATATACTGTCTGCACTTTTGGAGTAGCTTGGTCTGTTTTTCCACCTACAGCAGAGCACAGATAAGGACTAAAGTCTCCCCAACCTTAATGACAGCCGTAATAACCGTCCCCGACCTCGGAAATAATAGTGATCGGAATCCCGGCAGCCCCACCCACTTTTTCACTTGAGGAGATCTGTGTCAGGATGCACGGCCGCCAGTATAAAGCTGGCCTGTCACAGTCTTCAGTCCGGCTGGAGCGATTTATTCGCCTGCTCAGTTACAACAGCAAGTCAAGATTGTTTCACGGATAATCCAGCAACATCGGGTCTCCTGGCCTACGTTTCTTGGTGGGCACAGGGTCCGTTGGTGGATGTATGGATAAATATGCCTTCGGTTACCGTTACGGCCTGTTCAGTAGGGCTGGAACATTTTAATATAGTCAAGATTTTTCACAGCAGCACTCGGTACATTGGTGTGCGCTCTGGCCTTATTGTGGCCCAGAGTTTATCGCATGGATGGTCCGACAAGTTTTTCTATTATATAAAAACATGCAGTTTCAAGCTGTGAACATTATCTAGTTCACAAAATTTATGTACTTAGAATCCATTTCGCAAATCGATCAGCAATTGTTAGCTGCAGGTTTATATAGCCTCCTCGTTCCCAAGCCACGCAGTCGGCGCCGGCGAGGCTAGTGCTCTGCAGACCAGGCGGAATACATGCTCCAACCCATGTTAGCTTGGTTACCACACACAATGCAAAGTTACAATGCGAAACTGCACCAGCAAAACACTCACATTCCGCACAGCCAAGAAACTCAGTACCGAAGTAAAATGCAGCGGCTCGTCTCTGGTTTTTGTACGCGCCGAATTCGCGCGTAAATAGCTGTTCAAGTCTGCAACTCTGACCAATGAAAAGTGAATGCAAGCCCGCCAGAAAATTGCCAGCCAGTCTGGGAAACCACTGCATTATTTACATTCCGAAGTCTCGGGATCCCAATCCAACCCTGTGCAAGACACCATTCCGTATAATTATCTAGGACCTAAAACGACAGCCTCATTCCCAGGCCTCCACCCTAGCTATAGTTTTTGCCACCAAAGGACAGAAGCTGGGGCAAAGGGCTAGGAACAAGGCTACCACCCGTTATCCCCCCCCAGGCTTCACTTCCCAATGTATACAAAAAGGTGAGGAGTGGATGCCAGAAACAAGGCGTTTTTGATAAAATTTCATTTTCAGAGGTGAGGAATAGTGTGCACTAGTCAAGTCCAAATCACGGCCTGATCTGTCTTGGGCTGTCTGCGTTTTCAGGACTTCGCTTGAGTTCCTTCCTGGAATCCATTCCGGAACCGCCTCTGGACCTTTCTCAGGCGCTTTATGCAATCATAACTAGCATTGTCCAAATAATTCTCCTTGGTACAGACGTAGGTCTCTACAATCTTGTGTGGCAGTGTTTCATGTAGCGTAGAGGTCAGAGGTGAGATTGGGTCTAACGACAGAGGAGTTAAGACATGTTTCCAGCTCTAGCACAGCTCTGGTGATGTGACTGCACCATGTGCCAGTGCCTTCCTGCTCTCGTCTTCTGTACAATGGGAAGAGGTTGTCCACCACTGTTGTGTGAAACATGGAGAGGTATGTGAATCTCTTTAGAGGGTCCATCTCTCCCTGGAAGCCTTAGAGGCAATCGTCATGTTTAGCCAGAGACTGGAGAAGCAAAAGACCAAATGAAGGGGATAGTTAGTGCAATTCCTAGGCCCCCGCTTTATTAAATAAAAAAATGGGGGCCCTGGGAGAGAGGCTAGCCTACATAGTTTGATGATCTATTCAAATGTCCTCTAGCCAATTCACTGAGTCTCATTCCCAGCTTTCCCCTTCCCTTGTATTAAGGAATGGGAATAGGACTGTGCTCATTTACCCAGTCCCACTATAGAGGTCCCTTCATTACACAATGATGACTCACAGTACCTGCACTAAGTGTTGTTCTGTGAGACTCCACAGCTTTTGATGGCCTTCAAACTAGTCACAGACTGATGGGTGATCGAACAGAAGGCCAAGACTGAGGGTTCAAAGTTCAAACTCACTGGTACACAGCGATGACATACATGTGCACGTTACTTCAGGACATCCACCAGCCGGTTCCAGTAGTCACCAACGACAGCCCGCACAGTCTTCAGCGAAGGATTCGGACCACATAAGACAGTGTTGGACTCATTCAAGAAGAGTGAAGACCAGTAGGCAGTAGGGAATTCTGCTGCTGGCTTTTGGGAGGCAGACAGAGATGTCGCAACCTCCTGCCTATGCCTGTCGTGCAGCTCCCTCATCTCCATCCTGAGCTTCTGAGTGAGCAGCAGCTGTCTCTCTTCCCCCTCCTCGCACTGCGCCTGCAGGGCGTCCACCTGTGCCTGGAGCTTATTGTTACGCGTCTGTAGTTCCTTTATCTCCCGACTGGTGGGGTCTGGCTCCTGGAATGGGGACAGTGGTATGTGAATATAGGCATGGGTTTCAGACAAATTAGAGCAAAACAATAAAAGCTCCATTATGACCATAATCCCATGCCCCCTAAGGGGGGGGGGTGGGGTATTTTTTGCATGAATTGACCCATATACATGACGGGAATGAGACAACAGCTAGAGCACTGGGTACACACAATTCACCCCAGAAATGGCACTTTCAGACAAAGAAAACAGCCCTATATATGGCTGCATGAGGAACACTAAATATGATAAAAACTAGAGACCTGCTAATTGCCATTTTCAAAGCGACCATTAATTTGGGGGGGTAGCAGGAAACTCACCCCCTTCCAAAAAATTTTACAGCCTACAGAGTAGTAGCCTATGCAGAAGATCATAACAACAGAGCTAAACTGCTGAGCAGTTGCTCTCATATACCCAGGCTTGGTGCAAACTCCTTATGTGGCAGTCCCGAGTAGAAAACGAACATTATTCTGTCGCGTATTTCGATCGCACCCGCGCGTTCACTACGCTATATCTCAGAACTTCCGTTAAGGGCGGGGCTCATACGTGCTGCGTAGAAGCCTCACATATACATAAATTATACATATTGACGCTACTACGTAGCGCGTATGAGCCCCGCCCTTAACGGAAGTTCAGAGATACGGCGCTTTGAACGCGCGTATAGCGTATGCGATCGAAATACGCAACGGAATAATGTTCGTTTTCTACCCGGGACTGCCACTTATGGGTTTACACCATGAATCTCATTAACTAGATATACAGTACACATTTTATACAAGCACTAATGACACAATAAGCAACATGAATCTTGTTGCCAGTTTCTCGAGAGGGGGATTGGCAGATAGCAGTTTCAGAAAACATTTTCATGTGCTTCAAGAGTGATTAGTGACCATAAGTACATTGTAAACCTTGTCTCCAGGCTCTCGTGTGTGTATCATACTGGAGTGCCTGACACTTTTTCTCATGTGATTTAACTTACATTCATGTGATTGCACGTGGGTAGAGATCGCTCCAAAGATGGTTGCACTTTTCCACTTTTGCTGGAGGCAGTGTTTCAACGTTTAGTCCGTGGTGCAAATGGGCTCCTAAGAGTACATGTAGCCTTCCTTGGTTATATGAGAACTGCAACTCTCTTCGCCCATGCAAAAATTCATCCCTCCACCTCCTACTACCTCATGCGTCACACACGAGAAAAAATACCAGGCCCACAGCTACAATGTAGCTAAAGTGAAATGCTAACGTGGGCTGGGGAACGAGTCTAGCTGACCAAAACTACACACACAAAACTTTTCAGCATTACAGAAGTTCACCCCCCCCCTCCCCCCCCCTCATACAGCCATCCCCTGTCCTGCCCACCTGCCCCACTCACCTTGTTCCCTCTGCTCCGTAGGATGGACTGTGCCCTTGTCTTGTACTTCTCAAATTTGTCCTTGAGCTGGCAGCTGGTAGTCTCTCCGGGACGGCTCCAAAACCAGCAGCTCAGCGTAGTCCCCGGCTGAGAGCTCCTCCAGGTTGGACGGGAGGGTGCACGTGGCCCTCTCATTGATCTTGAGGGTGGCGATCTTGGGTACATGAGGAGGAGAAATGGAAGCACATGTGAATAGACCATTTTCCGCTGATGTCATCACCACATAGTGAGCAAAGCGGCAAACACAGGGGGTACAGGCCTGGGAACGAGGCTAGTCCTGGATATGAGGCTATGGTCGACCCTTGTCAGTCGAGCTACCATGATTGAGGTTTTCGATCTACTGACCTGCAGTTGTTTGTTCAGTAAGTCTTGCTGCGCCAGGAGAGAGCGCTTGTCTGCCTGGAAACTCTTCGACTTCTACTCCGTCAGAGTTGCCAGGGCAACCGTGAGGGTGCTCATCTGTTGCCTCAGGGTCTGCTCCAGGCTATCGGAAACAAGAGCCGCCTTTTCCCTCCCGGGAGTCTCCATCATGACAGTAGTCTAGCTCGCTAGACCCTTCCTCGGACCTCTCTCGAGCATGGATAATACACACTAACGTGTGTATTGTGTGTATTATCTATGATGCAGAGCGCCCGAGCGCGCAGTTTCGAGGGGCGCGGGCGGTAAGGGTCTGGCCACGCGAGACTAACTAGCGTCTTTAAGACTCACTACGCTAGCATCTTATAAACTGGCATTGGCTGTTTAACTCATGCATGCATGGTTGTGTACAAAGCTAAAACATTTATAATTATACATGCATGTGTACATAAAAGTTCAGAGCTAATATTCATGCATGCATGCGTACATACGGTAAAGGCATGCAGCTGATATAAGTTCACTCTTATTAATTTTTCCCACTAGTGCATGCGTGCGCAATACCTGCGGCTTCCTAAGTATTCCTCAGGTGTAGCTTTTAATTGAAGGACTCAGAACCAGAGTGGTCTAACCCACAACACTTGATAAAATATCTTTCAGGAATTGGTCTCGGGGGTTTGGCGCTAGTTTCGTGCTAATTGTGCGTCATGTAATTGATTTCTGTGTTACGTTAATTAAACCCATAAGCAAAGCGTAACTTTTTAATAAATAAGCTAACATAAGTATAGTGGGTGGAGCAGTTAGCTCCGGGCTGTGACCATGTGTGTTCAGGCAGAGGGTAACGTGGTTTGGCAACTGCCACGGTGGTCTCGGACAGTACGGCATAGGATCCGTCCGTGTTCCTCCCTTGATTCCCAAAGCCTGGCACACTAAACAGACCCGATGACGATCCCTGTACCATAGCGGACAGGCGCCCGAAAGGCTGAAGGCTCGGTCAGCCGGAACGACCTGCCCGTTCACCCCTTAACGTGGCAGTGTCACATGGCCTAGGGTTCCGTTGGGAGAAGAGGGTTGCCCTTTTTTTCCTCACAATATGTATACTCTAGGGGAGGGTGGGGGCAAACTCAATATCTGTGGGTTAGACCACTCTGGTTCTGAGACCTTCAATTGTAAGTTTAATACTGCTGGGCATGACTGACTTTTAGATATTGAATCTCAACCTCTAAAGAACAGATGGAACCAGACTAAGGCCGTCTGTGCATGTGTGAACCACATCATAAAATAATGTATACCAGGTACTTCCCTTTTCAAGAAGACTTATGTACAGGAAGCGTGTCTTGTATGTGCTACATGTAGTTACATGTACATGAACAGATGTCCCTAGTATACAGTACGTATGACATCATCAGCATGCTGATTGTGGCCATATGCATCCATACAGTTATGTGAACCATGCACAATCATCTATGCTGTTGCAAAGGTGCTTGGATGACAATGGCTACATGTACCTGGATCCAGAACTGATAACTATATGTACTGGCTAGCCTGTTCAGTAGTTAATTCTTCTGAGGGATAATAGTACTTCAAAGAATTTACACTTGCCAAAACGCAAGCTTAAAAATGCTCACATGTGCAAATACAAACTGGTCATAACTATCATAACCATCACTATAATACCTATAAGTACTCTCATACAGAAAACAAAAAACAAAATTCTTACAAAAATAACAATCATTATTCATTTGCATGCACATGAGCAAATGATCGACATACAGTAACGCATCTGCCATCACATACAAAGGAACTTATAGACGAATAGAACTGCACATTTGATGCCTATGTGTTACATACATGGGCACATTCTGCTAGACAGTCTGCATGGTGAAGTACTCAGTGATCTTCAGGGTGGAATGCATCCCCAAGATAAAAGTCTGACCTTGGGAGGTGAGACTGAAGTGCATAGTACTGTAATAGTTCAGGTATTGTCCTGAAGGTTTGACCCTGTGTCAGTGAGTAGTGGCCATTCTGTGGAACGTGTATGAGTGTACATGTGAGAAGTGCCTAGTGTAAAAGTTTTATACAGCAGATATTGCATCCAGGGCATGCAATAATTAAGGATATACTCTGGCACAGCACAATACGGATACTAAGCAACTTCCTCACTGCTCATTTCTTTGCTTACTATCACTGCTTCCATGTTGATACACGCATGCATAGGCTTGTTAATCTCTGGCAACTCAATCGTCAAGCTTAGCCTGACATCCTTGCACACCTGGCCTGTGACCATTTAAAGTACTCGTGAAAACGCATACTCATTGAAGCGCTCCACTCCTAGGGAGTATGTCTGGAATAATTGCATTCCTGAGCATTGTCAAAAACCTATACACATACAAACATGCGTCTCCATGCTGCATCCACATGTCAGTGTGTGAAATTAACGGTTGCCACGTCACCTATTGTGACATAGAACTAGCACTTAGTGACTTACTTTTCGTTATCTGTCGCTGCCCTTGGTGATTAATTATTGCCCAGTGCACATCGACGATACCGTGCTGTATCCTATGCTTCAGTGTAGCTACTAAAAAAAGCAATGGCAACTCCAAATTTTGAAAGTTAGTGGCCACCGCGCCCTGACTTTTTACTCCAGATTTCACACACTACATGTACATAGGCAAACCACAAGTACACAATCTACTAAACTGTTTCCTTACGGCTACTTCTCAATATCTCTTACTGTACACTATGAGGCAGTAGCAGAGGCTGAAGGTCGTAGCTCTTGAAAAAATCATGATATTGTCCTTACATGAGTCCTTAGAGTACGCTTGGTGAGGAGGCTCTCAGGATATTATACATGTACATTAATTCTTTACACTTGGAAGAAGTGTAAGGACAACGTCCACAGCTCAGAAATCCCTTTAAACTACTGGAGACCAGCTCCACTCACCCAGCCTTAGACTGTAGCCTAGTGAACTGTGCTGGTATGTTTAAATTCAGTAAATAATGTGAGTGCCATACGAGAGGTACATGTAGGCACTTGCACAAGAGCTCTGCTACAAGACATGTATGTAACCATGTATGGTGGATACTGTATATCACTTACATCATCCTTAAAGAGCTTGTAATGGCGGCATCTGTCGATGTGCCAGACTGAAAGCACCTTCTCTGCCCCCGCATGTGTTCCCTCTCTGATCAGGTAAGTGCCATCTCGGTCCTTGCTTCGGAGAAGCCTGGAAGAACAGGAGGTCAGGGGTTAAAGTTCAAGGACGAGACCGACTTAGAAGGTCTGGAACACTAATTGCAATTAGAGATCCTAGCTCCACAATCACAAGGAGCAAGAATGATATTGTGATGTACATGTGCGTGGATGATAATAGGACTCTACAACTTTCTTTTGACGATAGAAGGAGGTTGGCTAAACTGGTATAAAATGCTGGATGGGTGGGGAGAGTTGGCATGCCATCAAAAAGCCTTTTAACCCACCATGCCTGATTGTCAAGGTCAGGCATCCACCAGTAACTACTGATTGAGGTTCGTTGTACCGTAAGGGATAGTAGAGGTGGTTGCAGTAATGTCAAACTAGGTAGGATAGAATTCTATAGTCCTATTTGATATGAGCCTTAGACGTTTCACAGATCACTGCAACGACTATAACCTGCATGTCTAAGAAGGCAGAACACTCGGTTATTGTTGTACCAGCTGAACCGCAATGGGCACACATGCAACAGTGAGTAGCAGGTAGTGATATGTACCAAACGTAAATCACACACTGACATATGCAATGTGTACACCCATGCACATCCATGTACACACACTGTACACATAATTCTACAGATATAGATGAGTGTACAATGTATATTGGGTCGAAATAGCTGCACACACAACTGCCGTGACACTGATGGCTCATACGAGTTTGGGTGTCCTAATGGCTTGAGACTGGCAGATAATAGTCATGTTTGTGAGGGTAAGTACGAATACAAATGCAATACATAGCTTGAGGTTTAAGGGGATTGGGTTCAAGCAGGCACTATTTACAGTGAAAAGCTCGACACCTGAATTCACTTATTGAGGTTCAGCAAGTATGCGGCTGATTCCCTCCCCCCACCCCCACATATAAACACACATACATGTACATACTTATCAGCATCAGATCTACCCAGCTTGTTGAAAACACAAGAGGGTGGCATGAGTTCGTCTGGCTTCCTGAACATGATGTAGTAGGCATCACTGTCCCCGGTGTAGCTTTCGTCATCCTCTTCTGGGTTGTCATCCTGGGAGGAGGGGCAGAAAGCAGTAGTTTGGAGGTGTGGCTATGCATGTATGCACGGTAGATTATACATGAAAACTAAAAAGTATCTCCACCATTACAATGCAATCACTTAGCACTACGCCTAAGTAAAGCTCACCCCATCCTAATCCCCTATTCCAATTTGCTTAACCATTTACATGTACTGTACTGTATAACAAATGAGGTAGAAGAAAGTTTCAAAGTCGGCATGAGATAAATTGAAGCCTACATGAGGTAGAAAGTTGTTGTGTAACTATAAAAAAGTTCTGACCACAACCAAGAGAACCCAGGACCAGGAAAGAACCGGAAAGCCACCCAACCCGCAAACACACAAATTTTAAAACCTTAAGGTTGATTTACAAATTACTATAAAAAGACTAAAAAGGGGACCAAATAGGTCTTCCCTCTATTAAAAGGTTTATACCATATTACATCACTTTAATAGTATTTCATTGGTTGATAAGCGGAGTATAACGGGTCATATACTCCGCTAAATATTGCCTGTAGTTATTGCGCAATGCTATAGTCGTGGACACGCTTAGTTACCATTAATTTTCATTTGCACTGTCGTTGCGAAATGCATAGCTCCGCCACTCGAGTTCTAATGCTCTGAAACACTGTAACAGTGAGTTGCAGAAAGGTTTATAGCACAGCCTAGGTTTCAAAGAAAGCTCTCAATTTGTTTGGACGCGTGACGACGCTGAAGGGAGGCCGAGGAGCTCAAAAGGGGTGGAGCGTCAGACGTGCCAACTAGAAGATGTTGCAGTGCTTGACTAGCGGAACGCGAAGAAAATCCATAGCACGCTAACTCGAGAGAGGAGTCTTGGCAACACAGTGCAAATGACTGTCGTCAAGGGACATTAGTGCAGTGAATGTGATTGGCCAATATGGTATAAGCCGGATATACCACGCCCACTCGGAGTATAAACGCGATAAACTCCGCTAGACAGTTTACCCTCGGCTACGCCTCGGGTAAACCGTCTAGCGGAGTTTATCTGCGTTTATACTCCTCGTAGACGTAGTATATCCTTGCAAACAGTGTGCCCCAGGCCACTCTCTTGTGGGCTGGAAATGAGGCTACTCCTTAATAAGCAGTGATGACTGAAGTCTCACTTTTGGAACAGGCATTACAATAGAATAGTTCCCACCTCATAATCTACGTCAAACTCTCCTGGGTTCTCTACTGTGGGTATCACAATCTCACGACCACCCCGGATGATCTGGGGAAGGAGGGAGGGGAGAGATAGGAACACACCACATTATACGTACATATAATGCAATGCTAATGAAACAAGCCTGGCATGACAAGACCTGTATGCCTTTAGTATCGCACTCAGAAAGTAGCTAGTGGAGCATCCAAAATGGTGGTGGTAGGAATGAGCATCCTCCCTCGCTGAACCCTAACCTATAAATAATATTGTTGAACGACGTATGTACCATTATACTAAGAAATTGAGCATTGCGGGACTTGCTCAGGCTGACTCCGATAAGTATGCAGATCGTACTATTTAGTCAACCCTGCTAAACACTGAATTTGACTGCAGCAATAATTTGTAATGCGCACATGTAGTACTGCTCAACATGGTGATACCTATCGATATTGATGGTACGCGTATGTGGCAATATCATCAATTAAGATAATAACATTATGGTAAGGGCCACATGGCCACTTGACTTGCCAGTTCGGCCCAGTCTGATCATGGCGATAAATGACTACCAAGAGTAGTGTAGAGGCTGAGCCTGCTACTGCAAGTGAAGGCAAAGGCGAAGGCAAACAACCAGCTGCTAAGCACCAAGCTATTGCTCCTGTTTCAGCTTTAGAGGTAAATCATAATTGCTCATCATGCTGGCATCACCAAAATGTTACAGCAAAGGATATGGCAATACAGTATGGTATGATTACATGTACCCTATTTCTTCATCAACCAACTTTCACCTTTTTGGGTTCACCTGACAATGACAGTCTGTGATTTAGCCAACAGTAACCCTGAGACTAGCCTCGTCCCCAGGCCACACCCCCACCCACGAAAGAGTGGCCTGGTATCCACTGTTTGCGCATGCGCGTAATTTACCAGAAATCTTGGTAAATCGGAAACTATCGTGTTCTATCCGTATATAATGATGTCACGTTCGGTTACGAATCCGTTAACGCTTTCGTGTCATGAAAGTGTAAATGAAGATAGCAGGCTTGATGGCCTGTAGTGATGGTTTTTCGCTAGCTACGTGCCTAGACAGTGATCGGTAGTTCGAAATTTCGATCCCGTTTGCCACTGAAAAGCCTAGAAGGCTACATCTGCGATTGAAAATCGAGCAGCTCACGGTTACTGCCAGGAGAGAGGCGCTTCCGAAATTTTATGGTAAGATAGTTATTATAATCGTAGCGGATAAAAATTGCAGGTTTTTCTAGTATGCCTGACTGGTTAGAAAGCCATTTCAGCTGCAGAAAGTCTGGTTTGTAGTTCTTCCGTTTACTATGTCGTGTCTCAATACTACTCCTGGCCACGTGTCTAAGACGGTTCACGGATACGTTTACTGACCCTATTCCGTATATTCTCTCGCGCATGCGCGAACAGTAGATACCAGGCCACTCTTTCGTGGGGGTGTGTGGCCTGGGGACGAGGCTACCCTGAGACAAGTCCTAAAAGCCCATCATGTGTACCCCTCTCTCCTACCCTGGAACCATCCTATTGCAGTAACCCCCTTCTTTTTACCTTCATAGTCTGCGTTTCCGGTAGGTCCTGATGAGGGGAGGATGTGCTCCTAGAAGTGGTGTGTGTGTGTGTGTGTGTGTAAAAATAAATTTGGGAAATGAGACAAACAATTCTACTTGAGCAGGGTGTTTGCAGTCTTACAATGCACTTTTGAGACGTGTACATGTACGTCTACGATACAGTCTACACTAAGCCATCGGTAAAAGAGGTGTGTCACCTGAGTGCAGGAAGCCATGTACAAGTACATGGGTAAATTAATTAGCAGTTTACACAACGCCTTCTACAAAAGCGTGATTGCGTGACGTTACATAACTCACCCTGCTGAAGCGTATGAAAGAGCTGAAATTCCTTTTTTATTGCACCGTATTTCTGCAGCAAAGGCAGATATCAGGTAGGCATTACACTGAGTTACTTAATGCAATCTCACGTGCGTGTGGTGCAAGTTTCGTGGGGATGGCGGACATTGCTCCATGTTGTCCCAAAAATCAAAGTTAGCCCAGAGAGCGATTTGCTTGTAACCCCGGAGGTGGATGAGGGCATATCTCAGAAACAGTGAGTGGTAGATTTAAGAACTTTTCATGGCATATGGAGCTAAGGTAGAAGAAAGCTCTGTCGTTTGTTGCTTGTCTACTAGCCGTACTTAGGCCGAGTTATGAGCGTGCAAATTATTGTGTTTTTCCCGAAATTCACTGGTCCATATTCACAACAATACTTGTGCACAGGTAATGATACTTAGGTATTTAGTAGACAGGAAGGTTATGTAGCTGTAGAGAAAGAATGGCTCCAGTTCCGTGCTTTGCTCCATGTTGTCCCAAAATTCAAAGTTGGCAGACCCGCTAGCGGAGGGTAGTACGGTGGCGGTCCTGGCAGCATTTCAGGAGCGCGGTTCAGACTGACTATACTCTATTTGTATACTTTAAGGAACATGTTACAATATACACAACATTCATCAACAGACACCAAATAGTTTTTGAGATACAGCTGGGCAAAGAAGCTGCCGTTTAGGCAATCCCAGCCGCCATACATTACTATACGTAGGGCAAAACCGGAAGTGTTCACTTAATTATCGATGGCTTAGCGTAGACTGGATAATTACATGTATGCTCTAATTTGGGAGGCATATAAAATTTCTAATCCAAGACCATTAGCGTGTCCTTATTAAAAGGTACACCCACCTGGAGGGCTCAGGAATTTCCCCTCCAGCCCCTCCCCCTGCAGTGATACTGCCGCTCCCTCCGATGATCTGAAGATAGGGGTTCTCATCAGGCTGGGGAACTGGTAGAGTCTGACCACCTGGAGTGAGAAATAACACACACTCAGGCAAGTTCTCGTACAGCACAATTATTTTGCTGTGGGACCACGGTACTTCAATGAGCATGTTTGTACATGGCTGCAGAACATATACATGTATAGACCGTGTGCCTCAATGGGCATGGTTACAAGTAGCAGTGATGTCATGGGATGTAGCATCATCATTCTGATGATGTTATGTAGGGCAAAAAAATGGCTCTGTGAATGACAAGTTTGTACAGCGACAAGATTATGAGCTGACTGTTGACTGTTACCATGAGCTGCATCTAAAATCACTATAGTACGACATGCACCGCTACTAGTCTTACAACATACGTGAGCCACTAAGAGTCCACGTGTACATTACTGCTATTCTAGTGCCCTACAAAATGGTGACGAGCATGTCAAATCGTATACTTTCCGATATAATCTATGGAGCCATGCCCACGCAGGCATACGGTCTATAAGAGTGCAAACAATATCTGGCTAAGCATATGATGGTGTTGCTGGAGATTAGCAAGACTATGCATACAACAGCATAGAAGTAGTGACAGTAAGCAAACAAGGGTAATTGGGCAGTGGGGAAGTGATGCCAGTCCACCAGAAAAACAACAACGGGCAAACAAACAGTGAGTGCTGGAGGTCCCAACAGAGGTACACAGAAATGAATAGCCACTGCTTGTGTTGCTGCTTACGCATAACATACAAAAGCGTCCCACACAATGTGGTGAACATTGGACAGTCGTGTGTTTCACGTACCACGAGACCCTCTGCAGTGAGGCCCTGTGCATGATACATGTACATGTCTGCACTAACCTAGAGCAGGGCCGGCTCAAAGAGAAAAGGAATGGGTAGGCCAATGACTTAGATCGCCGGCGCCACATATTACAGTGTGCAAAGCACTCACAGTAGGGGGGTCTGGGGCCATGCCCCCCCCCTTGGAATGTTTGGAATTTTAGGCCTTCGGATACCATTTCTGATGCAATCTTAGCAAGAGTTGAACGACCTGCTTTAGTCATCATGCATGCTATCACTAAGCCTCTTGTTCAGCACTCACAAGAACTTGAGAAGGGATGGCTCCACAATAGCAGTGTGCAGTGTTGTCTGCTAGCTACATATACAGTAGGTAGCAATTGATAGTAAAGACTATTTTTTTGCACAGTGGAGCAGACTTAGAGGCTCCTTCTACGGCAGAAGTGTTCCTTTTGCCAGCTGTGTTGTAGCCCTTCATTAACATGGTGGAACTAACACATCCCATTGCAAACTAGCTACATTGTATACACATACACAAATGTTTATGCTATACCATCGTTTTATGTCCTAAATATGTATTACTCTGATAAACTGACAACCATCTCAGCACAACCTGCATGGCTATACCACTGTTTTACTCCTGAATAATATATGAATCACTGAATACCACCTGCATGGTTTTACTCCTGAAATGTATCATTCGTTGGAGTGGACATACCACACTCGATCAGGATCGCCCCTTGATGATTACCACCATCTTACTAGTTAGTACCCTTTGCAGGATTTAAAAAATGTAAGTATACTTTACCCACCTGATATTTTTCTCTCCCCCCGGGGTGCCTCGCCAAGCTGCAAAGACACTGCTGAGCGTATGGGTACCATGGGTGCTCCATCTTTGCCTGAGGGGGGATACCACCAATCATTACCACAACTACATATTCAGCAACGTACAAGTGTATACAAGTAGCTACCTCTCTAAGGTGACTCTAGCTTAGTGCATGTACTAATCTACTGTAGATGTACAGAATGATGTAATGGCTGATGTGCAGTACATGTATATCTAGAGCAGAACAATGCATCTACGTAGCAATTCAAGCAATAGTAGCTCATACATCAAGATAAGCAGAGGAGACACTTTACCACTGATTGAACAATGTCTACTTGGTACACTAGCCACTATGGATCCAGTAACATACCATCAATGTTCTTGTAGTTTTTTCCGGCCATGGCCCCACCCACAGCCACACCCAATGAATGGGAGGGAGAAGTTGGGGGAATGGGGTTTTGAGGAGCCGGCGGGTGTTGAGTGGGTAGATAGTGGGGGATCAACCCATTCTCACCAATTTTACTGTAGAGTGCGGGTGTGTGCGCAGGGAAATAACCAGAAGGACCAAATATGCTGATAATTATGCTCTTTGAAAGTAGCAGCATCTTGGCATCTTTGGCATCTGAAATTAATGAGGAGAATTTGGAAGCAGGCTACACCAACCTATAAGGGTCGTCCTCATCCACTGCATCATCTGGATCATCATATATCCTGCCAGGATCATCAGGATCACTGTGTGTGTGTGTGCGTGTGTGTGTGTGTGTGTGTGTGCGCGCGCATATAGAGTATGCATGGTCCATAATGTATCACAAGATAGTACATGAGCTTCATTTTTAATTTGTGCTCCACAAGCTGACAAATTACATTCTAGCTACAGCTCCAAGTTTGTAGTGTCTGTGTAGCTAATGTACCAGTAGAGGTATGAGCATTGTAAGAAAAAAGGTACAATTAATCAAGTGATGTATGTGTGAGTTTTGCATTGTTCTTTCCTAGCAGTCACGCCGACATTTGGATATCTGTTGACCTAACTCCAGAAAGTTGTCTTTCTTCATAAGTATACACGTAGTTCCGTTGCACAAGCCTCCTGCTGTTGTTATTCCCGCAGACAGGCTTCTCCACACATGCAGTGTGCAACAGTGTGAGGCAGTCTGTGCACGTAAATCTTTCTGGGGAAGCCTACCCCAACCCCCCTAGGGGGCGTGGCTCCACGCACATCATTCTCCCCACTCCCCACTCAATCCTGTATGAAACCCCGATAAATGATGGATGCAGGTATGCTAGTAGCTGTACCCCTTGTTTTTGGCAGTCTTTATCAGTGGGACTACAACATACAACAACATAATTGTTAACCCTCCTGCATGTATGGTGATAGCCTCCTCCCCAGGCCACGCCCCCTGGGGACGAGGCTAGTGCGGTGAAAGTCATTGTAGTTGGTCTGTTAATCTGTGAGTTTGTCTGAATGTGTACAAGATTTTGCGCAAACGACATCAAACTTGATGCAAAGGACGAGGAATATAGTCTCTACACTTTGACGGTTGCTTTTGTCATATGTGGTGTTAGGTCAACGGTAAGCGTGCATACGGCTGGGTAGATTTGTTGCAAAGGATAATTGCTGATGACTCCAATTTAATGTAAAGGATGAGGATTGTGAGGATAGTACTACCTAGCCACACAGGCCTACATGTGCATTAGCAGGCTCTCCAATTTTTCAAATCCCCTCATGTATATACATTGTACATGTACATCTATAGAATTATTCAGACACTGATATTGGTTTGTAACTCCTACAGACCACACCTTCATCCAGACAAGAATCTAGCCTCTAGATTTAGTCCCTCATTGTAAGGATTCTCTGCATGATAACTTGTGTACTGCATACTCTTCACGTAACTGAAACAAGGCGTGACACCTTACAGGTGGTTCCCATTCCTCATTATTGAGGATGTATTAATTGACCCCTGACTTACATGGAAGTGAGTGTAACCAACTAGAGTTTCAAGAGCTCCTATCAATTATGTCCATGGATAAGCTAGAAGTGCCAAAGGCAAACCCACTACATGTACTTGGCACAGTCTGTCTCAAAGGCCTATACATGTAGGCGAGTTTCAAAAACTTTACGCTGCATATCTCTCAAACCACACACAATACAGTACTACAACTTCCAGGAAATACTATTAGATGCCAATTGCATCATGTGACAGTCATGTGAGAGTACATAACCATGGGTCAAATAATAACTTTTAGCATGGCATTTCGTAGTAAAGTCCCAAATCTCAGCCACTGAATTCTCACCAAGATAAGCTTCTTTGAGCTGCAAGAAGTCTCCCACACATTCAGAGAGGAGTGCCAAAGTAACCATTTCTGAGTTCTCCATACATTTAGTATGGTATGCATGCAAACATATGAGTTAAAGTCTGAACGTTCAGCTATCAAACACTTTTAGGACCTGCTGACTGGCTAAATCCGAGAAACAGAGCCTTGTGTGCTCGAGCGCAACTTTTCGTCAGCCATGTTGTAGTTTTGTGACATTTCCTTGGCATACATGTAAGTCAGTGAGTGTATGTGTATTGTTACAATAGAAGGTCAGACCACACGCTACTTGAGGTCAGAGGTTATGGCACTAAGTAGTTTTGATGTACTGACATCATAACTGCAGTAATCTTAAGTACAGTAGTGTAAAGATGGCCAGCCTTTAGACTCAGAGTATGATTGAATAAGCACCTGAAAGCCTAGTGCCCAGTCCAAGAAGTCACCCGCCTCTACTAAATGCATACATACCCTGATTTTAAGGGCTCTATGGATCAAGTAAGCAAGGACTCCAACTCTGGATATATAAGGACTTACTCGTAGGGGTTGTCATCTTCTTCTGGATCATCATAAATGTTCTCAACGTCTTCATCCTCATCACTGCTGGCCTCACCATCACAAGTGTTATTGTGTGCGAGACCAGAGGCACTTCCGTCAAATGGCCAGTGATCTCCTGTGGGGGAGGGGATGCTGGGAGGAGGAGGGGGGGTGTATGTGTGTGTGTGTGCGTGTGTGTGTGTGTATGGCTTCCAGTAATATGCATGTAGGCCTCAAGATACAGCACTGACACATTTAAAGGATGGTGACTATGAATCTTTGCGAGAGAGTTTTAACCAAAAAGCTGACTTGGTCTATCAGTAAAGAAGCTCATAATGGTGCTCCTTTAATCATAACCGCTATATGGATCTCTAGGCTCTGCTGACTAAGTATAATCACCCACATTACCATTACCCATTCATAGTTCATTGCACCATACAGTGTTCTGCCCAGGATTGTCTGAGTGGTGGTCAACACTGCAGCTAAACGTTCACAGATGGCACATTGTTATCGCAGTATACATCACGTACGTGGTGTTACCACTCATTTCTGTCTACAAAAATGGCATACTGAAAGTCGTAGTGTATATAGTACGTATTTAGCTGTTTTTTTTCACTTACCAAGTCAAGTTAGCAATGGATTCTTCGCTGCATTTGTTGGAATACCATCTACTACAGCCATCCAAAGCAATAAAGACAGTGGATATGACAAAACCGGCTCTTCAGAATTTGGCATCGATCGCTTGTGAACGCAGTACATTTCAGTACAGTTAAGCTTAGTGCTGGTCGGAGAGAGGTAAGTACTGGTCGATTTGCGACAGAGCTGGTTGAGGCCGACCGCTGCTGACCATCGTGGGCAGAATCCTGCTATATATGGTCACATGCAGGTAATTACTAATCAAACTGTAGTGCAATAGTGATAAAGCATTAAATAATTACCTGGGAGACTTTTTAATACTTGCTTGAATTTCTTCATCAATTACTCCCCTCCAGCACTACAAAGGAATAAAAGTACATCTAGCGTTACAAACTGTACGTCAAGAGAAGGTTAAAAGTCAGGCTTTTCCCAATGGATGCTTGCACTTTCAGGGTAATGTTACGTGGTAGAGGAACGAAACAATGTTTCGACAGTACTTTGACTTTAATGTGGCAAAGAATATATAAATGGAAAGTAAATTTAAAACAAACAGTTATGCTTGTATACTGTTCACAAACTCTGTAGGGATTAATTCTGCACATTAGCACCAAACTAAACTACACCCCTTCGAAATTTCACTTGCAAAGGTGGGCTTTCTTGGGAAGATTACATGTGGTGCCAATACCAGGTTGTATCGTAGTGTTTCTGCCCTCGGTTTCTGTTTCACAAGGAAAAATACTATTCAAAAGGACTGCCCAAGTTTTTGTTGCTGTTACTATATAGTTTATGACAGTAGCGCCGTACAGTGACAAGTTTTCTAATTTTGCAGTTTCGTCTCCCACACAAAAATTATGCCCTCAAATTTAGGAGGATAGCTTCAACCGTCCACTGCTAGTATTATTATATGAGAGCAGGCATTGCTTTGTGATCATTGATCTTCAAAATTCACTCTGTGAAGAGTTTGTATAGGTCCAGTCTGTAAATTTTCTCGCCATATGATATAATAGTTCGTTTAAAGATGCATTTACCGTAAAGCACACCAACTTCAAGATGAATGCTGTTGTCATAGATGCAAGAGATTTGCCAGCTTTGGGGTTGTTTGGAAAGGAAGCTGATTGGTCAATAGCCTGTTTTCACTATTTTAGCCATACTTGTTACAGCTACCTTTATTCAGTAGTATTAACGTAATAGTGTCGCAACTACACTGTGTCTGGCTTACTTCACTGAATAGAGCTTTTGTAACTGAATGTCCAAAACTCTACCCTGGCATCTTTCGAATTTAAGTCAGAGGCTGGTGTATCCACTGTACAGTAATACATCAGTGCATACATGTTATTCATTCCATGCAGAGGGCCTCGCGGGAATTGAGTTGCATTACGTCAGCTGACTGTTCAGCCAGTCCGACGATGGAGTCGTCTACATAGAGGCAGTGGCGATTGGGGAGGCTATGCGTACAGCAACACAGAGGTAATAATAGCGAGGAGAGGAGGGAGCACTGGCCCACGAGACTACCTAGTGCCCTCCTTTCTTTGGCTCCGTACACTGCAGCATGCAATACTGCACTCACAGGAAATATGTTTGCAATAATTGCATTCCTGTAGCGGTAATTACAAACCTGGAGTTTCCATTAGTTGCCTCGCTTCCAGCTCGGCAATTAAGGGTACTTCTAACTGCAGTGCTATCTTACTGCAAGTGGCTATCCCAGTTACTGCAGTAGTGTTTGCTTACTTCAAGCTCTCTCTTGGACCCAAATGAAATGTAGTAGACTCTCATCGCTGAGGTAACTCCTGTCAGCTTTAGTGTCCACTTGAACTTATCAATTATCTTAGGATCCCTACAAACCTCAGTTCTATATGTGTATGCGTGGTATATGTGTGGGGGGGGGGGATATTCATGTACACACAAGGACATAAACTGGCTAATAAGTCCAGGTCCAGAATCCCAAAAGGGCCACGTATGATGACAGAAAATCTATATGCATACTTGTAAACGTATCTATGTATGCTAGCATGGGGCCTTGCCCCAATTACAGCTCAGAGAGCTATATGTAAGTCTTAGGGTTTGAGAATTGACCTAGACATCAAACTTGACCTACAATCCAGAATCAGGAAAACACCTAGACTCTACTTCTGTCTCATAAACCCTAGAATCTCCAGAGTCACAAGTATGGACCTTTGGTCTGTTGTGATATGTACACACTGTAGTAATTGCCGAGCGCAGCAAAGCGGAGCGAGGCCAATAATCGCGTTCAATGGGCTCCAAATCTCAGCTAGCATTTATATATATATATGTAGATGTCTGTCACGTTTTGGGCCCGAGAGGGCCCCCCGGGAATCAAGATGGCGTCCGTGCAGATACATGTGTGCCGTCTTCAAACTCTTGGCACACGAAGAGTCAGAGATCTACACAAGTCGATTACATAGTTTTATTAAGGAAGGCTTACTGCAGCTCCATGGTTAGTAGAGTTTGTGTAGCCGCTCTGTAAGCAGAGACATGAGGGCTGGTGACCGACGGCACTAATCCAACGTAGTTTCAAGTGGCATAGCCACTCTCTCAGCTATCCCGTGGCAGCCGTGGTTGAGTCTTTGAAATGTGTTGCAGACAGAGACGTCAGTCTCCACAAGGCCAGTCGTTTAGTCGTAGTTTATCCATCATCATGGTTCCTTGGTTCAGCTGTTTATTCACGCGACTAGCTGGCTCGCGAAAATATCCCCCGTGTGCAGGTGTCGCGAGCTCCATCTCCACATTCCAGCCCCGTTCGCAACCCGCGGGACCATGTCCACGCGCCCCGTTTGCAACCCCGGGACCTTGTCATCGCGTCAGCAGGCACTGATGCCCCCCCCCTCTTAGATATTTAGTGATGGGACAATATGTCTGTCGTATTTTTTTAAGGTGTAAAAAGTTGCCCATAAGCACCGCGAGGCATCTGCGCTTGCGTAACCCTAGTTATAAACCACCACACTCACTTGTATCCTGAGAGGGTGAAGGCTCCTTTTGGACGGGTGGCAGTCTCATTGGGAAAGTAGTAGAGGCAGCCCAGTCTCAGAATCAGGTATCTCCGCTTCCCTATAAGGGTAATTAACAAACACTGCACTCAGCACATTGACTACATCACCAGGATTTCAGAGATCATACATGTACATGCATGTGTTTCCTTAATGCATGTATGTATACTGTTACAGAGCACATATTTACTGCTTCTATACAGAGGCTGAGAATCTGTGCATGACTGAAGTGAACTTAACTTTATCCCCATGCTCTTGTGCAGAGCCTGGTATACTCTGTGATCTAATTATGTTTGGCAGGGACTAACAGAGGGAAGGCTACCGTTTCACTGCAGATATTACATGTACGTATGTACCACTTGGAGTATCCGTTTACAGTGCAGATGGACCCCCAAAAGTACATGTAGCTTCAAGAAGATCTGTTACCTCGCACATCCACATCGCACACATCTGGCCTGTTTCACAAACTCCACACCCACCAGTTTCATCCTTTCTCAAGGGAATTAGACCACCTAAACAAACCCTGCTGCCTCCACAGGGTCCCAGAAAACACCCACACAGGATGAAACACTCTGTACAGGGACTCTCCTAAACTCAATTAGAAGTGCACCAAAAGAAACCACCCACAAAATACAGCTCCTGCCTGACACACACAGCACAGTTGCAACAGTGCTGAAGTGTGGAGTACGTACATTGATAAGTTACTGAACTAATGTGGTCCTTGAGTCAGCTAGTGGACTATATGTTTATCTTGCACAAACACTATACACTTACATAACCAAAAGTAAAGACTGGTGTTCGATCCGAGCAGAAAAACAACCATGTCACAACCCAATAATTGCATAGAGATAAGAACTATAATATGTACAATAGCCTCGTACCCAAGCCTCTCCACCCCAGCTTCTCTCATGCAGATATGCCCATGTAACGGTACAGGTATGCCTATGCAGTAATTGTGTGCAAAGTACTGGTATTGCTGTAGCTAGACTTACAGGTGACAGTTTTGGTCTTGTGTCAAAGCAGGGATCGAATATGTATCTGTTGCGTGATAATTTGTACCATGGCACACAGCTGAAAGGAATATTTAAGAATGCCTGATCAAGATTATTCGCCGGGGGAGGGATGGATGTTTGTGTACAAAGTTATGCATCCTAGCCCCCCAAACTTTTGATACTCTGAGGTTGCTTCTGGGGTCCCAAAAGGCTGAAAATTAACTACTAACTAATGAACTACTGAGTATCAATAAAAGAAAGAGAAAATGGGATCCCAGCCACCATTTGAAACCCTGCTAATGGCATGGAGGGGCTAGATGAGTAGTTGCGGACATAAATGTGGTCCATCTGGGCTTATTGCTGCAAGCTAACAACCCTTGCTTATGACCAGCAAAGCCAGCAAGGAAGTATGTAACTACACATGTGCAGTGTATAGACAGTGACATGGTGGCCATGTTCTAATACAATATTTTTTATTAAGCGCACCCCTATAGACATAGTGCCCTCAAACGATACTCTCAAATCGAAAAGAAAATTCCTGTTCCAGCTGATCTCTGACAAGGACCGTACGTACTTCAAATAAAGCACCCTCTAATTTAATATTCTTAATTAAGTGCACCTTGTTGTTAGGCGCACCTCGCTATTAGGCGCTCATTTCCTTCCTGTGGAAATACAAGCGCATGCGCTTAACAACACGTGAGTACAGTAGTAGTACTGTACCTTCTCCAAACTCTCACACTAGTCACTCTAGGAAGATACTAATACTCATTGCTTCAGACACCGTTGATTGTCGTTTAGTGCATTACTGACATTCACCGTGTGTAGTCTAAGCACAGCATAATAACAGTAATGTATACACATCTTCTCTGTTGTATCTCAACAAGGCATACTGCGCTTAGTTATGAAACAGGCTAATGTGATCAGCATTTCCTCCTGTGATCTGCAACTTGGCACTGTTGTAGCTGGTGGTAAGTTTCAGTATTACAGGAGGAAATGTTAATCACCATGCCAGTCCCCTCCAACCCTCTTTGCTACCCAGAAGTGAGATGGGGGGGGGGGGGGGGTTACTCCAAGGGGTGATGCAAGACCTACATGCAACTAGCTCCTTTGTAACTGCACACTCTACTAGTCTCCTGCCCATAATTACAACAATGTATACAGGTCTTCTCTATTGCATATAGATCTCCACGATATGAGGCATATTGCACTTGGGTATCCCTAGTTATGAAAATGGCTGGTTAATATTTCCTCCTATGATGCTAAAGCTTGGCACTGCTGTGGATTGCAACAGCCGGGCAATTAACACTCCAGCACTAGAGAATGTGGTCTAAATGCCCAGCGCAGGATGATACTGTGAACCACGAAACAATGTGATCACTTGCTCTAGTCTCGTAGCCAGGCCTTCCTCATCCGCATGGCACAGGGTGCAATCAGAAATGCAAGCTGGAGCATAAAAAGGTCTAGTTTGAAGTTAAAGAGCCTCTTTCAAACTTTGCTTTTACTGAGTCTTACGCAGGAAATGTATAGCAATCTTAGGACTAGCCGGCCATGTGGCTTCACAGCGCCCAGCTGGTAAAATGTGGAAAGTGCCAGAATCCGGTCACAATAATTATATGCTGTGACAACTTTCCGGGAGCTGATTCTAAGCCCCAAGAAGTGCCCTAGCTATCACTGGAGCCATACATGTAGTTAAGAACTATGTACCTACTAAACATACACGTGTGTGTGGCATCTGCTTTCTTGCTGCCTGACACATTTCTTCCTCAACTTTGGATTATTACCTCCAGCTGGGGTAAAGTGTTAACAAAATGGCCTCTGTTGAGTCCACAACAGGACTGGCTCCTCTTCCCTATTTGCATACTAACATCAACACAGTAGTGAACCATGCTTTTGCCAGGCCAAAGCACTGCTGTTACTTCAACTCCCAATCCAGCTAGTAAGCACCTTCAAGTACATAGTTCTCAGGTGGCAAAGAGCACACTTTTGGGCCAGACCCAAAGGGAGGCTACTACAGATCCACAGCTTATTGGATACTTGTGGAATTGGAACAATGACAGGAATTCATGCATCATGAATACCCTAGCAGCATATCACAGCAGCAACACAATACCCACTTCAAAACATTTTATATTGTTATGCACAGTATGGTGTATTGTGAATGTACGTAAGTTATGTACATATGCAGACATACAACGACAATGTGCCTACTATAGATACCTGGGAGGGTGGGACTGATTTGGGGAAACTAGTGGTTTGGTGGCCTGCTGGGCAGTAGTGTACATAGGTGTGTTGTCTCACAGTGGTTTGGATGTGCTTCCATAAACAGAGATAGTTTTGATTTCTGTCTGCTCTGCCTGGGTGGTTGGTGTGCTGTGTAGGGTTTAGCCCAAGCAAGGGGCTATTCTAAGCAAGAGCCACAGAGGCTGTTGGGCAACAGCTGTGGTGTTTCATACGTACATGTACATGTTTGCAGAAGTCACTCTATGCTGTATTCGATAGAGCTACATGTACGTCAATATTATCATCAATGCACAGTGCAGTATCATGTATGAATGCTGATATGCATATTCACTATGGTGAGAAGATGGTGCAGTGTTTCCCCCAAAGGGCAAGAATACTGGCCAGGGCATCTCAGAACAGAGCGAGGCCCGACTACTGCCAGCCAGTGAGGGAGCCCTTTACATCGTATGAGTGGGTTCACTCTATATACAATTATTCATTGAGAGTCTAGACAAGTTTATTATACGAATTCATCACACAATAATTGAACGTGATGTCACATCCGCAGTACATTCAGGAGTACTGAAGTGTACGAATAAGTGACATATTTTTTTTTGCACATGGCTATGTAGTGCTCCAGACTTACATAGACAAAAGGCTTTTTTCACAAGGATTAAAAAAAATGAGTGATATTTCACAGAGATATGGACAAAGCTAAAGTACAGATATGGCAAGTAAACTCAAAACTGTGCTGATAAGCTAATAAGTAAATAACCATTATGTGTGAACCACGTAATAAAACAGAATACATGTATGTGTAGTAAAGGTTTTATAGGCTGAATGGTAGGCTAGGTACAGGTACAAAGTGTCTGATGAAGTAGCTAGTGAAGTACATTCAATATTTTGTCTTACCTGATAGGACTATCTCCACTTTGTACCACTACCAATCACACAGTATCTCCCTCAAACACTGTTGGAATCGTCATGATCTGAACCTTTTGCCTATGTTTGCTATTTCAGAACATACAGTACCAATGTGACTTCCATGTACAATGTACTTTATAAAACACCATAAACTCCAGAATTCAGAATAAAATCCGGATGTGACGTTGCGTTTAATTTATGTGCATTCCTTGCATACTTCTGCTTACAGTAAAGTTGTCTATTAAGGCTTGTGACTTACTAAGTGCCTGTGGAAAGTACAATGTAGCACTGTGCAACAATACGAAACTTTTCCGTTTCCTCTCCATTACAATTACCACAAAAAGAGGCCCATTGGGTATCAAGGATGAGCAACCGTACACCACCACATCGCTAAATTTGTCACCAGGATAAATGTCGTTTCAAGCGGCAAAAATTTTGGCTGAAAATTGTGTGACAGCCTTATTGTACGCCCAGAAACTGCACCACTTTCACAACCACCACGGCATACCTGTTGACAGCAAAGCTTGGCACCTGCCGGCAGTTTAACTCATACATGTATACATGTAGCCAGACCCTCGTGTGAAGCCTGGTCTGGATACATGATACTACAGCTGGCTTTCAAAATAACAACATACATGTGTCACAAAATCAACTTTCCCTCTTGATTTTTACCAACTACATGTACCTTGGGTTTGCATTGCCTATCCGTGGACAAAAGGTAAGTGGTAACGATAATCCTGATTTGGCAAGTTATGGCTGCTAACTGGAAGTGCAGTATGAAACTGCTGCGTCAGCACTTTTGCTGTAAGATATAGTGAGAGATCCTGATCTGCTCTACAGTTGCATTTAGTTTGGTCTGACCTATTGCCAAGAGTAGATTTGAAGCATGTGCAAAATGGCCTGGCTAGTTTTTAGATATGAAATATCAATCTTGTTTATGCTTTCTCTGTCACATCTCCGTCGTTTAACACTTGTAGGTGTTCAATTTGCATGTGCAAAATTAAATTTGCCGAATCTTTCCGCAATATGCATTAGCAAAAATTTTACCCGGTACCTGGTGATACGATACTGCTCCACTAACAGTGACACCCAGTACTGTCAGTGTGACATTAGCCTCGTTCCCAGTCCACGAAAGAGTGGCCTGGTACACACTGTTCGCGCATGCGCAAGAATTTACGGAAAACGGCCAGTAAACTTATTCATAAACGAGTTCAGTCACATGGCAATCAGTAGTATGGAGGCAGTGTACGAGTATAGGAACTAGGTTCTGATTTCTACAACCGAAATGGCTTTATAATCAGCCAGGAATAGCAAAAGGACCAGTAATTTTCTATCCACTAATACTGCGGTAGCTGTCTTACCATCGAAAGTCGGAAGCGCCTCTCTCCTGGCAGTGGCTGTGAGCTGCTTGATTTTCATTTCCAGATCGGGCATTCTAAGCCTTTCAAAGGCAAACGGGATCGAAGACTCAAACTAACAATCACTTTCTAGGCATCTACCTCGCAAAAAGCATCAGTACCGGGCTCAAAGCTTGCTGTCTTCACTTTTCACTTTCGTGAAACGAATAATACACGGTTAGTATACGTAACAATGTACGGGTAAATATTCGATATTTTACGATTACCATAAAAACATGGTAATTTGCACGCATGCGCAAACAGTCGATACCAGGCCACTCTTTCGAGGGGGTGTGTGGCCTGGGTACGAGGCTAGTGTGACATCTGCTTATCCTTTTCCTGCACTGGGTTTGTAATTAATTAAGTTAAGGAATTGTTTGCCCCACCCCTAATACTGGGCGAGTGCATTTCCTGCTCCACCTAATAGTGAGCCACATTACTGCACTATGTTCACAGAGTTGTGTTCAAATCTGAAACACAGTGTGCCTGTACTTTATTGACCATTGAAGTCTTATACATGTACATTAATGAAGAATATGTACTGGTCATGCATCATCAATTATAGCATGCAGTAATTAGAGCAGTGGATAAAGCAATACCTAACTCCCATCTACTGAATAGTCCCCTGAGGGAGCCTAAAGACGCAATAAATATAGTGAACAAGATGGTAGCAATCAACGATCCAGAGAACTACATCAAGCAAGCAGCAATTAAAATTGTCACAGAGAGCTTACATTAATAAGGTTTCCTCAATGATCCATACGACTCATGGCTTGATAACAACAGGAAATACCAGAGCTGCTTTCCAGAGAGCACAACAATACTCGGGTAATTTTGTGTAGAGGGTTGTATACAATCAACGGACTGTACTACTGGAATGGACTACCGGACTCACGTAGATACATGTACGCCAAAAAATGATTCTGAGACCATTCTCTCTCACTGAATTTGAAGGGTGTAGCTATGGCCTTCATTCATGGAGGTTTCATGCTAGCATGGAAGTTATGACATCATTCAAATCATGATGCTAATTGATTCCACATGCAATAAGTAGTGCTCACAATGCTGTTGTGTTGTGCAGTACCCTGGGGCTGATGCAGCTATATGTAGGCTGTGTTAGAGAGTTAAGGGCTGATTCCAACTTTGATCTGTAGTCTGGAATTTAGATGCCTGGTCTATGGGTCTCTCCTCTGTTGTCTGTTATTTTATGCAGAATTTTTCTTTGGGGCTTTGCTTTTTTGGTGACATGTTTCCAATAGGGTTAGCTGAGCTATTATCATGTGCGGAATGCAATTATAATATCGTGATGTGTTAGCATTAAACGTCCATGGACAAATGCCACTGCTGCAACCTTTGAGAGAATAGTCTCAGAATCGTTTTTTGGAGTATCTACGTGAGTTTATTCCAGTAGTGAAGTGCACTGATTGTATATATACAACCTTTGAGTAGTCATAAGTCCACACACAATGCTTCTGTTAACCATAGACTTTCAATATTACTCTTCCTTCTAAGGAGGAAATCACTACAGATTAATGACGGAGGTATCCACTGGAAAATCAACATGTTTGAACATTACCGCAATGACCTTCTGGTTGATTACTGGGGTGAGCCTGAGTGAGCCCTGCACTATCAAATTAGCTGTTCCCTTTGCTATACGGGTTAGACTTCTATTTGCAAAGCTCAATAGTTATCACTGCATGAAGCCTTCTGACATCATGACACAAGCCACATTGCTCTAATACCAGAGCAGGGGACAACAATGGCAAGGTAAATGCAAGAGTCCGCTATAGTTGATACATGTACTTGCTTGGCACTACTGCCTCTGCGGCTCTCATGTTCAATATGCACTTGCTTAGAATCGTCCAGCATTGGCATAGTAGCGGCTATCCCTCAGTAACCACAATATATAGCCTCGTCTCCAAGCCCTCCCTAACACGGGGGAGGGCCTGGTATCTTTTCTCATGTAAGCGACGTTCAGGGTAGAAAGGGGATAGGAGGGCATAGGCGAGCAGAGTTGTAGTTCTCCAACACCGAGGAAAGGCAGCGAATCAATATTCTTGTAGCTAATGTTTAGGCCATGCTGGTACCACAAACAGATCATCGGCACAAGGCAGGGAAATGTAGCCGTCTTTTGATCGGTCCCCACCTACGCTTAAGTAAGTTGAATCACGTAAGAAAAGATACCAGACTCTCTCCCGTTTTACAATTTTCAAGGGGAGAGCCTGGGGACGAGGCTACACTATATACCTGCAGGAGGTTATGCTCCTTTAAAATAAGTGGGACAATATTATGACGTATATGTACATGTACAAGGATTGTTCTGTACACTTGCCACCCAACCTTGTGTATTCAATGACTCAGATAGATTGAGTTTCATAAAGGTACGAAGCTGAAAACCGCTAAACACATAGTGGGCCTACTAACCTCACATGGAAAAGAAAAATCATTGGCTAACTCCCCGGTATGCAGAGATACATGTACTAGCTTGACTATTGGAATTACCCCACCGTCGAAATAGCCACGCTTTACCTTATAATGCATAATACACTTCAACTTACATGTCTTGTAACCACCACCTTGCTTGCGTATCCATCCACTATACCTACAGTGGTCATCTAGTAGGTCGGTTGCTGCTGCATTCTGTTTCAACTGTGGCTGTCTCGAAGAAGGCATCTCAGAAGGCATGGTATAATTTCTAGGTAGGGGCGCTCGTACCGCACCACCAACAGATGCACTTTGTCCTTTTGTAAAAGATTCCCTACGTTCCTTTGAGTCCATTTCAATCCGGGGTGCTGCACTTTTTCTCCGTGCAATATTGGCTTGTGCAGCGCTAGCACTGTCTACTAAGTTGCTAATCGCTCCTTTGAGAGCCATCACCTCAGCAGGTTTGGTCATCCTGAGCTTCTCTCTAATAAAGAGGTCATCGACGCTTGGAAGGTCTTCCCCCACAATTCCAATCCTCTCAAAGCTGGGGATAAGGCTAGAGAGGTGGATGTGGCTCAGCCACTTCGACACATCATCAGCGTCCCAGCCCTTAAAGTTACGTACGTTCAGTGCCATGACTGCTCATAGGACAGGCTGCAGAATTCACTGTTCCTAAGTACTGCTCTGACACTGTACAGAAATCTGGATTCAGTATTGAAGACTTAAGTATAAGTCAATGGTATACCTCCTGTTAAAGTTTAGTAAGATGTAGACAACAACACTGCAGACGCAGCGGCGTGGGCGTACAGTTATGATGCACTTTGTACGCCTTGAGCCTTTGGGTATAGCCAGGTACAGCCTATATAAAGGCCTACCAACTGCTGCTTCGTCCAAAGTGTCGCTTTAGGACAGATAATCCGAACCATACACGTACGAACGGTCATAGAGTTGGTCTAAACTTATGGCAGTCTTACATTCCGGCTGTAGTGTGCCTTAATTTCGTACAAACGGTTACAACTGGTAGTTCAGCTAGTCTTCTCTCCGTAGTACACTTTCTGGTGATCAAAATTAGCGGGCAAACTCCAAAAATCTTGATTTCCTACGGGCGCTTAAACAATTTTTATAGTATCACGCGATCTACAAATCGCAACCTTTTGCGCATGCGCATTGACACTCAGGTTCACGAAATTCAAACTTGTCGACAGGTCAGGAGTCTGTCTGTGAGAGAAATTGCTAAGGTTGAAGATGGATCTACGTTCTGGAAGGCCTAAGAAGGGACATAATAGTCCTCAGGAAAAGAATATTCAAGTAGTGGTCCGCTGCAGGTTGGTACATACTAAAATATGAAATTATGTGCCTGAGACATGTGTTTATTACATCCTTAAGCATGATCCAGAGCTGTAGGGTCTGGATGACTCTTAGTGCCCTATTAGTATGTTGCTAATACATAAATTAAGCTTATAGTCATTACTAGTTAGCATGAAATTATCGTAAATTTGTACTAGTATGGTTCTGACCCTTCCTTAAAACAGAAGCAGTTTGTTCACGGAAGTCAGAACCACTTTATACATTACAAGTACTATTAGGCTGGAATATCTCACCACTTTATTTATTTCTTCTCTCCCCCCCCCCCTTGAATTTTGTACCAAAATAGCCTTCAGAATATGTACAGTGCTTCAAGCTTAAAGAGAATTTAGAGGTTACAACTTACGTGTACAACGATTCTACCATACCCAAATAAATATAAAAACAGAAAAATGGTTTTGACAGGTTTGCTCAAAAAGTTTCCCCCATATGAGCAAATACAGAAGCCATATATATGTTAAGCACCATGCAAATTTTGAAAATAATTGATAAAGATTTGTGGGATTGGTTAGGATTTAGGTTAGCACCCGGTGGGCACAGAGAGGGTCTAACTCGATAGACTAGGTTAACACAAGCTTGACCTCTGAAGTCACTCTAACAATAAATTCTACCTTAAGTGCAAACCCACTCAAAACATTAACTTGGTCCTTATCTCTGGTGTTGACTGACTGAGGCGAACAATGCTAACATCCGGAGTCATTTTGTCCTGACTACTTGTGATACCCAAGGTTTGAATTCACTTGAAACTAAGATGTAGATTTCTCAGTCTTACAGAAATTATAGAATTGTAACTTTCACTAATTCAATAACAACCTGTAAAATAATAGGTACATACATGTACAATTGGAATTTGGTAGCTCCTACTGGTAAGTAGTACTAGCAGTTTAGTAGCGATTATAAGATTGCCTACTGCTCTTCTGCTCAGGAACTCCAGTAGCTCGGCGGGTAAGAGCATTTGACTAATACCTGGTAATGGGAGTTCCTTGGTCTTAGGTTGAATCCCCAGCTGGGCTTTGATTTTTGTTTTACTCTCTCAATGCTCTTTATTACATCTGTGATGTACACATTCCACTTTTGAGAGCTGTGTTACATATAATTTTACTCTCTAGTTTTGGAGCACTGTACATAAAAAAAAACAGAGTGCGTACTTCCAGACCTTAAAAAGTGTGCGTATCAAGTATAGCTACCTGTATATGTATCATACCAGTTTTCTGTTTTTCTGCCAGGCCAAGGAATTCTGCTGAAAAGAAAGCTGGGTCTGCTAGTGTTGTAGAGTGCAACCCAAAACGAGGCGAGATGCACGTGAAGCAAGAATTTGGGGAGAAAAGCAATACAAAGACCTTCACTTTTGACCAAGTATTTGGTCCAGAGGCCACTCAGATTGAGGTCTACAGTGGAGTTGTGCAACCAATCATTGAGGAGGTGCTGATGGGTTATAACTGCACTGTCTTTGCGTAAGTACTTTGTTTACTGCCTGGAATCCACAATCCAAGTGCTATATATACACTCCAAATTATAGAGGTAGCACATGTTACATGTGTACAGTGCTAGGTACATGTATAATCTTCATTCATATAATGTGCACATGTACGTATGTAGGTATGGTCAAACTGGTACTGGGAAGACTTATACAATGGAGGGAGAAAGAAGCCCTGAGGGAGCTCTGTCATGGGAAGAGGTATGTACTGTGTGCATACGTACATACACATCATTTTGTACCGTGACTGTCATGTTCAGACTCCACTAATCATCTAGAGATTTATTCCTTGTTTCAGGATCCTTTGGCCGGTATCATACCACGATCACTGCATCAGCTCTTTGAGCAGCTTGAAACACATGTACGTGGCTTAACTGTGTAATATTTTTGCATAGTATCTTTACAAGAACAATTTCCTACAGCAAGTGCAAGAATATTCGGTGCGTGTATCATTCCTTGAGCTGTACAATGAAGAATTATTTGACCTGCTCAGCACTGGTGAAGACAGCTCCAAGATTAGGATATTTGAAGATTCTGCAAGAAAGGTAGAATCTTCTCCGGGTATATTTACATGTACAGATACACGTGCACATATAAATTGTCATGTGATGTGCAGTATGTGTTTTGAGTAAATAGCATCATCCAGTCTTACTCAAGTGTATAGTACATGCATATGCTGTTAATTGCTCTGAATTCTTGCTCTGAATCCTCCAGGGTTCAGTAGTAATCCATGGTCTTGAGGAACTGATAGTGCACTCAAAGAATGAGGTGTATTCTATCCTGGAGCGGGGGAGGGCCCGGCGCCAGACAGCAGCTACCCTTCTGAATGCCCAGTCCTCACGTTCTCACTCTGTGTTCTCAGTGACTGTGCACATGAAGGAGAACTCCATTGAGGGAGAGGAGATGCTCAAGACGGGAAAACTTAATTTGGTGAGCAACTAGTACATTTCTGTCATGCTAACGTGGGCGAATTGGAGAAAAGTTTGACAATGTGCATAGTGTGACAAGCATTCAGTTGAAAGTTTTCATTCTCTGCAAACTGCATCGGCTATTGATGTTGCAATATGGCCTACAAGTAATTACTTTTACAGCATGCATATGCCAAGCCTCAATTCTAGGCCCTTTTGTTGTCAGTGAGACTACCTTTGACTGTGATTCAAACTAAGCTTCTACTAACTTAATCACAGGTTGACCTTGCTGGTAGTGAGAACATTGGTCGCTCTGGTGCAGTGGACAAGAGAGCGAGAGAGGCTGGAAATATCAACCAGAGCCTGCTTACCCTGGGCCGTGTAATCACTTCTCTGGTGGAGAGAGCACCACATATACCATACAGGTATAGTGCAGGTTCATGCCTCCTTATCTCCCATATGACAATTGTAAGAGCAATACATCTACATATACATGTATGAGTGAAAACTTTATCAGTCAATATGTTTTACTGATGACTATTTTTCTTACACCATTCTGGTGTGGCGGCCGTTCTCCAGTAATGTGACCAAAAGCATCTGCAGTAGCTAAGCTAAAACACAGAGAAATGAGTAATAGCATACATGTAGATATTATATATCCCGGGGTGGGGAAAGTATATCTCTGCTCCTTCTGTCTACTGTGGAATTTCTTGAGAGTGGGCGTGGTTACCAAGAAACTCCATCATTGAACCTCAAAATTAAATGTGCATAAAGCCAGTCTGTGAAAATTTTGCCTTCAATTTCAAAAGTTCCACTGTATGGTATTTACCGTCATACACAAATTTCATCTCAATCTCAGGTCTCCATCTAAAATGAATCAAGCAGACCCCCCACCTCCACTGTGTTTACATACATATACATGTACTTTCAGAGCTGTTGCCTTTTCTCCTCTTCTTATGCAGGGAGAGCAAGCTCACTCGCATCCTACAGGACTCCCTGGGTGGCCGTACCAAGACCTCCATTATTGCCACAGTCACCCCAGCTCAGTGCAACTTGGAGGAGACCCTCAGCACCCTGGACTATGCACACAGGGCCAAGAATATCACCAACCGACCAGAGATCAACCAGCGTCTCTCAAAGAAGGCTCTCATCAAGGTTGATATGAGCATATAAAATAAAGACTATGGTGAATTTTTGTCCTTCTACACCTGGTCATACCATACCCTTTATGCAGGGGCAGCAAGTGTAAGAGATATTTCATAATCTCATATTGAATACACAGTCATGTATGTAGACTTGCTTCATATGCCAGTAACATGCACATGTACCTTCACAGGAGTACACTGAAGAGATAGACCGGCTGAAGAGGGACCTATTTGCTGCCAGAGAAAAGAATGGCATATTTCTTTCAGCCGAGAACTATACGTAAGTCACGGTAACGTATAGAAATGTTTTTCCCCCTAGCAATTGAATATATACTAGCTACATTGTAGCTAGGACTAGGTTATAGTGCTAAGTGTATTATGACCATTTTCATATAGCGGGATGGAGAGTATGATACGCAGCCAGAAAGAGCTTATTACTGAACTGGAGGCAAAGATGCAAGCAAATGCAGGGGAAATCAAAAAGGTAGGTGTATATGTGTCGTGAACCTAGTTTTGTATCACAAGAATGCATATACATGTACATGTACACGTATAAATTGTATACCTGTAGAGAAGGCAGGGGTGTTGGGGGAGTGGAGGGGCTGGGATCCCCCCCCCCCCCCCTCCTCCACTTTTGGGGCCCCAGAAGCAACCTCAGGTCATGTAAATTTCAAAAGTTTCCTGGGGGACCAAACCCTCATGCCCCCTAGGGAGCGTGGCTCTATGCGCATCATTTTTCCCACCCCCACTGAAAAATCCTGTATTAAACCTTGGGCGGTACATGTCTAACAATTATGTCAGGAACTTATGAGAGGCAAAGCTTTGCCACTCGTAAGCTCCTGATAACATATACAGTGCATGTCCATATAAGTGCGTATACATGCAGTTTAATAATATCGGTAATATGCGATTGTAGACCATTACAGATACCTGGAAATGAGAAAAGGGAACATGATATGGCATACTTTTTCTCTTGCTTGCCCAGCTGAATGACCTGTTCACTAGCTCCCAGCAAGACCTTGAGGTGACCTCCCAGAAGTTGGAGCGGACAACGGCCAACCTAGCTTCTACTAGGAACAGGCTAAAGGACACCCATAAAGATTTACAGAAGACAAGAGTGGAATGTGATGAAAGGGGTTTCCTTGTCGGTGAACATGTCAGGAATGAGCAAGCACTCCTAGGGGAGGCTGGACAGGTACACTAAATAGTGGGAGGAAATTTATACATGCTTCTTGAACATTTACATATGTGCATTCATGCACATAATACAATAACTGCTCTATTTATTTCTGCCTTAAGCCACACATGCGTACATGGTTATACTGGTATTTGAAATAGTCACCATAGTAACACTTGCACTCAGTTTGTAGTATTACATAATTATATAATAGATATTGTACACCTTAGCTGATCGAGGTGGTCCAAGAGACAATTAGTGATGTAGAGGGCCTGCACTCTAAGCTGGAGAGGAAGTCCAATGTGGAGGCTACCAACCTCACTACTACTGCAACATTCCAGAAGGTAATACACATGTACCTTGCTGATTCATGTGGCTACTATTACAAAGAACAATCTTGCATCACAGAATTTTGAGGAACGTATTCAGTCAATGAGGATTAGCATCAGTGATTATTGTACCGTGCAGCAGCAGTTCTGTCAGAGCTTCTCAGGAAAGCTTGGTAAGCAGGAACCAGTCTTTCTGTTCTTATTGTAGCTTTCAGTCTTCTGAAATGTTATCTGCTTTCTTTTAGATGAGTGGGCACTGTCTCGTGCGAGTGAGCTCCAGTCGATTCAGAAATCAGTTGGAGAGTTGCTACAGTGTGTTCACAAATTTACTCAAACTCAGCATGAAGTGGCCACAGTAAGTTAGCAGCAATTTGCATGTACATACATGTACATGTAGTATACACTTTAAGTACATAGCGTTCAAATTTTTACTCTTTAGGAGAGCTTGGCTGCTACTCACCAAAACCTTCATGAATCACAAGCCGCTGCTGAAGAGTTCAAGGTCTTATGATTACCTCTTAATTGGAAATGCATGTATATGTATAACATAATTATGACGTGTATAATTATTATTATTGTCACAATGTGGGTGTGTATTAGGAGACTAATACGTATATGTATGTAGGAAACATTTGTGAACCACAGTTCTCAAGTTCTTGCGAGTGTTCTCCTTCCGCTGGCAGACCAGCTCCATTCGATGATTTCACAGCACTCGACTACCTTCATGATGACTGCCTGGCAGCTCAGAGAACAGGTACAGTGAATTAGTGTACACTTAACATATTGACAGAAATGATCATTAGATGAATTTTGACCCTACAGCTAACCACTCATGGGAAATTCATATCTCAGCATGTTTCAGAGCAGCAGAGCAAATTATCAGCCCTTGGCGAGGCCACATTGCAGGAAAGAGCTCAAGAGGTATAGCCTCACTGTAAATTGAAGATTATCTCCTCCCCAGCCTATACATGTACCTCAAAACGCACTGTTATTGGTGATCTCTGCAGCAAGCAGCCATGCGAAACCACCAGGAAGCAATTACACTCGCCGGTGAAAGTCAAAAGGCACTCACTAAGGTACGTATGTTTGCTTTTAGGCTACATGTTGAATCCCTGTGAATCCTAGTAGCTCAGTTATCTTTACGTAACATCCATATCCACTATCCAGCAATTGCACGAGTCCATCCTGAATGACGTTGCTGGACTGCTGCAGAGGGCCATGGAGAAACAGAATGAGCAGCTGGATAGCCACATGGCCAAGGTACAGAATCTCATGCAGTTGTGGTAAAATCAGATGGCTTGTGAGACTACTACGGCGGCTCTATTGCAGTAGAGTATATGTACTGAAACTTTCCACTACTGCAGGTCTCTCAAAACCTTCAGAAGACTTCAGAAACACAGCAGGCTCATACTGACCATATGCACAGGTTTGTTGTGCATGCAAGTACATATCTACATGTGTGCAGTTATAGTTTGTACGTACTTGTTACGTGATATTATTTCTGTTCCAGGAGTTTTGTCTCTCTGTCCTCCGATACTGCCCTGTTTGGCCAGTCCTGTGGTGCAACTATTGAGGCAGCCACCAGCAGAGTGGATTCCATGATGACTGAGGTGTGTCACATGTCATAAAATGAGCATTTCAAAGGTCATGGAAGGAAAATCCATGTGAATTTAGCCAGTGTTCACCCCAAATGTTATAAGGTGCTTCAGTATTGATATTTCAAATTAGCTTGCTCAGTGAAATATGTCCCCCCCCAAGTACATTCTCTATGGAAAACAGTTGCATTTCAGTGATGTATATCTCTAAGATACAATACATTACCACATTCAAATTTGAGATATGATTCTAGGTTCTAGGTAATTAGTGAGCAGTGATGTCATTGTGATGACATCACATGGAAAATGTCTATTGCAAGGTTGTCAGGGAGATCTCTGCTAAGCATAAGTTCATCAAAGCAGAAGCTTGTGTATAGAGGATACTGCAAATGTACAGCATACATGTACATACATAGCTACATGTAGTTATGTACAAATGCTGGTGTCCAAGGTGTAGGGGCAAAATTTCTTGTGATTTATGCTTGAGTAATTTCATTGACATGAATAATTACTGTAAGTCATTCAGGAAATATGTAACACAATGTATTTAGCTGTTCATTAATTATTCTAATCCACTGATGCGTATTATAATTTGTCCTGCAGAGTGAAAAAGCCATTGCAGAGCAAGAGAACTCAACAGCAGACTTAAAGGATTCTTTGTCCAAAGAAGTTACTTCCATGACTCAAGTACGTTTTAAATTGTCAAATATTACTGTACATGTAATTATATAGCTGCCTTATGTCCACCCTCATGCAGCTGGCAGAGTCACACACTAATAACATCTGCAGCAGACTTGGTACCACCTCTAGGACTGTGGCTGGCAAGACAGAGGAATTCTGCAACTCTCTTGAGGTATCAGGAATTTGAACTAGTAGTGTTAGCAATTATTACGGTATAAAGCAGAAGTTGAGAAGTAGGCCTATTTTAGCCCCACGTTTCGTACTGCAAGCAACAAAAGCTGAGCGGAGGCCTGGGAATGAGGCTAGGCCTGCATACTAGCTGCTTGTATGGAGCCCAAAAGTGAACCACACAATTCCCAAGTTACTGGTAAGACATTTGGGCAACCTTTGACATGTTGCAGTGTCATTAGAAATACGTAAGTGGCTGCTTTGTACATACACTTATTGAATACTGGTAGTACTTGCTGGTAGTTGGAATTGTAATTACATGTACTCTCTCAAGATGTAATATATCACCCTTAAGGTTACGGGTTCCCCATACAGCTTTATTTGAAGTGTAGTGAATGATTGATGCATACCTCAGCAACTATGGGTCTTATTGCCATACTTTTTTTCAGCATTTATTGAAGGTAGGTACTCACTGAAACAATGTTATATGTAGCTCTCTCACTACACATCAAATAAAGCCATATGAGGAACCCTTAATCTAAAATAGTGCTAAATCGTAGGACCAATTTTAATTGTGAGGTTCTAATAATTGTGAATTGCAATTCATAGCCAGGTTGCAAAGTTTAAAGATGCAATGAATAAACTACTGTGGGTGTGTATTCTGTAGATGGTCAGTTAATGTGGGAGGTATAGCACACGCTATTTGGGGGTTACAGGGTCGCATATGTGCCACCCACTTCCTCCCCGATAGCAATTCTAAGGAATGACCCTATATAGATAGTCTATTCCGCTGTTATTACGACATGACAGTACAGGGCCCCCTAAGTTAGTAATGCCAAAAAAATTGGTAGAATGGATATAATGAATGATTTGCCCGTCATTCATCAGATCCCATGATTCAATTCCTCCAAGCTGTAATAAAATAATGGCTCGGGTTAGGGTGTAAAGACTAACTAATTTTAAAAATCATTAACGGCCCTGTACACCCTCCAAAACTAACCACGTTAACTGCGTAAATATGGCCTGTCCTGTTGATACAATCGCATTAGTATTACAAACGCAATAACCTCTCAAAACCAGAAAACAATTAAAACCAGTGTGCTCAGCTTCTCTTCACTTCCTACAGGTCCATGCTTCCACCATGTCTAATTTTGTTGATGGTCTCCAGTCCTCCTTGGTGGGTGTAGCTGAGGAGGGTGTGTTCTTGCCCAGCAAGCAGTGGGTGGAGGAAGTGGAGGCCCTTTCAGGCAGGGTCACTGAAATGGGCTCCTTGCAGGACCAGTTGCTCAAGCAGGCCCAAACAGTGGTCGAAAAGTACACATCTGAGGAGCTCATCCAGGATATACCCACAGGTACATGTACATACACGACAGTCTGCTAAACTATGATATCTACATGTAGCCATTCAGTGTACTGTCTCATTATTCCATAATACTTCCTACAGGAATGACTCCCCAACGACGTGGGTTTGGCTACCCTCAGCAGCTGACTGGGACCCGGCCTCACTCTGAGCTGCTACAGGAGTTTAGATCCACCCTCACCACTCCAACTGTACTGCCTGAGCTTCCTGAGAGTGATACTGAAGAGAGCACCTTCACTAGTGTGAGTGCAGTGTTAGGAAGTCAAATTCACTAAATTATCATTACTTGCCTTTGTTCCCCTCCGATTGACTGTTGCATGTGTTCTTGCACTACCCTGCAGGATACTGACAGTCCTCCCCTGCCTCCTTTGGACCTGGATACCGAGGATAGCAGTAGTAGTGTACTGGAGACAACAGCTACCTCTGTGGCATCAGTATGTTTATCCAAGTCTTGTACTTTGTAGCCTCATTCCAGGCCTCCATCTAGTTTTTATTGCTTCTCGTAGGAGGAGCCTAGAGGTGGGACTAAAATTTACCCAGGCTATTCCCTTTGTGCAGCCTGCTAATGATTTTTACAATGTACAATGTCTCAGTGCTACTGAGCCTGCTACAAGTGTACAGAACCAGAAGTCTCCATGCAACATACGTACTACATCATCTTCCAAAATTTTGGCATGGGTGACAATATTACATGTAACTATACTACATCAATAGCATGTTCCGTATTTGTATAATCGGGTACATACATCACGACTTAACAGATTTAATATGTATGGGCAGAAGAATGTTTCACTGGGAGACACTCTTCAGTCTTCACTTTACTGACACAAGGGGTCCCAAATGGAAGACTGAGCCAGGAGTGTATAATGATATGGAGAAGCTTCTCACACCATTATCTACTTCTATCTGAACTCTTGGCATGATTATTAATCATCGCTATCCCACTGTCACCGCCTTGCTTTATCTACGTAGGTGGACAGTAGCTGCAGGTCTGAAGAACCAACTACGCGCATTACACCAGCAGAAAGAGAAGCAAATCAGAAGGAAAATGTCCTGCCCAGGACCACTCCAATGACCTCCAAGCTGCCAGTGTGGTCCTCCAGGAAACAATTTCACAGTGCCAGCAGCAACAAGGGTTCCAGCAGAAAGAAGCCCCTGGCTGCTGTGAACAAACACTGAGAACATTCCCATGCAATTTGTAATATTATGTGTGACTGTCAGTTTGCTACACCTTGTACATAATGGGCTTCTGGACATACGTAATATGCATGTACTTTACAATAATATTCACACATTGCCATGTAAGTGTCTGACAACCACTACTTCTTTTTTAAGCAGTTTGCTTTTTAAGTTTAGAAATTCTGCTCAGTAGTGATCCTTCTCTCTCCTGGAGCTTCTGAGATTCTGTGTATATACATGATTACACAGTCATGTTTATATGTGAGCGAGGGTATAGCGTTATGGAGTCGAAGGGCAATAATCCAATGAATTTGTTTATGTACTCATAAAATGTGAGTGTAATGTACTAAATAGCTGGAAAATTTGGTAAAGATAAGGAAATGGAACGTGTATGTACGTACCATTATCATAGTGGCTGTTGCCTCTGAAAAATCTGTCATTAGCTACAGGATTCAAACACCGACCAATGTCAAAAGGCTACCACTAAGAATTAGGGTTATATTATAGGGCTAGGGTTAGAATAATGTCAGATGTTGGTGGCAAAAGCAATGCCCACTGGTCAGTGACAGTAATCAATGAATGACTGATGCTGGCACTGACGTTTCGGTGGTAATAGCCTCGGCCGGCCGGCATGTACAAACCTTCAATAAAGTATTATTCCAAAGTACATACCTGTAGTAGTTTAAACACTACACAGCCTATATAGAAATAATAGAAGGTTCTTCCTAAACTAGCAATCTGGCTATACAAGATGAGGCATACTATAGCAGCCAACCTCTCTAGTAAGGCCATCTTGTTGGGTCCCAATGTACATATTGCTAATGTACGTATTATGGACCTCAATAA